>JAESUZ010005207.1:20000-725000 GCA_017311185.1 Proteles cristata cristata
ACTTTCCTTTTAAGTATACAAAAGTTTTCTTTACTTGGGGACTTCTATCTTGATAAATGTCCATGTTGAACCAAGAGTTGTTACCCTGATGTTGATATCATGTAGCAGAACTGACTGACATATGCCATACAAAAATGCAGGCCCAATTTTACAACAGAGGCCAGAAATCCTGCTCATGGTTTGAAATTTCCAAGTCTTTAAACAAGGGCACTGATTGTTCACACTGAACACACTGAATGTTCACAGTGGTCTTGGACCTCTCCCATCAGGGTTCCCTCTCTCCCCCTTGCCAAGCAAGCTGGGCTCCTGGTCATCCAGCAGATAGACATGTGACAGGGTTCAAGCCGATGGCATATGAGTAGAAGTGACTATCCACCCACTGTAGGCATAACCTGAAAGCAGTTTTAAATTTTTATTCTTCCTTCATTCCCTCCAGTGCTAGATCACAAATGTGGTTGTGTCCAGATTCTAGTATATAAATTGGGGGAAGGAAGAGCTAAAAGAAAAAAAAAAAAAAAAAGGAAGTTGTCTCTAAAAGTTAGACATTTTGCCAATTTGTACCACTGACTCAGAACTGAAAATGGAAAATGTTTTAGTCTCATGCAAGCCAGTTTATTTTGAGATCTCCATATCACTGTAGCAAACAATTACTGTAACTAATACTATAACTCAGTCAATATATATATTTAGAAATTTGTGAGGGGAAAAAAATTGAAAAACACCTGTTGGGTTGTAACTTGAAGCCATATGTCAACATTTCCCATCTAGCCCTTACTGTCTATGTCAGCTTGGACAAACTACTTGCGCACCAATTTGGGTTTTCAAAAATGGTATTCTCTCTACATGAAATGTGCTTTTATCACTCTCTCTCTATCGAAGTCCTAAATTTATTATTTTTAAACACGCCACCAACATCTACTATATTGTCAACCTTTCCTTTGAGGTAATGAAGTGATTTAAATGATAAGTTATAGAATTAGGGTTCTTAAGACTATCCCAAATGTATTAATTCGATAAACATTTACTGAGCATGCAACATCACCTCTGCACAGTGAAAATGATGACCTAGAGGATAATGTTGTGATCAGCTGCCCAGAGGCCACCTGAGTCCCGTCCCTTCCTATGGCCTCTTTTGTACTTTGCTGTATTCCATTGATACGTATACCACAGCATCTTTATGATGATAATATGGACTTATTTCCATGTTTTCCTTCCTTTGGATTGTAAGCTCCTTGAGGGTAGACTGTACACCTTATTTACCTTTGGTTTCATCTTGGGTTCATTCCTCAGGAAACAGACACCGAAGCAAAGACTTGCTGGTAGAAGGTTTGTTGGGCAATACTCTGAGACAAGTTCTCCAAGGGAATTTGGGAAGCAAGATGGGGTGGAGACAGAAGTTGGACTTCCTGGCAGTTGGACAGAGAACTGATTGATGCCTCAGCAAGCTCTGGAGCTACGATGGTACTTCAGAGTTGGCTCACATCATTGGCTTCTTAGCCTTCTCCTCTACTGAATGAACTTTGTGTTGGAGCTGTCCCCAGGGAAAGAGTGATATAAACTTGCATGAGAGAGCCAGCCCCTTGTGTTGAGGGCAATTCCCTGGAGACAGACTCACTTGTGAGCTGCCAACACCTAACTTCCCAAGAGTCTGGGGGAAATGGGGGCACCCGGCTGACTCAGTCGGTTAAGTGTCTGAGTTAGGCTCAGGTCATGATCTCGCTGTCTATGCGTTAGAGCCCCATGACGGGCTCTGTGCTGACAGCTCAGAGCCTGGAGCCTGCTTCAGATTATGCATCTTCTTCTCTCTCTGCCCCTCCTACACACACACACACACACTCTCTCTCTCTCTCTCAAAAGTAAATAAACACTTAAAAAAAAGAATCTGGGGGAAATGGGGGTGTGGTCCTGAGGGGACTCCAAACAGAGGAACACAGAGTCCATTGCAGCAGTAGCATCCGGGATGATGGATGCTAAATAAAGGCTTTTGAATTAATGCTGTTGAGACAGTCCTAAAATGTATCATTCTATGTTTGTGAAATGATTCATACAGTCCTGTTTAGCACGGTTTCCAAATCATATGTGCTGTGACATATGAATGATAAGTACCCATTTACTGATTCTCTCAGGCGTCAGGGCAGCTGGCTAGGATCTGTGGATCGGAGCTGTGATTCTGTGACATTGGGCCATAGGCGGCCTTCTCTATCCACCATATTCAGGGGGCTTTAGAATACTTCATTTTCTGCGTGTTTCATTAGAAGGAAAAAGGCTGAGAAGCACAGGGGCACTGGCAATAAAAGTAGAGAAAATATCCTGAGGACTCTTCAAGGCATAAGACAATATAATTTTACTCACAGAAAGTGACAGGCTATACACTTTACTTTTACTAATGGAAAACCATGACATAGGTGACAGGAAAAGAATTGAGGAGATTCTCCTTAAAGTTTAAATTACAGTAAGTAACCACCGGAAGCTACAATCCTTTTCCAATTAAAATGCATGTCACATCCGGCATCTTTTATCCAAAGAGCTCCCTCAGGTTTAGGGCATTTTATTTCTGCAAGTCAGCAGGCCAGGTTAAGGGACTGTTTGTGACTCTTCTTCTACAACACAATGGGGAGACAGATAAAACTTAGTCAAATTCATTTTAATAATCCATAGATGAAAACTAAAAGAAATCCAGAGAAAGCCCAACTATGATGACTTTCAAGTAATTTCTAAAATCTACTCATTTGAACTGTATTAAAAAAAAACCTAAGTTACAGTTCAGAGAACATCCTTCATTTAAAGACAACTCACAGAGAAAATACAAAGGGATCCTCTATCTGCCTTCCTTAATGACTAGCCCAATAATTTACTGTGTAATTCAAACCACTTCTTAACCTGTCTGTATTTACCTCCCTGGGTTCTATGGGTATTTATTTATTTGTTTGCTTTTAATATTTTTAATTATGTATTCATTTTTGAGAGAGAGCGAGAGAAAGAGAGAGAGAGAGAGAGAGAGACAAACAGGCAGAGTGCAGTTGTGGGGGAGGGGCAGAGAGAGAGAGAGTGACAGATTTAGAAGCAGGCTCCAGGCTCTGAGTTGTCAGCACAGAGCCCAGCACAGAGCCCTATATGGGGCTCAAACTCACAGACCGTGAGATCATGACCTGAGCTGAAGTCGGATGCCTAACCAACTGAGCCACCCAGGCGCTCCTGTATGCATTTTTAGATGATAACTGAAATGAGTGTCTCTCAGGTGAAAATTCACAATTTCTATTAACCATAAACCTCTTTTTCAAGTTTAGGATGAGCGTGCAAACTCTATGTTTTTATGCAGTCCTGGAATCTGTTGTCCAGAGCTGTGACTCTATATGGAGCTCAAGACTAGATAACAAGACTGGAAGGTCAATACCTACTCTGGAAGCTCCAAGTCATCTATGCCATGTGCCCCAGATTGTGTTATGATAGCTCTACACAGATGTTTCTGATGCTGAAAGCCCTCTGTCACCCATGCCTGTTTAAAATCTAAAAATGAGGGGCGCCTGGGTGGCTTAGTCGGTTAAGCGTCCAACTTTCGCTTAGGTCATGATCTCGTGGTTCGTGGGTTCGAGCCCCCCGTCGGGCTCTGTGCTGACTGCCAGCTCAGAGCCTGGAGCCTGTTTCAGTCTGTGACTCCCTCTCTCTCTGGCCCTCCCCTGCTCACGCTGTCTCTCTCTCCTGAAAATAAATAAAACATTAAAAAAAAATTTTTTTTAATCTAAAAATGAGACCATAAGAGATTAAAGAAAGGGAACTTCATGCCATATCATACTCAAGCAAATTTGATGAAGAGAAGGTGATGGGAATTATGGACATATTATTGACACCGCCTACGTGCTGTTTAAGATTCTCATTTTACCCATTTTTGGAGCACTTGACACTTTGCTCATCTCTGGCTGCGTCTGAGGAGTTCCACTCCCCAGGCGTGCTGTGCTGTAAGATGCACAGGGGACTCCCTATTGGCAAATGTGGACCAATGGAACATGGAAGAAGCACAGAGAAAAGTACCTCCTCATTTCCTCTTTGATGCCCATTTTGGAGCAATGTGTCCATTCTTCTATAGCCTATACACTGATGTTGCAAGTAACAGAGGGAGCGTTTGTGTCTCTCCATGAAGCAAGGACTTCTGGTTAATGCTCATGTCTGTATTTCTCAATCTTCCCCAACTTATATTCTTTTTGCTGCTCTGGAATTTCTCAATAAAGTGGCAGCACTCAAAAATAAATTTTAAAAAATGTATTCTGCAATGTCCAGTATTGAAATAGAACAGAGCTAGGCTAAATTTTTGTACTTTAGTCAAATTTCTTTGGGACTTCTTTTCTTTCTTTTTTTTTTTTTATGTTTTATTTATTTCTAGGAGAGAGAGAGAGAGCGTGAGCAGGGGAGGGTCAGAGAGAGAGGGAGTCACAGACTGAAACAGGTTCCAAGCTCTGAGCTGGCAGTCAGCACAGAGCCCGATGCAGGGCTCGAACCCACGAACCGCGAGATCATGACCTAAGCGAAAGTCGGACGCTCAACCGACCAAGCCACCCAGGTGCCCCATCTTTGGGACTTCTTTTCTAAAAGGAGAGATATAAAGGGTATTCCATTTGGCCTACAGCCAAACCTGCGTAAATAAGGATATTCACTCTAAAATGAAGTTGCTGGACTCTGATGTTCTCACAGTCTCTTCCAGCATCTTTCTTTTTATTAAAATGTGGTGAAACTTGAAGATACAGACTCAACAACTGTTCTCAGAACTTGAATTAAAAGAACGCTTAAAAATTGTATTTTGTATTCTCAATGAAGTATCTCCTAGGAAAATTATGAGAATTTCTAAGGGAAATAATACTCTTGATGTGGTTCAAATTATGACAAGCAATAGAGTTTATAACACAGTATCTCAGAAAGCAAGTTCTGCCAAGAGAGTTGATAAAATGTGGAGTTAGAAAGTTAATCACTGAAAGTTCAGGCATATTTGGACTTTGGTTGTATACTTAAAATCCCATGTGTGGATTCATTCTCTCTCTCTCTCTCTCTGTCCCTCCCTCACTCGTGTTTGCATGCTTACGTGCACGCACCTGCTCTGTTCTCTTTCAAAATAATAAATACTTTAAGAAAGTATAGTTTGGTTTGAGATTATGAAAAAGTTCTTGCGATGGTTACACAACAGTGTAACTGCATTTAGTGCCATAAAACTGTAACCTTAAAAATTATCTAAATGGTCAATTTTATATGCATATTCCACCATAATAAAAATAGTTTTATATGCTATGGCAACAATAGCTGAAAATACCATATAATTAAATAAAAATATGCAAGAGCTTGTCAGAGAAAGTTATAAATTTCTATTGAAATAAACAAATGAGAATCTTATTGTAGAATTAAACCATGTTCATAAATGGAAGAATTCAATATCTTATGCCAGTTGTCCCCATAATAATGTATAAATTAAATGTAATTCTAATAACCTCAGAAGTATTTTACAATGATATATAGATATTTCTCATAAAATTCATATTGAAGAACAAGTTGTTAAAAATAGCAAAGTCAATTTTGAAGTTGATGAATGTAGATGGTTTATCTCATCCAATATCAAACTTTATATAATGTTATAGCTCTGCATGGTAAGCAGGGCTCCACGAGTATCTTTCACAGAGATTGAGATATATAAAAGAAGAAGAAATTGAGTTTAGAGACTCTCCATTGGCACCACAAAAATGGAACATAGTTAGAAAGTGAAGGTTATGTGTCTACCGGTTTGGGGACGTGTGAAAACAGACTGGAGCCAACCTCACTGTCTTAAGAATTATCAAAATATGAAATGACCTGGAGTAGTTCCTATGGTGGGCTGAGCAGAGAAGGAGATGGGGACTGTCCTGAATTAACATTCATAGATGTGGGGATCCCCTCCACATGATTGCCTTGGATGACAGCTGAATGAGTCACCCCAAGATATTCCTCCCCAGTAGGTGTAATGTCGAGATTAGGAGACCCAACTATTTAGAAGGTATAGGTTTGATGTCTGGCAAAGGAACTGAAATAGAGGACGTGTGGAAAGACATTAGCTAAAACGTACATGATCCATGTCATGAAACTTAGTAGTGTTTCTCCCAAGAACCCACCAAAGAACTTAGTGTGGATCCCCTAATAAGGTGTGGAGTGAGCTATATCTTGAGCATTTATGACCAACGAAGAAAAATCTACAACAGTAGGACCATTGAATGTGAGCAAACAAGCACATGAACAAAGAAACAAGGAAACACGTAACCTGTCCCTTTTCTCTCTTGACTCTTTTGCCACTTTCAATTCCTAGAAAAATAAGGTGTGTGCCTGAGACATCACCCAGAAAAGGAAGGCAAAATGATCATGCCAGATGTCAGCAGCTGGAGAAAAATTAAACCATTTATAACCGCTCTGAATTCAACATATCTAATAAGCTTTTTATAGCAATAAAAATAATATGTAGAAAACTCAGAATACTAAATCTTATAATCTTCTTGAAATTAGTATTTTTGTATTTCTGACTCACTCTTAACACTTTGAAAAAAGCTTTGCTAATAACATTTTTCTAGGTAATAAACAAAAATAATCTTATTTTTACACCATAATTACAATTACTTGGTGTTACTTTGGTTTGGCCTTATATACAAGGAGGATCATCAAAACAATTTAACAGATAAACTAAAGTTACAAAACAGTGACTAGACGTCAGAATAATACTTTATACCTAGGTGATATTTCTCATATTTTTTTTTTGGAAGAAAAAAAATAAGGCAAGATACTTGCTGGAAGTAACTCCCTAAATACATCATTAGAGTAGAAATCCTGATATTTAGTATAATTTATAATAACATAGTATTACTTAGTATATATTTATATATTATTACATATATCTATTAGATTATATTATTATAAAAATACATAGTAATATATTGGGTCAAGGATCATTATACATATTTTTTATTATAAAGAAAGTTTTACTGTGGACAGCTGTGTATGTGATACTGTCTATTAAGAGAGTCACACTTATGCCTAATTCTTTCAAGAATTTGAAAATAGGGTCAACTCCATTTGGTTTATTTGACATCAGCTCTCATTAATGCTCTCAACACGTTTTCCCTTCTTTGTCACTGGAGGCTTGAATTTTGATTGATTTTTCTAATAAAATATACATGTATCAGAACAATGTGGTAAATTTAACATGTAATTACTTAATCGAGAATGTCTGTGTGTTTACAGTGGAAAGGGACTAACTCTCCTTAGTTGGCCACATTCCCTGAAGTATAATCCTTTGTTGTTTTTTCCAGACTAATTGTGTTGATTGGAAGTTCTGTGCCCATGGGCAATACTTACTAACATGCAGCCCTTCCTGTAGGACAAACAAGGAGCTAATTTTCCAGTGGGAATCCCAAACGTTAAGACCTACAGGAATGTTCTCTCTGGAGAAGATTCTCTTGGCTACCTGTATTTTTGTGGATAAGGTAGAACAAGGGGGCTAGGAAAACTTTCAGGCTATTGAGACTTTCATTTAATGCTTATATTCCTGAACCCCAACCCTACTTTTCATTTTACCTGATAATCCTGACAATCAGTAGTTTCTCAGATTTTAATTCTTGAGAAAAAAAAATCCAGACTCCATAGTGTTGTAGGTAGAAGGGACACTAGCTGATTCTAAGAGGTTTCAAAGGGACACATACATGCAACTGCCCCTTCTAAGATGTCTGGGACCCCAGTGTGTGCATTTTTCAGGTGTTGGTATCATTTTTATGTCCTCATGTATTTTTTTTTAGAAAGTTGGGTGAGGGTTTGTATTGTGTTTTCTTATCGCCTTATTAACAGATTGTATAACTCCAAGAGTGTGAATGGTGTACCCAGATATAGAGACCAATGGCAAGAAGAAAAGAGCTGAAGGAAATCAACTCTTGTCCAATTCTCACAATATGTCTTTACTGTGCCATCATTTAACACTGAACATTCTCTGCTTTGTCATAAAATCAATATTGTTTCATATAGATGTAACTGTTTGAAAGTTTTAAAAATCAGATGAAATTTTAAAAGAACACATAGTCCCATGTTCCCATTTTAGAGAAGAACAGTTAAATCCAGACTCTGAAAGACTAAGTGCATGTGAGTGTATTTCATGGATCTATTCAATGTATTGTGGAGTCGTACAGGACAGCAAACACATTGTAGAGTTCAGTGTAATTTATGTCCTCATTAGATGATTGCATTAATTGTTTTCAGTAAGGCCTACTTGGTTTCCCTTAGTTTTCTTGCTCATCAGACATAAATTACATTTAAATCTCTTACTATTGGGGGGCATCTGGGTGGCTCAGTCTGTTAAGAACTGAGTTTGGCTGAGGTCATGATCTCAGAGTTCATGGGGTTCTAGCCCCACATCCAGCTCTGTGCTGACAGCTTGGAAACTGGAGCTTGCTTTGGATTCTGTGTCTCCCTCTATCTCTGTTCCTTGCCCACTCATGTTCTGTCTCTCTCTCTCTCTCAAAAACAAATAAAAGCATAAAATAAATAAATAATTTAAATCTCTTACTAATAAAGATAATGAGAATATCTTAATCCTTTCTCACCTGTAAATATTCAAGTGAAACTAAATATATTTATTTAGAAAAGATGAATTGTTGTCATCAATATAATCATAATTTGGAAGCATAATAATGCAAATGAAATCCATTTTAATGAAAAAGTAGTTATAATTCTGGTTTAAAGAAAGTGATATCCCATTTCAATTTGTGCTAGTAAGTAAATAGCTTTGTGGTTTAAAGTAAATGACTTAATATCCCTCATCTCCATTTTCCTCATTGGCAAAACTTCTAAGCTGAGAACAATCTGGTCCCTTTTCATTTAAACAAAATTTTTCTGCATGCAAGGTTCTTATAACATAGAACTTTTCATATAACTTACCATTCCATTTTCTCCCTACTGCTTAATGTTCTCATACTGAAATAATGCTGTTTCATGCCACTTAGAAACAAAGATGTTTTTGCCAAGATGATGCATGCTCAGTTTCCAATTCACCGTGATATTGTGAGCTTTGTCTCTTTAAGAGAATTTTATTCAGTTCTAGGGATTTTTACATTGTCTTAGATAATTTCTATGAACAACACAAACATCTACTTTTGAGTTAATTCTAGAATGACACCTGAAAAAAAATTACTGTAGTATAAATAATACTTTCAAACAAATGACTCGGGCATTACCCATAAGAAAAGGGTAATATAGTAATATACAAATTCAGAGTTCTTACAGGTTCTTCTAAATGAGTACTGAAGTACTTTTGGAGGCTTTTAGTTTGAGGTATGCATAATAAGGGATGAAAAAAATGGCAGCAGGAACTCAAGAGGGTGTAATGTATACATTAAAGTCAAGGCTGAAAACCATATTCAGTGTATTAGTGCAGCAATAAAATTTGAACACCATCTCTAAAATTCAGGGCCTAACATTAATTATAAGAAACCTAGATTAACATTTTAATATATGACTAGTCATTGAAAGTAAATTGAACATTTTTATTATTTTTGTTTACTTATTTATTTTAAGAGAGAGAGAAAGAGAGAGCACATGAACACATGAGTGAGGGAGGGGCAGAGAGAGAGAGAGAAAGAATCTCAAGCAGACTCTGTGCTGTTAGCATGGAGACCAATGTGGGGCTCGAGCCCACAAACCATGAGATAATGACCTCAGCCAAAATCAAGAGTCAGATGCTTAATGACTGAGCCACCCGGGCATTGCATAAACTGGAAAATTTTAAACAGTCATTCAGTAAGTATACAGTTATCTCAGAGCTATGTATCAAGCATAGGGGTAAGCAGTTGGTGATGCCCAACACAGATTCCAGTCTTCACAAAATCTGCAATCTCATTGGGGATGCAGAAGGTCATTCTGATGCAATATAAATGCTAAGATTCAAAATGTAGACTGCCCTGGGGATTCGAGGCAAGATGGCGGAGAAGTAAGGAGCTCCGTACTTGCACTCGCGCCCATACATCACACAGAAAAGATCTGAAGCCATTGGAAACCATACAAAACCTGAGAGACTCGGAGAAAAAGGACGCAGAATCCACTGAGAAAGCCTTCTAACGTGAGTGCGAACCGGGGAAGGTAAAATCGGGCCAGGATCGGAGCCTCCAGGGTGGGAGGCGATCCCCCTCTACCCTCTACGGGGAGTGAGAGGGGAAAAGGAGAGAGTCCAAGACAGAAAAATCTCCGCTCGGTGCATAGAAAGACCGTACTTGCCAAATATCTGCACACCAGGTCCCCTCGCGACAACTGGTCCTGGGGGAGGCTGAGCACACAAACTGCTTCTTTGTGCCGCTCCTGGAGGTGGGGTTTTAAAGCGGCGCGGGTGCGCCTGCCGCCATTGTAGCTCCAGGGCGACTGGGACCCCTGAAAGAGACGCGCAGACACCGGGAATCCGCGCGCCTGGCTGGCTGGAACTCGAGAGGGAAGGCAAAGAGCTAAAAACTGGGAAATTTGCCTGTGAGTTCGTGTTTCGGGTGACGAGCCATAGAGAGACCCGGTTTTCCTCACTCCAGCGGCGGCGCGCCTGCCGCCATTGTAGCTCCAGGGCGGCTGGGACCCCTGAAGGAGACGCGCAGACACCGGGCATCCGTGCTCCTGACTGGCTGGAACTCGAGAGGGAAGGCAAAGAGCTAAAAACTGGGAAATTTGCCTGTGAGTTCGTGTTTCGGGTGACGAGCCATAGAGAGACCTGGTTTTCCTCACTCCAGCGGGCTCAGGCTACGCGGACCCGGCAGGCAAGCCCCCGCGCATGCGCACCAGCCCGACCCAGAGAAGGAAGCAGTGATCCTGACTCCGCCCCCAGAGCTCAGCAGGGAGCCTGGAATAGCCCGAGGGGGTTGTCTGGGAAGCTGTGTCTAAGGCAACTTCAGCGGGGCGCGGGCTGGGATTTGGAGATTGGAACTGGCCTGGGTTGAAGAGTGCAACCAACTTCGGCTGCGTCCCCGGAACGGGGAGTTGACACGCCAAAAAAAAAAAAAGCGAGCTGCAGCGCGGGGTTCAAGAAGGGACTGGAGCACCGTGACTCTCCTCCCCACATGCGCCAAGGCAGAACCCCCGCCTGAGGCATCAGATCACGCCACACCCATCCCTGCCTGAGAGGTGCCCTCCTCCCTTTTTTTTTTCTTTTTCCCTTTTTTTTTCTTTTACTTTTTTTTCTCTTTTTTTTCTTCTTTCTTTTTTTTTTCCTTTCTTTTCTCTTTTTTTCTTCTTCTTTCTCTTTTCTCGCTTTGTTCCCCAAAACACTGACCTGATTAACTCTGGTCGCCTGCTTGCTTAAACAATCACAAGTCCATTCTGTAAATGTAAATTCTACACGTACCGACTTTTTCAGCTATTTCTCTCAGGAGTAATTAGACTATATAGTTTCTCTGGATAATTCCAGCATCCTTCTCTCACCTATCCAACCATATTCTATCCTTTACCTCTTTGAAAAAAAGTTTCTTATCCCTTCTGCCTGTTCATTCTATTTCCAAATCTGCCTTGTCTCGCCCTGCCTTCTATCTTTTTCTCTATGATCTTCAACCAGCACTGCATACACACGGCTATTTAACTGTAGCTGGGAAATCCAGGTATATGCTTTAAACCGTTCTTTGTCCATCGGTTTTCTTCTTTTTTCCTTTTCTTTTCCCCTTTTTGACCCTTTTATGTATTTTATGCTCCCTATTCGCCCTCCCTCCTCTGTCTTTTCTATTAACTTTTTCGTTTTCCCTCTCACTTTGCATGTTAGTTGAATCAGCCTGTGCGTTTGTGTGCTCCTGCTCCCTGTGTGTTTGTCTGTCTGTTTTCTTTTCCAGGGCTACCTCAAGAAACAAGCTAGAGTACACAAGGTGAAGAGTCCCAAATATCACTACGAATAGGAAAATAAAATAACTAAGGTCCCAACAAGAGTGACCGAGGGATACCATTCAAAAAACAATCTCTGAAAGGATAGGCCCTGGAAAGTCAAAGAGTCTTCTTGGATATAGCAGTGCTCATAGAAACAGAGAGCATAACAGGTCTTTAAAACCAACAAGAGCCGGAAAGCTAACTAAAATGACGAAACGAAAGAGCTCTCCTCCAAAGAAACTCCAAGAAGAAATGACAGCTAATGAACTGCTCAAAACAGATATCAGCAGCATAAGTGAACAAGATTTTAGAATAATAATGGTGAAATTAATAGCAGGGCTTGAAAAAAACATAGGGGACATCAAAGAAACTATGGCTACAGACAGAATGGAAAATAAAAATAGGCATGAAGAATTAAAAAATGCGATAAATGAGATCCATAATAAATTAGAGGCCTCCAATGCACGGATTGAAGAGGCAGAAAGGAGAATAAGTGATTTAGAAGACACCATGATAGAAAAACAAGAAGCTGACAAAAAAAGAGACAAACTGATCCAGGAACAGGAAAGAAGAATTCGAGAGCTCAGCGACACAGTCAAACGCAACAATATCCGTATCATAGGAATCCCAGAAGAGGAAGAGAGAGGGAAAGGTGCTGAAGGAGTCCTGGAACAAATTATAGCAGAGAACTTCCCCGACCTGGGGAAGGAAGTCAATGTGGAAATACAAGAGGCTCAGAGGACTCCCTCAGACGTAACTTGAATCGATCTTCTGCACGACATATCATCGTAAAAATGGCAAAATACAAGGACAAAGAGAGAATTTTGAAAGCAGCTAGGGAGAAAAGGGCCCTCACATACAAAGGGAAACCCATCAGAGTGGTGACAGACCTATCTACTGAAACGTGGCAGGCCAGAAAGGAATGGCAAGAGATCTTCAATGTGATGAACAGTAAAAATATGCAGCCAAGAATCCTCTATCCAAAATGTAGACTGCCCTGTTGGAGCACATGACAAAGGTACCACCTTCATTACTGTAGAACAGGAAAAATTGAAGCAGTGAGGGATAGGAAGAAAGGCAGTAACATGGGAGTGGCATAATTGTGTTCCAGGTAGAACAGCAGACTGTAAGAAGTCCTGGAGATAAAAACTCAAAAGCATAATTGAGGACTTTCAAGAAATCCAATGTGGCTCTTGCATAGAGTATAAATGTTAACAGAAGAGAAGAAATAAATATAAAGCAATGGTTCTTTTTTGTGTGTGTGTGGAGAGCTTTTTTTTTTTTTTATATTTTTATTTATTTCTGGGAGAGAGAGAGAGACAGCGTGAGCAGGGGAGGGTCAGAGAGAGAGGGAGACACAGACTCTGAAACAGCCTCCAGGCTCTGAGCTGGCAGTCAGCACAGAGCCCGACGCGGGGCTCGAACCCAGGAACTGCGAGATTATGACCTAAGCGAAAGTCGGACGCTTAACCGACTAAGCCACCCAGGCGCCCCAATAAAGCAATGGTTCTTAATAGGTCATCCTTGGACCAGCAACATGGCATCAGTATTGCTTCTATGTCTTATGTGTGATAAAGCATCAATGAATATTTATTAATTCTTCCAAATTCAAAAATGGTTCTTAAATATATATATTTTTAATTCTCTTAGTCTATAATTTACTTACTTTGGACATTTGTAGAAGTTCCCTCCCCCATGGTAAAATGCAAAGCTTTGTTATTATTATCATCATCATCACCATCATCACTACCACCATCACCATCACCATCATCATCATCATCATCATCACTATCATCATCAACACCATCATCAACACCATCATCATCACCATCATTATCATCATAATTATCGTCATCACCATCATGATCATCATCATTAATTTAAACTAGGGTATACACATCTGTAGAAAAAATGTTTGAATAAATGCAAAGAAACAAAATATCACTTTTGAATAGAGTGCAGCCTAGTAAAAGTCTATGACCTTAACGTGTGTATTTTCTTAAACTAGCTGCAAGAATGGGGTCTGTGTTAATAAATGTTTGAATAGGACAATCTAGTTTCTAAAAAGAAATAAGAACATAATCAAGGAAAATGAGCACATGGTTAATAATAAATAACAATAATAAACCCCAATGATTTCCAAGCTATTTTTTAAAAATTATATGTATCTGTATAGTGCTTAATCATGATATCATGAATTAGTTGATCAAATACCTATGTTTCTGGCAATATACATATGTGAGTGGGGAAGGAGGGAAAAGAGAGAGAATGCAGTAGAGAAGAAGGGTTAAAAGAAATTGACATAAAAAAACCTTGGACCACCTATTTCAGGAAATCAGCACTTCCTTGTCAAGTGATACTGGTCACCACCAGCTGTGACTTCATGTCTGTTATTGATTAATATACCAAGGAACATACAAGGAAGAATTATTGGTTGGGCTGGAGAAATATTTTCTACCATTTGATCTGAACATTTTACACTATTTTATGGTAAAACTTACAGCATATTAAATAATCCCTAATACTTTATTTTAAAGATAAATTTAAACAAAGAACTTAGATCACATTTTATTTATATTTCAACACAGAAATAAATAGAAAAGATCTAGAGAGTATGATTATTACTTGGGTGGGTAAATGAGAAAGTGCTGAATCAGATTCTTATCAAATTCTCTGACAAAACTAAAAACAATAGGTTATTATTAGCCACTTGATCATGTGTATGTGTATGTTAATTAGAGAATTCAAAAAAGACATGGTTCTTATAAGATCATACCATCTAAGAATTCAGATCATTTGGTCCAAATACACAACTTATAGAGAAGTGATGCAGAGGGTTCATCCAGTATTATTCACATAGGATTTAAGAGTTGCTAAGATTTCTCAAGGTAATTGAGTTCAACAGTTTTGTTTAGCTTGGAAAATAAGCTTAGGATAGATTCTTGAAAAGAATTAACTGTAGTTGCCTTTCCGATTTTACGATTGTCCCATTTACTCTTCCCTTCATGTGTTCTGGGTATTACCATTTTACCAAATCCATTTTCCATGTCGCTATTAAGCAATTGAGTGCCAAGTCAATGACTTGGCCACCCTTCAGTATGTGGCATTACTAACAATTTGTTTTAGTAAAACCACTCCATATTGGTGTTTCTCCAACTTCCCTTGCTGCTGCTTCTCAACACTTCACCATACACTCTTTTTTATTTAATCTCCCAGCCCTTATCTCTTCTCGTGATGTATAATTTCCACTAGAAATCTTCTATTTTTCTCTCCTTTCAACTACATATATTAACTGACAACTTTTCTAGAGTTTGTTTATTTATTTTGAGAGAGAGAGAGAGAAAGAAGAAGCAGGGGGAGGATTTGAGAGAGAGAGAGAGAGAGAGAGAGTCTCAAGCAGACTCCATATCACCAGTGCAAAATTGGATGCAGGGTTCAATCTCATGAACCATTAGATCATAATCTGAGCTGCAATGGAGAGCACCCAGATACCCTGGCTGACAACATCTAAATATACATCTCCATACACAATTTTATCCCTGATATATAAAACCTTTCACAATTAACTGAAAACTGGGCATCTTCATTTTTTTAAAGTGTATAACTACTATATTCTGACAAGTTCAATTTTTTTTAATGTTTTATTTATTTCTAGGAGAGAGAGAGACAGCGTGAGCAGGGGAGGGTCAGAGAGAGAGGGAGTCACATACTGAAACAGGCTCCAGGCTCTGAGCTGGCAGTCAGCACAGAGCCCGACGCGGGGCTCGAACCCCTGAACCGCGAGATCATGACCTAAGCGAAAGTTGGACGCTCAACCGAGTAAGCCACCCAGGTGCCCCTGACAAGTTCAATTTTTATATCACCAACATAACCCACTCTTTGATGACTATCCCCACTGTTCATTCAAGTCAGAAGGCTTGTAGTTTGTCCTTTTTCCTCTCATTCTCTATATCTACCAAGTTCATAAGGCTGACCAGTTATTTCTCCTTAAATCTATGGATTCTTCTCTTCCCTGCTCCCATTACCAATGCAACAGCAGTAGCACCTATAAATACTTTGCAATTTCTGCCAAAGCTTGTTTTTAGTCATCCTGGATAAATCATACAGGTTCATTATCTCCCTTCCACATCTCAATAGTATGATTTTTCCAAAAATGTAATTGTAATGGGGACCCCCCAAAAGTGTTTAAAATCTTCATCACCTCTCCCAAACCTTAAAGATAAAATAACAGTCCTTTAGCATAGTGAAGTAAGAGTCTTCACGATATAGTTTCTGTCTTAACTTACACAATAGCCACTAAAGTTCCCATTGTTCACCTCACTACTGTCTAGTCATGTTAAAGTTTCTTTCCTAAATACGTTACCTTATGTCTTTTGGTCTTTGCACCCTTTATTGGGGAACATATTTTTTCATCTGATAATTAACCTAGTAATTCTTTATATTTCAGGTTCACATTCACCTGTGGGAAATTTTCTGATACCCAAAATCTGGAATAAGATTCTCTTACCATGAAACCTTGTGGGATTTGGTCTTTGTTGTCTTCTCCATTAGATTTGTACACTTTGAAAGCTATGATTTTCTAAGATGTACTAGAAACTTATTAAATATTTATAGAAAAAATCAGTAAGGTTTAGAGTTTCAGGCTCAATAAGAAAAAAAATATTAGGGCTAAAGTATGTTTTCTTAACCCTTATCTGAATTTGGCAACCATCCTATGAGTTAGACAAGGAACATATTTTTATTTGTTCTTTTAAGTGAAGGAACGAAACCTAAGAGATTGAGCAATCTTCCCAAGAACACACAATTTGTGTGATATGTGTTCTTATTATCCTTAAGATACATGGAAAGGGGCAGGAGGAATACAGTAGGGATGTAGGTACATAATATTAACTTAAGTTTGATTTAGTTCAAGAAAATTAACTGAAAGCCTATGTTTAAAGCTATATATTTTGGCAACACCTTCTTACTTTTGAAATAAACTAGATTTACAAAGGCGGTATGAAGTATTACAGAGTTCACAGAATCCCTTCCCTGAGCTTCCCCTAATGTTAGCAATTTATATAAGGAAGGAACAATCATTATCCAAAACACTATTAACTAAGCTAAAAAATATTATTCAAATGTCACCATTTTCCCCTCATAATTCAATTTTCTCTTCTGTTTCAGAACCCAGTCTAAGTCTCCCGCATTACATTCCAATCTGAGCAAGCTCCTAGTAGTGACTTTGACAATTTTGATGAGTAGTGATCAGCCATTTTTTGGAATATCGGTTAATTTGAATTTGTCTGATATTGATTTTACATCTTTTCTCAAAATATGAAACAGGTTCTCCTCCATTGTCAGAGGGACACAATGATGTCAAAAAACACTGATCATGATAAGCACCTACTTTTCAAAACTTCCTGGTTTTTATACATTATGATAATATCCAATATTAAAAAAACATTAAGTGCGTGGGGTTTTTATACATATTCATTGAAATCTGGGAGAAAATCTACTTAGGTTTTATAGGAGGCTGTTTCTTATATATTTTGTTTATATATATTCTAAAACTGTTATAGGCAGTTTTTCCTTTATTATTGTTTACATAGCATGCAAATATGTTGAATGTATTGTGCAGTCTTTTTGTAACCTGTAAGGAAAACAAAATAGAATTTTAAAAATATATTTCCAATTTCCCCATTATATCTTTTATACTTGTGATACTCTGTATGATAGCCATGCGACACACATGGCTATTTAAATTTAAGCTAATTAAAATTAAAAATTTCATTCATCATTTTAACTAACCACACTTTGGGGAACCTTGGTGGCTCAGTCGTTTAAACGTCCAACTCTTGATTTTAGCTCAAGTTATGATCTCGCAGTTTGTAGGTTCAAGCCTTGTGTCAAGCTCCAACATACTCTTGGAATTCTCTCTCTCTGCCTCTATTTCTCTGCCACTTCCCCTGCTCTCAAAAATAAACTATAAAATAAAGAAACTTTAAACAAACTAGCCAGATTTCAAGGGCTCAAGAGTAACATGAGGCTAGACACTGTATAGTAGACAGTATAGAGTATAGAACTCATTAATCATCTCAGAATGTTCTATTGGGTCACACTATCCCTGGACTACTATTGTTAAGAGATAGTCTTCCCATTCATATGGGCATATTTCCTGGATTGTTACTATAGACTGAATGTTTGTATCTCCCCCAAATTTACATGTTGAAACCCAATCCCCAATGTGATGATGTCTAAAGGTGGGGTCTTTGGAAGGTGATTACAGCATGAGGGTGGCCAGTGCCCTTTATATAAAAGGGACTCTGGAGAGTTCTGCCACCCCTTTTGCCACATGAGGACAGAGAGAATATAGTGTTTATGAGCAAGGGCATGGGCTCTCACTAGACACTAAATCACCAGTGTCTTCCTCTTGGATTTCCCAGCTTCCAGAACTGAGAAATTTCTATTGTTTATAAACCACTTAGTCTATGGTATTTTTGTAGCCACCTTAACAGAAGAAGACAATTGTCTATGTGAATTAAGAAACAATGTTAATTTTGTTAATAGCCTACATAGATCTCACAACTATAAATTATTCTGATTTCTTTTGTCATTTATGATTTAGTCAGCAATCCCTGGCTTACCTTAGACAATAGTAGAAAAAATGTATACATTGGCACTATGTAAAATAGGGTGTTATTTTACATGGATCACCTTAGCAAGTCCTCACAACTGCATGAATCAGTTATCACCCTAGATATTCCAAAAAGTACTTTTTAAGGTTTAATACCCTAATATAAATGCTCACTTAGATTTTTGTTTCTGTTTTGTTTCATTTGAGTGTTCACATTAGCTTTAACAGAATCTGAGAAGGTCCTGAGAAATTAAGTTTTGGGCAAGTAGTCCGGTTATTTAGGTAAGTACTGAAGTTTGCTTTAAAATACTCTTCAAAAGAAGTAAAAATGAAATGATATTGTTCTTTCTGACCAAAAGGGAACCGGAGAATGAAGCTTTCCTTCTAAAGCCTATCAAATAAGGTTGTGATTACTTGGATTCTTATTACCTATCTAAATGAAAATGATTTTCATCCGTATGTATGGATTTGATCTTAGCATTCCCCAACGTTAAGGTGACATCCAGCTCATTTATTTCAAGAATATCCAACCAGACCTTGGAGAAAAAATGTCACTAATATATCTGCCCTGTCAGTTTAATGGAAGCCATAGTGGAGATCTGTGACTTAGAAAATGATAACTAATGTTAGTGATAACTCACATTACTGTGCCTGGCAAGACTTCAGACTATAAATCAATAAAATATTTTAAAATCCCCACCCCCAAATCATTTTCATTTCATTAAAGCTGTACACCTTTCAAATGCTCACAGTTATTTCACTCCCACTTCTATAACGTGTTCTTACATTAGATATTTGAGCTAACCGTAAGAGTTCATTATCAGAAATGTTCATCGATTCTGGTGGGTATTTCAAAATTAGTGATGACACATCTTTGGGTGAGTGGAGTAACACTTTCCCAATTTCTTCTGTTCTGCACTTTTATTTATACTTTACTTTGTCAATTTCCTCCTCTAATCTCTCCTATGCGTTTCTTTTCTTCCTCCAATTAACCTCCTGATAAACTAAGTCTCTAATAGTTTTTACCTTACATCCACGCCACTTAGCTTGCTGCTATGTCCTCTGCTTTTTGCCAACCAGTGATGGAGCTCATCTCCTTCTATCCCTCCCCCACCTCTCCAAAGTAAGTCAGGAGACACAAAGTGCTTGCTCAGCCTGTTAAACCAGGACATCAATTTTTTAGCGCTCAATAATAAAACAGGCTGACTCTGTAAGGAAACTATAAGGAATTGCCCTGCTAACCCTTGCCCAGCTCATCTACATTTATTGATGATAACACATTATTTCATACCATTTTCCTGGAGGGGAGTATAGTAAGGTTGGCACTCCGATTTTAGGCAACAGAATAAAATGCTATATAAGCTTTATATATATTTTATAAAATCAGTGATTTTATATAGCATCATTCATGACCACCCTCTCACACCATAAACATAAATAATATTTAATCATTAGTATTCAGATTGGGGCAAACTAATTTGAAATATAAATTTTCATAAGTGCACATTCTCTATTAGCCTGATGCTTAATTTTAGAAAGTAGAAATTTTGAAAAAAAATATATAATTTGCTGTTTCACAGCCTAAAATGATATAATCTAGAAACTAGATTATGAAATATCTTCCATGGTAGTCATCACTTTTGAAACTGCAAATTCTTCATAAATTATTCCTTAATTTAAATGATTAAGGATCAACACAATTTCCGAATGAAGCTGAATATTATGCCATGAAGTTGTGGCAAACACATTGCATAGACCAGTGTTGGATTCAGGTCAATATTCTTTCTCAGAGGGCACCATAAGTTAAGTGTGGCAGTTGGCCTCCAACGCATGGTCCATATAGTTCATCATTAATCTGGAGTATTTGTTTCTCCAGAAATCTTTATTACATTCATTTTATTTGTTTAGTTGTGAATTAAAAGATTGACAGTTTTTCCCTCTCCATTTTTAGTGAATGATAAGGATCTTGGTTCACATTTTCAACTTGAAATTTTTTTATTTTCAAATTGTCTGCTTTTCTTATGCATTTATCTGAGCCACAAGTGTAGCCATTTAGTGTAGAAAAAAATAATCAAGTGTCTATTTTGGAATATATTAAAACTATCATTCCTAGCTTTTGTCAAGGATGTTATGATAAGTAAGGATCTTATCTGGATTTTCACACACTGTCCTCCCGTCCTGTGACACTTGCAATACATTCCTTGGCAGAAAATAAGAAGGAAAATATGGCCTGTGTGGTTGGAAAGCGGCAACGCAGAATTCACCCGTGACTCGTGAACCGACCCCCAATAAGTCTGGTTGCTTCCCACATTCTTAAAATACGTTTTTTCTGTAACTTCTAAGACAATATATTCTCCTGTTTTCAGGACACTCTCATTTAGATGCTCACTTTGTTTTTCCCTCCTCCCATCCACCCTTTCAAGCAGGTGTTTTTCAGAGACATAGCACACCACCACCAGCTTCCCACTCCACTGCCCACACTCTGCCCCGGACACCCACCACTCACGCTTTCACATGCCTTCAATTAGCATTTTTGCACTAGCAAATCCTATATCTATATTTCCTGGCACCACTCACCCATTTAGTAACTGCTTACCAAACACCTTTATGGCCACATCCCATCGCCATTACAAACTCTTCATGTCCAGAAGTGAGTTCCCTTAGATATATCTAAGGAAATATGGTACAGTCATTTGCATCAATCCAAGAACCTGAAGGTCATCCTTAAAACCTCAGATTCATTCCATCTTTTTTATAACCAAAATTTTTCCAAATTATATCCCATTTCTAAACATTATCTCCATTATATCTCTCTTTCCTTGAGACAGAGAGACAGACAGACAGAGAATGCATACAAACAGGGGAAGGGAGAGAAAGAGGGAGAGAATTTTTTTTTACATTTTTTAAATGTTTTATTTATTTTTGAGGGAGAGATCATGAGTGGGAGAAGGCCAGAGAGAGATAGAGGGAGATACAAAATCGGAAGGAGGCTCCAGGGTCTGAGCTGTCAGCACAGTGCCCAATGCGGGGCTCGAACCCATGAGGTATGAGATCATGATCTGAGCCAAAGTCGGATTCTTAACCCACTGAGCCACCCAGGCACCCCAGAGGGAGAGAATCTTAAGCAGTCTCCATGCTCAGCACAGAGCCTGATGCAGGACTCCATCCCACGACCATGAGATCATGACCTGAGCCAAAATCAAGAGGCAGTTGCTTAACAGATTGAGCCACCCAGGTGCCCCTCTAAACTTAATCTCTTACCTGTCATCTTGTCCCTATCATCATTGTCACTACCTGTGTGCAAATGCAGCTAACACTTATATCCACATCTTTCAAAGCATTTCAAAAACACTGGCTGATGCAAATATCTATTCCTATATGTTTGACACGATTATTAACCCCATTTTATAATTTATTATTATTTATTAAGATTTAACCAAATAGCAGTTTCAATCTATAAAATGGCAGTTTGGTACTTTTCAACTTAATTGTCCAATCATCTTTAGGAGAAATCCCAATATCCTTAACACGTACATGGTCCCTGAGCTGTCTCCAGCTCAACCCTCCAGCTCAGCTTAAGCCATTCCTTCCCATTACTTTCTAAATTTAGCCATGATGAAAAATTTTAACTATTTTCTCTCAATTACTGTCTTTGCCCAAGGAAGATTTTTCTGCCTGGTATATTATTGCCTTTCCACATTTGTTTGTTCAACTTTTTAGTTAGATATTGTTATTAAATTCTCATTTCCTTGGCATAGACATCTCTGCTACAACAAAGTTCCCTAGAAAGAAAGAATCTCACGTCTAAATTTCTGGCTTTAGGTGGCGCCTGGGTGGCTCAGTTGGTCGAGCGTCCAACTTCGGTTCAGGTCATGATTTCACCGTCCATGAGTTCGAGCCCCATGTTGGGCTCTGTGCTGACAGTTCAGAGTCTGGAGCCTGCTTCAGATTCTGTGTGTGTCTCTCTCTGCCTCTGCCCTGTTCATGTTCTGTCTCAATCTCTCTCTCTAAAAAACAGATAAACATTAAATATATTTTTAAATAAATGAATAAATGTCTGGCTTTAATACTGTGACTGCCACATGACAGTTAGAAACCTATGTTGATTGAAATATTTTTCTGTCAGTTCTATGCCTGTAAATTGATATTTATTGTTCCTGACATGTAAACAAAATTAATGCAACTTTTTAAATTATGAAACTGAGGGGGAGAAAGGTTAAATTCCTTGACCAAAATCATATACTTAATAAATATCAAACTTCAAAATCAAACCCAGGCCTGCTGAGTCCAAAATACAGGAATATTCACCATTGTTCCATATTTCCAACAGAAACTTGGCCAATATAAGTCAACTCAGATGGTTAAAAATTGTCTTTTACATAGTTAAGTTTGTGGATTTAATTCCTGTAAAGATTTCTACGGCAATTTGTTTTTTAATTTTAGAGAAAAAGAGATGGACACAAATGGGGGTAAAGGGGCAGAGGGAGAGACAGAAGCTTAAGCAGTCACCACACTCAGTGTGGACCCCAATGAGTTTGATCCCATGACCGTGGGATCATGACCTGAGCCTAAATCAAGAGTCTGACGCTCTATCGAATGAACCACCTAGGTGTCCCTAATTCCTGTAAGGAATTCTAGTAGAAATATACAACCCAGTTTTTGACAACACTACTAAATTTAATTTGACACCTAGGATATGAAGTAAATTATTCACTACTAATTGCGTATGTACTGAGGATATTAAATCACATAGTAGTTATATTAGAAGAAAAGTACTTTTAAGAATTTTTAAAATTTCAGTCTGCCATTGTTTTTCAACAATGGTACCTTCACTTAATTTTTTTAAGTGTGTGCATACTATGAAACTGGAGGAATATTCAGAAAAAATATTATAAGGAAAGAAGTATTTGGAATAAATGATAATTCTTATATTTTAATATCCAAGTGTATTTTAAGCTTAAGACAGTGAAAAAGTTAAATTTACCAGTGCCAAGATATTGCAACTGTAATTTCTACATAATAATTATTTCACTCAAAACTGTTAAAGAATAAATAATTGTGTTTTTGTCACTGTTTTTCCTTACAAATATATCAGTTTTCAACTATCTATGTTATTATGATTAATACATAAGCGTATAAAATATTTAATTATGGAAATACAAATTCAAAGTAAAATGAATTATCACTATACATGTATTAGAATGTCTAAAATTTAAAAAGACCACCCACACCAAATCCTGGCAAATACTTGGTGAAACTTGATGTCTCATACATTACTGGAATATAAAAAGGTACGAGTTTGGAAAATAGTTTGGAAGCTTACATGTCCATGTGATCTAGCCATTCTACTATAAGTATTTGCTCAAGAGAAAAACTGTACCTTTACAAAGACTTGCATGCAAATGTTCACAGAAGCGTTATTACCAATAGCCAAAAACTGGAAATAATTCAGATATTCATCAACAAGTGAAAGGCAAAAAAAAAAAAAAAAAATTGTAGCGTATTCTTCCAATAAAATACTACTCAGCAAAACAAAGAAGAAATTACATATACATGCTACAATATGAGTGAATTTCAAAACAATTATGGTGAGCAAAAGCAGTAAGACAAAATAATAGTGCATACTGTATGATTTCATTAACTGCAATTCTAGCAAGTTCTAATTAATCTATAGGGACCGGGGCACCTGGTGGGCTCAGCCAGTAAAGCAGGCAACTCTTGATCTCAGGGTTGTGAGTTCAAGCCCCACATTGGGTGTAGAATCTATAAAAAAAAATAATCTACAGTGACAGAAAGCAGCCAAACAGTAATGGGGAATATGATGGGTACAGGGAATGACAATTGGAAAGGGTTACAAAAGGCAAGAGGGAACTTTTGAGAGTAACTGGTATGCTAGTTATCTTAATTGTGGCAATGATTTCACAGAAATGCCAAAACTTTTCAGATTGTACAATTTAAATATGTACAGTTTATTTAGTCAATTATATTTCACTAAAGCCATTAAGAACAAAATAAGAAAAATATTCTA
Source organism: Proteles cristata cristata (assembly GCA_017311185.1). Lineage (NCBI taxonomy): Eukaryota > Metazoa > Chordata > Mammalia > Carnivora > Hyaenidae > Proteles > Proteles cristata. The sequence goes on from JAESUZ010005207.1 coordinate 44,513, forward strand.
ATCAAAACAAAAGCTTAAAAAATAAAGTGACTCATGAGGATACTAACAAGAAAATGGCAAAGTGTGAAAAGGAATAAGTAAACTGTCAGTATTCACAGTTAACATGACTGTGCATGTAGGTGACATTATGAACATTATCTAAAAGTCTATCATTATTAATAAATTAAAATAACAATTCAGGATAAAATTAATTTTATATTTCTATAATAGTCATAAACAATTTGAAATTAAATTTAAAATTAACTAAATAATTAAAAATATTCTGTCAAGTGTCCATGAATGAATTTAACAAAAGATATGCAAGATCTATACACTACTAAAAATTGCTGAGAGAAATCAGAGAGGACAAATTAACATAAATATACAATGTTCATGAAACTGATCTACAGATTCAATGCAATCTCAAAATCCCACAGCCTTTTAAAAAATATATTGACAAATTACTTCTCAAATCAATATTGAAATGCAAATGATCTAGAATAACAAGAAGGAGGAAAAGGAGAAGGAGGAGAAGGTAGAAGAGGAAGAGAAAGAGAAGAAAAGGAAGGAAAAGATTAAAAAAAACTTGGTTGGAGGACTCTCCATATTATCTGAGTTCCAAACTTACTATACAGCTACAGTCATCAAGATAGTGTATCATTGGCTGAAGGAAAGCCAAATGTATCACTGGAACAGAATAAACAGTCCAGAAATAGAATCAAACCTATAGAGCTCATTGATTTTTTTTAAGTTTATTTATTTAGTTTGAGAGAGAGAGACTGCATGTGCATGCACACATGCAAGGAGAAGGGGCAGAGAAAGAGAGAGACACAGGGAGAGAGAGGGTGAGAGAGGGAGACAATCTCAAGCAGACTACATGCTGTCTATACAGACCCCAGTACAGAGCTCAAACTTATGAATCGTGAAATTATGACCTGAGCCAAACTCAAGAGTCAGATGTTTAACTGACTGAGCTACCCAGGTGCCCCTCAATTACATTTTTAAAAAAGAAAATCTTTTTAATAAACAATTGTATAATATTGGGTATCCAAGTGAAAAAAAGGAACCTCTGTCATTATCATGCTTCATATACAAAAATTAATTCATGGCACATCATAAGCATAAATATAAATGCTAGAACTGCATAGTTTTTAAAGGAAAACATAAGATGATAGTTTTGCAAACTGGGTATAAGCAAAGTTTTTTTTAAATATAAGACATAAAGATCATGAATTATAAAGGAAAAGAAAGACCATAGGACTTCATGGGAATTAAGATCTTCTGCTTCTCAAAAAACACAATTAAGTATTTTTGTAGGCCAAAGTCAGGCAAAAGACCAATATCTGTAAAATGTAAAGAAACCCTAAAGTATTAAAAGAAAAAGAATCTACTTAAAAATGGGTAAAGAACATGAACAGGTTATTAAAAAGGAAAGTATGTGAATACCTAATAATCACAAAGAAATATTCTTAATCTCATTAGTTATCATGAAAATGTAAACTAAAACAACTTGCAAATACATTTTATACCCAGTAAAGGAACTTATATCAAAAGGACTGAAAATACAAAATGTTGATGAAGATGTGGGGCAAATTTAATATTCATACATTGCTGGTAGAAATGCAAAATTTTATAACCACTTTGATACCCTTTTTGATAGTTTCATTTACATTTTAAATACACACTTAACTTCTGTTCTAATAATTCTACTTCTGGGTATTTACCCAACAGAAAAAGCCTTCTGCTAGAAAATTTCTAGGAGTCTTATTCATAGTCATCAAAAGCTGGAAACAAGCCAAATATTAAGTTTTTTCAATAAATGGGGCTAGAACAGCTGGATATCATTTGGAAGGGGAAAAAAGCTACAATATTTTTCTTCACAGCATATAGAAAAGTTAACTAAAAACTTGTGGAGGTGATGGAAATACTCTTTCTTGGCTTTGAACAGGTGTGTGTTGGGAGGGAGCATATTAAACAATGTATATATTTGTCAAAACTCAATTAATGTACTACTAAAATGGATGTCTTTCATTTCATGATACCACACGTTAATAAAATCAATTTTAAAGCAAAGTGGACCTATGTTTCATTGTATAAAGTGTAACAATTAAAAGTGTACAGAAAACCATAGTAAAGTATAATAAACAGTGGGGATCAAAATGAATAATGTCCAATTAAGGATTTCTCTTAGGTGTTCTCTTAAGGTTTTAGATTTTACACATAATGTCACAAATGAATAATGAGCACATGAACTTGGGCTCAAGACCAGAAGGCTTTGTCCTTCAGATCCATCAGGCTTGAGACCCAGCATGCAATAAAGTGGGTGGCTCGTGTATTCCAGCATGTTTAAAGTCACTGTAATGGCTGCAGTTAAGAAACTAATGGCTTTCCATCAAATGAACCTGTGTTTGTGCATCTACTCTAGGGAATGTTTTTGAGTTGTGGGAATGAAGTTCAGGTTGCATCAGTAACATATAAGGATGACAAAAGGAAATGCCTGCATAACAACCTCTTACTGATAGCAGTAACATCAATACTTACTTGACAGAAAAAAAAATTCCTTGCTTTAGAAGCATATATTGAATTTTTACTAAGCTTGATACAGTATTTAGCAGATTGCTGACTATGGGATTAATCTAATATGATTTTATGGAAATAAATGGGCAGGGAACAGAAAGGTATAAAATCTTTTGAAATGGAAGATGCCTTTGAGGATTCTCCAGCGTCTCTGTTACAATGTTATTCAACCTGGGTTTTGACTACCGTGTCTAAAGATTCACCTCAAGCTACATTTTATTTTGTTTAAAAAATATTTTAAGCAGTTTAATATGTGCATTTGAAAGATATCTGTCAACACTGCAACCCTAAAGAATATATTGTATGGTAATTTCAAGAGTTATTTATGGAAAGGCTGGCAGAGGAGAGATTTTTGGAGAGATTTTTTTGCCTGTGACTACCTTTCTCTCAGGCCTCCTTATATTATCATGTTACCAATTATTTTTCAGTAGTTAAAATTAAATCCAGTGCAACAATGTATGTCAAGGTCTTCTTTCCTATTGTAAGAAGTAAATCATCAGCCTAGTGGATAGGAAATGCATTCTTTCAGAAAGATAGGCAAATGGATCATTGTATTGTGATTAAAATCTGTTAGTAAATCAAGTACGTACTGTAATGTAGTGTAGGATAAAGTTGACATGCAAGATAGTAAGCAAATTATAGACTTCAATAAATGGGCAACTGGATATCTGTGCAAAAAAAGATAGGGGTGTCTGAGTGGGTCAGTTGGTTAAGCATCCAAATTTTAATTTCAACTCAGATCATGATCTCATGGTTTGTGAGTTGGAGCCCTGCATTGGGATTCATCCAAGAAGGACAGGGCAGAGTCTACTTGCCTCTCTCTCTCTCACCTCTACACACACTCATGCTCTCTCTCTCTCTCGCTCTCTCTCTCTCTCTCTCTCTCTGTATCTGGTGCTCTCTCTGGCTCTCTTCTGGCTCTCTCTCTCTCAAAAAAAAATTGACAGATTTGGAGCTCTATCACGTACAATACACTAAATTCTCACCAAATGGATCAAAGATGTAATGTGAAAATAACCAATAATTAGATTCAATTTTAATAATGTGTTGGGGAATACTTTATAACTAGGATACATCATCTAGAAACAGTAAGGGAAAGAAAAAATGAATACATTAATAAATAGTGAAAATAAAAATTTTAAAAGTGAAATTTAAAACTGGCATAATTTGATAAATGTAAAAGAAAAGTGAAAAAATTTTGAAACTATCTTGTGGGCAAAAATACTAAAGTTCAATGTCATATTCCGTTTTTTTTTTTTAATGTTTATTTCTTTTTAAGACAGGGCATGAGCAGGGGAGGGACAGAGAAAGGAGACACAGAATCTGAAGCAGGCTCCAGGCTCTGAGCTATCAGCATAGAGCCCAATGCGGGGCTCGAACCATCGTGAGATCGTGACCTGAGCTGGAGTCAGATGCTTAACCAACTGAGCCACTCAGGCACCCTGAATGTCATGTTCCTTTTTGAAGAGGCTATGATGAATTGAGCTCTTTTCATAGAGTGCAGATGGGAGTCAAAATTCAACCTTATTGGAGGAAATTTTGTCAATATTTTTCAAAATAAGAAATACATGTAATTTCCAACCTGGAAGTTTCACATCTGGGGATTTATTTTACTTACAGATATATATACATACTTGCAAAATGACTTCTGAATATTCATTGCAAAAATTGTGATGGCAAAAGTTTGAAGAAACACTAAATATACATCAATAAGGTATTGATTTGTTTAAATTCTGATAATTTAAATTAAAATAATTTAAATGAGTTTATTTCTAACTAAGTAATTTAAATTAAGGAGAAATAAACTTTGCTAATCTATAATGATGCATGGGACTGTAAAAAAAAAAAGAGGAAAGTATATACTGATAGAGGAAAAGCTCCAAAATATATTAAATTCGGAAAACAAGATGTACAGCAGTCCTTTATTATGTCTTATTACATGTAAATGGGGAGGAAATAAGATGCCATATTCCCATCAACTTGAATATATTTTTAAAAATCTAGGCAGGTACAGAAGTTAAGCATAGTAGTTACACGGATAAATATAAAGGATGAGCAGGTAGAAACAGGCTTGAAGCAGGTACTGAAAATTATACTTTTCTCCTTTCATTATCAAACTTATATAAACAAGAACAGAGCATGCCTCAACCTAGCATGAACCATCCAGAGACTTAACTTCTCCCTTCAGCATGCTCTGTCAGCCTATGCTCCCTTCTCTTGATTCTTTAGAAATTCGGCCTTAGATACAAATTCAGGACCAGACTGGGCCAATATTTTCTCCCTTTGAAGCCAGACCATGATACGCATTATTTAAATCCAGCCAAGCCCACACTCCACTGTGAGTTTGAATCTTGGGTGACTAACACAGAGTTGCCAGGGCAGAAGAGAAGTCACTCACAGCAACAGCAGCCCACCCAAAAAAATTCAGCAGCGGTGAGGCACTTACCAAGGGGTGATGATGCCTCCAACAGCACCCCGGAGCTCCATCACCACAGACACCATCCGCTGTCCCTTTACATTTAACAAGTTAAGGTCTGCAGCCTTCCCTCCACATCTCTGCAATTTCTAGTGTTCTTCCCATAAATGTCATTTCTTCTAAGGGTAACCAGAGTTAGTTTATTGCTAGCCACATCTAGTGACAGTGCTAGAATAAATATCTTTTCCTACACTCGTTGCAATCAGATGGTGAGCCTCTAGAGGTTAAGAAGCTAGTCTCCTTCGACGCTCATAGGGTCTAACACTTTACTTACCATATAACACTAGGTGATCATTCAGAGAGCTGATTAATTCATGACTCAGGTCAAACCCTCAGGTAAGAGGGTTTTTATTCATTGTTCATTTGAAAGCTTCAAAATAACAAAGAGCTTCCAGGTTTAATCTCTGGGTTTATGCAAAGTTTTTAGTTAACTGACTTGCTCCTCTACACAATCTCTAATCTAAGATTGAATAATTTAACATTATAAAAAGATTTTATTATTAAGAAGGTGACTTATTTTTGCTTAAAATAAGACAGCAGGAGAGCTGTTCCTAAAATATATATTTAATACTAAAATGAGTGCAAAATTTTCAGAAATCATTTCTTTTATAATAATTTTATATTTTAAATTATTCTCACTTTTAATGACTATTGCTTTACACCTTGGTTGTTTTATTTCTCTTACACGATAGAGGGGATAGCCTGTATTAGATAATTTTTCATTCAGTTAAGCAATGAGCAAATAGATTTACTAGGAAGTATTCTTTAAAAAAACACAATTTTTACTTTACACATGATGACAAAATAAAAATCCTTACTGGAATTTATACCCAGAAACATTTTACTGTGTTAATACCAAAGTTGTTACCGAATCTTACCGAAATAGATTTTTAAAAATCCCACAACATTAAATTACTTGAATGATATCTTTTACATGACACTCATAAACTTCAGCTAACATACTACTGGGAAATGAGAGCAAACATGAAATCTATTTGATTAATGTATTAGAACATTGCAGAATTACACACTTTTCTCTACACAGAGCTCATTTCCCTACATTTCCCCTTCCTTGTTAACATCAAGTGCTCAGCCCTCAACAACGCTGATGTGACAATTTGAGTAACATTGCAGTAACAACTCTCTAGAAATAGCTACTCCATATATGTTGTCTCTATCTATAAAAATGCAATATCATATGCCAGCCTAGAAAGCTTTCTAAAATTATATATTATCAAATACAATTCTTAACAATTAAATTTCTCCATGTACTCTGTGAAAGACAAGATGTGGGAGCCACAAGTCACTTCCTCGGGGATTAGACTGGTTTTGCTCAAAAGGCCACTGCTCTGTCACTCGTGAAAAACCTTCAAGTAACAATGCATTTACTATTCTCTTTGTCTATTTCTCCTGCATGGATCTTCTCATTCTGCTTTCGTCTAATTATATTCTCTATTTTTTCTTCTTTCTTTTCCTGCAGCATTTTCCTCTCCTGCATTTCAAACTTGCTACTAAACGGCTGAAATCTGAACATGTGTATACTACATTTCTAAAGGCTTTTTCTTCTTTGTTTCCTTGGATTCCATGCAGCATTTTCTCTTATATCTTGGTGTTGTAGGGTTTTTTTTTTCCTGTTCCATACATTATTTCTATTTTCTATTAGTTCTGTGTCATTGTTTATTCTGGATTCTCTCTTCCATGCTAGAGATTTTCCTCTATTCTGTGTTGATTCTCACTGTCTAATTAAGGCCTATTTCACAAAAAAAACTAAAAAGAAAAAAATCCATTGCCAATTAAATTACAAAAAACATGTGATCTAGTAATTAAGAGAGAGATTAGAATCCTGGTCAGAAATCATATGTTTATAAAGAGGGATTTCCAAATCTTGGACTTTCTGCAAGGTGATCATGATATCAAGACAGGTTTTTTTTTAAAGGAACCAAAATATCACTTATCTTACCATATTTCTTTTTTTTTAAAAAAAAGCATAAATACTAATTCGTTGTTCCACTTTTATTTTTAAGAACATACCTATGTAATTCACACTTATATTAAAAAATAAAGACAGAAATAATTTTATTTTTTATTTTTATTTTTTATTTTTTAAATGTTTTATTTATTTCTAGCAGAGAGAGAGACAGCGTGAGCAGGGGAGGGTCAGAGAGAGAGGGAGTCACAGACTGAAACAGGCTCCAGGCTCTGAGCTGGCAGTCAACACAGAGCCCGACACGGGACTCGAACCCGCGAACCGCGAGATCATGACCTAAGCGAAAGTCGGACGCTTAACTGACTAAGCCACCCAGGCTCCCCAAGACAGAAATGATTTTAAAAAAAGATAGAGAAGCAATATCCAAAACGTGGTTACAATTCACTTATTTAGTATCACTGGTGGGCAATCAACTTATGTATGTAAATTTTTCAAGCAAACTAGGCAAATTCATTTGTTCATCCAGTTTATTTCGACTTATTTGGCAAAAAAAAAATCAAAACTATACTTCCTATTTCCTCACTTTTCCTAGGGACTGCCGAATATAACTAAACTTTTCTTGGTCATCATGAAGAACACAACAAGGTAATAAAACAGAAACATGTCCTCCCAGGGCATGTAATGCCATTCACGCTTTCCAACATGAACAAAACTGTCAGTGCTTTTAGAATTATGCAAGTATCTTTTAAGTTTCTCTATCTTCTCTTAAATCAACTGTCACTTTTTGCTGCAGCCTGTGTGTCTGAACAGGGCCTTCCTGAAAAAGGCCCCTAATTTGCTTTCTAATCTGCTGTGCACTGAAAAACTGCCTTGCCAAGCTTCTATAATTGTGTCTAAAATAAGAGTAAGTAAGCTCAGAGATGGCTAGGGAGACTATCCATAAACTTCATGGGTAATACTAGCATCCGTGCTTGCTGTTTCCTTAGCCTCGGATCTCTTACTAAGAACTTAAGGGGATACCGAATTGAGCATGCGTTTGCCATGACTCAAGTTTTAGGTCAGTTTCATGTATTCATGTTTCTGTATTTCTACAACCTTGTGAATGAATTCAGTCTTTGAAAGAGAAATGGGTTTTAATAATTTTTATGCGTGTCATCAATAAGTAATTGTATTTACTTCAGGGAAGTGCTCAGAATGTCATTGTTTTTAATTGCTCAAAGTGAGGCACACAAAATTTCCAGTGCTGTCTATGTTACTGTCTATGTTACTTCAGATCTGTTCTCCAATGTATCTATTCTAGAGCTAGTGGGCTGAGATGAAAGATGCATGGATAATTCAGTAAGCTCTGGCTAGCTGGAATCTGGGGGAATGTGTGGCTCTAGACCCACATTTTCAAAAATTTTCAGGGAATTGTTATAAAATGTATCATATGCATCTACAAAATAAATTTGAGTAATTTTTATGTCAAGATGAACATTACTAACATAAATTTTTGTACTTCTGTAGACTATTTTTTCCTATAGTACATGGGTTTATTCTCATGTGCTTTTAAATTTTGCAGCAGTAGAATTTATTCAGCTTAATGGAGCTACTTTTAATCTGCTTTGGGTTTCAAAACCAGATAACTAAGAGAGTTAGAATTCTGTGTAAATTGAAAGTAACTTGATTCTGAATGAAGACCCAATAACTTGATTTTAAGTATGTGCATGGATTTCATAACATGTATTACAGGTGGTCATCAATCTTTTTCATTCATTATCTGCTTATTTTCTGCCTTTAAAATAAATAAAGCTACTGGATTAAATACATGAGCTCCAAATAGATGAATTTTAATATACAATAAGAGCCATTTGGTTTCCTCATTTTGTGTTCTTTGTAGTTAATTCTGTAATTCCTCGAGTCAGATTAAAACACAGGCTCTTCTATTTTCTATGGTTATTTCTGTTTGAATTGGACACTAGAGGCTATTAAGAATTTCACTGCAGTATTTATAGTCTAGTGTGGCAGTGTGAGGAACTCCATGGCCCCATTCCTTAGTGCTACTAGGAAAAATTAGATAGATGATAGATAGATAGATAGATAGATAGATAGATAGATAGATAGATAGATAGACAGATAAATACACATCAATATGTGTACATATTAAAATTATATACATATACACAATAAAAATATACATATATGTATATATACACACACATACACACAAACACAAACACACACATACACACACACTCACCAGTCTCTGGAAATGGTCTCATGGATATATAGCAAATGAAGAAACACTGACTCAAGAAATCCTACTAATATTTGGTAAGAACAGTGAGAGTTTATTGCATTTGAATACCTGATTCCTCCCTTCTTCCTACCAGTTCAGCCAGAAGAAAATCCCAGGCTGGTACAGCCGAGCATACAAGGTTCCCTGTCCAGCCAGTTCCCAGATGGAGGGCTTACTTACTGGGAAAGGCAAGACATCAGCATCCTACACCCAATATCTGTTCCTGAGACTAAATTGTGGGTAAGTGCAGGTGAATAATGGGGACTCTCTTCTTTCTCCCACCCCTCCCCTGTGGGACAGAGTCTACCCTGGACATGGAACTGAGAAAACTGGGGCCCCAGTCACCCTTCCTATAGCAATGATTCCATCCCAGGAGAGGCAAGCATGGAAGTCCTATGGCCCGGGTACATGGGTAGTTCAGTTGGTGGGGCACACAACTCTTGATCTCCAGGTTATTGGGTGCAGAGAGACAGCTGCATCCCTCCATTGAGCACCTCACTCCTAAAGCAGTGATGTCACTCAGTGAAAAGTGCACTATGATCCTCAAATCGAGCTCTAGATGCAAGTCTCAGAGTTTGTATTTTCCTAGGGGAATAACAAAGGTAATAAACAGGTAATGTTAATGATGTTCACCTCAGTGATTAACTTCATTTGTTGGGGCACCTGAACGGCTCAGTGAGTTAAGCGTCTGACTTTTGATTTCAGCTCGTCATGATGTCACAGTTCATGAGCTTGAGCCCCATTGGGCTCTGGGTTGACAGTGTGGAGCCTGCTTGGGATTCTCTCTTTCTCTCTCTGTCTCTCTGCCCCTTCTTGCTCTCTCTCTTTCAAAAATAAATAAATATTAAAAAAAAAAAAAAAAAGGATTGACTTCATTTGTAATAGAGGGTGGAAAAGTTCCTAAGATGCCTCTCAAGACAATGGGGCTTATAAGTGAAGGACAATGAGGAAAAGGTTCATGGAGTCATTGTGCATATAGCAGCCTACTAAACTGTAGGCTGGTTAGTTCATCCGTAGGATCCTGGGAAAGAGACAGGAGGAAAGAAACTGACTGGGGCCCAAACACAACTCAAACATAACCCTGGGCAAATATTCTTTTGAAAGGTGTCTGGAAATGATTAGTATAGTCTTTTGGGGAATTATGCCCCAGGATAGGGTTGATAACCATAATGCAATCAGCAGATGGTGAGGGATAACTATGCCAAAATCACTGTCTTTCCATCGTGACTGTGGGTATAACTAAGTCTGTACCTCCCAACAAGTGACATTAGAGGCTCACTCTATAGGAAGTAAAATAAATTCAAATTAACCCAGTCAGGCGCTAAACAAATAACTATAAACTACAACAAAGTTGGTGATGGCTGAGGGCAGGTAGGAGGAAACAATACCCAAGGTTGCTACAGTTTATTTTCTAAAATACAGTGTACATAAACTACTATGAAAAATGAATAAACCAGTTATAAAAAGCCAAAAAGAATGACTGTTACACCAGGAAAAAAGTCAGGCAATAGAAATTCTTATGATATGGTCATTGTCTAGAAGTTACTAATGAAAAATACGATCTAACCCATACAGTAATCACTCATAGTCTTTCCAATTTGTTTTGTAATTTTCACAGAAATGCTTTAACCATTGAAAATGATGCGAGCAAACAAGCTTCCTCAAATGTAGACTATTTCCAGTCTTCTTAGTCTTCTTTTGCATAGATACATATTTTCCTCCGGTATCATTTTCTTTCTGCCTGATGGACCTCTTCTGGCCATTATTTATTTCTGACATGGGATTTATGGTGATAATTTATTTCAGATTTTGTATGTGTTAATATGTAATGATTTCATCTTCATTTAAGGTGGAGAGGGGCAGAGGGAGAGAGAATTGTTTTTTTAATATATATATTTTGTATTTATTACTGAGAGAGAGTGTGTGAGCAAGGGAGGGTCAGAGAGAGAGGGAGAGACAGAATCTGAAACAGACTCCAGACTCTGAGCTAGCTGTCAGCACAGAGCCCGACACGGAGCTCAAACCCACAAACCGGGAGATCATGACACTAGCCGAAGTCGGACTCTCAACTGGCTGAGCCACCCAGGGGCCCCAGAGGGAGAGAGAATCTTAAGCAGTCTCCATGCTCAGCACATAGTGCAATGCAGGGCTCAACCCCATGACCCTGGGATCGTGACTTGAGCCAAAATCAAGAGCCAGATGCTTAACCAATTAAGCCACCAAGGTGCCACTCATCTTCTTTTCTTTTTTAAATTTTATTAATCAATCAATTAATTAATTTTTCTTAATAGACTTTTTTTACACATTTATTTATTTTTTGAGAGATGGAGAGAGATAGAACATGAGCAAGGAGGGTCAGAGAGAGAAGGAGACACAGAATCTGAAGCAGGCTCCAGGCTCTGAGCAAGCATTCAGTACAGAGCCTGATGCGGGGCTCAAACCCACGAACAGTGAGATCATAACCTGAGCCGAAGTCAGACGCTTAACCAACTGAGCCAACCAGGCGACCCTCATCTTAATTTGTAAGCATATATTTATTGGTATAGAACCCTAAGCTGATAGAATTCTGGGGGTGTTTTATGCTTTTTTGTCCTGGAAACATGTTGCTCCACTGTTTTCTGACTTGCATTGTTTTTGTTTGTTGGTTTGTTTGATTATTTGTTTTGAGACATCTGCATTATTCCTGTTGTTTCTTCCATGGGTAAAATGTTCTCCCACACCTTAATGTCTTTTAACATTTTGTATTTTTCTTTGGTTTACTATAGTAAATCCATGGATTTATATACTATAGTAAATCCATAATTAATTTTAGAAAGCTCTCTGCCATTATTACTTCAAATATTTCTGCTCTGTTCCCTATTCCTTCTTCCTCTATTCCAATGTATAGAGAAATTACATATTTTAATATTATTCCACAGTTCTTGGATATGCTATTATGTTTGGGGGCATTTGCTGTGGTTATTGTGTTAATTCTTCCTTCTCATTATGTCTCCACTTGGAAAGTGTCTATTCACCCATGTTCAAGTTCACTAAATCTTTGGTCATGTCAAGTCTATGGATGAGTGCCAAAGGTATTCATTTCTGTTACTGTCTTTATTTTTTATTTTTAAGATATCATTTTTATTCTTTCTTAGAACTTCCATCTCTCTGCTTACATTACCCATATTCCCTCACATGTTGTGTCTTCCTTTTCAATTACAGCTCTTAGTTTTGCTCATGGTTATTTTAAATTCCCTCTCTGATAAGTCCAAAATGTGTGTCGTATCTATGTCTGATTCTGATGTTTGCTGTATCTCCTCATGGAGTGCTTTTTCTTGCCTTTTATCAAGCTGTGTCACTCTGCTTTTTGAAAGCTAAACACCTCATATCAAATAATGAATTTGGTAAACCATCTTCAGTGTGAGTATTATGTTAATCTGACTAGCAGTTTGTCTGTGTTTCGTGTTTGCTATAGCTGTGACTATCAGACACTTCATATTTCTCTGTTTGTACTCTTGACTTTGGGCTTATCTAAATACTCTTTCCCAAAGAAAGTCTATATGTTCCCAAAGAAAGTCTTTCAGCTGTAATTATTATTATACAGGAGCACTACTGATGTATTGGTAGAATGGAGAAAAGCAGAGCCCTCTATAATCTTCTGGGTAAGTCTCAGCCATTCGGTGGATCTCTTTCTGCACTGTAGACTTCTCAAGGGATTTTTTCCTTCTTTTAGACATAAAGCCTTTTCTTCTTGTCCTCTACTGCCCTTTCTGGCTACAGTATTTCCAATCTATTTTCTTAAAGCCCTATACCCTGTTGATGTGTGAGCATAGAGCACTTCCCTTATCCCAGCTGAGATAAGGTTTTAGAATTGAGTTCAGGCCACGTCTTTTCTCTCCTTGCTCTTCTATGACAAACCCTTCTGAATGTTGGGTGGAAATGGTCTCTGCTTCTTTCACAATGATTGCTTTTCCTCCATTCAATCAGATCTGGAAGGGAATGTTCTCAGATCTTCCATGTGAAGAATGTGCGAGGGCTCCCCTAGAGCTCACACATAGTGGCTTTTGCTCAAGCCCACACAGGCTCCAGCAATTAATCTAAATGGCTATTTGTTTACTCCTACAAGGTTATGACTTCAGAGGATTTTGATCCAGACAGCCAGATCTAGGTGCCTGTATCTGGATGTTCCAAGAGCATCACTCTGTCCATGACTTCCGTTATCTGATGGGTCAATTTGCATTTGTCCAATTTTTTTCTTGTTGTAAGGATGAGAATACAAAGTTCCCAACTTTTAAAAAATTTATGTTTATTTTATTTTTGAGAGAGAGAGAGAGAAAGAGATGTGAGCAAAGGAGGGGTGGAGAGAGAGAAACACAGAATCTGAAGCAGGCTCCAGGCTCTGAACTGTTAGCACAGATCCTAAGGCAAGACTCAAACTCATGAGCTGCGAGATCATGATCTGAGCTGAAATTGGTGCTTACCATCTGAGCCACCGAGGCACCCCAAAACTTCCCAGATTGGAGCCATAACCAGAAAACTAGATTTCTTTTTAGTTTTAAAAGTTTTGGTCCATTTGGAATTTACTTTGATGTAAGAAAATAATGAAGTGGGGAATCTTATTTTATATTTATTAACTTTAGCTACTCAGTCTTTCTCATGTCATTTACTAAATTAACTATTTTTATTATCAATGATTAATTGCCACCTTTATTATATCCTTTATTATACTCTATTTGAATAGAATGAAATAATTCTAATATTAGAACTCATGAACTCTATCAGTTATTTTATTGCTATAATATCTGAATTTGAAAACAGAATTCTAACAGGAAGAATCATGATTGCAGAAAATTATACATCTGATGGATTAATCCAGTACTGCCATGGAATTATCTTAATGATAACATAGTGGTTACTAAATAGTTAATGAAATGGTAAGTACTTAATAATTAATGGAAGACAGTCATTTAATCCAAAACATAAATGATACTGAACTTTGAGAAATTTGGCAATTGTAGGTTACAGTGATGAAAGGGACTTCCTAATTAACTTCAAATTAGCTTGAATTTAATGATCATGGCAATTGACATGAACACTCTTGGCATACTTTTCATCCAAAAGCCTAAGTATGTTTTCACACTGCTCTTGGTTTTTCTTCTTTGTTTTGTTGAGTAGCCTAAAAAGTTCTATTCTTTTAGAGATTAGTGTAGAAAGCTATTCTCTCTCAACACCCAAATCCAGAGTTTATAGTTAATAACAGAAGTTATTAACCCATTTAATCTGACACAATTACAGGGTAGACAAAACCTCCCTTCTTAAAGAGAATTAGTTTCTACTTGATTTTATTTAGTAGCCTTACATTTCTTGAGTGAAAGCAGAGAAAATAATGAGGCATTATGCTGTGAATCATTAAAGTCAATTTAAATAATGGAGTTAGCTTTGAAGATTTAAGCACTATTGAAAATATTTCTAAATTTTATGTGACATTAAAGTGTCGAAATACAATGACACTCAGCTCATAATTCTGCTTAAGTTTCATATTGTCAGCATTTCTGTTTACAATTAAATTATTCATGAGAAAGAAGCCCCACATTCAACACATTTTCAGTTTTACCAATGGGTGCAAATTATTTTCCTCACTGTGGACCTCACTGTGTTGTACGGGACACAGCAGTAGCACCATATTCTCAGAACAATGCAACATGGAACAAAACAAAACCTCCAAATCCCCTTATTTCCTTTAGGGGCTTTTTTTTTTTCTAGGAGAGAGAGAAAGAGAGACAACATGAGCAGGGGAGGGTCAGAGAGAGAGACACAGACTCTGAAACAGGCTCCAGGCTCTGAGCTGGCAGTCAGCACAGAGCCTGACGCGGGGCTCGAACTCACAAACCATGAGATCATGGCCTAAGCGAAAGTCGGACGCTCAACCGACTAAGCCACCCAGGTGCCCCATTTAGTGGGTTTTTAAAAAGGTTTCTCATAGTTAAACTGCTTAAGAGTGGTGTGTATTTCTCTTCATTCCCTTCTTTGCTACCCACCCTTCAATCAACAGTAAGTCACAGACGCTGAGGTTTGAGATGATGGTCCAGGCCACCAAAGTGAGTGGTTGCCTATCAACTCCATCCTACTTTGCTCTCTCTGCAATCACAGTTTTGACCAAGGCCTTCATCTTAGGCTTCCATTCCTGGACTTTCTCGTTGCTAGTAATTCCAGCCTTGTTTCAGTTCCCTTTTCCCCTCCTTGTTATCTTGGTGGTAGCTTCCCGCATCAGCCCTCTGCTCTATCTGAACATTAAAACCTAGTGTGGCTGTTCTAGACCTTGATTTGTATTTTCTCCATCTCATCTGTGTGTCTCCTCCTCACCCTTCAGAACTCACCTACAACCACTTCCTCAAGGGACATTTCTCCAGCCCTTCTGGTTACAGTCAATTTTCTTTTTCTGATAAAAGCTTTCATTTGTCCAAATGTAATTAATTTGCTGAATGTCTATCTTGCTTCTTAGATTGCATGATTGGTGAAGCCTGGAATATATGGAGTCTTTGTTTTTTTTTAATGGTTTTTATTTATTTCTAGGAGAGAGAGAGAGAGAGAGAGAGACAGCGTGAGAGGGGAGGGTCAGAGAGAGAGGGAGTCACAGACTGAAACAGGCTCCAGGCTCTGAGCTGGCAGTCAGCACAGAGCCCGACGCGGGGCTCGAACCCACGAACCGCTAGATCGTGACCCAAGCGAAAGTCGGAGGCTTAACCGACTAAGCCACCCAGGTGCTTTGTAACTTGGCACAGAAGCTCACCCACTGTTTTTATTTATTAATAAAATGGATGTGAAGTCTTATAAAAATCCAGAATGTTAGGATCCATAATTTAGTATTCTTGTGCAATACTAGGTTGCATTTCTTTTCCTGCTGATTCAAGAAGACATCTCAAGGCACACTCCATTGTCTTGCTGAATATAAAGACTTTTTTTTTTTACTCTTTTTAAAGTTTATTTTGAGAGAGAGAGAGGGAGAGAACAAGCAGTGCAAGGACAGAGAGAGAGGGAGAGAATCCGAAACAGACTCTGTAGCGTGGAGTCCAACTCAGGGTTCAAACTCACTAACCATGAGATCATGACCTGAGCTGAAATCAAGAGTCAGACACTTAAAACTATTGACCCACCCAGCTGCCCCTTAATAGACTTTTAAATATTAAAAATCTCAAAGTAAATTTTGATAATACCTTGCCCTTTAAGGAATGCAAAAGTGAATAGAATATGTTGTTGATTTAACTTCAAGTATCTGACTGAGTCTCTGAACAAGATTTTTTAGGCTTGTTCCATGAGAAAATCAATAGAAAGTGAAGATTTTGTCCAAATGAACATTTTTATATTTATATTTAAGCCCTTTTGATATTATATTTAGTTGTTCTTATGTCTAGTTTACCCCATTAATCTTTAACTGGCTGGGAATAATGAAAAACTTAAGATGCTTAAGATAAAGCAAAATAGAACCTATTGAGAATACATTTGATTTTAAACTCTTATTGGAGTTAAGAAGAAGGTTTTAGTAAAAATAAAAACAAATTTCCTTAGCTATCCATCATCACCTGACTTTTTAAAACATAACTTAATCTTTGAAGACTTTTTTCCTGAAGAGAAGAATGCACAAATTTCTCATGAAGATCTTTTTAGAAAGAACTTACGGACCAAAATGAATATTATTTTTAAAATATACTGAAGTGTTATTCATATGAATTATTTGAATATTAGTTCTGCCCAAAGCAGAGATAATAATATTATATAGGAATGAAATTAGTGCAGCTGTGCTGAGGAAGGTTCTAGTAGATGGGTGAGTCAGGGTCATGTATTTATCCACATTAGCTGAACAAATGTATAGCTTCTGCATCTGACCCTTGCCGCACTCTTTCTATAGCTTCTATCCCCAGCACCTTAGATCTTGCACCTAACACACATCAGAAACACTCTAGTATCTATATATGGATGTGTTCACGATGGTCTTCATCCCTCTGTTTCCGAATTTTTAAGCCCCAGTTGGATTACCATGAGACATCGCAACTTTTCACTTTATTAGAAATCCTGGGAAAAGCTCCTCTGGAAGTCGTTCTGAAAATGCTCTGCACCTTGGACACTGCTCGTTTTGTTCTCTCCCCAAAGTTCTGTCAGTACCGCACCTCACATCTAGCTCCCTCCTTCTTGCCCTTGGCTGCTCAGTGACCCCATGTCACACCCAAGGTCTACTGATGTGTGACAGAAGACACCGACCATGGTTGAGCTAAGCACCAAAGCGTCATTCTGCCTAAAACTGACAGAAGATGTCTTTTTTATTGTTAAAAAAAGTAAACCGACTTCAAATCTTAGCATAATTCTTATCACCTACAACTGCATTCAACACACTTAGATGAGATTCTTTATAGTTTGAGGGGGGCTTGGGAGGTTGAGTCAGTGGAGTTTCTGACTCTTTATTTTGGCTCATGTCATGATCTCGCGGTTCATGGGTTCAAGCCCCACATCGGACTCTGTGCACTGATGGTGCAGACCCTGCTTGCTTGTGATTCTCTCTCCCCCTCTCTCTGCTCTTCCCCTGCTCATTCTCTCTCTCTCTCTCTCAAAATAAACTTTAAAAAAGAAAGTTAACCTGTTGATAAATGAATACAAAGCATAGAGCAAGGGAATACATATGATTTGCTGGATGCCTATCATATACCAGCGCTTGCCTTGGGTATGTGTTACATTCACTCATATTTTACTTAAACATCACCACAGCTGTGTGCATTTTGGTGCTCTGTGTGCTGTTGAATTAGAGAGGGGAATTACAGATATGGGTTTTGGCACTGAGCACTCAGGATGAGGCAAGGGAAAAATGAGGACCGATAGGTTTCAATGGCCAATGAAAGAACCGACCCCCCATTTTTGCCATTGTCCTGCCTCAGAATGCAAGACAGAATGCTCACAGATGAAATCGTTTCCCTTCCAGTATCTGCGCTGGCAGCAGATTTCAGAGACATGAATTAAATTATGATATTCTGATACTATTAACTATCATCCATTGTTATTTTATTTTATTTTTTAAAAATATTTTTTATTTATTTCTAGGAGAGAGAGAGAGAGACAGCGTGAGCAGGGGAGGGTCAGAGAGAGAGGGAGTCACAGACTGAAACAGGCTCCAGGCTCTGAGCTGGCAGTCAGCACAGAGCCCGACGCGGGGCTCTAACCCACGAACCGCGAGATCATGACCTAAGCGAAAGTCGGACGCTTAACCGACTAAGCCACCCAGGCGCCCCAACATCCATTGTTATTTCAAAGGAAAGCTCCCTAAGACTTCAGTGTTTGGTGAACATGTCCATATTACAGGCATACCTGGTTCCAAGTGTATCTGTATTACTATCTGAAGTCCTGT
This sequence comes from Proteles cristata cristata, assembly GCA_017311185.1. NCBI lineage: Eukaryota > Metazoa > Chordata > Mammalia > Carnivora > Hyaenidae > Proteles > Proteles cristata. Next base: position 63,120 of record JAESUZ010005207.1, read on the forward strand.
CTTTCAGAAGACTAATTTCTTAACATTTGCCCAGGAGACAAGCGAATGTCTTCCTAAGACATACTCAGAGAAGTGGGGCATGAATATCAGTGCTATCTGCTTTACCTTATTCCAGAGAAAGAAGACACTGCTGCCACCGAAGCCTGGTGACATTGTCCCATTCAAAGTTTTCTTCACGTCATTTACTCAGAGTCCTGTGTGCTAAACCAACATATTTTCTATGTGATTTCACTTTACCTTTTCTCAATGTAAAAAAATCATAGTCATGTCTCTTAGAAATAATATATTGCCATTCCCATTTTGTGGATAAGAACACTAAGGCTTAGAGTGGTTAAGAAATATAAGCACTAGGGATGCCTGGATGTCTCAGTCTGTTGAGTGTCTAACTCTTGATGTCAGCTCAGGTCATGATCCCGGAGGCATGGGATCAAGCCACATGCCGGGTTCCACTTAAGATTCTCTCTCTCTCAGTCTCCAATGCTGGCATGTGTTCTCTCTCTCTCTAAGAAACATATATATAATAATATATACACATATATATAATTTTCTTATATAGTGCATATATAGTATATACTCAATATATATGTAATAATTATTATATTCGTATATTATATATATGCACTATAATGACTATGTCATAAATAACAAGCATATCAAACAGCTGGTAAGTAGCAAAACCAAGTTGATCTGATTTATACCTAATTGTGGCTAAAATTAAATATCTCGAGCATCATAGAGAAAATACTCAGAAATGATTGAATGCAAAAAAAATCCTCTTGTTTTTATTGCAGGAACACTGAACATCTTCAACATACCTTATTATAAAGAGGAGTCTCAAATGGTTTTTCAATAGTAAGGAAGTTAGATGAAGAAAACAACACTATTATTCTCCCTTCCCTGTATTGGCAAGTAATCTGGGAGACATACAAACCATTTATTCCTCTGGAAAATGTTTAATCTTTCCCCAACAACTTAAGAAGGAGCAGCACTTAATATTAGTGCTTGTTGAGGGATGAGCTTCCAATGAAGAGTCATTAATTCTGATCAGGAGAAGTAGATCCAATACCTGCCTCGGTCAGGCTTCTGAGTTTCAGTTGCTTCTTGAGGTGCTGAGAGTCACACTTTACTCCGGTTACCACCTGTATCTCCGGAATACTAGTGCTCAAAATTCTTAAATATACAATTATTCAAACGAAGCATAAAATATAGCTCTTTTATGAGGGATATGTTAAATTCTTCAGGAAGAGTGAGGAATAGATAATGCCAGTGGAGTGTATATTGGAAGAAAAAATCTATAGAAGGTTATTTGAACAAATCATTAAGAGTAAGAGAGTACAGTTGCTAGGAGGATGGGTGAGCTATTATTCTCTCTCTTTGCATTTCTTTCACAGTAGAAAGGCTAAGGGAGAAATGAACTACAATGTCAGCCTATCATTTTAATTTAGGACAAGATTGATTCCTACCTTTGAATACTGTGTATCTTAGTCACCATTTACAAAAGTATTGAAAAATAGATAAAACATAGCCAGCCAAAAACTAGAAATTTATATCCTTTTGTTTTCAGATAAATTATATGCATATATTCCTGGTTCATGTTTTCTTTTAATTTTAAGGACTCCTTATTAAAATTAAATTATGTTAAGTTGGGAATAGTAGAATTAAGAGATGTGTTTTAATTTAACACTATCTGAATTAAATATTCATGGTATTTTAAAATCAAAAGCTGTAAAACTATTTCTAAGACCAAGTTTCCATAACTCTGCTCTAATAAGACTTGTTATGTTGACTGCTGGCATGGTTAAAAATAAAGAAAAAGATCAGGAGCAAGATATATTTAAACATGCTTGTCGTAGAGTGTTTTCACTGTTATAACCTCACAGAAAGTAGTTAAAGTCTGTCAGAAAAACATTTCTGAGTCTAAATAGATTTTCTAGCTATAATGGAATAGAATGACAGAGTTTTAAAAGTTACAGTGATTTCTTTAATAAATATGCTGATACTAGTTAGCTATCACTGCATAACAAATTATTCTAAACCTAGAGGTTTAAAATAATAGATGTTTATTATATCATATCTTCTGTGCATAAGCATCTGGGAGTAGCTTATCTGGGGGGCTCTGGCTCAGGACCTCTCATTAGGTTGTGGATGAGATGTTGACCAAGACTGAATTCATCTGCTGGTTTGACTTTGGTTGCAGAATCGCTTCTAAGGAGGCCTACTCAGCATGCCTGGCAAGTTGGTGCTGGCTCTCACTGATGCGAGAAGCATTACAAAAGAGATAAGCAAGCATTTCTTGAAGGCTCAGTGAGTATGAGAAATGATAAGGGAAGTCAAAGTCAGAGACCCATCGATAACTAAACCGTATCCGTCATTCTCATCTTAAGCGTTAGCCTCTTGACTGGGAACTTTGAGGTGGTAGGGATGTGAAATGTCTCAAGAAAAGGATGGTGATTGGGACAGGGACCAGAATAGATATATGACAAAAAAATCAAGAGTGACTTTTTGGTCAGACATGCTTACCTGACAAAGAGACTTTGACAGTGAACAATTCAATCCTAAGGTCTATTCACTATATCTGAATGACGGCCTTCAAAAATGCCCTCTTTTGCACCTAATGTTTTGGATTTCAGTGCTTTATTTCAATCAACAAATAAATGTCTACACTGAAGAACGGGAGTTGTTCAGGTTTCCATTTATTCTAGAGAATGAACATGTCCACATTTCATGGTATTCCTAAATATGTAGGAGATGGGCTTGGGAAAATATTTATTCTTATCATCTCTACTCTGCTTAAGAAAAACTCCATTAAGTTTCCTACAGTTCTCTCAATAGCTCACATAAATTATCCTGAATATTTGAAAACCTCTTTTGACGATGTATTTGCTTGACACATCCCTTCAGATATTTACTCAACATTTTAATATCTTTATTTTTTCCCCCAGCATAGAAAAAGCACTATACGCTTGTGGAGCTTCAAACACTGGCAAGGTGTATAAAACACACCGTGTAGTGTGCTCTCTGACTCAGTGGGGATCAGGGACAAGAAGATTTAGACTGAGTACAATCCTTGGTAATACTTTTTAAAAGAAGCTCATTTGTCTATGTCTTGAAAAAGCTGCTTTGAAATAAGTAAAAAAGAAAATAAAAAACAGTCTTAGATCTTTTAAAGTGTTCTCTGAGGAAGGCAAGAGAATATCAATGGAAAGAGGACAAATGAATAAAAACTGAGAGAATTAACCAGAATTAGGCAAGAGTTGATGGTGGCTTTAAGGACTCCTGCATATTCAATATCCCTGGGGAGACAAATAAATAAACTTATGTAGGAAAGTGACCAGGTGGACAAGGTACACAGCTGCAGAAATACAGAGAATGAAATATATATATGTTAAATATATAAGTATTTAAAATAATATAAATATATAAATATTAAATAATAAAAATATAGAGAGAGAGAGAGGAGGGGAGGGAGGGAGAGAATGGACACAGAATAGCTGTACAAATGGTATAGGAAGAGAGATATGGCTCTTAGTGGATTAGAACATATTCTAATTTGTCTCTTTCATTCATTATTAAATCACCACTGTCCACAACACTTCCTGCCTCTAGTATTCAGTAAATGTCTACGAAATAAAGCATCAAACATAGGGGCACACGAACCCCAATGTTCATAGCAGCACTCTCAACAATAGCCAAAACATGGAAAGAGCCTAAGTGTCCATCAACGGACGAATGGATCAAGAAAATGTGGTTCACCTATACAATGGAATACTACATGGCAATGAAAAAGAATGAAATCTGGCCATGTGTAGCAACATGGATGGACCTTGAGGGTGTTATGCTGAGCAAAATAAGTCAGGCAGAGAAGAACAGTTACCATATGTTTGCACGTATAGGAGGATTAGGAGGAACTTAATAACGGAGGATGATGCAGGAGAAGAAGGGGAAAAATAATTGGGGAGAGGGAGGGCGGCAAACCATGAAAGACTCTTGAATGTTGAGAACAAACTGAGGACTGATGAGTATGGGGGGAGGGGAAGAGGGGCGATGGGCATGAAGGAGGGCACTTGTGGGGATGAGTACTAGGTGTTATATGGAAACCAACTTGACAATAAACTATTTAAAAATTTTTTTAATTTAAAAAAGCATCAAAATAACCAATGAATTGGAACTTGTAAAACGAGCTGTTCGGTGCCAATACTGCAGTTAAAAGAAAGCTCATCATTTAGACAGAACTACCACAAAGATTATAGCATCACCACATGATTCTTAAATAAGCCTTCTTCTCTTGGTTTGATTTGAAACTCTTGTTTTTTGGGTAGTTTAGGTTTTTGCAGACTGTGTATCTGGCAACGGCCCCAAATCATCATTGTGGTGGATCTTTGGAGATATCATAAAAGTAGAAATAAGGATTCATAAAAATGTCCGTGAATGTGTACTTTTCCAACCACTTTGATCATTAAATATAAGGCTTGACTTTCCATGCTTAAGCAATGAATTAATGTTATGTAAGGGAATATTAGATATGGAGTTCCATGAAAAAAAGAGTGAGTTTACTCATTTACAGCTAGGCCCCAGTGGATTTGAAGTTTCTTGAAGGGAGCTGCTGGGTCTTACTCACCTTTACCACAGTGGGGCCAAATCGTTCATCCCATGATAAAATGCAAACACTCGTGAACTTTTTGATATTGCACGAGATCAATTCTTTCATTCCCCACCACATTTTAATTCTGAATGATTTTTCTTTCAATAAAATTTCCACACTTTATTTCGTGGGCAATAAACTATTCATTAATTCATTTTCATTAAACATCCATTATTTTAGTTGATAGCAATACAGAAAATACATGGCTGTTACCCTCAATGAGTTTATAATACTAGAAGAAAAAACTGCTCACGTGTGGCAGATCTAGACCGACCCAGTCCGTGCAGCAGGCCTCAGACAGCCCATCACTCTACTTGCCTCTGTCCTTGTGTGGAGACTGAGCCCCCCTCTTCATCTTCCCCCTCACATGTCCTCTGCCCACACCAACCAGGACCCATTGGCAAGCCAAGGCAACTTCACGGGCAAAGACTAAAAAAATACATTTTGTTCAAACAAATCCTACGTAAACTGCTGCATTTTAACATAAAATCGCTATGTGCATGTATTGCCTGGCCTCCCCTAGTATCAGATTCCAGATGTCTTCTCAACAATTGGCTTAATGACGTTTAGAGCAACTATCTTCTCTCCCACACGAAGAACTATTTTTGAGACTTTTATGTTAATGTGTTGTTCTGCTCACTTTTACTGAATTTACTCCTCTTTAACATTCATTTTGGCAGTGGTATCTTTAAGCAAAAAAAAAAAAATCAAAGTGTCATTTTCAGGAGAGCACATTTCTCAACGCCCATTAAATAATCCTGTATATATTAGCTGGGGCACAGAATAGCATTCGTATTTCTTTTCATTGCACTCATATGGCTGAGTCCAAAATACTTCTACTAATCTGAAGTAAATTTTATACTAGTGTACATATCACTATTAATACTTATTTCCTATTTATGTAAAGTGTTGACATTATCTTCATTTCCCAAGTCTTCTCCCTCCCCAGTCTTTTATACCCAAACTGGGTTTTTTTCCCTCTTTCTAACTGCCTCATTCCAAAGTCTCCTCAAATAACACCTCTTCCTACTTATTTAGTACACTCAACTATTAGGAACACATCTGAAAGACAACAAAGAGAAAAAAGTGGCCACCTAAGCAACTGAAATCAAATGCCAAATTTTATGCAAATTAGTTACAGAGTCACAATCTTTGACTTCTACAGGAGATTTTTACATTACTTGTCATGACTTCAGCTATCTATGGTTCTCAGCTCACACTGGCGACTTTAGTAGAAGAAAATTGGACACAGACTAGTGTGCACTGAAACTACAGAGCATTAAAGTAGGTGACTGATGTCAGCCTTCTTTGACCACCTCAGTGACCTCAAGGACACATCAAAAATAAGAACTGGAAAGCCAGTCAAGTAGAGATGTTTACACAATATTTTGGAACAATCAGATATGATAGCAACATCATGTATTAAGATGACCTGAGGATCCTTCCACACATCTGCATGGAAACCAGTTAACCTTCATTTTGCAATCAAACAAATTACATCTTGTGATAGACCTTGGAGAGCTGCTTGCAAACTTCTGTTTTTGCATAGAAATGATTTAAAGTCAAGAGTTCTCTATTTTATTTTTAAAATATCCACTGTATACTCTGGTGAGGTATGTCTCCCACCTGTCTAGAATTTTCACAAAATCCTTTTGTTTCCATTTGCCTTGTGGTTTTGCCATTTGCAGTTTTCCACTTGGGAGTTCTCCAGAGAAATCTGAAAGACTGTCTCCAGGATATAGTCCTCAGTAAGATAATGAATAAAGTATTTATGAATCTATTTTGATGCTGACTCTTTTTTCCTCAGTTTATACTATAGATATAGCAGCTGGAGGCAGAACTACAACTGTCAGCCCCACAGAAAGATCGAGATGGAAAACTTCATTCAGGACCATTTAATGGAGGTGTGAACTGGTCTCAGTATCTTTAGGGCCTGAGTGGTCTTTCAGAATTAGAACCTAAACTTGTACAGTCATGAATGGTGGTCACAGAGAATGCATATATGTGTAATTAATCATAGATTCATTTACTCAATTGTTCACTTATTTACCAAGAGAAACACCTGCAACTGATGTGTCTGCTGATGTCCCTGCTTCGACCTAAATGGCAAAACCACAAGGCAAATGGAAACAAAAGGATTTTGTGAAAATTCTAGACAGGTGGAGACACATACCTCACCAGAGTATACAGTGGATATTTTAAAAATAAAATAGAGAACTCCAGACTTTAAATCATTTCAGTCATTTCAACTAATCAGAACATAGACTCTCTCCTGAATCTAGCTACCCTCAATGTTTCCAGCTCTTTTTGTTTTCTTCCTTTACAGAAAGTTCAACCGTTTCCTCTTAGTCCCCTTCCACCCATGCCGTCTGATCTCACCCTGGGCCTTCAAAGATTCATTAAGGGATTTTCCTAAATAAAGACCATTCTTTACCTAAGAAGAATTTCAGTCTTCCACTGATAAACAGTGGAATTTTTCATGCCTTTACAAGAATAGTATATTTAAGAAATATATTATTGTAATAATGTTTCTAAATGTTTAAAATTGCAAGTCTTTATTTTCTGAAATTACTCATGAGGCTAAAATAGATCAAGGTGATGCATTAGCAATATGTTACTATATCGATAATATGTAAAAAGTCTATTTAGTTTTTCGGGTATGTTGAGCAACGAGTCTATTACAGATGGTTCTTTTTCTAGTCACTGAAGTCTCCAAAATATTACCCTTAAACATTCCTTCCATTGGTGAAGCACTGACCTCTTCAGGCAAAACTGGGGAAAATATGAATTCTCACTAGGGTCCATTAACATCTGCAGTAAACTTAATTTATAAGATCACAACCTTTGTGAGCTCAAGCAAAAATAAAACTCTAGTGACACAAATCTTGCCCAAATCTGGGTAATTTTAGATAAATTAGTGAGGTTTTTCACTTGTGCAAAACCTGAATGTGTGTGATTTTTTTTAACTCTCTGCAATGAGTTAAAAAATGATGAAATGATAAAACCAAAAAGAAAAAGAGTACTTAAGACTTATGCAATTCCTAAACTAATTAGAAATTGTTTCAGAAGTGTTAGTTAAGGTCCACAGTGTCCAAAATTGTTTTCTCCTATTAGTTATAAACAATAAAGTGCTGTTAGCTTATTGATATGAGAACAAATCTCAAAAAGATATGTTATTAAACATTACTTAATTAGTCTTGTGTATTATTTAAATGACTGATGAGAGATCAAGTGTTTTCTTTTTTTTCTTAATTTTTTAAAATTGTGTTTATTTATTTTGAGAGAGTAGTGTGAGTGGTGGAGGGGTAGAGAGAAGGTGGTAGATAATCCCAATCAGTCTCTGTGCTAGCATCACAGAGCCCAATGTGAGGCTTGAACCCATGAAACCGTGAGGTCATGATCTGAGCTGAAACCAAGAGTTGGACGCTTAACTGACTGAGCCACCTAGGCGTCCCTCAAGTGTTTTCAAATTCTATTTAAACAAAATGCTTTAATGGCTGAAGTCAAGCTGTTCTGTCTTCTTCTTAAAATGAGAGTATGAGGTGCTGAGCCTCATTATAAACTTCTTCCATAAGCTTTTTTAGAGCCCCAAAATGTTCATTGTAGAATGAGGCATTGTGAGAACAAAATGACGTTAATTGTCTGTTGATGCCCACACACAAAAAATTAGATGTATCTGTACTTTTTATAAGACTACCTTGTACTATCTTGTTATAAACTTACTTATTCATTCTGAGCATAAATTTTAAAAACTGCCTTCATATGAGTGCCTGATTACATCCTACGGGAAACTTGAACTGTACATTTGGAGTCATGATTCTCAGCAATGAAAGTTGTGGAATTTCAGAAGAAAACCATAACACACCTCTCAGCATGAGAGGAGTCAATATTGACATCTGGAAAAGAACATACTACGTGATAATAATTAAGCCAGACACATCTCAAAATATAAAACTACAGTCAATTGTCAAAAGTTAAATTTAAAAAAATAGAACAATTATGTCAGAAAATGTTTCTGTGATTGTAGCTTAAAATATCTGTAAATTATATGGAAAAGAAGAAAGTTCAAATTAAACATTTTAGAAATCACCAATATTGAGTTTGGTTTGAATTATGTTCCTTATGGAATTATATATTAACTTAATGACTTCAGTCATATAAAATGGGTAACAATTAATCTGCAAGCTTGAGAATTAATTAAAAGTTGTTAGAAAATTAATTTGAAATGAACAGCAGATTGGAAAAATCAACTTATTGTTGTACATTGTACATTGTAGATGTACAATGAAGAAAACTAAATTTGGAATGGAAAATGCTGGATTCGAGCTATATTTTCTTTGCATTTTTTCATAAGGCAATGTGATTAGTGAAACAGACAGATTTTTGAAGCCAGACTTTTGGATTGTATCACTGGCTCTGCTCTTTCCCAATTCTGTGCTAGTCTGGACATTTGCTTCTGAGTCTGTTTCATCATCTATTAACAGACATATATTTCTATCTGTCAAGGGTGTTGTGTGGATTAACTCAGACAGCAGATAGAGATTCTGTATCATAATGGTGACACACAATAAATGTTCAATAAATGTCAGTTCTGTTTGCGTCTTATTCCCCTTCACTATGGGAAGCATAGTTTCTTTATCTCTAAAACTGGAGCTGTAATAAAGCTAACATAAATTAAGCTAGTACATGGTCTATTCCTAAGATAATTAATAAAACTTAACATATATTTTATTTGAAAATGCTTTGTAAACTAGAAAGCTACACCACCCTTTAGAATTTGTTAAGGTGGAGGGTGATCATCAAACATAAAAAAGGAGAATTAGTTGACTTTCCTTGTCCCTTATCACAGTAAAGGGTATAGAGTAAGAAAAATATATTTCTAAATGTAGAAGAAAAAGATTTATCACTCCACTGTAGAAATACCCCATTGAGAATACTGAAATTTATTTTTTGCTTATACTATTCATCTATATTAAGTTTCCTCTAATAGTTTCATAAGTAGACCTCCAAACAGGGACCAATTCCTCATACAGGCTACCTCAATTATCATGTCAACTTTATTGGTCCTTGTACAATCTGTTAGTATATACCTAGAATTTTAAATAAATCTCTTGTAGGTCTAATTATGTGATACAATAGTAAACTTGAGTGTCTGATACTGAATGTTTGGATTTGATATTACAACAGCATGAAAAGCAAAATAAAATCTCAAAATGTAAAACTGAAATTCAAGACCCTCCATTATCTGCATTTTCATTTAATTGCAAATATGTCTTCTTCTTCTCTTTTCACTTTCAATCCAGATCTTATATTCTAAGCTATTGTTTGTGCTCATATTAAATTTTGAGATATAATTTATGTAGTATAAAATGCACCTAATGAAAGTAGATTTCGATGAGTTTTCACAAATGTATATGCCCTTGTGCATACACGCATGCAGCTACCACAAGGCTGATAAAGAATATATCCATCAGGGGAGGAGGCAAGATGGCGGAGATGTAAGGAGCTCCGTACTTGCACTCGCACCCATACATCACACGGAAAAGATCTGAAGCCATTGGAAACCTTACAAAACCTGAGAGATTGGGAGAAAAAGGACGCAGAATCCACTGAGAGAGCCTTCTAATGTGAGTGCGAACTGGGGAAGATAAAATTGGGCCAGATCGGAGACTCCAGGGTGGGAGGCGATCCCCCTCTACCCTCTACGAGGAGTGAGAGGGCAAAAAGAGTCCGAAACAGAAAAAAACCTCCGCTTGGGGGGGAAAACCTCCGCTCGGGGCAGAGAAAGACTGTACTTGCCAAATACCGGCACACCAGGTCCCTTTGCACCAACTGGTCCCAGGGGGGCTGAGCACACAGACTGCTTCTTTGTGCCAGCTCCTGGCCACTGGACTTCAGACTGGTGGCGCGCCTGCCGCCATTGTAGCTCCCAGGCGGCTGGGGCCCCTGAAATAGCTGCGCAGACACCGGGCGTCCGCGCTCCTGGCTGGATGGAACTCGAGAGGGAAGGCAAAGAACTAAAAACTGGGAAATTTGCCTGTGAGTTCGTGTTTTGGGTGACGAGCCTTAGAGGGACCTGGTTTTCCTCACTCGAGTGGGCTCGGACTCAGCGCACCCAGCAGGCAAGCCCCCACCCATGTGCGCCAGCCCAACCCAGAGAAGGAAGCAGTGATTCTGACTACGTCCCCCGGGCTCAGCGGGGGGCCTGGAATTGCCCGAGGGGGTTGTCTGGGAAGCTGTGTCTATGGCAACTTCAGCGGGGCACGCGGAATGGGATTTGGAGATTGGGACTGGCCTGAGTTGAAGAGTGCAATCAACTTTGGCTGCGCTCCCGGTACGAGGAGTTTACACGCTGAAAAAAGCGAGGTGCAGCACTTGGTTCAAGAAGGGACTGGAGCACCGCCACTCTCGCCCCACAACCTCCAAGGCAGAACTCCCGCCTGAGGCATTGGATCACGCCATGCCCATCCCTGCCTGAGAGGTGCCCTCCTCCCTTTTTTTTTCTCTTCTTTCTTCTTCCTCTTTCTCCTTTCTCTCTTTTTTTCCCCAGAACACAAACCTGATTAACTCTAGTCGCCGGCTTGCTTAAATAATCACAACGAGTCCATTCTGTAAATGTAAAGTCTACACCTAACGACATTTTCAGCTCTTTCTCGCAGGAGTAATTAGACTATATAGTTTATCCGGATAATTCCAGCATCCTTCTCTCACGTATCTAACCATATTCTACCCTTTACCTCTTTGAAAAAAGCTTCTTATCCCTTCTGCCTGTTCATTCTATTTCCAATTCTGCCTCATCCCACCCTGTCTTCTCTCTTTTTATCTATGATCTTCAATCAGCACTGCATACACACAGATATTTAACTGTAGCTGGGAAATCCAGGTATATGCTTTAAATCGTTCTTTGTCCATCAGTTTTCTTCTTTTTTTCCCTTTTCTTTTCCCCTTTTTTGACCCATTTATGTACTTTATACTCCATATTATGCACCCTCCCTGCTCCATCTTTTCTCTTAACTTTTCCGTTTTCCCTCTCGCTTTGCATGTTAGTTGAATTAGCCTGTGGGTTTGTGTGCTCCTGCTCCTTGTGTGTTGGTCTGTCTGTTTTCTTTTCCAGGGCTACCTAAAGAAACAAGCCAGAGTACACAAGGTGGAGAGTCCAAAATATCACTACGATTAGAAAAATAAAATAACCAAGGTCCCAACAAGAGACACCAAGGGATATCATTCAAAAAACACTCTCTGAAAGGATAGGCCCTGGAAAGTCAAAGAGTCTTCTTGGATATAGCAGCGCTCATAGAAACAGACAGCATAACAGGTCTTTAAAACCAACAAGAGCCAGAAAGCTAACTAAAATGACGAAACGAAAGAGCTCTCCTCCAAAGAAACTCCAAGAAGAAATGACAGCTAATGAACTGCTCAAAACAGATATCAGCAGCATAACTGAACAAGATTTTAGAATAATAATGGTAAAATTAATAGCTGGGCTTGAAAAAAACATAGGGGACATCAAAGAAACTATGGCTACAGACAGAATGGAAAATAAAAATAGGCATGAAGAATTAAAAAATGCGATAAATGAGATCCATAATAAATTAGAGGCCTCCAACGCACGGCTTGAAGAGGCAGAAAGGAGAATAAGTGATTTAGAAGACACCATTCTAGAAAAACAAGAAGCTGACAAAAAAAGAGACAAACTGATCCAGGAACAGGAAAGAAGAATTCGAGAGCTCAGCGATACAGTCAAACGCAACAATATCCGTATCATAGGAATCCCAGAAGAGGAAGAGAGAGGGAAAGGTGCTGAAGGAGTCCTGGAACAAAGTATAGCAGAGAACTTCCCCGACCTGGGGAAGGAAGTCAATGTGGAAATACAAGAGGCTCAGAGGACTCCCCTCAGACGTAACTTGAATCAATCTTCTGCACGACATATCATCGTAAAAATGGCAAAATACAAGGACAAAGAGAGAATTTTGAAAGCAGCTAGGGAGAAAAGGGCCCTCACATACAAAGGGAAACCCATCAGAGTGGTGACAGACCTATCTACTGAAACGTGGCAGGCCAGAAAGGAATGGCAGGAGATCTTCAATGTGATGAACAGTCAAAATATGCACCCAAGAATCCTCAATCCAGCAAGCCTGTCATTCAAAATAGAAGGAGAGATAAAAACCTTTCCAAACAAACAGAAATTGAAAGAATTTGTCACCACTAAGTCAGCCCTACAAGAAATCCTGAGGGGGACGCTCTGAAGGAAAGGTTGCAAGGAACAAAGATACCAGAGGCACCACCATAAACATGAACCCTACAAAAGATACAATGACTCTAAACCCACATATTTCAATAATAACACTGAATGTAAATGGGCTGAATGCTCCAATCAAAAGACATAGGGTAGCAGAATGGATTAAAAAACAAAATCCATCTATATGCTGTCTACAAGAAACTCATTTTAGACTGGAAGATACCTTCAGATTAAAAGTAAGGGGATGGAGAAATATATATCATGCTACAGGAAATCAAAAGAAAGCCAGAGTAGCGATACTTATATCAGACAAACTGGACTTTAAATTAAAGACAATCACAAGAGATGAAGAAGGGCACTACATGATAATTACAGGGTCCATCCATCAGGAAGAAATAACAATCATAAATGTCTACGCACCGAATATGGGAGCACCTAAATATCTAAAACAATGACAAACAGAAGCAAGCTTCTAGATAAGAATGTGCTAATAGCAGGGAACTTTAATACTCCACTTACATCAATGGATAGGTCAACCAGACAGAAAATCACTAAAGAAATAACGGACTTGAAAGACACATTGGACCGGATGGATCTGACAGATATATTTAGAACTTTACATCCTGAGGCCAGGGAATTTACTTTCTTCTCAAGTGCGCAGGGCACATTCTCCAAGATAGATCACATACTGGGACATAAAGCAGCCCTCAATAAATTCAAAAGAATACAGATCATACCATGCACACTGTCAGATCACAATGCTTTGAAACTTGAAATCAATTACAGGAAGAAGTCTGGAAAACTTCCAAAAACATGGAGGTTAAAGAACACCCTTCTAAAGAATGAATGGGTCAATCAGGCAATTAGAGATGAAATTAAAAAATATATGGAAACAAATGAAAATGAAAACACAACAATTCAAAATCTATGGGATGCAGCAAAGGCAGTGCTAAGAGGAAAGTACATTGCTCTCCAGGTCTATTTCAAGAGATTAGAAAAAGCGCAAGTGCAAAATCTAACAGCTCACCTAAAGGAACTAGAGACAGAACAACAAAAACGCCCTAAACCCAGTAGAAGAAGAGAAATAGTAAATATTAGAGCAGAAATAAACAACATAGAGACCAAAGAAACAATTGAACAGATCAATGAAACCAAGACTTGGTTTTTTGAAAAAGTAAACAAAATTGACAAACCTCTAGCCAGACTTATCAAAGAGAAAAGAGAGAGCACCCAAATAGACAAAATTATGAATGAAAAAGGACTTATTACAACCAACCTCTCAGAAATACAAGCAATTATCAGGGAATACTATGAAAAATTACATGACAACAAATTGGACAACTTAGAAAAAATGGACAAATTCCTAAACACACACTCACTACCAAAATTCAAACGGGAAGAAATAGAAAACCTGAACAGACCCATAACGAGTGAAGAAATCGAATCAGTAATCAAAAATCTCCCAACAAATAAGAGCCCTGGACATGATGGCTTCCCTGGGGAATTCTACCAGACATTTAAAACAGAATTAATCCCAATTCTTCTCAAGCTATTCCAAAAAATAGAAAGCGAAGGAAAACTCCCGGACTCATTTTATGAAGCCAGCATCACTCTGATTCCAAGCCAGACAGAGATCCAGCAAAAATAGAGAACTACAGGCCAATATCCTTGATGAATACGGATGCAAAAATCCTCAACAAGATCCTTGCAAATCGAATCCAGCAGCATATAAAAAGAATTATCCACCAAGATCAAGTGGGATTCATTCCTGGGTTACAGGGCTGGTTCAACATTCGCAAATCAATCAATGTGATACATCATATCAATAAAAGAAAGGATAAAAACCATATGATCCTGTCAATAGGTGCAGAAAAAGCATTTGACAAAATACAGCATCCCTTCTTAATAAAGACTCTAGAGGAAGGCGGGATAGAAGGAGCCTACTTAAACATCATCAAAGCCATCTATGAGAAGCCTTCAGCTAACATCATCCTGAATGGGGAAAAACTGAGAGCTTTCCCCCTGAGATCAGGAGCACGACAGGGATGTCCATTCTCACCACTGTTGTTTAATATAGTGCTGGAAGTCCTAGCATCAGCCATCGGACAACAAAAGGAAATCAAAGGCACCAGGATTGGCAAAGAGGAAGTCAAACTTTCACTCTTCGCAGATGACATGATACTCTACATCGAAAACCCGACAGACTCCACCAGAAGCCTACTAGAACTGATCCAAGAATTCAGCCAAGTTGCAGGGTACAAAATCAACGTACAGAAATCGGTTGCATTTTTATACACCAACAATGAAGCAACAGAAAGAGAAATCAAGAAACTGATCCCATTCACAATTGCACAAAAACCATAAAATACCTCGGAATAAACCTAACCAAGGATACAAGAGATCTGTATGATGAAAACTATAGAAAACTTACAAAGGAAATTGAAGAAGACACAAAGAAATGGAAAAACATTCCATGTTCATGGATAGGAAGAATAAATATAGTTAAGATGTCATTACTACCTAAAGCACTCTACACATTCAATGCAGTTCCAATCAAAATTGCACCAGCATACTTCTCAAAACTAGAACAAACTATCCAAAAATTTGTATGGAACCATAAAAGACCCCGAATAGCCAAAGTAATACTGAAAAATAAAACCAAAATGGGAGGGATCACCATCCCAGACTTTAGCCTCTACTACAAAGCTGTCATCATCAAGACAGTATGGTATTGGCACAAAAACAGACACATAGACCAATGGAACAGAATTGAGAACTCAGAAGTGGACCCAAAAGTATACAGCCAACTAATCTTTGACAAAGCAGGAAAGAATATCCAATGGAAAAAAGACAGCCTTTTTAACAGATGGTGTTGGGAGAACTGGACAGCAACATGCAGAAGAATGAAACTAGATCATTTTCTCACACCATGCACAAAAATAAACTCAAAATGGATAAAGGACCTGAACGTGAGACAGGAAACTATCAAAACCCTAGTGGAGAAAGCAGGAAACAGCCTCCTTGACCTCCACCGCAGCAACTTCTTACTTGACACATCCCCAAAAGTAAGGGAATCAAGAGCAAAAATAAATGATTGGGACCTCATCAAGATTAAAAGCTTCTGCACAGCCAAGGGAACAACCCAGAAAATTAATAGGCAACCAATGGAATGGGAAAAGATAGTTGCAAATGACATTCCAGATAAAGGGTTAATATCCAGAATCTATAAGGAACTCACCAAACTACATGCCCAAAAAACAAACAACCCAGTGAAGAAATGGGCAGAAGATATGAACAGATACTTCTCCAAAGAGGACATCCAGATGGCCAACAGACACATGAAACGATGCTCAGCATCCCTCCTCATCAGGGAAATACAAATCAAAACCACACTGAGATACCACCTCATGCCAGTCAGAGTGGCTAAAATGAGCAAATCAGAGAACTCTAGATGCTGGCGAGGATGTGGAGAAACGGGCACCCTCCTACACTGTTGGTGGGAATGTAAACTGGTACAGCCCCTCTGGAAAACAGTGTGGAGGTTCCTCAGGAAACTAACCATAGAACTCCCCTATGACCCAGCAATAGCACTGCTAGGAATTTACCCAAGGGATACAGAAATGTTGAGGCATAGGAGCACATGTACCCCAGTGTTCATAGCAGCACTCTCCACAATAGCTAAAACCTGGAAAGAGCCTAAGTGTCCATCATCGGACAAATGGATCAAGAAGATGTGGTTTATTTATACCATGGAATACTACACGGCAATGAGAAACAATGAAATCTGGCCATGTGTAGCAACATGGATGGACCTTGAGGGTGTTATGCTGAATGAAATAAGTCAGGTAGTGGACAAATATCATATGTGTGCACGTATAGGAGGATTAGGAGTAACTTAACAGAGGACCAAGGGGGAGAAGAAGGGCGGAAATGGTGGGGGAAAGGGGGAGAGGCAAACCATGAGAGACTCTTGAATGCTGACAAAAACTGAGGACTGGTGGATGTGGAGGGGAGGAGGGGTGGGCATGGAGGAGGGCACTTGTGGGGATGAGCACTGGGTGTTATGTGGAAACTAATTTGACAATAAACTATTTGTAAAAAAAAAAAAAGATTATACCCATCACCACAGAATGTTCTCGTGTGCCTGTCGACAGTACCTCTAACCCAACCAGACACCAACAACACTTGCTCTGCTTTCTAGCTTTTGTAGTGTTTGATTTAAACAGAAGCATATAGTGTGATTTCTTTGATACCTGTCTTCTTTAACTGAGCTTACTATTTTGAATTCATTCATGTTTTTTCATGTATCAGTTGTTGAGTCCTTCTTATTTACTGAGTAGTCGTCTCCTGTATGAATAGACCAGAGCTCATTTTTCCATTTGCGTTTTGATGGATGGGCTGATTCTTATTTTTGGCCATCTGAATAACGCTTCTGTAAATATTTGTATACAAGTATCTGTGTAGACATATGTTTTCATCTCTTGGACAAATGCCTAACCATGTAAATATTTATAAATGTTGCTTAACTTTTTAAGATATTGTCAATCCAATTTCCAAAGTCATGGTACCACTTTACATTTCCACAACACTGTGTGGGATAAATTAAATCTTAATACTGATTCTATCAATATGGCATATGTCTCCATTTATATGGGTCTCTTTATTTTCACTCAACATAGGTTTTGTGATTTTCTATTTCCATTCTTGCATGTATTTTTTAAAAACATTTTTCTTAATTATTTCATATTTTATGCTGTTATAAATCATAACTTAAACTATTGATTACTAATTTTCATTGCTAGTATATGGTAATGCAATTAATTGTATATATTGATCTTGTGTCAGATAACCTTACTAAAATCATTCTTATAGCTATTTGTAGATTTCTAGGAAGTTTCTGCATAAAGATAATATTGTCTATTAAGAAAGGCAATTTGACTTCTTTTTGCCTAGCACATATGCTTTATTTTCCCTTTCCGGTACAATGTCCAGTATAAGTAGTGAGAGCAACATCCTTGGTTTTTCCCAGCCTCTTGGGGAAAGTGCTCACATTTTTATTCTTAAGTAAGATTTTAGCTTTGAAATTTTATAAATGTCCATTTTCAACGTTTTCAAATTGAAGATTTTCTATTTGCTATGAATCCTTATTACAATCGAATGTTGAATTTCATCAAATATTTTCTTTTGTATTTAGGGGGACAATCATGTATTTTCTTTTATTCTGCTAAAACAGTAAAGTATGTTATTAAGCTTTACATTCCCAGAACAGATCCCACTTGCTTTAAGTTACCATTTCAATATATTTTCAAACTTGATGCTAAGATTAGGAAAAAGATTTTTGTAACCATGATCAGAAGGGATACTAGACTGTAGATTTCTTTCTTTTTGATGCCATTGTCTGGTTTTGATATTGGAGTAATGCTGGCTTTACAAAATTATTTGTTAAGCATTTTCTCTTCCTGAATTTCAGCATGAGTTTTGTAGAGTTGATATGTGCTTTCATTAAATACTTGGAAAAAATTAGCAGTGAACTTATCTGAACCTAAAATTATCATTAATTAAAACTTAATTGATTCTTTTGAGAGATAGGTGCTCTCTTTCTGAGTCAGTTTTGATAGGCTGTATTCTTGGACAAATGTGTCCATTCCATCTAAGATAATCAGTAAATGAGCATAAAGTTGCTGATGATACATCCTTAGTGATAAACGCTTTTCATTGTTGGTATTCAAAATTGATGTCTCCCCTGTCATTTTTATTTGCCTTGATAACTGGATGATTTTCCCCACTTTTTTTTTACCTTTTTATAAAATCTGCATCTGGTTTAATTGAGTTTTTAAATTTGCTTTCCATATTTCATTTTGTCACCTTCTGATTTTAATCTCTACATTATATTTATTCATTCATCCCTATACTTACTTTGGCTTGAATTCACTCTTCTTTCCAATTCCTTCTTTCCCCTTCCCCTCCTTGTCTTTCACCTCTCCTCCTCCCTTTCATTCCTCTCCTCCTCATCCTTCTTTTCTTTTTTGGGTTAAAGTGAAAGTTTAGATGATTGATTTTAGATATATTCTCCATTTTTTAAAAAAAATTTTTAATGTTTTATTTATGTTTTTAGGAGAGAGAGAGAGACAGCATGAGCAGGGGAGGGTCAGAGAGAGAGGGAGTCACAGACTGAAACAGGCTCCAGGCTCTGAGCTGGCAGTCAGCACAGAGCCCGACGCGGGGCTCGAACCCACGAACCGCGAGATCATGACCTAAGCGAAAGTCGGACGCTTAACCGACTAAGCCACCCAGGCGCCCCTATATTCTCTTTTTTTAACAACAGTGTTCAAAGATATAAATTTCCCTCAAATCTCTACTTCATTAGTATTACACAAATTTTGATATATTTCTTACCATCTTTAGTCAGTTCAAAATATTTTCCATTTTGTCTTATAATTTCCTCTATTATCTGTCATATAAAAGTATATAATTTCTCCAATGTTCAGCAATTTTTCATTCTTTCTGTTAACAACTTCCAGTTTAATTCCAATGGTCAGTTAATATACTCTGAGCGACTTCTACTCTTATGAATGTATTGAGACTTATTTTATGGGTCATCATATGGTCTATCTTGGAGATTGCTCCATCCTCAGTTAAAAGATTTTTTAAGTTATTAAATAGAATGTCCTATAAAATATATTAGAACAATTTGGTTGATAAACTTTATATTAATCTCCCCCATCCCTAAAGATTTCCTCTGTACTGGTTCTATTATTGACAAAGCCCTGAGTGTTGAAAACTCTTATTGTATGTAGACTTGCCTATTTTTGCTTTCAGTTATGCTCATTTTTCTTAATGTATTTTGAAGCTATGTTGTTAAGTGTATAAGCCAGTTAAAATCATTTTTCTTCCTGATAAATTGATTTCTTCATCAGACTGAAGTGTTCTCTGCACCCTTGGAAATATTCTTTGCCACGAAGCCCACTTTTTTTGAAATTAATTAAGCCACTTAAGCTTTATTATGATTAGTATGGAATATAAATATATAAGTTACATAGTATATATAATAATGATCACCTTACTTTACATTTCTACTTTCTTTACAATAATTGGTATCTTGGTACTTAAACCTCTGCTTTAAGTTATAATGATTAGATTCTTTCTTTGATACTATTTTTAATGTAATTGGGTGAAATCAACCATATTCCAATTCTTTTCTATTTCTTCTATATGTTTTTTCTTCTTCATGTTTGTTCCTGCCTGTTAAAAACTGTGTTTTATTTTTACATTCCATTTAATTGACGTATTCACTTATATTTAATGTTTGTTATCACATTTGAGTTCTCTAAGAAGCAGCCTGTGAGATAGAATTTAAAGTTTATTAGGAAATACCCACAGGATTAGCAACCGTGATAGAGGAAGAAGGATCAAGCAGACAGCAATGTCAGATGTAATATAGACTTGGTTACTTCCCCTGACCCCATAGAGAACTCTGGACTGAAATGGTTCATCAGAATTGTCTTATATTGAACTGAAGTTTCCAGTAGTTTATAAATATGCTTTGGTCAGTCACACCAGGCTATTTGATATGTTCCCAGGTCTGAAATAATTTTCTGTTTTTTTGTTTTGTCTTAATTTGGGATAGTTTATTTTACTGTATGTTCAAGTTCACTGATATTTTCTCCTGCAATGACTAATCTACTTATAATTCTACCAACTGAATCTTGCATTTTTAGATATTATATTTTTCATTTCTAGAAGTTCCTTTCAGTTCTTTTTCCATGTGTTTCTTTTCGTCCCTCACTCTGCTCCCAAAATATCTTTAAACATATTGAGCATATTTAAAACATATTCTTTAACACCCTAGTCTGCTAATTTTAACATCTTTATTATTTCTGGCAGTTTTTATTGACTAAACAAGTATCCAAATGCACTTAATATTTTTTAATTGGATGTATTATATTTTGATTATTATGTTTTGGGGTGTTGGATTTTATTTTCTTCCTTTAAAGAATTTTGGGTGTTTAGATTTTGCCTTCTTTCTTATAGAGTTATAAAGTTGGCTTTTGTAGGCAATTGAGTTACTTGCAAATCAAGTTGATCTTTTGGGGGCTTATTTTTACGATTTGCAGGGCAGATCTACAGCAGCCTTTATTAGGGACTAAATTAGCCTTATTAAAAAGGATTGACCCTTCGTGGGGCTCTACTAATTGCTCTTTAAAATTGTTCAGGACACTTGGGTGACTCATTCGGTTAAGCATCAGACTATTGATTTCAGCTCCGGTCAAGATCTCACAGTTCGGTTTGTGGGATCAAGCTTCGCATTGGGCTCTGCACTGACAGCATGGAGACTGCCTGGTATTCTTTCTCTCCCTCTCTCTCTTCCCCTCCCCCATCTCTGTCTCTCAAAATAAATAAATAATCTTCTAAAACATACAAATAAAAAATAGAAATTTTTCAAAGTAGTCTCCATACTAGCTGGAATTCAAGCTTTTCCCAAGTCTGTTGAAGACTTAGAATTGTTCACATTTAAGAGTCCTGATCCTGGGGTGCCTGGGTGGTTGAGGATGAGAATCCAACTCTTGATTTTGGCTCTAGTCATGAACTCAGTGCAGAGCCAGCTTGGGATTTGTTCTCTCCTCCCTCTTTCTGCTCCTACTCCCACTCATGTGCTAGATCTTGCTTTTTCTCAAAATGAATAAATAAACTTATAAAAAAAAGAATCCTAACATCCTTTTTTCTTTTTGAGGTTCTACCCATGTATGCTGAATAGGTATTCAAGTAAAGATTTAATGGGACCTCTATTCTGAGCTTTCTCTTCAGAGTGCCCTCCTTTTCAGTGCCCTGCCCTGCAAATTCTGTCTGCAGCAGTTTTCCTGAACTTTGATCTCTGTCTCCGCAACTAAGCAAGGCCATTGGCTCTGTCTCAATTCCTCATCCCTGCCTGTGATTCAGAAATTGCCCATGAGTAGAAATCTGGTGCAATCATGAGGTTCACCATGTTTGTTTCCCTTCTCCTTAGAATTAGTCCTACACTGC
Organism: Proteles cristata cristata; assembly: GCA_017311185.1. Classification (NCBI taxonomy): domain Eukaryota; kingdom Metazoa; phylum Chordata; class Mammalia; order Carnivora; family Hyaenidae; genus Proteles; species Proteles cristata. Next base: position 85,022 of record JAESUZ010005207.1, read on the forward strand.
TTATTGTCCAATATGTGACAAGAGCTTTTATTATGTTTTGTCATATTTATCTTATTGTATAAGGAGGGAAAACCTGATCCCTGAATCCCCTCACGTCTAGGGGTAGAGGTGTTTACTCATTATTCTATTTTCTTCCTGTCACCTCCTGAAAGAGGTATGTAGTGTCTCCCTCAGAGAACTACAGTAGGCTATTCGGTTTCCTTCGGTTCTATACATCTACATGCCTCTCTTCCCCAGTCACTGATACCTTCTTTCTTAACTTCAGTGACCAATGCCCTACTTCTAGCCTAGGTTTTCTTTAGAGTTTTTATTTTGATTAGTTATTATGGCATAATAAACCACCCTAAAATTCAGTGGCTTAAAAGTAGCTCTTATAATTCAATAGGTTTATTGAGCTCAGGTGGAAAATTCTGTTCCACATGATATTAGCAGTAGCCTCAGTATTCTGGGATCCCAAGTCTGACATACAGGGACATCTAGAAGGCTGGGGTAAGCAAGAGATGCCACCATTGCTGAGCCTTTCTTCTCTTCCTGCATTTTGTCATCTCTCCATGACATAGTTCTATATATCTCTCCAGATGAGGCTACTTACTTGAAGACTCATGACTCCTAAAACTGAGGGAAAAAAAAACCCAGAATCTGACAGTCTTTCTTAAGGCTTGATCCTAGAACTACCAAAGGTCATTTCCACCGCATTCAATGGTTAAAGTCACCAGAGATATCAAGGATTACTATAGGGCTACAGTAATGAAGACACTGTGCTATCAGTGCAAAGGTGGGAAAAGAAACCAAATATGCAGATCCCAATGCTTAAAAGTAAAATAAACTATTTATCTTGGAATTATTTCAAATATAGAAAAATATTGCAAAGATAAAGCAGAAAGTTTCTATATACCTTCACTCAGTCTCCTTGCATATTAATATCTTACATTACCATGATACATTTGTCAAAACTAAGAAGTCAACATTGATGCAGTACTCTTAACTAAACTCCGGATTTTATTGGATAATCACAAGTTTTTCCACTCATGCCTGTTTTCTGTCCCAGGATCCATTCAGTGCATAAGGACTCACTTCTATATGATGATTTGATTATGATAACATACCACTACAATCCATAGGGCACAGGATTGCCTTTCAAAAAAAATGAAACTGAAACAATTGGATGTTGTAGAGAAATACGAACCTTGACCATCCTCTATGCCTTATACAAAAGTTAATTTGAAATGGATCATAGTTTTAAGTTTGAAATGTTAAATTATAAAGCTTTTATAACAAAACATAGGATGCTATCTTCATAACCTTGAAGTGGGGAAAAGTTTTTTCAAAAGATAAAGAAAATAGAAGTTTGAAAGCAGCAAGAGAAAAATGACTCATCATGTACAAAAGCATCCTAATAACACAATCAGCACATGTAACATCCATGAAAAGGTGCTTGATATCACTAACCATCAGGGAAATGCAGATCAAAATCACAGTGAGATACCACCTCGCACCTGTCAGAATGGCTGTCATCAAAAACACAAGAGATAAAAGTGTGGGTGAGAATGTGGATAAAAGAAAAATACTGTAGACCTTTGGTGAAAATGTAAATTGGTGCAGCCATTATGGAAACAGTATGGAGTGTCCTCAAAAAGTTAAAAATAGAGGGGCGCCTGGGTGGCTTAGTCGGTTAAGCGTCCGACTTTCGCTTAGGTCATGATCTCGCGGTTCGTGGGTTCGGGCCCCGCGTCGGGCTCTGTGCTGACTGCCAGCTCAGAGCCTGGAGCCTGTTTCAGTCTGTGACTCCCTCTCTCTCTGACCCTCCCCTGCTCACGCTGTCTCTCTCTCTCTCCAAGAAATAAATAAAAAAAAAAAAACATAAAAAAAAAAAAGTTAAAAATAGAGCTACTATATGATCCAGAAATCCCACTTCTGGGTATATATCCAATGGCAGTGAAATCATTTTAAGGAGATACCTGTACTCCCATGTTTATTGCAGCATTGTTCACAATAGCCAAGGCATGGAAATAACCTAAATGTTCTTCTGTGGATAAGTGAATAAAGAAAATGTGATCTATATATGTAGATATATAGATATTATTCAGTCATAAAAAATAAGGAAATCCTGTCATTCACAGGCCAATTTCATAGAAACAGAGAATAGAATGGTGGTTACCAGGAGCTAGGGAAAGGGGCTGTGGGGAGTTACAAGGGTACAAACTTTCAGTTTTGAGAAGAGTAAGTTCTAAGGATCCAGCATAAAGCATGGTGACTATAGTTAATAATATGTTTCTCTATACATGAATATTGCTGAGAATACATCTTAAGTATTCTTAGCAAAAGCACACAAAAAGGTAATTCTGTGAGGTTATGGGTATGTTAATTAACTTGATCTTGGTAATTATTCCACAATGTATATAAATCATCATGTTGTATACTCTAAATATATACAATCATTATTGTCAGTTATTCCTCAATACAATTGGTGGTGGGGAGTACATTCTGTGTGATTTCATTAATATAAAGTTAACAAAAGAAAAATCTGATCTGTGGAGATGGATTTTGTGATTAGAATCCACCAGCTGATTCAGGTTTTCCAAGATTGTTTCTGATTTTTTGCACTAAAAGTCTCCCATCTAGGGAAAGTCTTTTCTGGACAGACCAGGGCGGATGGTCCATCTAGGTGACCTCGAGGGGTTGTATTAGTCATCTATTGCTGCATAACAAATTATCTCAAAACTTCATAGCTTAAAAGGACAAGGAACATTAAGGTCAAATGGCTTATCTGGGTCATAAATTGTGGCACAGCCCAGCAGGTCATAAATTGGGGTGTCTCATGATGTTGCAGCCATGCTATCAAGCAAGGTTGTCATCATCTGAAGGCTGGATGAGGGCTAGAGGTTGTGTTTCCAAGCAGGTTCACTAATAGGGCTATCACGCTGGTGATGGCTACTGTGAGGAGACCTCAGTTCCTCATCACGTGGACCTCTCCATAGAACTGCTTAGACGGTCCACGTGACATGACAGCTGGCTTCCCCAGAATGCATAATCCAGGAAAACCAAGAAAGAAGACATAAAATCTCTTTTGGAACTAGTCTCAAAGACAGCATACCATCTTGTATTAAATAAAATAATAAGAAGAAAACCACCCTTATTTTTGTGCAAGGAGACTATACAAGGATATGGATCCCAGAGGTGGGGTTCATTGGGATCTATCTGGAGGCTGGTTGTCACAGGGCTACTGACTGAAAAAAGATATTAGGAAATCTTCCTGGATATATCCAGGACCAGATATATCTAGGCCTGGGTGGTAATTACATGAATGTATTTATCTAAGAGAATTCATCAAGCTGTGCATTCACGATCTGTGTACTTTATTCTACTTATGATTTGTCACAATCTAAAACATAGAGCATGTACATATCTGAACATCTTTATCTGCTTCTTAAAGTCTTTGAATGACTTTGGGGCACCTGGGTAGCTTAGTTGGTTAAATGTCTGGCTTCAGCTCAAGTTATGATATCAGGGCTCATGAGTTTGAGCCCCGCATTGGACTCTGTGCTAACAGCTCAGAGCCTGGAGCCTCTTCCGATTCTGTGTTTCCCTCTCTCTCAGTCCCTCCCCTGCTCATGCTCTGTCTCTCTCTCTCGAAAACAAGCAAACAAACAAACAAGCAAACATTTTTAAAAAGTCTTTGAGTGACTTCATAAATACATAGAAATGGAGACCGAAATCATTACCATTGGCAGTAAGGCCATAATTAGGACTGCATCTCGTCTGGCATTATTCTACTTTCCTCATTCAGTCCTCACATCATCTGCTGCTTACTTTTTATGAACTATACCCTTTTAAGTCTAGACTCTGAAAAACTGGCCCTCTGTCTGAAAAATTCTTTTCTGCTTCTTGTTCTTCTTTTTGATCCTAGTTTAAAACTGTTTCATCAAATGAATTAGGAACCTAACTACTCATTTAGAGAATTGGTAATTACAGGGGGAAAAAAATAGGCATTTGTGATGTCCTATCAGTAAAAATTGTGTTTCAAGTTTACCAGATACCTACAATTGATATTGAAAAGGACTTTTTCAAAATTATTAGCTATCAAAAATATATTGCATGATAGAAAACTATAATTTTCAACTGTAATGGTGTACTGGTAATCATGTAAGCCATTGGACACTAAAATTGTATCGGTACCTGGACATTTTGCAAGAAGTTGAGGTATTCTGCTAGCTTACTTGCTGGATTTTGGATACATGTATAACCTCACATTGAAGACATTTTGCCAGCTGTAAGTTAACCCAGAAATCAAGCTTAAAATAACTAATAATGAATAAAACCTACACTATGCATTATATGCCTTTTGAAATGATAGAATAAAAAGTACACAACATTATCTATGGAGTGAATCTTATCCAGTCCCTAAATTTAACTTTAAAGTTACAGAAAATACAAGATATAGATAAACAAGTTAAATACATGAAAAGGAAATAATTCAGATATACTCAGAAGGTAGAATATTGCCCAAGCCAATGTCATATGTGTGTGTACATGCACGCACACACACAAAGGGGCCAATATTGTAGATTAAAACAGACCAATGCAATGCATGGCTTTGACTTTAGCAGCTTTCTTTTTGAACTTGACCATTTAAAAGAACAATTTGAGAAGATTAAATATGACTGGGCATTATATAAGGGAAATATTGGTCTCCTCTTAGTTAATAATGATTTTAAGATTATGTAAAAAATGTTCTGCTAGGGGTGCCTGGGTGGCTCAGTCAGCTGAGCGTCTCACTTTGGCTCAGGTCATGATCTCACGGTTCGTGGGTTCGAGCCCAGCGTCAGGCTCTGTGCTGACAGCTCACAGCCTGGAGCCTGCTTCAGATTCTGTGTCTCCCTCTCTTTCTGCCCCTCCCCCTCTCATTCTCTGTCTCTGTCTCTCAAAATAAAATAGATACATTAAAAAAAATCCTTAAAAAATGTTCTGCTATTTTAGAGATGCTTACTAAACTAAATAAAGTAAAATAGTCAGTAAATATTTTGATGTCAAAAACATAGCAAAGGATGACATAAATATGGTAAAATCTAAGCAATCTGTCTATCTAACATAAATGTTCAAAAACTGCTTCATTGGACACGTTTCTCCACTCCTCCACCCTGAGCTGACTAAGTAAGGACCTATGACAACAACAGTTGCAATATTTTTCATAGCATTTATCACAATTATAATTATTCACTTAATTGTACTCAATACTGAGCTATAATACCTTTAAAGTAAGGCCCATGCTATCTTATTAGACACTGATTGCAAATGTTCAGTAAATATTGGTTAAAGGAAAAAATGAAGGACATCGGTGATTCACAATCCTTTGATCATTTATTTCTTACCTTTTTTCATATTTTTTCTTTTATGTTAGACAACCTGCTCTCCTAATCTCAGTTCTATTTGCTGAAATTACATAACTCTCCACTCAAATGTTACCTCTTGCATGAAGTTTCCTCTTATTTTGCCAGTCAAAATAATTTCTTCATCCTCTGCATGATTTTTACTCCATCACAGCAACAACAAAAAACACCACATAATTTCTATGTAATGATTCATTTGTGTCTGTATTACACTATATTTATATAAAAGCAAGGACTGAGCATTTTAATCTTTTTTTCTTAAAGCCTTTATTAGTTTGTGTGGGTATAATAAGTACCGTTGAAATTGGGTCCATACCAACATGTATACTATGTACCTTTTATGGTATTATATTTTTAGTTCTGGTATTCTTTTGTGACAAAATATTAAGGGTCCCCCCCCCAGTTGCTTTACAGTTTCATAAGTTTCCATAATAATAGAATTAACAACTTCCTTAGATACATCTGATCTTTCACACTGACGCTCAGTACCAGGTGAGATCTAAACCCACAGAGTGCAGAAGCATGGAAGCCAACAGCAAAAGAAATGGACAGAGAACTTTAAAGCAAGAGACTTCACCTGTCACATTGGGTCCCCAGAGAACTCACTTGCGTGTATTATCCCACAGACCATAGTAAGATACAGGGATAACCCACTGGATATGCTATCTCAGAGACAATGGTAAGAGATTGGGAAATCTTTGAGCCAAGGAATTCCAAAGCATGTGAGTTGAAAGAACATATATAGAAACTGAAAGGCAATCACACACCAATGTACAGAATGGACAAAGTTGCTCTTCTACTTTTGCTGGGTTGGCAGATCAGGGAAAGCTCCTCTCATTATTGGCTCCCTGGTAATTTCTGGTAGTCTGTATGTTGATGTGTATTCGTGCACAGACATTAACACATATTCTACAGCTGTCCCCTACCCTCTTTCAGCTACTCCTGACACCCACCCACCCTGAGAACCGGACACAGAGGAGAAGAGGGGAATAAAGGACACATGCCTCTCAACTGGAATTCCACAAAGCAATTTACTACAGGAAAGCAAACACACTCCCCACGCCCACCCCCCAGGTCTCTGCCTGCTGGGGAGCACGGCTTTCCCATCACACATTGTGTGAGGCCATCAGGCTGGGATTTACATCCCAGCGATCAGGGAAGCAGGATTCAGGAGGCTTTCCAAGGGAAGTAAATTATCCTTAAATTCATGTTTTATTAATAGGTGAGACTCAACTTCTTTATTCTCATTCGTAATTTATCCCTTGCTTTCATCTTAAAATGAATGCAAACATTTCCATTCTATAAGTATGATAGCACCTATATAATATGCCGTTGTGCTTTGTGCTAGACACCGCTATCTTATTATTTGGTTTCCCCAGGAGCATATGATTTCTGAATTTCTTTTTATTGTCTTTTGTATATCCTTAAAATCATACTATCCTTTTGCTATATTTTATATAGCACCACATTAGATCTGTTTTGGAAAGCCTGGGATGTGCCACAATATCAATGAAGTAGTTTACAACATGACTGGTCCATAAAATAGAGACCAAGAAAGAAAAAAAAAAATCTAAACTAAACCAAGCCTAGGCCAGAGCTTTATGCAGAATAATTGCTTTACCAATGTTAACTCAGATTGGAGTGAGAATTAAACCAAAATGAAAACACTGCACAATACTAATACCTTTCTTCAGATTACCCATGTTTCTCTCTATATATAATTCACAGCTGAGGTGCCTGTGTGGCTCAGTTGGTTAAATGTCTGACTCTTGATTTCAGCTCAGGTCATGATCTCACTATTCCTGAGTTTGAGCCCCACATCAGGCTCTGCACTGAAAGCATGCACCCTGCTTGGGATTCTCTCTCCCTCTCTCTCAGCCTCTTCCCTTCTCACGTACTCTCTCTCTGTCTCAAAAATAAAAAATACACAGGGAAAACAATTCACAATTATTGGGAAGCCAAAAGTTTTCACACATGTTATATAAACTGGATGATTGATCATCTGTAAATTATTTTATTTTTTCTTATTTAGAGATGTTATTTTTTGAAATAATCTCTATACACAACAAAAGGCTTAAATTCACAACCCTGAGATCAAGAGTCACATGCTCTATCAACAGCCAACTAGGAGCCTCTGATCATGTGCAAATTAAAACATTGGAAGTACTTACACACTATGACAGATCTAATTTTGTATTTAAAATTCATGATGATCAGAAGAAGAACCACGTGAATTTTATACCGCTAAAATCTTAAGGAAAGACTATTTTCCAATTTTATTTTCTCCATTTAAATCTCATTGTTTACTCAAAAAAGTATTAGATTGTAGTTTGGAATTTATCATATTCTTTAAGTACAGATTTAAGCTAATCTCTTTATTGAGTTTAAAATTTTTTAAATGAGATATAATTGACGTATAACATTATATTAGTTTCAGGTCATCAATCACCACACATAGTTGCAGATTTCTTTTTCTTATGATGAGAACTTTAAAAATCTACTATCTTAGGAACTTACCAATATATGATACAGTTACAATATATAGTACCATTAACTTATATTAACTACACAGTCACCCTGCTTTACATTCCATCCTTAGGGCTTACTTATTTTCTAACTGGAAGTTTGTACCTTTTCTATTTTTCTTACTACTAATTATTAATTGTTATCAAATCTAACATGTACTTAGTGTTTTATGGTTATAAAGAGATTTCACATTTTCGTTTATTTGTATTTTAGGATATTTCTCTGAGGATGGCATCGTTATTGTTACAGGCTTCTGCTTTTTTAGAGCTAAGTAATTAAGAAACTTGCTCAAGCATGGGGCTAGGAAATACCAAAATCTTCATATTCTAAAGTCCTTCTTATTGACATTATACCATGTCTAACTCTTGATATCAACACGTATAGACACATCCTCACAAGCACCCAAAATTGTAGTTTCCAAACAATCTAAACATCATTTCAATATTCAAAAGAAACATGTCATCCCTTCTATGCTTATTCCCCTTCCTTAAACACTAAAATAGTACAGAGCAAGAAGTTAAGATCCAAATAATTTGAACTTTGTGTGAGATTTAACCAATCTGATTTGTTGTAGAAAGATCTGTTCAGGTTATTTAAGCAGGTTAATAAGTGACCTTCTGTCTGGTGTCCTAAAAATATGTTTTGAGAATGCCATAGAGAAATAAGTGCTTAACTCCCTCCTGGTGTCAAAATAATTTTTTTCTTGGTTTCTAGTGGTCACTTGGAAAGCAAATACAAAATTTTCAAAGACGAGGCCATGAATCAGTATGTAGTTCATACCTATGGTGAACCAGGGAGGGGCCAGTCCAGTTACTAGTAGCACAAAGAGCAATGGAAGGAGGAGATTTTCAGTAGGGCTGGAAATTGACAACGTGCCATATACTGAATTTCAGTCCAACTTTATACAGGAAGGATGCTGTTTAGTTACTGCCTATGTTGCTGTAGAAGAGGAAAATCTTACGGAATAAATTGCAGCATGTAAAAAAAAATCTGTTTCATTATTTCATTCTAAAATTTTGCAAAATAAAAACTTCTTTGTCAAACACAATAAAGCTTAAAAGGAACATTGTTAGCCTTCAAAGCTCTACCTGCCACCTCTCTGCACTTGAAACCATTGGAAAAAAGAATATAGGCTTTCCATTTTCAGAGAACATTCTAAAATCCATGGCCTGAAAATCATGAATTGAAGCCAAAACGTTAGTTTTTGTTTATCGGTCTTTACAAAAATATATACTGCCACTAAAAGAAAAAGGGTGTCTTAGTTAAAATAACTTTGCTTCTATGGTAGGCATTGAATGCCAACAATTTTAAAGGTTTCTATGCACAATCAGAATGGAGAATGAATCACTACTATCCTAATATGCGTGTGTAACAGGAAAGAACATCTTGAGCATAACTTATGAGATTTTCATTGAATTATTCATTGCGTTTAAAGTAACTTGAAGCACAACATTGCCACTTTGGAATACAATAGAGTTGTTTATAGCAAAGTCATGTTCCCCCGGAAACAATCAGAAGGGCCGGATAAAATATACCATTTGCTTGAATACATTACAGGGTTGCTAAAGAGACTATCATTGGAGAGGCCAAGATCTCAGAGAACAGGAAATCCCAGAAATGTGAGCTGGTATGATGTGAGCTGCTTTTCTGCCCAGGATATTTGCTGATCTGTAGCACGCAGCTAGAGGCTGGTAAACCACTCCTAAGAATGAAGCAGAGACGCAGCAGAGCAAGGCAAGATTTGACAGTCTCCTAAGGGGAAGGAGACAAAAATGGGAGTTTGCTGCTGGCCAGTCATTCATGATTCAATAAGCCGGAATCTTGAAATGGAAGGTGTGGGGAAGTAATGCCAAACTCAGGGGCCTGTTCAGCATGAACTTTTACCCAGGAAAGAGCAAGATGTTAAAAACTAAACATAAAGCCTCCAAAAAGGCAGACCTAGCCACAAGATGATTAAGAGACGAAAATAGGGTCCTACTAAATAGCAAGGGTCTTATAAAACAGTTGATATCCTTAAAACCTACACTCTACAGCATGGAACATAGCAGAGGTAGAAAAAGCCAGGCTAAAAATTGTACCCCAATTTTGAGTCATATGCCTGATTGGATTAAGGTGATCCCAGTGATTCCTACTACTTTTCCTTGTTCAACATTTTTTATATTTTCTCTATTTTTTATAATCTCTATTCAACATTTCCTTCTCAATTGGCTCCTTTCCCATCAACATTTCAACATTTTCAACTATTACTTGTTGGTCACGGAGGCTCCCACTTCCCACTCCTGTCTCCCTCCCTCTCCATTTCTCACAGTCTACTTACTCCTGCACCCAAAGTAACCTTATTTCCACACCTGCCACGCTACTAAAATTGCTCTTGTCAACAACTCCAGTAACTCCATGACTCTCGATATTCCTAATAAGGAACATGTTCAGTCTTTGTCTCAGTAGCTTTCCATATCATTCCAATGAAAAGATGAGCTACACTTCTCCTTCCATTCATTTCTTTCTTTACCTCTGCTGACTCTGCTTTCTAATCTCTTTTAGGCATTCTTCATTCTATTCCTCAAACGTCTATGGTGATTTTCTTTTCTTGCCAATTTCTACATGCTTCTGACTAACTCTTACAAAGTTTCAGATGTCACTTACAGATGATGTTGGCTCCTAAATATAAGCATCTAGCTCAAAATATAATCAACATTTCCAATTACACACAACTCCAAATATTGTTTTGAATCTCCATTTAGACAATTTAAAAGCCCTTCAAACTCAATATATCCAATACAAATATCCTTTTGAAGTAAACTGGTAGTCCCCCATAATTTACCATCTCATCCCAGTACCTGATATATTGTCTATAAAATATCTTATAAATCTTTTTTCACTGTCTCTAGTCCAATAGACTATCAATTTTTCATTGGCGATGGTAGTCATCTGCTGATAGTCCTGCACATCTACTCTTGGCAAGCTGTAGTCTATTTTCCACACTGAAATCCCAGGGACCTTTTAGACATTGCAGATCTAGTCACACCACCCTTCCATTTAACATTTCAATCAATAACTTCCCTTAGCATTAAGGACCAAATATGGTCACTGTCAACCCCTCTGACTTCATGGTGTGCAAGTCTTCCTTCTCTTCATTCCATCAAATTATCTAAATTTCAATTCCTTAAAGGAACAATGCTCCCTTGTTCTGCAGAATTTTGAAATGCTGCTGCTTCGTCCTAGAATGCCCTTTCCAAGTCTTTTGTTTATTGAGCTACTTAACTCCTACTCAACTTTCCAGCCTTCATTCAAATGTCATTGCCTTAGGAAAGCTTTTTTGGACATCTTCTGGTCATATTAAGCTTGTTACAGTGTCTTCACTTTCTGTATGTTATCCTGAAGGAAAATGTATTCTTGCATGTGATCATTTCTTACCCACCACACATCCAACACCTCAATCCCAATCAAACTGATAATTCCATGAAGATAAGAACCATGTCTGTTTTATTCTCACTGTATTAGTTTTTAGCAAATTGTAGATATTCAACAAATACACGTAAAATGAATGAGCACAAATAAATGAATGAACAGATGGCTAAGAAAATACTGGGTAACCCAGTTAGCTAGCACATCAAGGTAGAGTTGTTTGTGCTAGGCTTACTTGGATAGGCAACCTTCCTCCTCAAACCCTAACTCCTCTCCTTATACCTCCACCTGCCCCACCATCATGGCAGAGAGCACATCTCTAATCACAGATTAGGGACTCCTCATCAGATCCTTACGGATGTAGTTAGTAATTAATTTAGCACATTTAATTGGTAAAATTAATTAGTAAATCAGATTTTTGCCTCCCGTTCATATTCCTAATGCACACGCATGTATGTGCGTGCGTGCACGCACACACACACACACAAACACACACTGGCAACTTCTGGAAAACAGAAAATTACATTATTATACTTAGGGTGTAATTTTTCCCAGATTGCTGCAATTCAAAATTACTATACAACCAACAAATGAATTAAAATATAGAGTATTATTAGAAAGTTACGTTGACTCATTGAACTGACCAATTAATTTCTGGAAAGAACTAACTAAAATTATTGTGGGTTGTTTTTTTCACAATTCTTCCTCTTTCTCCTCTCAAAACTAAAATACGTTTAAAATTAAAATAAAATATTATAAAATAATAAGTTTGAGATATAGCACTCTTGAATTCCTCATTTTCAAAGTACTTCTCTGTCTTGAAGAAAATGACTGGCTGCCATTCAATCTTCAAGTGACATTAAAACTCCAGAACAACTTATTTAATATGTTTACTTTCATAAAGTGAAAAATAAAGCAACAGAGAAAAAACCCAGAAAGTTATTTTAATATTTTACATTGTATCAAGTACGTTTACTAGTGCCCTGAATTGTTTGGTGCAAAGTGTTGAATATATAAATACTCTTCATATTTGGCCTGATAAAATCAATATTTCTTTACAAATACTTGGCAACTGATGAGCTCCTCAATACAGTTCATCAAATTATGTTATTGGAAGAGGATATTCAGAAAGTATATTAATTAAACTACCATTATTATCTGAGAAGACACCTATATTTTTATCATTAATTGCTACCAATAGAATACAATTTTATCTCAGAAAAAAATCTGAATGTGTCATCATTTTAGAGTAGACTATGTTTTCAGAAGGAAAAAATGTCTTTCATTGAAATACTTGCTTAGACAAGGAAAAGGTTTTGATGCTGGTGAAAACATTTTGGATGATGGATTAACATATACAGATTGTCCTTTGGAGGCGATCTTTGGAAGCTTCAGAAAATGCATATTGCTTCATTCCAAGGCAGCTGTATATCTTATTCTCTGATGTCATAACAAAATAGAACTGCCACTCAATCGTATTAGTGACAGAAGGAACAAAGGCTAGTTGGCTTTTTCTGTGGTTCTAAAAATCTTCCCTTATTTCCTATAAAATTAATTTAATATTTTCCTGTTGTAAAGCTCAATATGAAACAAAGTCTTTACTCAGAGTAGGTATAGAATCGGTGTTATCTGAATGGTTTTTGAATTCCCTCTAAATCACAGTTTATTTTCTCATTATCCACACAATTTTCTTGTAATCATTGCACATGTGTCTTAGAAATAACATCCAACATTCCCAGTAACATTAGTGCCTTTTGTATTTGGAATTTTCTGGTTATTCTATCTACAGGATAATTTTAGGGCTGTTGAATATATGTGAAGTACACTGGAAATGGCATTTATGGAAATATTTATTAGTACTCCAAAGTGGGCCACCTAACTTAAGAGCTCTGGGTTTGAACACTTGTTTATCATCATAAAAGCTGCTTTCACATCCTTACCCAACTGTGTGGTTCCTTACTCAAAGGCTATTGCTAGGTAAATGCAAAATCAGTGAACTATGTATATAGTGCTCCCAGCAACTGGTTTTGGAGGCTTCTCGCTTCTTTCTAGGAACCAAGTGCCTGTCTGATAATCATACAAAAACAATCTGCAAACTCTACTGAATTTTTTATTTATCCTACTGGGTAACTGACTGACTGCTTAAAGTGTTTCAATTCTTAAGCCTAATTATACGTTAGTCATATTAGCAATGGTACTAACTGATTTTTTTGCTTCCTATAGGCTGAAGAATCTAAGTACTTTTCAAGTAATAATAGAAACATAAGCACCTTCCATATCTTCTTTCTGTTTTTCTCCAACAGAAGCTTCATGGATTGCATAACAGTCAGTAAAGTATTTTCAACAATTTAAAGATGTACAACATAATATTGCTTCTGAACCACCGGGTTATAGATCTGGTCAAAAACATGTTATATTCTCGATGAGACTATGGCTATCATTGATGCATAGTTTTAGAAAGCTCCAGTTCTGTACCAAAGACATGGATTTTATTTTTCCTAACAAAAAATGCTGAAGAGAAAAAAAATCAAATGGGTTTTATGTTGACACACATAAAAAGAAAAAGAGACAAGAAAACAAAGCAAGAGTGAAGCAAATAAAGAATAAGAAATGGACTAACAGGAAGCCAAATTTATCTTGGAAAATTAACTTGGATGTACCCCCACACCACCTACTCTCTTGTCAAAGCTTACAAAAATATAATAAGAAAAAATGTAATAAGAAAAAAGTATCAAAGATGTGACATAATCCTAGAGCTAAAACTGTGCTTAAGATATAACCTTATCCAGCCTATATCCCATCCTGAGGCCCACAGAGGAAAAGTGGTCACAGTCACATGCTAATGGCAGCAGAACAGACACTGAATACAGGTGTCCTGAATGTCAGGCTAGGTACTTTTTGGCTACAGTCCACTTTTCTTCTTTTTGACACTGAATTATTTGTAAACTGAGTTCTTTGTAGTAAACTAATTATGATTTAGAGTGCAATAATTTGACTTCTGACTCTACCCACACTACTTGTATGACCAAAAGAATGGCATTTAAGTTGGGAAGCATAAATCTGCTTCTCTTTAAAATGTTGTTAAAGATACTGACTTTAGAAAATTGTTCTGCTAATTAAATAAGTCCACAAATGGCTTTTATGGGGCGTTGCAATAAAAATAGCAGCTGGTATTCATTGAGGACTTACTATACGCTAGACCCTGTTCTAATGTATCAATATGTGTTACATTATTTTATCCTAGCATCAGTTTGAAGCATATACCTCACACAACTAGAAGGTATTTCAGTGAAAATTGATGATCTCAGGGAGTCTGTCCAGAGCCTATATATATTAACACAATATAGGTGGAAAATGTCATTTATAACAGTAATGTAATAAGAAAGAACAGCCATGTATCCACTTCTCAGCTTATTACCAAGAATATTACCAGTAGCCTTAAAGTCTCCATTGTGTCTCCCCGCATTGTGGTCTCCTTCCTTATGTCCAGAGTTGATCACTAACCTGAATTTAGGGTAAACATTCCTTTGTTTAATTTATGATTTCCCACCTCTGTGAGAGAAGCAGAATCAGGGACACAAATATTGTCTTTGTTTGTGATTATCTTTTTTAAAGGTGATCTTTGATTCTAAAAAGTTTTAATTTTAAGATAGACTCATTAAGCAAGCATTCCCTTTATGGCCAATGCCATTTTGGTAACCTATAACAAATGTTACACATTAACATCAGGACATGCTCTCATTGCTAGTCCATGCATAGCCACTTTAATGTTATCTAGTTTTTAAATTTATAATGTATTATATTAATTATATTATATATTTTTAAAATTATTTTGTTTATGTATTTTTGAGAGAGAGAGTGATCAAGGGAAGGGCAAAGAAAGAGGGAGAGAGAGAATCCTAAGCAGACTCCATGCACTGTCAACTCAGAGCCTGATGTAGGGCTCAAACTCACGAACTGTGAGATCATGACCTGAGCCAAAATCCAGACTGCAGTGTTTAACCAACTGAATCACCATGCATCCCTAATTATACTATTATGTGTGAAATCGTTGCTCATAACAAAAGCTAGAACTTGAACCATAACCTGTATCTAACCACCTTCCTTTCAGTGTATCATCAATTTCATAACATTTAAATTTAATAACTTAAATTTAATAACATTAAGGGGCACCTGGGTGGCTCAGTCACTTGAGCATCTGACTCTTGCTTTTGGCTCAAGTCATGATTCCATGGTCGTGGGATTGAGCCCCATGTCCTGCTCCTTGAGAATCTCTCTATATTCCTCTGCCCCTTCCCCACTCTCTTTCCTTCACTCTCAAAATAAACTAGAATAAAGTCTTAAAAAAACAAACAAAGAGCAATCATATTCACTCTTGTCCACATGTGGACAACCTTTTCGATTAAACTGCAAAGTTCCAATAAGCTGATTAAATCAGTAATCACTTTTTTTCTCTTCCTCAGCCTCAGAGTGATAGTGGAATGAGGAGTATTTTAGTGATTCTATAAGTCAGAACTAAACTCCATTCTAACTAAATCCCATTCTAACTAACCTCCATTCTAACACATTGCACTTTCTTCTTGAAATTTTTTCAGAAAACTTTTGGCTTAAATGATTCCATGAGTCCCCCCACTTATGTGAAAAAAAAAAACACATTTTACAACTCTCTGCTCTTGGTGTTAAGAAATGACACTTTCAGAAACAAGTTCCTTTTCGTTTTATTTATGAGAATGATGTTGCTGTGAAAAAGATGACATTTGAAGAATTGCAGGAAAAGAACGATGCACTTAACTCTAAAATTTAAGTCAAGGAATTAAAAGGGCTTCAACAGGCCCATTATCAATGCAGAGTTTCCCCACTGCACAATATCTAAGTTTGGTTGACTATGTTTCTTCTAACTCTGTTTCTTCCCCTGTTTCTCCAAGTCTTACCAATAGAGTTTTTGGCACTTATTATGCGGAGCTTATAAATTCTGGGACAAAGAGTTGGAAAGCTTTAGGAAGCACCCTAAATCATTCAATAATTCTCCAGTCAGAAGAATTAAAACTTAAGCTTACTGGAATCATTTCTTGCTTTTTAGTTCATCATTTAGGGTGAATGGTTTACATATTTCTCTAAGGCAATTGCATGTTTCAGAAGTCTTTTGGTCTAATTGTAAATCATTTTGTTTTGAAAGTGCTTTACCTTAAGTGAGAGTGAGAAAATAGGTCAAAAAATAATCCAGTATTTCAATGAAATAACAGAAGTTCATGAGCCAAGCATGCCTATACATTTTATTTGGAATTCACTCATCAACTGTTGTAGGAAAAACTACATCTTATACATGAAATTAATTCATTGTAACAACTGACCTAACATATTCAGGAAAATGTGTTAGGCACTAGAGTTCAAACTTAATTACTTGAAATAATATTAAATTCTAATAATAAAAACTATCTAGAGAGCTCTTGGATATCTACTAAAAGTGTTTGGGAACATGGTAAGTTGGTTAACGTGACATCATATTGAAATGAAGAAAAGCAGCCTGTGGTGTCCAGCAGCTGGCCTGCCATGCTCAGGGAGGCCATAGCGTTCTGCTCTTGAACATAAACACTTTCAAGGAACACCAACATCAGACAAGGCCACTCTGTGACCATGATGAACGGAGACAAAAAGGATGACCACTCTGTACTTATGAACACTGTCCAAGCTACAGGAATAGACTAATTACCTATCCTGGATCATATGAATGACCACTACCCCTTTACCAACTACAATTTAGCCTTGATTTATGCCATTCATCTTATGGATGAGATCTATTAAGATATCCAGTCATGAAATTACCCACACTTCCTGACAACCTCCAATCCAGAACAAATATTCAAATTTATAAACCCTACCCCAAATTTGCTGATACAAACCCAAATCCTTTTTTTAAATTTTTTTATTTATTTTGGAGAGAGAAAATGACAGAGTTCAAGGAAGGGAGGGGCAGAGAAAGAAGGAGACATGGAATCTGAAGTGGGCTTTAGACTCTGAGCTGTCAGCATAGAACCCAGCATGGGGCTCGAACCCACGAACCGCAAGATCATGACCTGAGCTGAAGTCAGACGTTAAACCAACTGAGCCACCCAGGTGTCCTTAAATCCAAATCTTTTGTCATTTTCTTTCTTTCTTTCTTTCTTTCTTTTTGTTAATGTTTTATTTATTTCTAGGAAAGAGAGAGACAGCGTGAGCAGGGGAGGGTCAGAGAGAGAGAGAGTCACAGACTGAAACAGGTTCCAGGATCTGAGCTGGCAGGCTGCACGGAGCCCGATGCGGAGCTCCAACCCACGAACCGCGAGATCATGACCTAAGCGAAAGTCGGACTCTTAACCGACTAAGCCACCCAGGCGCCCCCTTTTGTCATTTTCAACACCATTTTACTGCTGTGTGCCTTCTCCCTCTCTGAAATGAAAGACGAAAACAACTTATTTAACTATAGATTTGTTTTTGGAGCTAATTCTCTACTTCTTCAAATGTAAGACACTATATATTGCAAGACATATTCTGATTTCACAGGTATTCAAGTATAAAAATTGTGCCTCTCAGAACTTACGGAAAAATGCATTTTATTACATTTGCTTTCTAGATGTAGATATGCATGCACCATATACATTCAACCTAAAAACTGAGAAAATCTTTTATTTTTTAAGGCATGTAGTTCCCTTAAAGAGATTCTTGAAGTATTCTCTAAGGAAAATGACTCTATTCATTACGTGAAGTAAAAGCTTGGTAACTTTTTTTTTTCAGTTTCAGAATATACGTATGCATAATGGATTTTTAAAAATATTCTGGATCAGAAATTGGTAAATTATGGCTGATGAACTAAATCTGCCCCCCTTTCTATTTTATCAATTAAGTTTTATTGAAAGATATGCACATTTATTCATTTACATATTTCCAATGGCAAAGCTGATTAGTTGTAACAGATCATATGGCCAGTTAACGCTTGAAGTATTTACTGTCTGAATCTTTATAGAGAAAACATTTGCTGAGCAACCACCTTCTAGAGTGAAATTTAAGCAATTATCAGAAATTAGGATTGAACATATTCCACCTTTGTAACACTTGTAAAATACATTACCATTTATATATACCATATTGATCATGTAAAAAACAAAATACTTGGATCCAATCTCTTCACCTATAAAATCAGCATTATAATTATAGTACCTACTTTATATAGTTATTGTGAGGATTATGTGTATTAATATATCTAAAGTGCTTGGAACAGTGCTAGCATGTAAGAACTGCTAATATAAGTGCTTTCTATTTTTGTAGTTGATTACAACCATTAACAAAACCAACAGCACTGCATACCTCTAAACATTAAAGCTCATTTCTGGAAAAGAAAAAGTCAGTGGGCACAAAAATAGCCAAATAAAGAGAAGTTGATTTACATTCTGTCACCGGCCAAACATCCAAAAATGGTGGTGAGGGGGAGGGGAGGAGAGAGAGAAAGAGAAAAGAAAAAAAAAAGCATTACATGAAAAGGAATGCAATTATTTTACTGAAAACTAGGGAACAATTAATGTAACTGATTAGAAGTGACAACATACATGATAGTTTTTCTGTAGTGGTCCTCCATTGGATTACAAACAGATAGGAATATAATAGAATTTTGAGACACCCGTGTGCTAATTAAATAGTAGAAACCTAAATATCCAACTAAATACCCATCTTCTGCAGAAATATCGTGAGGTAATTAGTCTGTGCTTAGATTGGGAGTTAATTTCTGTTTCTCTCATTCTTACTTCCTAGTGTTCCTTGGAGGAGAACACCTACACATTGAGGTAAACCAACGAGCAAATTAAGGAAAATGCAGGATAACTTCCTGTGAAATTTTACTATATCTATCAACAGGCACATTTTCTTGGGAATTCATGGGACTAAATAGTCCCACTACATCCAATGAACATTTGTTTTCAAAGGTGTCATTTTGACACATTAGAGATTCTCCAACATTTCTATTTACCAGACACCATTTTCTACTATTGAAAGGTGATTATTGGAGGGTAATAGGTGATATTGGGAATTTAGTAAATTTCCTGTCTCTGAGTCAAACATAATTTTTCCAGACTCAGGAAGAAAGTCTTGAAATAAAACATCTAAATGTCATCTTTTTCTACTTCATTTAATAGGAATGTATATGAAACACATGGTCATACAAAGGTTTGGAGCCTAGAAATCAGATGAGCAAAAAACTGCAGTGATACAGAAACAGGTTTCTATATAAAATGAATCAACAAAGTATTCAAAGTGCAATGCTTCTTGTCTCCCCTTGTCATAGTTTCAAAGAGATTTGACTCAAATATTTCACCTGGGTGTCTCAGTTGGTTAAGCATCCTACTTCAGCTCTGGTCATGATCTCACAATTCCTGGGTTCGTGCCTTTCATTGGGCTCTGTGCTGACAACTCAGATCCTGGAGCCTGCTTCAGATTCTGTGTTTCCATCTCTCTCTCTGCCTTTCTCTCTCTCTCTCTCTGAAAAACAAATAAACATTAAAAAACATTTGATCCGCAGAAATTTTTACATGTTCTTTTTATTTCTAAATGATACCAGTTCTACATTTAGATTCACAATACCTGATAGTTCTGTTAGATTAATACAATTATTTTCATTTTCAGGTTTGACTTCATTGTAGTCATAGGATTAAGCCTTTAGAAAGTTACAAACCAAGCTGAAAATACTGCCAATATTTTAATTCTCTCTACTAGGTTGAATCAAAGTTTAGGAGAAAAGATATAATAAGTGACAAGTAACAAAGGGCTTGTCACTTTTACTGCTCTATAGGCTTTAGTCTGGAGGAGACCATAAGAATTTCTGAAAAAAGGAATACATTCAGTAAAATATGCCCACTTGCATATTATAGAATTATGAAGCCTACTCATAATAGATTTCAATGCTTTTCATTTCACATTGCATTTTTCTTTATAAAATAACACCAGTCTAGGATCTAACACACAGAAAGACTTATTTGCAGTTAAAATAATAAGAAACCATTAAAGAAAAGATATGTCTATATACACTTATATGAAATGATTGTCAGATTATATATATGGTGAGAAGAAAATGATGGAAAGAATTTGTAGTGGGGTGATTCTAAGATGTCACCAAAGATTCTTTGCCTCCAGTATTCATATCTTTATGTAATCTCCACACCAAGTCATATGGAAACTGTGACTTGTTTTTAACAAATAGAATATGAGAAAGGTGATGAGAGATCACCAAAATTTAGGTTACATAATATTGTAATGTCCATCCTGCTAGCAAATTGTTTCCTTGGCTTATATGCTTCGATATAGCAAGTAGCCGTGCTGGCGATGTCCCTCTGGGAAGGAACTGAGGGCAGCCTTGGATCAACAGTCAGCTGAGAACTGAAGCCCTCAACATAACAGCCACAAAGAGAGCTTATACATGGATTCTTTCCAAGCTGAGTGTTCAGAAGAGATGCCATGCTTGGATGACACCTTGATTAAAGCCTCTGAATGGTCCAGGAGCAGAGGACCTAGTGAGGCCATGTCTGAGCACATCACCTAGAGAACCTAAGATATTGCATATGCATTATTTTAAGCTGCTTATTATGTGATAATTTGTTATCCAGCAATAGATAACCAATACATATTTTGACACCTGGAAGTGGGATGTGCCATAAAAATATGCACGAGTGGCTTTGCCGCCAGACAGTAGTTGAAGGTTAACCGATTTTGGAAAAAATAGAAAAGTCCAAAGAATTTTGACCCGGCTGTTAGTAGAACTGTAAATATCAAGTCCACTGCTGATGAGGGCTCAAAAGAAATGAGGCACACGTTACTGAAAACTGAGTACAAGAAGATCTTTATTATGTAGTGGTAGAAAGCTTAACAAAAATTTTATCTTAGTTATGTGGAAAGCATCTACATGATAAACTTGGTTATCTAGCTAAGGAAATGTCTGAACAAACTATTGAATATGCCACCTGGTTCCCGGTTCCTTTACTATTTATAGTAAAGTGCAAGAGGAAACAAACTGAAGAAGAATTGCCAAACAATACAGGAACCAGAGCTGATGATTTGCAAAGTCTTCAGCCTCTTCAGGTGGCAAAAGAAGATAACATTAAGAAATGACTTCTAGGCACTATTAGAAGATGTCTTCTAGAGGTAGAAGATTGGCCTAGAGATTAAGTTGAGTGTCATTGTTAAAACTTCAAAAGATATAATATCAGAATATTCAGTTACACACAAAAAAAGCACCATTTCAAGAGATTATTGGTATGCCTAATAGGACCCTTCAATCAAACCAGAAGGCATTTGGGACCTTTAGACCCTGTTCCTCAGCCTCTACAGGAGCCCAAGGTAGAAGAAGGCTTATCTAGAAGACATTTGGGATATGGCTTTTGTCTAATGGATTGGATCCCAATTAAATTCACAGAAGGCCCACAAACTTTTAAGAAAATCTTGGCACCAAAAACACTGACAGTTTTAACTGAAAGAAACAAAGAGAATAGAAAATGAAAAGACACTGTTGTTCTCCCCTAAATTTCTACTGGCAGTGAGCACACTGAGAGAACTACTTAGGTGCAAACACATGCTACTTTTCAGAAAGAAAAGCAGGGAGTTTCGAATGACCAAAAAAAAAGAGTGCAGAACACAGAACAAAGAACCCTCAAAACTAAGACCAGAAGAAAGAAACAAACCTCGGGAAAACTTGCTTTCTTCACTTTGGCCCCATATACCCATCTTTGTAAGAGCAATATTTTAACAGTATGTTGAAGTACATACTCAAAACTATATAGTCATCTAGTCTAGAATGGATGTAAAAGGATTCAAGAGGAAGGTGGCCTGTAGATGGCTGTCATTTCTACTGGCACAGATAGAAGTTTTTAGAGGTAGAAATGAAGTCTTTGACTGGCTTCATAGCTGCAAAGGTGTGTACCCCATAAGCTGTCTTAGCTTTTGGGATATGTTCTAAAGAGGTGGCCAAATGAAAGCCAGAAAGCCATTCACTAGCAGTTATTTTTCCCCCTTCTAAATTTGTTAGCTCAGACTATTGGGATTTTGAAAGGTAGTAAATGTAGTACATCAATTAAATCTTTTAACTTCTTCTGGAAAATATTTATGAATGCATAAATCTCTCTAAAAAAACAAACAAATAAACAAACAAAAACAAAATCAATGACCTAGTTTCAAAGGATTACTCCCAAGCCTTGAACATAATCAAGGACCTTCCAACATTTGCCCAGGTAGAGTTCAAAATTTTTATGGATTCTGATATTCTCCCCCATTTGCCCCTTTTTGAAAAGGAAAGTGTGTAGCTGCACTCCTGCATCTTGTTCACCATCATGCCCTGAGAAAACAGGCAGGAGATTACTTGTCTCTTCAGTTTCACAAGTCAGATCAAGATAAATTGTGTTCCAAGAGTTCTACTTAACAAACTACACTTGTCTGAACCTGAACTTGATCCCAAAAATGAGATTTTAGTGGTGCAGCAAATTCTGTAATAGGTCTTAAGGACTTTTTTGGGACAGGCAGGTTAATGTGTTTCGCATGGGAAAATGATGTGAATACTTCAGAGTCAGGGCACAGATTTTGATGGGTTTCTCTGATGGCTGCTCATAGACTTGTGGAAACCCCTCCCTGTAAGTCACTTGCTTCTAATCAATAGAGAGAGTACCATAGATTTCAGGGATTATAACTTCCAAGATTAGAATTTCATAAAATTTCAACTTCTTTCATAGTCTCAGACTCTCCCTATTGCCTTCTTAGAGATGTCCATGTGGTAAGGAACTGAAAGTGGCTTATGGAATACTACCAGCAAGGGAGTGATACTCTCAGTCCCATAGCCCATAAGAAACTAAGTCCTACCAACAAATGTGAGGTTAAAAATGTCCTTCACCAGGGGTGCTTGGGTAGCTCAGTCTGTTAAGCATCTGATTCTTTTTTATTTTTTTAATATTTTTATTTATTTCTAGGAGAGAGAGAGACAGCGTGAGCAGGGGAGAGTCAGAGAGAGAGGGAGACACAGACTCTGAAATAGGCTCCAGGCTCTGAGCTGGCAGTCAGCACAGAGCTCGACGTGGGGCTCGAACCCACGAACTGCGAGATTATGACCCAAGGGAAAGTCAGACGCTTAACCGACTAAGCCACCCAGGTGTCCCTAAGCATCTGACTCTTGATTTAGGGTTCAGGTCATGATATCTGGTGGTGGGATAAAGCCCCATATTGGTTCTGCACTGAGTGTGGAACCTGCTTGAGATTCTCTTTCTGCCCCTCCCCTGCTTGTGCTCTCTCTCTCTCTCTCTCTCTTTTTCTCTCTCTCTCTCAAAATAAACAAACATCAAAAAAGAAATGTCCTTCACCATTTGAGCCTTCAGATGAGACCCCCACCCTGACTTTCACATTGATGGTAGCCTTGTAGGAAGTCTTATAGAAGCAGGTTCAGCTAAGTCATTTCCAGATTCTTGATACATAGAAACTGTGAAATAATAAGTGTTGGTTGTTTTAAGCTGCAAATTTATTTGTTATTTAACAATGGCTAACAAAGATGGTGTTGTACATAAATACATGCTTTAATGTGTGTAGAACATATCTGATATAAACACAATAAGTGAAAGAGGGTGGATATCTCTGAAGGGAGAAGAGGACCTTTCTGAGGTGAGAAGGCACACTTTCCTCTATAGACCCTTTGTAGTTTTTTAACTTTTAGAAGATTTATGTTACTAAAACTACTAATTATTTTTAAGAAAAAAGGTCATTTCATATTAGTCATTTAAAAATTAACTAAGAATTTATCTTAAACAACACTTACCCTATTAATTCCATTTTCACAAAATGAAATCTAAGATGTTGAAATTTAAGTATAAAAACTTTCATATTGGAGAGCAATCAAGGTGAGGACATACCTCAGTTTACTCAATTGACAGTAGCTATTTCAGAACTAAGAAATCAAATCTGTGATAATTTCTATATGATTCCCTTTTGTCAAGAACAGGCATGTAAATATATCAGGTTCCAGGAAAGCTCTAAGTGGCAAGTGGTAGAGCCCTGTGCTCTTGTTATGTCTTAGCACATATAACGGGAAATATTCTTATTTACTTTCTTGCCTCATATGTTTATTAACCATTTTTATATCAGTAGTAAAAATTTTAAACCTGAGATAAAGTTAACTTGTATAATATACTTTTCTTCTTCCATACATTATGTCAAAAATGGAAGAGTCTCCTGAGGCACCTGGGTAGCTCAGTCGGCTAAGCGTATGACTTCAGTTCAGGTCATGATCTCACAGTTTGTGGGTTCACTCCTCACATCGGGCTCTGGGCTGACAGCTCGGAGCCTGGAGCTTGATTTGTATTCTGTGTCTCCCTCTCTATCTCTGCTCCTCCCCCACTCACACTCTGTCTCTCTCTCTCTCTCTCTCTCAAAAATGAATGAACATTAAAAAAAAATAAAAAGAAGAACGAAATAGTCTTTTATAATTTATTTCATATAAAAACATATACTGGATACATATTATGTACCAAGCACCAATGAATAAAAGGGTTTCTACGCACAGTAACTTTCATTCTAATAAAAGAGATATAATTAAACCTTCAAGAACATGTCAGTTTGGTAAATGTTATCACAGATGCGTGTACCGGGAGTCTAATGGGAAAAAAAAACAAAAAACAAAAACAGAGACACCTGAGTCTATGAATGGGGACACCTGAAAACTTTTCCAGAAGAGCAAAAAAATACATGGGCTAATGTTTTCTATCTCCTTTGCAATTAATGATATTTACAATTTTACTTTCATTCGTTTTGGTATTTTACTCTTAAGTCTTGTTTGCTGTTTTGCTTTTTTGCCTGGCAATCCTGTTGTATTATCAACAACACACCGGCCTGTTGGTATAGCTATCGGATTATGCCAGTAGCAAATCCTGAAAAGACTGGACCCCTCTGCAATGTGGGGAGTGTGGGCTGGTGATGCAAAGCCATGAAATAGGAGAGAAGCACTGGAGAACAAAAAGGAGCTGTGACAAAGGATCTAAAAGAATGTCAGCGAGCTGGCATGGGAGAACTTGAAGGAACAGGAGCAGCACAGCAGGAAGAGCTCTGACTGGACCAGAGCAGATGGCAGAAAGAAAAAATATTACACACACACACACACACACACACACACACACACACATTTAAAAGCTGTGGAGAACAGCCTGAGAAGATTGAGTAGGCTGACAATTACCATACCATATTATCTATTATTTTTAGTTTGCAGATTCCTATTTATTTCACTCAGGGAGTGCTCCACAGTATACCCCATATTTTGAAAAGCAGGATTTTCGGGAAGAGTGGGTGAGTTCAGGAGAGATCAGAGTGACTCAGTGGAAAGTGAGCACAGATGCTGTGGCAGCCTGCCATCCCGTCCTCCTGGGAGTGCGCACAGACTGACTAATGACATTTCCTTGGGGGCCTGCAGTTGCTCCAACGCTCAGCCCCACAGCGTCCACATTAAGGCACATCCCCTGCTTCACGGGCTTTCTCCCATCTCTGTGCACAAGAACAATCACAGCTGAAACTGGGACATCTCTCAACACCCTTCCTGAATTCTGTGAGCTTTAGTCTGAACACAATTATGTCATGATCCTTACTTTCTAAGTGAAAGAAGAACAATCATGCTTATACATGAAATTATATGCCACAAGATATGAGACATTTGCTTCCAGCCGGAAGTAAAATACTTCATAAACCATTAGTCCAAAGCCCTCCTGTTAGTCCAAAGCCCTCCTGTTAGTCCAGCATCTTATGCAAAGGCCTGCGCAGGCTGGTGTGGAAAAAGAGGAAACACAGAGCTCTATTGTAAAAGCACATCAGTTACTCATAACAAGCTAGTGAGAGAAGATAAATAAATAAATACATACATAAATAAATAAATAAGTGAAACTAATGAATGAATTCGGGTTTGGGGGAATATCTTTGAATTTGTCTCATCCTTATATGTACCTTTGTTCTTTCCTCTGTTTGAACTAACTTCACCTCAGAAGCCCCACTTCCCCAATCATTTAAATTAATTTAACAAAATTAAAAGCTCTTATGGAAATAATAAAGAACATGTCAAAAATATGAAACGTTTAAGGACACTGTCACCAATCCATAGTCAGGCTTCAATTTAAATGATAGGAAGGAAAAGATTATGTGATACAGATTGTGTTATGCTTTGTTTTGTTTTTTGTTTTCCTGTTGCCTTAATCTTTTTCATTTTCCTTTGCCAGGAGGTGAGTTATTTTTCTCAAAATCCCTCACAAGCCAGAAGAAGAGTAGAGTGATATGAATTAGTGAAGCCATTCAAGCTAGATTTTTTTCTGTGAACCTATAAACCCAAACGAATCATTACAGAAATAACTCTTGATATGCTACACAATGATAAAGAAAATCACTGATCAGTTCACAAGGCAGGCAATATGAGGGTGGAGTAAGGTCGAAAAGTAAAGGTAGAGTGTGACCATAGGTACAGATAAAATAAATATCCACAAAAAATTTATTCACTTATTTTTCAGTCATGAAAATTTTACATTTTGTTTTATAATAACTACTAACAATGGTAATAATTGTAACAACATTTATGAATATCTCACATGTGGGCACTTACAAACTTTGCATTCATTATCCAATTTAAATCTCAACACCCAAAAATGAATAATTCAACTTTAAAAATGGGTAGAAAACATGAATAGACATTTTTCCAAAACAGACATCCAGATGGCCAATAGATACATGAAAATGCTCAATATCACTGATCAAATTCAAACTTAAACTACAAACTAAATTCAAATAAAAACTACAACAAGATATCACCTCACACCTGTCAGAATGGCTAAAATCAACAACACAAGAAACAATAGGTGTTGATGAAGATATGGGGAAAGGGGAATCCATTTGCACTGTTCATGGGAATGCAAACTGGTGCAGACAGTCTGGAAAATAGAATGGAGAGGAAGTTAAGATGGCAGAGTAGTAGGGGGACCCTGAGTTTGCCTTGCCTTTGAATATAGCTAGATTAACATCAAATCATTTTTGAACACCTAGGAAATCAGTCTGAGAATTAAGAGAACGACTGCACAATTAGAGGAAGAGAACATAACAGGTACAAGGCTTATCTTCACAAATAAATCAAAGCACACCTAGCTAAAGTTTCAAACACTCCCCACTGCAAGCAAGGAGCAGCTCTGCAGAGGACTGACCTGTGGCAAAGAGCAGCCAAAACACAAGAACATAGTGTACATCGCATACACTGGAAACAGTTACTGAACTGCCAGGCCCTGGACAGTGTATGACCCCTTCTTAATATAGAATTATTCTCAGGAGCAGGAAACTTAACAAGTTTTCATAACGTGCGAAAGACAGAAACCTAAACAAAATGACAAAACAGAGGAATTCTCCCCAAAAGAAAGATCAAGAAGAAATCACAGCCAGGAACTTGCTCAAAAACAGATAGAGTATTCAAACCCATATTCCATATGGGTTTGAAAGTATAGAAGACACCAGAGAAACCCTTGCTGCAGAGATAAGACCTAAAAATAATCAGGCTGAAATTAAAAATGCCATAAATGAGATGTAAAACTGATTACTACAATCACAATGATGATGGAAGAAGCAGAGGAAAGAGTAGGTGATATAGAAGATAAAATTATGGAAAATAATAAAGCTGAAAAGAAGAGGGAAAGAAAACTATTAGATAACAAATGTAGACATAGGAAACTCAGAAACTCCATGAAGTGCAATAATATCTGTGTCATATAAGTCCCAAAAGAAGAAGAGTAAGGAAAAGGGGAAGAAGCTTTTTCTGAACAAATTATAGCTGAGAACTTCCCTAATCTTGGGGAGGAAACAAGCATTCAAGTCCAAGGGGAAGAGAACTCTCAAAATCAACAAAAAGAGGGCAACATCAAAACATATAGTGAGACTTGCAAAATTCAAAGATAAGGGAAATTTTTTGAAAGCAGCTAGGGACAAAAGGTCCTTAACCTACAATGGTAGATACATAAGGTTAGTAGAAGACCTGTCATCAGAAACTTGGCAGGCCAGAAGGGAGTGGCATGATACGTTCAATGTGCTATTGGGGAAAATATGCAGCCAAGAACACTTCATCCAGAAAGGTTGTCCTTCAGAATAGAAAGAGAGATAAAAAGTGTCCAGTACAAGCAAAAACTAAAGGAGTTCATGGACACTAAACCAAGTATGGAAGATTTATTAAAGGGGACACTTTGAGTGAGAAAGAGAAACCAAAAGCCACAGACTAGAAAGGAATAATCTATAGGAAAAGCGACTTTGCATGGCAATAAATTCATATCTGTCAATAATTTCTCTGAATGTAAGTGGACTGAATGGTCCAATCAAAAGACAGAGGGTATCAGAATGATTAAGAAAAACAAGACCAATCAATATGCTGCTTGCAAGAGATTCATTTTAGACCCAAAGATTGAAAATGTGAGGATAGAGAGCCATTTATCATGCTAATGGGCATCAAAATATAGCCATACTTATAACGGACAACCTAGATTTTAAAACAAAGACTAATAAGAAGGGCACCTGGGTGGCTCAGTTGGTTGAACATCCAACTTTGGCTTAGGTCATGAACTCATAGTCTGTGAGTTTGAGCCCCACATAGGGCTCTATGCTGACAGCTCAGAGGCTGAAGCCTGCTTCAGATTCTGTGTCTCCCTCTATCTCTCCCCCTCCCTCACTCACACTCTGTCTCTCTCAAAAATAAATAAACATTTAAAAAAATTTTAAAAACTGTAATAAGAGATGAAGAAAAGCACTATATTATAATAAAGGGATCTACCCAACAAGAGGATCTAACAGCTGTAAATATTTATGCCCCCAATTTGAAAGAACCCAAATATGTAAATCAATTAATATAAAACTTAAAGACACTCATTGGTAATAATACAATAATAGTAGAGGACTTTAACATCCCAGTCACAACAATGGACAGATCATCTAAGTGGACACAATTGCTTTGAATGACGCACTGGACCGGATGGACTTAACAGTTACATGCAGGGCATTTCATCCTCAAGCAGCAGAATACATATTCTTTTTGAGTTCATATGAAACATTTTCCAGAATAGATCACATGCTGAGTCATAAATCAAGCCTCAACCACTACAAAAAGATTGAAATCATACCATGCATATTTCCAGATCACAATGCTATGAAACTTGTAGTCAACCACAAGAAAAAATTTGGAAAGACCACAAATACATGGAGGTTAAAGAACATCCTATTAAAGAATAAATGAGTTAACCAGGAAATTAAAGAAAAAATTTAAAAAACACGTGGAAGCAAATGAAAATGAAAACATGACAATCCAAAAAACCTATGGAGCAAAGGCAGTCCATAAGAGGGAAGCATATAGCAATACAGGCCTTGTCACGAAGCAAGAAAAGTCTCAAATACACAATCTAACATTACACTTAAAGGAACTGGAAAAAGAACTGGAAAATGAAACCTAAAACCAGCAAAACCTGGGAGATAATAAAGATTAGAGCAGAAATAAATGATAAAAACAACCTCCCCCAAAATAGAACAGGTCAACAAAAGTAGAAGCCTGTTCTTTGAAAGAATTAACAAAACTGACAAACCCCTAACAAGACTGGGCAAAAAGATAAGAGAAAGGACCCAAATAAATAAGATCATGAATGATAGAGAAGAGATCACAATCAACATCACAGAAATACAATTATAAGAGAATATTATGAGGAATTATATGCCAAAAAATTGGGCAGTCTGGAAGAAATGGATAAATTCCTAGAAATATATAAGCTACCATAACTGAAACAGGAAAAAATAAAATGTTTGAACAAACTCATACCCAGCAAAAGACATTGAATCAGTAATCAAGAATCTCCCAACAAACAAGAGTTCAGGACCAGATGGCTTTCCAGGCGAATTCTATCAAACATTTAAGAAGACTTAACACCTATTCTGAAACTGTTCCAAAAAATAGAAACGGAAGAAAAAATTCCAAACTCATTCTATGAGGCCAGTATTACCTTGATTCCAGAATCAAAGACTCCAATAAAAAGGTGAATTACAAACTAATATCACTGATGAACATGGATGCAAGAGACTAGCAAATTGAATCCAACTGTACATTAAAAGAATTATTCAGCAATATCAAGTAGAATTTATTCCTGGGCTACAAGGGTGATTCAGTATCCACCAAACAATCAACATGGTACACTACATTAATGAAAGAAATAATAAGAACCATATGATCCTGTCAATAGATGCAGAAAAATCATTTGACAAAATGACAGCATCCTTTCTTGATAAATACCCTCAAAAAAGTGGGACTAGAAGGAACATATATCAACATCATAGAGTTTATATATGAAAAATCCACAGCTAATATCATCCTCATATATATAATGAAATATTACATATATATACATACATATAATGGAATCTTACTCAGTCACCAAAAAGTATGAAATCTTGCCATTTGCAATGACAGGATGGAGCTAAAGTGTATTATGTTAAGTGAAATAAGTCAGAGAAAGACACATATCATATGGTTTCACTTATATTTGGAATTTAAAAAAAAATGAGCAAAGAGGGAAAAAAGAGAAAGGGAGTCAAACTAACAGACTCCTACTCTACAGAGAATACACTGATGGTTACCAGAGGGGAGATAAGTGGGGGGATGGTTGAAATAGGTCATGGGGATTAAGGAGTACACTTGAGATGAGCACATATTGTTGTATGGAAGTGTGGAACCACTATATTGTACAACTCTACTTAATATTATACTGTATGTTAACTAACTGGAATTTAAGTAAACACTTAAAAAATAAACTTTCAAAAACTCTTTGAAGTGCTTGCTATAAATATCCTCTTAAATACAGATAAAGAGAAAATAACATGAAATTTGGATAACTTCACCATATCTGATGCCTAGTAACTGAAAGATTTTTTTTTTAAGTTTGTTTTTACTTACTTTGAGAGAGAGAGAGAGAGAGGGGGAGCTGGGAAGGGACTGAGAGAGAAGGAGAGGGACAGAGACAGAGAGATAGAGACAGAATCCCAAACAGCCTTTCGACTGTCAACACAGAGCTCAAACCCAGGTTCGAACTCGCAATCCATGAGATCACGACCTGAGCTCAAATCTAGAGTCCAACATTCAACCAACTGAGCCACCAAGACACTCCTAGTAACTAAAAGATTTAAGATTAAATTCCAATTCCAAAGCTATACTTCTCTGGTCTTTAATATATACACCATCATTTTCTATAAATGTTAAATGATATTTATATGCCTGGTAAATATACAATGTTTCTTATTCACAACACAGTATTAAATATTACACTCACATATACCTGTATGTAGATTGCATATATCTATACATATATGATTAACCACAATCCCCTTTAGTTACTGAAAATTCCTTCTTTTTTTCCCCATGTCCCAATTTTGTGTTACATTTTTCAATAAGAGTCTGGTAGAAGTATTCATTTACTTTTGGTCACAATAGTACTTAAAGAAGATGTACCTTACTTGTAGGTCATTTCAACCCACACCTGGTCAGACAGAAGTACAGTGGTGCCTAGTGTCTTAACATGAATGGATGCATTACAGATCTCCAAATACAATTGGTACCTCAGCAGAGGGAGCAAGGTTATGAAGTCAAAAAAGGAAACCAATAATTGTGCCAGAAAACAAAAAAAAAAAAAAAAAAAAAAAAAAAAAAGCATCAGACTAACATCAGATACTATCACTGAGTGATGATACTCATTGAACTATACTGTCAACAGAACAGGTTCTGATCCAGGAGTCAAATGCAATAAAATTTGCTGCTAAGAAAAATGGCATACAACAAACAAAATCAGTGCTGCTTCTTTGTCATTAAGAGAAGTAAGCATCAGCAATATTGTCATGTAAGAAATTACACTGTTACAATTCAATAGATCTTTAATAGAAAGTAAAATCAATTATGACTCAGTTCTCAGATGTAAAAAGTCAATCAACATATTGTCTGAAATGTAACAATTGGTAATAGATTTTATTTTCAGAATAAAAGTAATATAAGTGTCACCTACTTCCTACTTTCTCTCATTCTTTCTGAGAACAAAAAAACAAAATGAAAAACAAAAACAAAAATAACCCACATTCTCTCACTGGTATGTTTTCAAGGATTTTCAGGTATAAGTTTAGAACTCTGATTTTAACAGTAATAATGTCCATTCAGACTCAGACTTGGCAGAGAATCTGGGGTGGATTTGGGCTGGGGTGCAAATGAATGACAAGCCATTGTGGAATCAAGAGTAAGTGACATACATATTTGGAGGAAAATAAAGCCTTATTAACAAGGCAATTTTAAAAGACATCTGATAATTGAAGCCTAAACTTTGAGTAGTTTCACAGAAAGACTAAGTTGTCCAATCAAGGTCATAATCCGTGCATAGGAGGAAGGAAAAGTTCTGTGCAGGACACCTTGGATGATCAGAAATATTCGACAAAAAGAAAAATCTGGTGCAAGAAGAAAACTTGGGACAGATAAGAACAGGGCAGTTTCTTAGGCACACCTCCTGGGGAGCTTTCTAAACAATTCTTTTTGAATGTATATGTAAATCAACATAAAGAAAACATATACGACAAGTAATAAAATATCTGCAATGTTGTTTAAGTAATTATGTTACAGTAATCCATTAAAAATCAAATCAAGCAATTGACATATCTTACAATCATATTTTACAGTGAAGGAATTTCAGTGAATATAAATTTAGTATTATGAAAAAAGTTCATTTCACTATTTCCTATATAAATACAAAAATATGAACTAAGAACACTATCATAAACTATTTCCTGAAGAAAATAAGTTGTATTTATTGATTGATTGTTTGATTGAGTTTTAAATGTTTATTTTTGAGAGAGAGAGACCAAGTGTGAGTGGGGATGGGGTAGAGGGAGAGGGAGATACAGAATCTGGAGCAGGCTTCAGGCTCTGAGCTGTCAGCACAGAGCCCGAGGTGTGGCTGAACCCATGAACTGCAAGATCACGACCTGAGCTGAAGTCAGCTTAGCTAATTGAGACACCCAGGTACCTTCGAAAGAAGTTTTATTTAAATGGCCTTCTTTTACTTAAATTATTATGTATGTAAAAATTAATTTTAAAATTAGCATCAAAATATATTAATTTAGTATGTAGAAATTATGTTATATATATATACACACACACACCATATGTCATCTTTCTTGCATAATCAAGAATAATTTGGTTAGGATACTGTATCATTTAAGATTGGATGGACCCTTTCCAATAAACAATCAGTGCAAATGTAAATCCAATTAATTAATGGAACTAGTTACCCAAGATTTGAAATGAAAATCAACATTCTGCCAAGACCTTTGATCCGCTACAATAGAATGTCAGAAATAGAGGAAGCTTATTTTATTTTATATTTTATATTCTATTTTATAGTATTGCTTTGTATTATGGCAAACAAGACAAAGCACAAACTTCTAGCTCATGCTCAGGAATCTAGAAGTAATCTTATTTAAACATTTATGAGCAACTATGTTCCCATGTTATTTTTTGAGCCATACTCAGGCTTATTTTATGTTTTGTTCATACATCAGAAACTTCCCACTTTCTGAAACAATGTTAGAACATCAGAATATTTATTTTCTTTAGTGTAACCTTTATTACAAACTTGTGCTAGAATGTTATTTTATCTCAGTGGTATAATGGCTTTCTAAACTATACCCTTGTACATTATCAGTCTTACAAGTTATGAGCCCAGGGATTCTCTCTCTCTCAGGAACATGACTTCAGAGTAATATGTTAATAAATAAGGTCAAATTTGATAAAAATTTGTTTGTTTTATTTATATAGTGTTAGACATTCTTCAAGATTCATCTTCCTGAAGTATTTCTCATTAAAAGGAGACATATATATGGGGCGCCTGGGTGGCTTAGTCGGTTAAGCGTCCGACTTTCGCTTGGGTCATGATCTCGCCATTCGTGGGTTCGAGCCCCGCGTCGGGCTCTGTGCTGACTGCCAGCTCGGAGCCTGGAGCCTGTTTCAGTCTGTGACTCCCTCTCTCTCTGACCCTCCCTTGCTTGCGCTGTCGCTCTCTCTCTCTCTCCTAGAAATAAAGCATTAAAAAAAAAATTAAAAAAAAAAAAAGGAGAGAAATATAGTTGGCTTTTAAGAACAGCAGACCAGAGAGAAGATAATTTTGTCTGAAAAACTTTTGTCTGAATAAAATTCTACAAAGGGAAAGGATCCTTTTAGGAACTATTCTCTTCATATTAATTTTTGAGGGCTGGCTGAAGTGCTAGAAGCTATCAAATAGGAGTTGTGAAATTTCATTCCACATGACCAATTGTTTAACCCAAACACAAAGATACCAAAATTATTGGATCTCCCTTTATTTACTTATTAAAATTTTTTAATGTTTATTTACTTTTGAGAGAGCGAGAGAGATAGAGAGAGAAAGAGCAGGTGAGGGGCAGAAAGAGGGAGACACAGAATCCGAACCAGGCTAGAACAAGACTATGCACATACATGATTAGCACTTTATGTGCAAGCTTCTAGATGTTTAGCTATATATAAATATATATGTATAGCACCAACTTGTGTATAGGAGGCACTTAATATTTTTGGTTCAAGAAATATATAAGTAAATCACTGATGACATCATAAAAGATATGATATGAAAGTGTTAACAGAAGGAAAGTGAGCAAATGAGCTAAGATAAGATCCTTGGTTCTATAAGCTTGCACATGGGACAAAGGATTCTGGAAATTGCAGATTATCTATCAAGGCAACACTGAGATAAGTTTAGGTAGCAGCACCCCTGAATGCTGGTAGAACATTGGATCAGAGGTTAAATTTCATTTGCAGTAATAGAACCAGTATAACTAATCCAGGGAGCCAAAGGGGATTGCTCCTCCACATTCAGATCAAGTGGTAGATCAGTCTAACTCCACCGCAGCTGCAGGAAGATCCAGTGAACACCTCAGGGATCTTTAAGATCTGGTTTTTTCTCAGCTGCCATGACACCACATAAGAAGAACCTTCTCCCATACAAAGAAGAAAGGAGGGACAGAAGAGGTCTGGAACACTAATTTTCTAACATAGCCAAACAGTCACCTAGAGAATCTCTTTAAGTTCAGGAGTCAAAGTAAAATGAAAAATAAAATAGGTTCCTTTTAATTTTGTGTTTTTTCTATAGTCATTGGATGTATTGATCACATCATTAAGAGAGAAAGTTTTAAAATTAATGTGACGTTGTAATGAATAGTACATGCATTATCTGTACTACTTTCTTTAATATGCATAACTGGGCCATCCATGTTACCATATATCATCAGAGTCATACCATGCTCTTCAGAACTCTCCTAAAAAGGTGATCACACATGTGATGGTTCTTCTAAATCATAGATTGGTTAATTGACCCTAGAGCATGAATGACCACTTCATATAAATTAAAATCTTTTTAAAAAATCTATTTATATAAGACCCTCTCTGCATTCCAGTATGGAATCAACTCAAAAGCTCTTGAATTCCAATTATAGGCCCTCAAAAAATGAATCTTATTTGGAATTAAAGCTGTATTCTGCAGACATCTGGGTCTTCTCTCTGAGGGGAAGCATTGAGCCTACTTATTATTTATCTGAAAGATCTATTCCCAGGAGGAGAAAAGGCACTTTTCCAAAGTTGAAAACAAGTTTTTTGGTTTTAACATCCACAAGCCGTTCAATAAATTCAAGTGTTTAACCAATAAGGTTCAGCTTTACATTGCTTATAAAGTACAATTTTGTTGCAATTTGGGATTATTAATATATTATATCATAAATAGTATTTATCAAGTTCTTTCCCATCCTTGCCTCCCCTCATGGCAGACAGTTTGGGGAAGTGATGCTCTGTGCAGCAAGAGCCTTGGGGCAAGAATGTAGCCAAGTTCATGGGGCGCCTGGGTGGCTTAGTCGGTTAAGCGTCCGACTTTCGCTTAGGTCATGATCTCGCGGTTCGTGGGTTCGAGCCCCGCGTCGGGCTCTGTGCTGACTGCCAGCTCAGAGCCTGGAGCCTGTTTCAGTCTGTGTCTCCCTCTCTCTCTGACCCTACCCTGCTCACGCTGTCTCTCTCTCTCTCCTAGAAATAAATAAAAACATTAAAAATAATAATAATAATAATAAAAAAAGAATGTAGCCAAGTTCTACAGTGATGTATGACTCCACACCCATTAATTTAACACAATGCAAATTCTACAGTAGAATCTAGAGATACATTTCGAGAAAGCACAGGAATATAATCCCAAACTTCATGAAGCTGACGTTCTAGAGAAGACAGATACATATGTTTCTAAATAGATAGTATTCCGCCTCTACTGTCATATTATGGAATGTGCACCAACCTTTTTACTGAGAATGGAGAGACATAATGAAAAATAGATTTTTTAAAAAATGCCTTTGAAAACATAGGAATGCTGCAACATACTGAAGAATATAAAGCAATGAAATAAGAGAAGAAAACACAAGTAGTTGAACTTAGAATCTGGGACATCTTTTCTACAAGGGACGTCTGTCATTTCCTGAGGAGAAGAGAGGGTAAGATACTGAGCAGTGATTGGGGTAAGCTCCAGGGGCTGGAGGGCACAAATGGAATCCAGATCATGCCAAAGAGGGAAATCCTTTTTGATCCTTATCCTTTGTATAAGACCATAAAGCACTGTATCCTAAAACAGAGGTCAGTAAGTGTTTTCAGTAAAAGGCTAGGCACTAGATATTTTAGGCTTTGTAGGCTATACTATCTGTAGCAACTACTTAGTTCTGTTGCAGAAATGCAATCATTGACAATATTGATAGATGGACATCACTGTATTTCATGAAACCTTATTTATAAAAATAAGCAGCAGGCCATATTTGATTCACGGTCTGTAGTTTGCAAACCATAAAGAAAGCATGGTCTGCCATAAAGAAAGCGTGAGGCAGAAATATACTAGACTTAAAAGGAAATAAACCTTAATCATATTATCCTTTATTATTGGATTAAGGTAAGAATGCGTTTCTAGCATCAATGGCTACTTTTAAAAATCAGACTGAAGTCATGGCAGATGGAAAATAGTAAGAGCCTATAAATTATGATTAGTTGCAAATTATCTCTGAGGCTTTTTCATTCATTTTGCAATCAACTAAAAGTCCCACAAGAAAAGATAAATAATGAGCAAACAAATGCAATTGCACAAAAATCTCAGCTCACTTTTTTTAACTTGATGAGTTCAATCTACAATTTATGTGGAAATTTAAAAAACCAAAAAAGAGAAATGCTCTTGAGTAGGAAGTATAAGGTGGGAGCAGATTCCTATTAAATATTATTGTGAAAATATAGTACTTAAGAGAGCATCCTATTGAAACAATGTTAAATAAATAGGCCAATAGGGAGGGAGTCAAACCATGAGAGACTCTTGAATGTTGAAGACAAACTGAGGAGTGATGGGTATTGGGGGAGGGGAAGAGGGATGATGGGTATGGAGGAGGGCACATGTGGGAATGAGCACTGGGTGTTATATGGAAACCAACTTGACAATAAACTATTTAATAAATAAATAAATAATTTTTTAAAAAAAGAATAGAAACAGATCCATATATATGGATAGATTATTTATGACTTTATAACACTGGAATGTATATTAAAATCTCAAAAATGAATATTAGATGAATTATAGCAGTAAATGGAAATGGAAAAAAGGAATTTCCTCAAATACAGTATGTGAGAATATTGTGATGTGGAGGAGAGAAATACCTTTTTTAAGTTTATTTATTTTGAGAGAGAGAGAGAAAGAGAGAGAACACAAGAAGGGGAGGGGCAGAGGAAAAAAGGAGAGCGAGAATCCCAAGCAGGCCCCACACTGTCAGGGCAGAGCCCAATGCAGGGCTTGATTCCAGAACCATGAGATCATGACCTGAGCCAAAACCAAGAGTTGGAAGCTTAACTGGCTAAGCCACCCAGGAGCCCCATAGGAGGGAAATATCTTTTAAAAGGACATATCTATAGTTAATACTGCTGTGTTGTGCATTTGTAGGTCAATAAAAGAGTAGATCTCATAAAGAAGAAAATACTAATTATGTGTTATGATGGATGTAACTTATTGTGGGGAGAGTTTATAATACATACAGATGTCAAAACATTATGCTATATACCTAAAACTAATGTAATGTGTTATTTTCTATATATCATCAAATTTTCTAATATAATGTTATGTATGTTCTACTCAAAAATAGAAGATTGGATCATTTATTTTTTACAGCAGTGAGAAAGAACTGCTTACACAGCTGATAAATTATGCAAAAATAATGTTAAGCATAAAAATAAACACAAAATAAATAGACTGTAAGTTTGAAAAATTTAAGACAATCATACCTAAACTTTTTATGGTATAAAAAGAAAAGTGAGTAGTTGAAATCCCAGGCAGGAGGGGGTAGCTATAGAGACAGACATGTTGGGTGAATGATCTAACATGTCCTTTAATGTTCTTTTTCTTGATGGTGGTGGTTACATGAGCATTTCCTTTTTGATAACCTTTTTAACTGTATGTTACATTTTATTTCTTTTTGGTCTGTGTGCTACAATGCAATAAAAGTTCAAATTTAATTATATGCATCATCCAATGAATTTAGCAACTACAGTCATAATTTTATGTAGCTTTATGAAGTTCTATGACAGGTAGAAAAACATTAGACTCTAAAACAAGAGACATTTACCTAGTCCAAAGGGCAGACAAGGCTGAATCCCTAAAAATGAACAAGATTAGAGAGGTTGAGTAGAAAGAGAGGGCAAGGGAGTAAGTCAGACACATGATAAAAAGAATCATGAAAGTGTGTCTTCCTTGCAGGCACATACCTGAGACGTCATGAGTTACAGAGAAACTTCCATCAAGTTCCACTTGGCAAGTATTAAGATCTCTGAAATTAAGATGTATCTTGAAATTTAAGATGTGCCATAGTATAGTTTGTGAGGTTTGTTTGTTTAATTTTAACCTCTCTTAAGGATACATATGTTACTTGTGCTTTTTTTTTTTTTAAAGAGGACATCTAGGAGTCAATGAAAATTACATTTCAGAAGACTTTGAATAGAATTCATATTAGATTGGATCTGAAGGATGATGACAAGCCAGTTGTCACAGACTCATCCCAGCCGTAGACAATTGTGTCAATGGGGTGGCAGTTTCTGAGGTGGAGAATTGAGAAGAAAAGATTAAATTAAAAGTTAATTGGGGATCACAAGTTCAAGTTTGGATGTTCTGTTTGTTTGAGATGCCATTGCTTCATGAGAGGATGATACAACAGAGTCTATCAACACCCAAAAAAAAAACCCTCAAGAGAATGATCCAGTTTTATTATCTTAAAAAAAATTAACTCTCTGGGTAACAATGAAGGCCTATTGAAGGTAAAGTTCCAGTTATATATGTGATATTTTGTTGAGGAATTTTTATTATTCTAAATGCTGAAACCTATGTTTTTATAAATCAATATTTACGTATATACTAATGTATGTCATGTGCTCAAAAGCTCCATTTTGACATTTTCTGATTGATCCATATTCTTTTGCTGTCTATCCTATAAAAGAGAATTTTTTTATTATTTATACATTTCTACAAAGATTAACTTGAATGATAAATTGAACTTGTTTCAGACTTTCTTTTCTGTCCAACAATATTGTTGATTCTTATTGATAACACGAATGTTGACAATTTGAAGCTTGTCATGTATGAAAGTACAATCCCTTTTTGTGTTGTTTTATAAGATTTTATTTTTAAGTAATCTCTACACCCAACGTGGGGCCTGACTTACAACCCCAAGATCAAGAGTTGAAGGCTCCAGAGAGAACCAGCAGGTGCGTCCTTTCTTCCACTTTTGTATTGGCTAAATTGTCCTAATTTTCTTCCCATGTCAGCTTTTAAAAAATTTTTATTTAACTCAAAATAATTTCCCGCTTTTTTGAGGTATGAATGAAAAGTAAAAATTGTATATATGTGAATTATACAATGCGATTATTTAAAAGATGTGCAATGTGATGATTTAATATACATATACATATAAATTAGCACATTCATCACCTCACATACTTACCATTTGTACGTGTGTGTGGTAAGATAACTTGAGATCAACTCTTTCAGCAAATTTCAAGTATGCAATACAGTATTAACTATAATCACCATTTTGTACGTTAGCTCCCAGATCTCGTTCATCTTGATAAGTGAAAGTTTATACTCTGACCAACGTCTTCCCATTTCCTTTACCCCTCCATCCCCTGGAAGCCACCATTCTACTTTTTAAAAGTCTCCAGTTATTTGTCTTTCTTTTTAAGCTTGTTTATTTATATTGAGAGAGAGAAAGAGAGAGAGAGAGAGAGAGAGAATGTGGGGGAGGGGCAGAGAGAGAAAGAGACTTACAAGCAGGCTCCACACTGCTAGCACAGAGTCCTATGCAGGGCTCAAACTCATGAACCTTAAGATTATGACCTGAGCTAAAATCAAGAGTGTGATGCTTAACTGACTGAGCCACCGAGGTGACCCTCCAGTTATTTGTCTTTTCTCATTCAGCATAGTGTATAGTTTTCTTCACAGAATCTTACACACTTCTTATTGATTTTTCTTCTGGAAAATTTGAAATCTTTCTTGATATCAAGGTCCAACATTCTTATTTTTGTTTTTTAAATTTATATCTATAGGAATGTAGCTATTTACCAAAACAAATCAAAGAGGAAATTACTGAAAATTGGTAATAAGACTTTAATAACCTTATAAAATTATTCTAAAAGGGCCTATATTATTTTCTGTGTTTACAAAATAGTTTACAAACATCTGTTTCTCTGGTCTTTGAAATTGTGATTAATTTACCTGCAACATTTATGGTTTGGGTTATGGAACTACTTATCAGAGGTTACTCCTTGAAAACTTCTTGAATTTGGGTTAGATTCTGAGATTTGATGTTGATTCTTCTGAGATTCCCAAATAAGTTTTAATGATATATGTTTCTCTAAAGTACTGATGCCCATACTTTGGTCTGTAGTCAGCCGTTGAGTTGAATGCATAATAGTCACCTAGAAAACTCAAAAAGTGCAAACTATCAGAAGATTCTTACTGGTAAGTCATAATAGAAGAAACCACATGTTCAATAACATTTCAACCTAATATTGGAGCTCATGATGGGCACCCTGGACTGGTATCCATTGTCTGGGCCATTGACCATTTAAGTTGCATTTATAAATGCATTATAATGGCTTTTTAGATCATTATACATAGAATTATGCATGCTACTCTGCATCTGGGGTGTTACCAGTGGCACACCGAAGCTTCCATTCATTGCTCTAGTCTTAGCTTTCTTCTTCATTGTCAGTAGATGCCTCCTCTGAGTTTTAGTATGCATTTAAATGTTAATTATTATATTTTACCCACCATTTCATGATACTAATAAAGGAAATGTTTCCAGGTAAGCATGATTACTTTGCCTTATGGAATCACACCTAGGAGGACCCCATTGGTGAATAATTGTGGTTTATGTTGCTTCCTCATATGACACTTCTTTTCATTATAACTAGTTTGTTTCAATTACTTTAATCTTGGGGCACTTGGGTGGCTTAGTCAGTTAAACATCTGACTCTTGGTGTTGGTTCAGTTAATGATCTAGTGGCTTCGTGGGTTCAAGCCCCACCTATGGCTCTGCATTGACAGCATAGAGCTTGCGTGAGATTTTCTTTCCCTCTCTATGTCCCCTACCCAGCTTATGCTGTCTCGGTCTCTCTCAAAATAAATAAACTTTAAAAATAAATAAATAACACAGGGTGACGGGCATGGAGGAGGACATTTGTTGGGATGAGCACTGGGTGTTATATGGAAACCAACTTGACAATAAACTGTGAAAGGAAAAAAAGTAAACACACACACACACACACCAATTCAATTATAATCTGTTCACCTATGAAATTAGACCTTTATAGCTTAGTATTTTATATCTAGAGGTGAATTTTATATTGACTGCTAACATGGGGAAGATCCAGCCTTTCTACAATCTTGTTTTCCTTCCTCTTTCTATGTAGGTTTTTAATCAAAAAGAAGCAACATATTTCCAGGATTATTTTTTAAATATTTTTTTATTTATTTCTAGGAGAGAGAGAAAGAGACAGCGTGAGCAGGGGAGGGTCAGAGAGAGAGGGAGACACAGACTCTGAAATAGGCTCCAGGATCTGAGCTGGCAGTCAGCACAGAGCCCGACGTGGGGCTCGAACCCACGAACCACGAGATCATGACCTAAGCAAAAGTCAGACCCTTAAACGACTAAGCCACCCAGGCGCCCCATTTCCAGGAGTTTTTAATGGCAAGGGGTTCTACGTAATAATGTGGAGAATCTATTTTTTAAGTAAAATAGTATTAAAATCAGTGAATCTACATTCTATCCTTATTGATTCATACTCAAATTTTACAATATGTCAGGAGCCTTCATTTCTCCTAAGTCAGAGTCTAAGGAGAAAGCTTATTTGTGGATATTTTATTTGCAAATGCCATCCAGTATCTGCAGTAAGAAGCAAAGGAACGGAAACGGGGAGAAAGGACGAGCCAGTACAAGTATGTGTTATCAAGTTATGTACCAGTATCAGAATCTGACCAGTAGGTGATTGATTGCTGATCACATGCAACATATCTTGGACCAGATTCTTGGAAAGAGAAAAGGAGGAACTTTTATCTACTGGTTCCTGGTATTCTTTGATCAAGAACCACCCCCGCATGGTTTTACCTCCACCCCACCTTTGCTGGAATGTTGTGCCCACCTGACTGCAAAGGGAGGGAGTTGAATAAGAACTGTTCTCCTATTCAACACATAAGACAAGGAAAGCTTCAAAGCATGACAAAATTTGAAATGGTGCAAAAGGAGTGTTCCACTGTGTGCTGGTGAGTATTTTTGTGGGGAAGAGTTGTAGAAGGGAAAACTATATTTTCTGTTCATAGCCTGCATTCATATAGTGATATGCACCTCCATCATTTTGGGCCACATATACCATATAATTTCTTTTCTTTTTTTTTTTAATTTTTTAATGTTTTTATTTATTTCTAGGAGAGAGAGAGAGACAGCGTGAGCAGGGGAGGGTCAGAGAGAGAGGGAGTCACAGACTGAAACAGGCTCCAGGCTCTGAGCTGGCAGTCAGCACAGAGCCCGACGCGGGGCTTGAACCCACAACCATTAGATCATGACCTAAGTGAAAGTCGGACGCTTAACCAGTTAAGCCACCCAGGCGCCCCTATGTAATTTCTGACAGAAGGATTTTTTTAAATCTTGTCTGCCAGTCTCCCCCTCCAAAAAAATGGAGTTATTTCTCAAGTCAGTAACCAGAATTATAAAATAGAGCCACTATTACAAAAGTTAAACTGTATGTTTTGAGTCTATTTATACACAAATACATATATACTGACTTCTATATATTTGAAAATACTTTAAAAAGCATAAAGTAGTAAATTTACAAAATGTGTATATATTTGGAAAATATATTCCAAGGAATGAAACAAATAAACTCCTAATATGAAAACTTAACTAAAGGCAAGAGTAAGATTCATATACGCATATTCCTTTCTATATTTTTGATAAATATTAATCTATTAATACATAAAATTTAACTTATTAAAATAGCTTGTATTTACTTTTCTAGTGACAAAAAAATATACCATAGGGAACATAAAAAAGAAATTGTAAACATATTATAAATTGCGTTTTTTGTTATTCTCTTTTGTTGCAGATGAGACCATGTTCTAAGAAACTGGGATTTAAGGCAACAAGTGCCAGGGCACCTGGGTGGCTCAGTTGGTTAAGTGGCTGACTTCAGCTCAGGTCATGATCTCGGTTGTGGGTTCGAACCCTGCATCAGGCTCTGTACTGACAGCTCAGAGCCTGGAACCTGTTTTGGATTCTGTGTCTCCTTCTCTCTGTCCCTCCCCCACTCATGCTTTGTCTCTCAAAAAAATGAATAAATGTTAAAAATAGTTTTTTAAGGGGCGCCTGGGTGGCTTAGTCGGTTGGGCGTCCGACTTTTGCTTAGGTCATGATCTTGCGGTTGTGGGTTCGAGCCCCGTGTCAGGCTCTGTGCTGACTGCCTGCTCAGAGCCTGGAGCCTCTTTCAGTCTGTGACTCCCTCTCTCTCTGACCCTCCCCTGCTCACACTGTCGCTCTCTCTCTCCTAGAAATAAATAAAACATAAAAAAAATTTTAAAAAAATAGTTTTTAAAGCAACAAGTGTCTAAGGTCTTGTGTGTGTTGCCTGGGAGTCTTTTCAGATTTTTAAAAATAACTGGGGAAGTGTGAGATATCATCTGATAGCAGTCAGAATGCTTAGTATCAAAAAGACAAGAAATAAAAAGTGTTGGTGAGGATGTGGGAAAAAAGTAATCCTCATACATTGTTTGTAGGAATGTAAATTCATGCAGCCACTATGGAAACAGTATGGAAGTTCTTAAAAAATTAAAACTAGAAATACCATATGACCCAGTAATTCCATTCCTACTTACCCAAAGAACTGAAAAACTAATTTAAAAAGATATATGTACCTTTACATTTATTGCAGCATTATTTACAATAGCCAAGATATGGAAGCAGCCCAAGTGTCCACTGACAGATGAATTGATAAAGA
Source organism: Proteles cristata cristata (assembly GCA_017311185.1). Lineage (NCBI taxonomy): Eukaryota > Metazoa > Chordata > Mammalia > Carnivora > Hyaenidae > Proteles > Proteles cristata. The sequence goes on from JAESUZ010005207.1 coordinate 130,001, forward strand.
AGGTATGTCTGTGTATATGTATATTTATATATATACATACATTATATATATACATTCCATTATATATATGTATATATGTATATATATGTATATATGTATATATATGTGTATATATATATATGTAATGGAATATTACTCAACCATAAAAAAGAATGGGATCATGACATTTGTGACAACATGAATGAGCCTAGAAGGTATAATGCTAAGACAGAGAAAGGCAAATACCAAATGATTTCACTTATATGTGGATTTTGAAAAACAAAACAAATAAACAAACAAAAACAAAACAGACTCTGAAATACAGAGAACAAATACAGTTGCCAGAGGGAAGGTAGGCGGGAAGGGGGAGGGGTGTGGGAAATAAGCAAAACAGATATAACAAATTAAAAGGGACAAATTCCAATCCCAAAGTAAATAAATCATGGAGATGAAAAGTACAGCACAGGAAATATAGTCAAAAATGTTGTGTGGTGACAGCTAGTAACTATACTTATTGTAGAAAGCACAGAGTAATGTATAGAATTGTTGAATCGATGTATTGTAAACCTGAAACTAATATAACATCGTATGTCAATTATATTTCACTAATTTTTAAAGGAAAAAAAAGTGGGAAAACTGTATTTTATCATTGAAAATAAAAATATTTTCATTAATTTAATGCATACTTTCTATTCACAATGTGCTCTTCACAAAATAACAATTACTGCATAGTTTATGATGTATTAATCATGATTACTGAGGTAATACTATAGGTAAGGTGCTCCTAGCAGGTACTTTGAAGGGCTCCAAGAAGTATAAACCAGGGAGCATGTTGTAGAGGTTAATTATTAAAAAATAACTCACGTACTTAGAGTCACTGCAAAAAATTCTATGATGGGAAACAATCTCTACTCTTTGGAAATATTTAGGAAAGTTTCTTAGATGTCTTAGCATATCTTAGCACTAAACACACACACACACACACCTACATATATACAATATGACAAAGACAGAGACATATAAACATTTATATACTTATCTGTGCCTATGTAGACACAGCTAGGTGATAGGTAGATTAAATCGTCTAGCCCAACAGACATGGATTTCTTTTTTCCACCATGAGCCTAGCAAATCTTGATCTAGAACATGATTTTAACTGGAAAAAAAAAAAGCTATCTTTATTTTGAAAATCAACAAGGAAATTCTAGAATAGTAAGCATTAGAAAGTTAACAACTTCAGGAAAACCAATCCAACTTCCCTGGTATGTGTGATTTTTGCCTTGGAATCCCATTTTCCTCAATTTCTAAGAAATTGCATTACCTCCTTTCACCAATAATTTTTAACTCAGAAAGGAAAATCAATACTAATTTAACTAATTAAGTGAAATTAATTTACCTCAGTCGCTGGTATATTTTAGTGGTTTATGTTTGGATGGCCAAATTTTCCACATAGTCATTTAAAAACTCCGTGTTAAAATACAAAATTGTTTTCAAAGCAGTTCAAAAAACAAAACATGAAACATTACATAAATAACTCATCTTTAACTTTCCTTAAAGAATAAAATGTAATTGGGGCGCCTGGGTGGCTTAGTCGGTTAAGCGTCCGACTTTCGCTTAGGTCGTGATCTCGCAGTTCGTGGGTTTGAGCCCCGCGTCGGGCTCTGTGCTGACTGCCGGCTCAGAGCCTGGAGCCTGTTTCAGTCTGTGACTCCCTCTCTCTCTGACCCTCCCCTGCTCACGCTGTCTCTGTCTCTCCTAGAAATAAATAAAACATTTAAAAAAAAATGTAATTTGGTGTTAGACTTAGGAAAGTACTCCGAAGACATTTTGAGGTTTCTGGTTTGTTTTTACTGAGTCTTCCTGTCAGCTCTAATCTAATAATTTTTAGCTGTCTTCATCTTGTTGGATTGCTTTCCATGTCAGCTGAACCTTGCTTGAGTCTTTTAAGAACAAAAGTTTCAGAAAGTTCTGCAAATTGCATTTAGGTCCAAATTAGGATGTCATTGTGGGAAGTACTTACATTTTTGTTTGAATGAGACCTCATGGAAAACTTCTACTAGAGGTTACTAGGGTAGTAACCCAAACTTGAACTCTTTAAACTCCATGTGTTAGCTCTGAAAATTACAAACTTTTCCCCACAAAGATTTGTTGTTCAAAGTGAGGAATTTTAAATGACCCAAAACCAAATATTGATATAAAGACAAATGTAATTTTAAAATATAGGCATAAATGTTCTCTTCTCCACTTTTGCTGAGTCAAAATGCCAAGATACTACTGGCTGTCACTTGTTTCAGTGAAAGCCTGGGACTGACGAAACCAAGGTTAAGGTTATTTTGGTACCCAGTTATTTTTCTACTTTGCTATAGTCTCCAATCTCAGCTGTCTATAGAGAAAATAGAATATTTAGTCATAAGGGACACAGTGTTGGTGCATTTGCTCAAATATATTCTCTCTCCATTTCTAAAAAATGTAATCTTCCATAACTTGTAAAAGTTTTATGAAGAAACACCATACTATAGTGGAAGGGATCATTATTTCAGAGTCTAAAGACATTTGTTTGAGCACTAATACCATCTCTAAACTGGCTGCGTAACCTAGGATATGTACAATCTGAGCCTACCCTTAATCTTCTGAAGAGTATTAGTCACGATTTCCCAGAGAAACAGGAATACACACACACACACACACACACACACACACTGTTTTATGTGTGTGTGTATCCTGCTGTATATATATTTTGTTTATATATATATGTATATATGTATATAATAAATAGAAAGATATAGATAAATAGACATAGCCATAGACATATATACAGAGATTTATTGTAAGGAATTAGTTCCTGTGATGATGCAGGCTGAGAAGTCCCATGATCTACAAACTATACAATTAACCATCACAAACAGGGTTGATAACAATTGCAATAAGGGCCATTTTGGTTTTTTCAAGATTAAGTCAAATGAGATAACAAGTAATTTTATTTCTGTATGTTAAATTTTATTAGAACTTTACTTACATTTTTTAAAGTACACAACTACTCTTTAAGACTGTTTCTTTATGGCAGATTTAAGCCTGAGGCATGATGTCAATATAACCAGCGAGGGGATGTGATGATTTCTGCCACTATGGTAAAATGTTCTATGTAGATGAATGAATTGTGCTAGATATAATTATAGCAACTCATTATTTTCTGTGAACTAAATATAGATTCTGAAGTTTAACTGACATTTTGATAGATGTGTAGGAGAAAAGGGTGATATGTTTAAAAAGCTTTGATTCATTTATATCTCTGTATTTAATTGAGTACTTTTGCATTATCAGTATACATGATAATGAAAGATAATCATCTTCCATTCTTTAGAATATACTGTTGATTCAATGGTTATAGCACATGAATTTATTTGGCTAATATTCCCCCTGAAGAACTAAGAAAACACTTACGAAAATATTTCAAGTATAGTTACAAGGGGAAATTCAAATCAACATTTTCTGTCATATGTGAAAAAAATTATGAGGAGGTGGTAGAATCCTGGTACATAATGTTTTAAAACAGAACATAGTGAAATATGATATTTTTTAAATAGAAAAAAAGAAAATAGAAGAAAATAACACATAGGAAGTGAAGAGTGGAGCTAATAGGTGGCTTAGTCAGTTAAGTGTCCAACTCTTGATTTTGGCTCAGGTCATTGATCTCATGATTCATGAGATCAAGCCCCACATTGCTGTTAGCACAGAGTCTGGGATTCTCTTTGTCCATTTCTCTCTCCCCTACTCATGCATGCTCTCTTTCTCCCTGTCAAAATAAATAAACTGTAAAAAATATATTTAAAAAAGAAATAAAGAAGAAAGTCAATAGTACCAAAATTTAGATCAATGATGAGAATTGCATTGAGAAAATCACATGTATACAGAGGAAATTAAGATGTGGGAACCATTATAGAGAAGACATTAGTGAAGGATTACAGGCAATGAAAGACTAATACGTAGATACAAGTTTTCTTGAAGAAGAGAGAAGACCAAATATAAAATTAAAAGTATAAAGAGCAATATTAGAAATATAAATCTTCCAGGGCACCTGGGTAGCTCAGTCAGTTGGGTGTCCTACTTCAGCTCACGTCATGATCTCACAGTCCATGGGTTTGAGCCCCATGTCTGGCTCTGTGCTGACAGCTCAGAGACTAGAGCCCGCTTTGGATTCTGTGTTCCCCTCTCTCTCTGCGCCTCCCCTGCTCGCTCTCTGTCTCTGTCTCTCAAAATAAAGACATTAAAAAAAAAAAGAAATATAAATCTTCCTAAACTGTAAGCTCAAAGGAGTTCATTGTATAAAATTATTCCTCAACAGGTAGCATCTAGATTATAATTTAATAATAAAGTATTTGGCTTCAAGAACCAATAGAATTATTGAATTAAAGAGAAAATCTGTTAAATACAGAGATTAAAAGGAGTAAAAGTATTTTCAGATTTCTTTACAAGAGTAGATGCCAGTACACCTGCCATAAATCAAAAGATATGACCAGGATAGACATACAGTGCAGTAATGATATGTATGCAAAAATGTCTTCAAATAGAAAGTGAGGTGTTTCTCAGAAAAATGGGAGTACCCAAGACAGAGACTAATTATCTTCAAAATAAATTTAAAAATTTAAGATAATTCCAGTTATACTATCACTCTAATTTTGATGGACCTTAATAAATACAGATTAAATTTATGTGAAAGAACAAACATGCAAGAAAAGTAAGGATATTTCTGAATTTTAGCTTAAATAATAAGGGATGAGTTCTATCACTTTTTAAAAGTAGAAAGCTAATTAATCAAAATTGTATGTTCTAGGCTCATAAAAGGAAAATAGATCAATGAGCAAAGTCAAGAAGCAGATTCAAGAATATATAAATTTTAGTCTACAGTAAGTAATTATTTTGTATTAAAGGGAATTGATAACTTTGTCAATATATTTAATTAATTAATAGTGTTAAGTATTTCAGAAAATACATCTCCAATATCTAAACAATACCCAGATAGACTGAATATTTCTATGTAAAATATGAAGACATAAAAGTAGAAATAATATATGTGGAATTTTAAATATTATGATAAAAACACCTTTTTGAGTATGCTTTAAAAGCTAGAAATGAGTAAATATGATTATGAAATTTATTCAATTTAAAACCCCATATATAAAGCCAATAGACAGACCCCTGGTAAAAAGCATTTATTACATATGTCATAGGTAAAAGCTAAGGACACCAATAAATCAAGAGATCATACAAATTTAAGGAAAGAACAAGGGCGCAGTAGAAAAATAGGCAACCAGATAGATCTGTCATGAAAGAAGAAAAACAAGTAGTCAATAAGCATAAAAAGGTATTTCCATAAACATATGTTTCAAAGAATATAAATTAAAGGATAAAATCATATTTTCAGCTTTCATGTTAGTATCAAATAATCTTAATTCCTAAAGCCAGCATAGTTATACACACATAAGAAAACTATAATTTATTAATAAAGTTATCTTAGGGGACTGACTTGGCATGTTGGTGGTGGTGGTGGTGGTGCTTTCCTTTTGGCTTATTTTGCTAGCTCTTTGTTCCTCAGGACTGGGGTCACTTAATAAAAATTAAAGGCCTGGGGCGCCTGGGTGGCTTAGTCGGTTAGTGTCCGACTTTCGCTTAGGTCATGATCTCACGGTTCGTGGGCTCGAGCCCCGCGTCGGGCTCTGTGCTGACTGTCAGCTCAGAGCCTGGAGCCTATTTCAGAGTCTGTATCTCCCTCTCTCTCTGACCCTCCCCTGCTCATGCTGTCTCTCTCTCTCCTAGAAATAAATTTAAAAAATATTTAAAAAAATTAAAGGCCTTACTTCAAATTTTGTTTGTAATGGGAAATATAAAATATTGAAATTTAACCAGCCAACTTTCCAAAAAGACCTCAAAAGAATATTTGGCATTTGTGATGGTATTTCCTGCCCTTTCCTACTGTTGACTAAGAGTACTTGCTTACCTTCTTTATAATCTTTAATGACAATTTAAAAAATCTATTTCCAGTTTGGTCCTCCTTAACTTAAGAAAATGTTACATTCACACTTAGCAATACTTTGCAATCTTTGGAAATAACAGAAGAACAGAAGATATTATCCCATTTCATCGTAGATCCATGGTAGCACAGTGTAAAATGTCTGATACAGATTTCAGATAAAAATCTCAAATTCAAGTATATATTTAATCATCCAAATCACCTCCAACAAGCTGATTTCAGTGGTTTATATAGCCTGGATGATTCTAAAAGGCTCTCTATGACATGGTAAGTGGCAGAGTTGCTCTCCTAGGTTAAAACACGAAAGTGGGTGGACCACGTGTGACACATCAGAGGCACGTTTACTCTACCCGCTACATTATGGTCAAGTTTTATTTAGAAAGATGGAAATGGTAAGAAAAGGATGTTAGCAGTTCCTACTGTGTTATTTTTACAAATTATACAATTCCCACCAAATTGCAACACAAATTTATCAAATATCTTCAATTCCCGTAAGACTGAACATTGTAAAAATCGGTAGATTTTTCTATATTCAATATTGCTAAGTACTTTAAGTTACAACTTATGAAAAACATACATCAAGAAAAAATTAGATTAATTACTTCCTTCAGAGATCTTTGAGCTTTTGTTTCTTTAGTAAAAAAGAGATTTGCTGTACAATCCAATCTCTTCTCTGGAAACCCACAGGCTTCTCAGAAGAACTCGAACTAGCTCTCAATGACTTGGATACCATCTGTTGAATCATAGGATGTTAGCATGTTTTGGTTCTCTTTTTTTTTTTTTGGCTATTCCAGTATTACCCTGCCTTTCTCAAAAGCGAAGCCAGTGAACACAAAGTGAATCTCAGTGAAATATATTTTAGACTGTTTCAATACATCCTATTAAATTTGTGATATTAAAATTTAAATATTTTATTGAAAAAAATTACATATGAATATAACTTATTGAAATTCTTAGTTTCAACATTAAAAATCTATAAACTAAGTACTTAAATGGAGATGTTAATAAAAATGATGGATCAAAGTTAAATATGTATTCTTCAAGAAAACATTGATTGAGATAATTCACTGGTTCTATCACCAAATCTCCCAAGCCCTAAGTGTTTGAGTTGTATGGGTTGTGGCGAAGAATTCTATTCCTATTCTTATATCACAGATTACTTGGTAAAAAAAAAAAAAAAGAAAGAAAGAAAAAGAAAAGAAAAGAAAAAAATGCTGCCTGAAGATGTCCATGACTTAATCTCTGGGATCTGTAAATTGTCTCATTATAATTCAAAAGGGGATTTGTAAATATCATTAGGTATATGGATCTTAAAATTGAGAGAGCATCCTAGATTACCCAGGTGTGCCAAATCTAATCGAATGACCTCTTTAAGGCAGAAAACTTTCTCCAGCTAGAGACAAGACATATGTGATAGAAGGGAAGTCAGAGAGTTTCAAAGTGTGAAAGGAACTTGACCTACCATAGCAGGACATATGCAAAGCATGAGAAAGAGTACAAGCAAAGCCCAGCAGACAACCAGCAAGGAAATGGGACCTTGGTCCAGCAATTGGCTGGACCTGAATTATGCCATCAACCTGAATGAACTTGCAAGCGATTTCTTCCCCGGAGCCTTCAGTTAGGAATGCCTGACACCACCTTGATTTCAGTCCCTAAGCAAAGGACGCAGTCCAACACCCAGAATCTTAACTTATATAAACTGTGAGATAATAAATTTGTTTTAAGTCACAAAATTTGTGATGATATGGCATCAACAGAAAATGTGGAAATTACCAAAGGACACTCCCTCCTGGCAAGCAGGCTTTTGTGTATTTGATCTAAAGCCCCTTGTTCTGTCCTATTTTATTTTTACTGTGAGATCCAAAACAGCTATTTACCATTTCATCTTGCTTTCTAAGAGTTTCACTTTTAAGTGAGTCCATTAGAATTCACTGATGAAGTGCATTTGAATTTTGCAAGCAGGCTTTCATTTTAAAGTTTTCACCTCACACAAATATCTCATAATCTCTTGCCTTTCATCAAAACATAAATCTTGACTTAAAGGAATATTTACCTGGGGGATTTTATTATCGATAAAAATCATTCATGAATCTGGCAATTATTCTTCCCTTTTGAGTGAAGAGACTGTGTGAAGAAAGGTATGATTTAAATGGTTGTAGAACACTTGCGATCCAGGGCCCTCTCTTATGAGAAATAGCCACATTAATTAAGAACTATCTTTCAGGCTTATATTCACCTTGGAAATGTTTATATTTTATTACTAGTCTTGGAAACATAGTTTAAATTAAATACATATACACAACTACAAAATAATGTTAACTATGAAAACTATAGAATGTGATATAACAATCTATTTATTGGAAGTGATTTATTGAGCACTTACTACATGCTCAACACTATGCACGGCACTGTCAAAGATACAAGAGGGTATAGGACATTTTTAAAAAATTTTTGTTTATTTATTTTGAGAGAGAGAGAGAGCACAAAGCTGAGAGGGGCAGAGAGAGAAAAGGAGAGAGAGAATCCCAAGCAGAATCCTCACTCTATGCTGAGCCCGGTGTGGGGCTCCATCCCACAGACAGCAAGATCATGACCTGAGCCGAAATCAAGAGCAGAACACTTAGCCAATTGAGCTATCATCCAGGAACCCCAGGCATATTTTTAGAGGCAGACTTAGAGTCAGGGAAAACAAATTTCTACTTAAAAAAGTGAAAATATGAATGGTTCATTTTATTTATGTGTTGAATATTAACCAGATACTTCAGTCATTTATTAAGGCATTGCATGAACAGTAGGGTAGCCACAAGGCTAGGGTCCTGGTCTGTGCTCCCAAGAATCTAGCCAGGGTGTCAGATACTAATGAATGGGTTGTATGAGAGAGAAATCAATAGACCTACATGCAGCGTCACATGGGAGGTATCAGGGAATCAGAGGTCAGGAAGAGTTTGCTATAGAAGAAACCTCTAGAGGGAATCTTGAAGGATGAGCTAAACTATCCTTCTTAATTTTTTTCTACTTTTTCTTAATGTTTATTTATTTTTTAGAGAGAGAGAGAGACAGAGTATGAGTGGAGGAGGGTCAGAGAGGAAGACACAGAATCTGAAGCAGCCTCTAGGCTCTGAGCTGTGAGTGCACAGCCCAATGCAGGGCTCGAATCACAACCCGCGAGTTCATGACTTGAGCCAAAGTTAGATGCTTAACCAACTGAGCCACTCGGGTGCCCCTGAACTATCCTTCTTTAGAGATCACAGCATTCAAACCAAAAAGAATTATCCCACTGAAAGGGCCAGAGGCAAAGAAAAAATGAAACACTGTGGCAGCCTGTACATGTCTTACTGAGGAAAAACACACTTCTGTGAGTGTGGATGGAAGAGTAGACAGAGGGCTGATCCCAAATGGTCTCTGGGGCATCCTAAGCACGGCAGACTTTATCACCAAGATGACAGGAAGTAGTTAAAAAGGTTTCAGTAGGACATCACATAGACAGATTTGCATCTTAGAAAGTTCACCCTGGTGACAGAGGAAGAAAAATTAGTTGGAGAGTGGCAAGATTTTTCATAGGGGAATCTGATAGGATGTTGTATAGAAATCAGATACCAGCAGTATTATAAAATTATTGTGAAATGTGAGGGCCTGGCATGTTGCCTGAAAAATCCTATTAAATGAGGAAAAGTAGATTGCTCTTCAATATTTAAATTACAGAAGTAACATACAGTGGAAGAATTTGAACACACAGTTCAAAACCCACTGGCCTAAGTAATAACTTGTGTGACAAAATAATCGCTCCTGAGCCTGACAATAGGACGTAGCATTACACAGCCTGCCCTTCCTAGCATGTTAAGCTTTGTTATGATATAAATACATTATAAAAATAAATCATGTTATAAATACACATAAGGGGCAAAATAAATAACAAAAGAAGATATCCAAAGAGCGTAAAGGGAAAAAGGCATAAGTAATTTCTCATTATGGATTTATTAATAGTCCGTTCCACTATTTAGTTCCCCTTTCGGTCTAACCAAGTCCGTTTCTCCTGGTTGGCACCTTTGACTACTGAGAAGATAATGTCTCTGAGCCCTCAAGATGAAAAACTATGGTCTTCAATGTGGTGAAGAATTTGAGATACTTCCAATAAATCCTTTCCTTCGTGAAATTCCATGTCTTTTCTCACATGGATAAATTCAAGAATTGTTCAGATAGTACAATCAAAGGGACTTCATGCTCATTTACAAGGGTGGGAATGAAAGAAGAAAGTTATGATTTCCAGAATCCTAACTTGAGCTCCTGGTGGGTAATACTGATATTCATTAATGTGGAATAGAATCAGGTCCTGACTTGGATACAGAGGGAAAGGAAGACTGTGGACCATAAATTCAAAATATGTACATGTGAGGTGCCCTCTCTGTTTTGTATCTGGGGATTTTTGGTATAAATTGGAAAATCAGGTATAAAACTTAAAAGCTGATTACTGCAACATGAATTTTGGAGACGTCTTTGTATAGCTGAAACCAAAAGAGTAGAGAAAGTCACCCAGAGGAGGTAAAGGGATCAATTAAGTTAAGGAAAAAATTTGAGGGTAGAGGGAGAATAGGGGGGTCTAAGTATTATCATTGTTGTAAAGAGGGGAATAAACATAGGAAGTACAGGTTAGGTGGAAATGATCAGAAATTAACCAAAGAATCAGGTTTGATTTGAGGCATGTCTTCCTTGGAGAGTAGACTGGGTTCAATTGAGGGTAAACATCAGAATTTATACATCATTAATATTTGTTCTGTAAGAATACTGGGCAGAGGAGTGACATAATTAAAGCAGTGTTTCAGACTTGAAAAACATGACTAGGTTGTCCTTTCTGTGAAATGTCAAAGGTCATAAGGCCTCAGATATGAGTAACAGTGACATTTTTTTGTAAAGAAAAGAATAACAAAATTCTCAACTTAGTTTTACCTCCTGTTTTATTTCCACTTTCTTATATTTTGATTCCTTGCTTCACTGGGGAAAGAAGGAAACTAACATTTTGAGCATCCTGATATGCCAACCTTTGCTCCCACCTAGTCCTGAGATCTAATTTAAACCACACGACAGCCTAAGAAGATAATGAGAGGCCAATTTCACAGAAGAAAAACTCAGTCTCAGTGAATTAAACCACTTAAAAGACAAAACTTGCAGCCAATCCTAGTGAACCCAATTTCCAAGCTCAAACTCTTACCCATATACCTGTTCCTACTTGCTAAGCTGTTCCACCTCCCACAAAATTTATCTGAATTTTATCTGGATAACCTCTCTCTTCCATCTCTTCCAACCTCTCTACCTTCTCAAAGTTTACCTGAAGTTCTACTTCCTTTGGGAATTCCCATTGATTACTTCAGCTCAAAAGTATTTTTCCATTTTCAGAATTCATAAAGAATATTTTTCAAAGTGTTTTCTGAGAACACAGCTTTCCTAAAACCCTATAAAAATTGGGCTCTGTAATCAAATAAATTAGAAATCCTGCATGTTAAACCTAAACCTTGCAAAGACAAAGAGACAGATGAGCCATTGGCAACAGGAAGGACAGACAGTAATGGATTCGAGTCTGAAAGACTCCTAAATGCCACTTTTTGGGAATAGTATTACAATTATTTTCCCCGACAACCACTTTTGCAGAGGAAAAAAGCAAGCAACTGAGATTGTAAAACAAAATGAACTCACATAGCTCAATATTTTTAAAGCTGCAGCCAGTCCTCAATAAAATATAGTTTGGTAAAATACGAAAGATCATCATCTCCCTTTATCTTCCACATATAAGAAAAAAAGTCACCTTCTTTGGAAAAAAATAAAAGTTGTAGTCTATTTCAACCTCTACTATTTTTTAGACACAGAATACTGTATACTATCAAATATGATGAAATAAGCAAAGAATACAAACATGCTAAGAAAAGAAAGAATATACCATAAAAATATTACAAAAACTAAACTACAAGTAACCCAGACACAGCAATATTTTCCATCATTGTCTCTTTTATAATAACTTTTTTTATTGGTTCATTTTTTTTTTTAGAAAGTTTGCATGTATGTGAGTAGGGGAAGAGCAGAGAGGGAGAGAGAGAGAACCCCAAGCAGGTTCCACACTGTCAGCAAAGTAATATAGGGCTTGAATTCACAAACTGCAAGATAATGACTTGAGCCGAAATCAAGAGTCAGACACTTAACCCACTGAGCCACCCAGGTGCTCTTCTTCCAACATTTTCTATAATGTGACCTTGACATTCTTCCCATCCTAAGGTAAAATCTCTTCCTTTCCACTTGAATCGTGGAAAGCTGGTGACTCACCTTCAACAGAATGTGATGGCAGGGATGCTGCATGACTGGTAAAGTGGGACAGAAAAGGCAGGAGCTTCTGCCATGTTGGCTGGGCCACTCCTCTATGGAGCCCTAAGCCACCAAAGAAACAGTCACACCACCCTGAGACTTCTATGGTGTCATAAGTCCAAGCCTCCTGGAAAATCCACATGTAGACATTTCATCAGCAACTCTAGTGTCTGAGTTATTCCAGGCCCAGTGCAATAAATGCTTCTTGACTAAAGCCAGCCTTTAGTCAATAAGTCATAGAAATATTTTGAGTCTTCACAGATAAAGAACCAGTCCAGTGGAGTGGAGCAGATACAAGAAATCTTAACTTGATTTTCTCAAATTACTAGCCCACATCATCCATAATCATAATAAAATGATAGTTTTAAGCCATTAAATTTTAGGATAATTTGTTATACAGTGATAGTAATTGAAAGATCTGCTATGCATTGCATGGGACACAGAGATCACATGTTGAGTCCAAAGTAAATGCCTCCTATAACTGAAAACAATAATTGTCAAATAGCAAAAACAGATTCCAGAGATTTCTATTATTTACAATGTCTGCTTTTTACCCCCAAATCACAAGATATGGAAAAAAATGAGGAAAACGTGAACCATTCGTAGGTAAGAAAAACAGTTAATAAGAAAAGACATTGAATAGTTTCAGCTGATGGACTTAGTTGCCAAAGACTTCAAAGCTGCCATTATTAACAAAAATTAAGAGAAAATATGTTTGCTACTCAAACAATGCCAAAGGAAAAAGAAAGATGTTTTTAAAACATTGAAATGGATATTCAAGAACTTGAAAGTATAATATCTGAAATAAGAAATTCAATAGATAAGCTCAGGGGCATATTTGAGATAAGAGAAAAAAAATAATCAATGAACTTGAGGACAGATCAGTAGAAATGATGTACTTCCCCTCCCCCCACACACACTCCATAAAACAGACAGAAAAGACTGAATCAAGAGGAATAAAGCCTCAAAGATCTGCAGTACAATATCAAGTGCTTCAACTCCTATATCACTGGCTAGGGTATATAATGCTACTTTGATTAACTATTTGGAAGTTTCTCATAAAGTACACCTACTTATCTACCAGTAAGTCAACTTGTAGGTATATTTTTAATATTTTCTTAAATTATTTATTTTTGAGAGAGAGAGAGACAGGGCGTGAGCAGGGGTGGGACAGAGAGAGATGGAAACACAGAATCTGAAGCAGGCTCCAGGCTCTGAGCTATCAGCACCGAACCCAACATACGGCTCAAACTCGTGAACCACGAGATCATGATCATGAGCCAAAATCGACTGCTTAACCGACAGAGCTACCCAAGTGCCCCAAGTCAACACCTAAGTATTAACTCAAAAGAAATTCAAAAATATGCCCATAAAAAGACTTGCACAAAATGTGCTTTGCAGCTATGTTCATAACAATAAAATAATTGAAACAATACAAATCACCATTAATGCAATTGATAAATTGTGGTATATTTATAAAATGAACTACTTAGATTTTAAAAAGATGAATTAAGGGGAGCCTGGGTGGCTTAGTCGGTTAAGTGTCCGACTTTCGCTTAGGTCATGATCTCACAGTTCGTGGGTTCGAGGCCCGCGTCGGGCTGTGTGCTGACAGCCAGTTCAGAGTCTGGAGCCTGTTTCAGAGTCTGTGACTCTCTCTCTCTCTCTCTCTGACCCTTCCCTGCTCACGCTGTCTCTCTCTCTCTCTCTCTCTCTCTCTCTCTCTCCTAGAAACAGATAAAACATTAAAAAAAAAAAGATGAATTAAGGATGCATGTCAGAGCATAGCCAAATATCACAATCATTGTATTAAAGAATCCCCACATAAAAATGAATGTCTTATATAATTCCATCTATGAAGGTCTAGAGGGCAGAACTCATCTATATGGGTATAAGTTAGGATAGTTGTTGGCTCTCAAAGTGAAGGGAATTGTTTAGAAGGAAGCACAGAGGATTTCTGTGGTGACAACAGAGTTCTATACGTTGAAAAGAGTAAAGGGTAAGACAAATGTAATTATTTGCCAAACTCATCAAAGTATACACTTATGATCTCTGTATTTTACTCTTTTTATTTTGCATTTAATTCCAGAAATTAATGAACATTTGTGTATATTTCTTTTTGTTGATTTCTTTTCAGGACAATTAAATTCAATGAATTATTTTTTCATTCCATAATCATTTGATTTAATTATTAAAACATTGAGATTGGAAACAATATAGTAAATCAGAGTAGTTTTAAATAATCTCATTATTAGTGAATCATTTTTTTATTTGGCAGTATCTAAACTCGACACATTTTTATAGCTAATGTGTTTCACAAATCTTCAGTTTAAATAATGAAATAAACAGTCTCTGCTTGATAATGCTGTAATAGTCTCTAATAAGCCACTAATGTATTTGAATTTAATGAAAGTAAATTTTTAAAAATAAAATCTGTATTTCTGTTTTTTATTAACTCAGATTATTGCATGAGTTCTGTACTTCAAGCTAACAAGATAATGCTTTTTTAATTGGTATCACAAAGATTGATTGTATTTTAATTCCTACCACATCTAACTACCACAAACCTTTTTTAGACATGTTACACAGATCTCAATAAGTAGGCAGTTGTCTTAAACTTAGTGCTGTTTCATTTGTTAGTTCTTACATAAGCAAAGTATGGAACAGAATAAAACACAGAGGTAATACCAAATGTAAAATGGCCAAAGATGTTGGTATTTTGAAGTGGATGAATAGGAATCTGGAAGCTATAGAAGGGTAGCTCTCAACAATATTTTCTTGTCCATTCTCTTTCACTTTTATTTATTGATTTTTTAAAATATTCATTTATTTTTGAAGGAGTGAGAGACACAGCATTAACAAGGGAGTTGCAGAGAGAGAGGGGGGTGACACAGAATCCAAAGCAGGCTCCAGGCTCTGAGCTGTCAGCACAGAGCCCAATGCGGGGCTTGAACTCACAAATTATGAGATCCTGACCTGAGTCAAAGATGGACGCTTAACCAAGTGAGCAACCCAGGTGCCCCTCTCTTTCACTTTTAACTTGGAGATTTTTTTTGTAATAAAGAAACTCAACTTTCTAACTCATGATATTTGGGTAATGATTATATGTTATTTTCTTTTAGTCATGAAAAAAGATGATAAATAGCTTTATCATCTCTAGACAGGTTTAAAATAGAGAACTGCCTGTCACCTAATAACTATGCAGTTAAGGGGGCAAAGGCTCAGTTTTCTGAATCTTGAAAAGGCTCTAACATTATAATTTTATAGAATGCATTAAGAAATACCGCATATAATACTCCTTACAAAGAAGATGTGTATATATATAATATATAAATATACTTTACGTTGTTACTACTTTCACCTATATGGCCAATTGAGAGAAAGACATAGTACAGAGGGTCTCATATATTCTCATTTTATGGCCACCTTAGCATCTCAGTAATTGTTTCACAGAAGCCCTACATTAAGTAGATAACACTAAACAGGTTAATAATATTTCTGTCCTAACAATTTAGTAAGTATTTTAAAATATACAGATGAATTAAACACAAAATAATATTTTGCTTTCACTGAAAAAAATCCCAATTACTGAGTTATGGGATGTGGGCATCTGTGGAGCATTCTCAATTTCTCAATCCTCAGAATCAGACTGTACAACATCGTCCTCGTTACCTGGTCCACATCACTTTTCCTGTGGCCCTTGTTATTCATCATAGCAATGCCAAAACCCAGCTTTGCAAAGATATGTTTTAATTGAAAGGACGTAACATATTCTAAGAAATTTTTAACTAGCTCAAGCTAGTAGTTCACACATTTTTCAACATGGTTAGTATCACTGTGATTTTTTAAAAGTTTATTTATTTTTGGCAGGATGGGGGGGAGGAAAAGAGAGAATCCCAGGCAGGCTCTGCACTGCCAGCACTTAGCCCAATGTGGGACTTGATATCACAAACCATGAGATCATGACCTGAGTGGAATCCAACAGTCAGAGGCTTAACTGAGCCACTCAGGTGTCCCTGATACTTTATAATCTAAAAATATTCCATGGTGCCACGTGAGTGTGTCATGATGCTCCAGGGCACTTTGTCACACAGTTTGGGGATGTGCATTTCAATGAAAAAAATAATGAAAACTTCTGATTATAAAGTACAAATTGAGGGAACATCCTCTTGAATTAATATGAGAAAATCTGTAACATATGAAAAGGTCTTAGACTGAGAAATTGAGTTAGTAATAGTCCTAAAGGGAGAATGAATAAAATTATATATTTTTTGCCTTTCATGAGTCTTAGAGAAATTAGAAGAGGTGCAATCCAGAAACAAGGCTGTCACTCTGAAAAAGTGTTTTAGAGACAGATTGTTCCTTTAAGATTTTGCCATATCATACAATGTTTGACAAGCAATAATCCTGAAAATTCCATGACTTATTCTTACATTTTCATTTCTTTCTAGATTAATCTTTTTAGCAGCTTCAATGGTTTGAAAATGTCCACACACACACACACACACACAAATGCTAGGGTCCTGTGTCTCTTCTTAAGCATCTGTTTTTCCAGACTGCTTGCTCTGCAATCCCTGTCCTCTGAAGGGATCCAGAAAAAGCATTATTTTGTGATTTATCCAGTATTTTCTTTGTCATAAGACTGAGAATCATGCTCTTTCCAGTGGTTTAACACCCCTGAGCTTAAACACGAAGTCCATCATGCTTGCTAAAACTAAAACCAACAAAGTAACTCTCACTCTGTCTCCTTCTCTCTGATTATTTAATTCTGTCTGAATTAGGCAAGATTAATCTGACTAGTTTTGCTTCCATTCAATACTTTTCACATACAGTTCACCTGGATCATCTCATAGCTCAAAATTATACCCAAGGGTCTAATCAGAGTTGTATCTTTTTTTTTTTTGAAGTCTTTTCATCAATGGGTTATTTTGTTGTAAACACTCAAACAGTCTTTCATTGCTTTGTTTACTTATATTAAAAATGACAATATATCACTGTCTTTCATCTAAATATCTCGAAACATCCATGCCATTTTTGAAGAATACATTCCTGTGATTACATACACTGGTTAATTCCTCTCAGAATTCTCCAGTAGTCCATTCAGAATCACAGAATTGTCAACTCCCTCAGGAGATCTTCCTTACTCATTAGTATATGCTGATTGGTTTCTGGCTATTGATAGCAAAACAATGTTCCCAACAGTGAGATCATGGATCTGAAATTCAAAGATATATGTTCTACCACATGCATTATGGAGGTCATAAGTGGTTCTTTTTGGCCCATGGATCTTCCCCAGCAGTAAGTTACCAAGTACTATGTGCAAGGCACCATCATGGAGTTGAGAGATAAAATGGTGAAAAGAACACGAAGGGTCTCCTTTACATAGAACTTTAAACTATGCCAAGAAAAAAAAATAGAACAACTAAGCAAATAATCAAATGCAGTAAGTGGGAAAGAAAAATATGGCACATAATCAGAGCATATGAAAGAGGAGTCTGCTGTCTAAGCAGGGTCCTCGGAGGAAGAGACAGTCAAACTGCATAGAGAAAGATGAATCATAGCTTAACAAAAAAAAGGAGATAAAATAAAAATCAATGGAATCTGGCATAATGAAATTAAATAAAAATTATGAGCATGATTTTAGAGTTTTTAATTGAGTTGAAATACTATTGTTCTCTTTATTTTAATTAGCGTTTAAGTACTTGTGAATAGAATTGTCAATCTCAGAGTAAAAACAGTGAAAAGAAAAAGCTTAGTCATCACAAAGATATGTGTATTCACATGGTTACAAAAGATCAGTGAAAAAATTACTAAAATTTTAAAGTTTAGAAAATGTTCTTACTTGTCTCTTCAAATTTCAGTTAATAATTTGCTGGGGAAAAGGCAGTTTATAATGTCTTTTGAAGAAAGTATAGCAAAAAGACTACATTACATGATTGTATTGAATGTTATTTAGAAATCAGTTTTCAAGAAACTTTAAGAAAAATAGTAATTAATAAAATGAGAATATTAAAAAATCTTACATATTAGACAAAATAAATGGCTCTTAAAACGTTTCTTAATTTAGTATAATCTGCAGTTTAAGTTGATTTAATTAATAAGTTGAGTTAATTAATTAAGTATAATTTAATTTAAGTTTCTAAGAATGCAGACATAAAATTGGCATCAAAATAATAAGGGAAATGATATTTGCTATCTAGCAATAACACAGACATGTGTATATAAAATGCAACATAAGTGTGTGTGAATTCATTATATATATTCATTTTATGTTTTTATCTGTGTATATATTAACTTTAAGTATATTTCTTTTCTGTATACTAACCAATTGATATTCCTTTATATTCTGAGTAAGCCTGCATCAAAACCAATCAAATGACCTCCTTGCTTCTTGAGCACTGTTATAAAGCCAATTTTTAATAGTAAAAGTATAAAACAGAAGCAAATGGCCTTCATTGAGGAAAACCTAATAGTATGATCAGCTTCATGTCCTACCTAAATATTAACAGTATCTATAAAGAGGCACTAGTCTGGAAGAATCTTCAGTAGTAAACAACAAATGACTGAAGTATTGAATAGAGGAAAGAGTGATAATTAGATACCTAAATTCAGTTGCACACTCTTTTTCAATTAATTTATCTAAATATTAAGGTACAAATGAAAAAGTACCTTAAGGATAAATGCATCTGAAAAGTACTTCCTAAAGTATAGTCCAAAGCTCAAAATTTCCTAAGACCAATTTGATCACAGTACAAAATTTTCTTTGGGAAATAAATATACCACCTTTAGAATGCTCTTACAAGGAAAGATTGAAAAACAATTCATAACCCATTTGACTTTTGGAAATGGAATACCGTAGGCCACACATATTGCCAATCATTCACAAAATTTTAATGGAGCCAGCGAGCAGACATGCAAAGAAGGAGCCTATAATCCTCAAGTATTGGGACTTTTGTAACGGCACTAAAAACAACAACAGTAACAAAAAGACTATGATAGAGAAACCTTTCTATCCACAGAGAAAAGCTTATAAGGAAATAGTGACGGGGCACTTTCAAGGCTCAGTCAGTTGAGCTTCCGACTCTTGATTTCCACTCAGGTCCTGATCTCCCCTTTCATGAGTTGGAGCCAAGCATTGTGCTCTGTGATGACAGTGAGGAGCCTCTTGGGATTGTCTCTCTCTCTCTCTCTCTCTCTTTCTCTCTCTCTCTCTCTCTCTCCTCTTTTCCTCTCTCTCTCTGCCCCTATCCTGCTCAAGCACACACTCTCTCTCTCAAAATAAATAAACAAACTTAGTTTTTTAATATAATAAAAGGAAATAGTGATATATAAACATTATGAATACTATTAACAGAATCATATAAGACATTTTTTTTAAATCTTTGAAAACCTCAACACTGAGTCTAAAAAAAAAAAAAAGATTCAATAGCTTAAAGGAAATTGTAGGTCAGGAAGAGGTAGGGAAATTATTGCAGTTCAGTTTCTGAAAGAGGCAAGAGAAGATTATTGATGTTTATAAGGTCAACGTTCATAGGAAAAAATTCACATCCCTCGTCACACACAAATAGACCATTTTTAAAGTATGATGATTTAGAAATAATCCCAAGTGCCAGTTATGTCAAAACCCTTCAAATAATTCTATAATGTGGGGTTCAACCACAGACAGAGGCAGAGTGCTGAGTTCATGGGCCCATTTCACTGAGTTTACATTTCTTCGGTGTTAGAAATACTGTTTATACTACCATTCCTTTGGTAGGGTTTTTCCTATATGACACAACTATTCTATAAAATGCTAATGTTTCTGTTGAAATAAAAAATTGTGTTATGGATTAAACTCTGTGCAATGATTTTAAATGAGAGAGGAAAAAAGTGTTGTCCTGTAATGGATGGTGACTGTACAAGAATTTGAACCATGCTCTGTACTGATGAGTAGTCTGCCCGGGGTGACAGAATAATATATCAGGTTGACAGAAGCTAAGAGATAAGTAATATATTCTCTCATGAAGAGAATATACCTTTTCCTTGTGAACACTTCTAAACTAGGTTAGTGAATGCAGCAATAATGGAAAAAAATAATTTGCTGTTAGATTTAGCTAGGGTTATTGTCAAATCCAGACAGGTAGAATCCAGGGATTCATTAGAGCACTTTTTCAAAAGAACATTACTGAAACACTTTTATAAAATACATAACTATATTTTTAAAATGCCTTATAAATTCAGTAAAAGTAAGTTTTCCTCCTATGTGTACAGTTTGCTCAGAGAAAGGAAGTTAATTAGCACATATTGAACATCTACTAAGACCCTAGAAGTTTTAACATATTCTGTCACTTGACTCTCAGAATAATCTTTTAGTTAAGTATTATATTCTCTCCACTTCAAAGATAAGTAAATAAGCATCATTTATTCAAACTCTCACTAAGTCAGTTATCCAAAAAGTCTCATGTACTGGGCATGAGGCTAACTTCCAAGGGTCTTTTGGTGAATAGTGTGGGTACATTCTCCTGGCCAGAATATATGACAAAAGCAGATATAAAGATGACTTGATCTGACTTAGGGAGTATGGAAAAATTTCCACAAGAAAATAATGTTAAGCCTTAAACAATTTTCTTCCTATCTGACTTCTGCAGGCTGCTCACATCACCCATGAACTGTGGCTTACATCCTGCTCCTTACTTATCAGGTGCAGCCCAAATATACGAGTGACCGAGCACTACAAGCATACAGATAGCAGCCCACATAAAACAGGCCTGATGTTAATATATATTCATTATATATACATATACCATATATATATATATATATATATATATATATACCGTATGTACCATACCATATATATATATATATATATATATATATATATATATATATATATCAAGAGAATAAACCAAATCAGTGAAATCCAACTTCAATCTGTCATACTTTCTTTCAGACCTACTATGTGTTAAGTGATATTTTTCTAAGTCTGAAGATTCTTCTTATTTTGCAATTAAATAAATGCCATCCAAAGGAAGAATTATCTGACATTTTAGATGAAATTACTAATCAATATAAGACTAGTTTAAACCTACTTCAAACACAATAACTGAATTCTATATAATTCCAGACAAGAGTAAAACCAGATAACTATAGCCAGAGGGATATCTAAATTACCATAGAATCAGTGCTCTCAGTGGGGGGATCTTTTTCAGCTTAAACTCAGCTTTTGGTTTACTTTTCCTGCTAGAAGAGCAAATTTATATTTGACCCTCTGCCAAGATCGGACCACAGCAACATCAGGAGGCACGTTGTGGAGGAGAAAACTCAGAGGGCGAGGCCCACAAGAGAAACATCTTCAGGCAGTGAATAGGTAGCACCCAGGATCTGACAAATGCCATGACCGGGAAATAACATAATTCAAGAGAAAACAACACCGAAACACTGCAACTTTGAGTAATGACGTGTGCAATGTGAGACATCTCTATAATCAGTAAATAACATCATATTTGGATGTCAGAATAAAACAGAACCAACCCAGTCCTACATCATACCACTTTAGCCGATTTCTACGTTAAGATAGGCATCTCTCTATATTATTTCAAATGTCTGTGCAAAATTACAGTTAGTCATAAAATATAAACCATATCACATTCTCATTCCAATTTTATTATTTTTTAATGTTTTATTTATTTCTGAGAGATTGAGAGATACAGCATGAGCAGGGGAGGGTCAGAGAGAGACACACACACACACACAATCAGAAGCAGGCTCCAGGCTCTGAGCTTGCTGTCAGCACAGAGTCAACATGGAACCCAAACCCATGAACTGTGACATCATGACCTGAACTGAAGTTGGACGCCTAACCTACTGAGCCACCCAGGCGCCCTCTTGTTCTCATTCCAATGTCAGCATTTGTGTGGACAGATGTTCTCAATTCCTTCTTTAATTTATGATGAGTTTTGTGACTATGATTGAGAATTGTATTTAAATTGGCACAAATAACTATTTCAATAAAAACGTCCCTGCATGGAGTATGCAGACCAAATGAACATTTCTCTTGAAAAAATGTGAAATTAGCCAGGCTTCTTCCTCGCTGATTTCCTACCCCCTGACGTTAGCATATCATACCCATATAAACCAAGTTATTCTGGAAGATGCCCTATTGATAGGATTTGAGTGTTGACACATTAATAATAATAGTAATAATCAATCTGAAAAATAAGACTGCTTTTTCAAGTGGACACTGAGAAGGTTGCACATGAGGAAATCATTACAAAAATTACAAAGCCAAATGATGAGCAAGGGTGAAAGTCAGTTAGTATACACAATTTTTAAGGAAAGTAATATGGAAAAAAAAAAGCAAAAATGTCAAACAAAAGCATTTTCTTCCCTATTTCCATGCTAATTCATAGGGTTTGACAATAGAATAAGATAAAGAGCATCAACAGGGCATTTCCTTCATAAGAACATTAAGACAACCACCTTACTACCTTCAAGAGACTACTGTTGACAAAAACTTTTATCTTACACAAATATTGATGACAATATCATTTGTATTTTTTTTTAATGTTTTATTTATTTCTGGGAGAGAGAGAGAGAGACAGCGTGAGCAGGGGAGGGTCAGAGAGAGAAGGAGTCACAGACTGAAACAGGCTCCAGGCTCTGAGCTGGCAGTCAGCACGGAGCCCGACGTGGGGCTGGAACCCACGAACCACGAGATCATGACCTAAGCGAAAGTCGGATGCTTAACCGACTAAGCCACCCAGGTGCCCCAGCATTTGTATTTTAATTTAATAATTTTCATGTTCACAGATGTATTCTTAATGATTTTGCCAATAACAAGGTACTACTTCAAGGTAATTATTCCACATAGTATTGGAATTAACCTGATTGTCTGATTATTTTTTACACAACTATGCTACAGAGACAGACAAAGACACTGGATGGTTGCATTACAGACCTTTTGTTTCATAAGAGAATAATTTTGAAAAGGGAAGAAAGAGAGTATTAGCATCACAGCATAATGAAATTCTCTGCAGGAAAATTCTGCAGAGAGACCATTGATATCTAATTTAGAGAATCTTGACCATTGCGTATCTTTAAAGTTTGAGCTATAATTACAATACTCAAGTTACAAATTAAAACCTTAAGCAATTACCTAAGGGACGGTCACCATCACCTCTGTTTCAATAAAATCAAAATTTACCCAATTTAATCTTTAAATGTTCGAATAAGATTATTCATATTTAGTAAGAATCTAACTAGATGTGGTGGTAATACTGTTTACCACCCAAGTTACATAATGTGGAAGTCAAATCTGCTAGTCATTTGTACTTTTTTTTTTAAATGCAGTCTCTGCTTTCCACTGGAAAATTAAAAAAAAAAATGGTAGCAATTTAAACCAAGATTGCAGTTGGAGAAAAGCTGTGGAGTATAATTTACATCATACATAGAAAGCATGTAATTCGAACACCCAGAGTGAAATGTTGACAGGTCATCTGTCTGTGTTAGTGAAACATACATGATATAGGTTATATGTAAGATGCTTTACATAATTTGTATTGAGAAGAAATAAAAAGTGGAATGGACAACATAAACCCAGAGAAAGGTGAACCTCTGTATTGCATCACGTCTGTCTTTTAACACAGTAAGAAACAATCTGGGTTTCCAAACTCTTACCATCACAACAATAAATATATGTTGTGTATGAAAGATAACTGTCTTATCAGGCCCAATAATGAGATCTTCTTCCAATGCCATCTCTTCTATCCTAGTGCTGGGTTCCCACTTTTCTGGGATATCATATCTATTGTGATTTCAACCGTGGTCAACTTGCTGTTGGCTCTCAGATCAAGATCCCCGTCTCTGCTCAGTACCCTGAGACCCTGGAACATACATCCAACTGTTTGGTGCACGTTTCCATGTGGATGGGACACCAGAAACTTCAGCCTTTCTATCCCCAAGTCAGTTCCCCCTTCACTCTGTTTCCCGTCCAGCTCTGTCTTCACTGCTTTCCTCCCACACTACCTACTCATTTATTCTTGAATCAGCTTTGACACACACCCTCTCTTTTCCCTTCACATCCAATCTACTGCTAGACTGAACCTACCTCCAGCATGTGCCTCATTGACATGTTTCTCATGCCACCTACATGATCACATTTCCTTGTCTTAGCTCTCTCTCTCAAATAAAAAAATGTTTAAAAAATGAAATTCTGAAAATATTCAAATAATCTAACAAGAGTCAGTAAAGAAGAAATTCGGGAACAAGAACATAGAAAAGACAAGGGGACAAAAATAATAAAATGATAGACCCAAAGTTAAACATACAAATAATTATGTCAGATATAATAAACAACGACTAAAAGTGATTTTCAGAAAGGAATTAAAAACTACTCTCAACAGTAAGGTGTCTACAATAGTCACACTTCAAATATAAAGAGAGGCAACA
Organism: Proteles cristata cristata; assembly: GCA_017311185.1. Classification (NCBI taxonomy): domain Eukaryota; kingdom Metazoa; phylum Chordata; class Mammalia; order Carnivora; family Hyaenidae; genus Proteles; species Proteles cristata. Next base: position 154,785 of record JAESUZ010005207.1, read on the forward strand.
CGAAAGAAAATATATGGAAAAACACAAGTCAGGCAAACAGTAAGCATGGGAAGGCTGTAGTGGCTAAATTAGTAGCTACTATGGTCACCTTCAGGGTTAGATGAATCCTAACCCAAAATTTGGTTCAAATGTTGGAACTGCTGATGCTGTATACACTATGAAAAGGTTTATTACTTACATATATGAAGTTTTCCAGAAGCAGGGCAGACCACAAAATCAGGTTCAACAGGAATGATCCAGGTCTTTATTGTCATCAGAGGATTGGGGCTGGAGCTGGGGTGCGAGTTACAGAGCTCAGGCCGCTCTTGTGAGCTGTCAGTCTCTCACCTGGCCCAAGGAGGAAGTACTCAGGCTTGCTTTTCTCTAAGGAAAAAAGAATAATTGAACATTAATGATCTGTTGCCCACCCTAATGAATTAGAAAGAAAGAGAAAGTATACCCAAAGTATGTTGGAGGGGGAAAATAAAGTTAAAAGCAGAATTCCATCAAAGAGAAAATATAAAAATAGGGAAAATCAATGAGCCCCAAACTGGTTATTTAAGAAGTTTACTAAAATGGGGGCGCCTGGGTGGCTTAGTTGGTTAAGCGTCCGACTTTCGCTTAGGTCATGATCTCGCGGTTCGTGGGTTCGAGCCCCGCGTCGGGCTCTGTGCTGACTGCCAGCTCAGAGCCTGGAGCCTGTTTCAGTCTGTGACTCCCTCTCTCTCTGACCCTCCCCTGCTCACGCTGTCTCTCTCTCTCCTAGAAATAAATAAAACATTAAAAAAAAAAAAAAAGAAGAAGAAGTTTACTAAAATGGATAAGCCTCTAGCAAGACAAATCTAAAAAAATAAATAAATAAAAATAAAAGAGAGAGAGAGAGAGAGAAAATAATGGCAAAATTAGGAATAAAGGGGGACATAACTACCTTCCTTATATACATTAAAGTAATAGCAGAGTATTATCAAAATATAATACCAATAAGTTTGACAACATATATACAATGGACACATTCGTCAAAAGGCAAATTTTATCAAATTGACCTTAAACCTGTCAATAAAAACATTTTATCAATAAAAAATACTCCATCCAAAATATAATACCTTCCTGAAGGAAAATTTGGGTATGGCTATATTGGTGTGTTCTTCCAAATATTTTTAGGAAGAATTATTACTATTTTAACAGAAACTTTCAGAAAATAGAAGAGGGAATAGTTCACAGCTCACTTTAGGAGGCCAGTTATTGCCATGATACCAAACCGGTCAAAGATAGAAAAAAGAAAGGTACCTGGGTGGATCAGTCGGTTAAAAATCCAACTTTGGCTCAGGTCATGACCTTGAGATCTATGAGTTCAAGCCCAATGCTGGGCTCTGTGTTGACAGCTCAGAGCCTGGAGCCCACTTCAGATTCTGTATCTCCCCCTCTGTATGTTCCTACTCTGCTCATGTTCTGTCTCTCACCTTCCTTCAAAGTAAATAAACATTTAAAAATTTTTAAAAATTTAAGATAGTAAAAAGAAAACTACAGATAATTCTCAGAACATAGATTAAAAAATATTTAACAAAATTTTGGTAAAATGAATTCAACAATATGTGAAAAGAACAATAGTTTATGACCACAAGGTTTTTTTGCAGAAACTAAAGTCTTTATAATAATTAAAATCATCAAATGTAATGGAATAAATACTAATGAAATAAAGAGAAAAATTGCATAACCACTGAAATAGAAGATTACAGGATCCAGGCAAGAATATCTGCTTTCAACACTTCTATTCAATATTGTACTGAAGTCGCTAGACAATGCAGTAAGCAAAGAAAAAGAAAAAAGAAGGAGAAAGAAATTCCATAAACATTGGGAGGGAAAAATATAACTCTTAACTTGAAGTGACATGCTCAAACAGGCAGACATTTTTAATTACCAAAAAAATAATAATGACCAGAATTAAAATTAAGTTGGGAAATGTCACAGAATACGAGATATACAAATATAGTTAGTATTCACATACAGTAGCAATGAACAATTAGAAAATAAAATTATAAAACAATTCATGTATAATAACATCAAATTACTTGAGAAATTATTGAAAAATGCAAGATAAATATACTAAACAATATAAAATATTATGTGTTTTGGAAAACTTAAGACAGTTAAAATGGAAATTCTCCCCAAACTGATCCATAAAGTTCATGTACAGTAAAACCTTGGATTGCGAGTAACTTGTTCTGCAACATTTTCACATCAATAAACTTGGAGAAGATATTTGTGATATGTGACAAAGCCCTTGTACCCACAATATAAAGAATTTTTATGAGATGATATGAAGGCAAGATAAAATTTAAATACGGCCAAAAATAATTTGTTCAGGAAATTTATACAAGTATCTTCAATGGCCAAAAGACATATAACGTGGACTCAATCTCTTAAACATTAGGAAAATGCAAAAACTATTCCATTCAATTATAACTCTCAGAATGGATACAATCTGAAAGGAAGATGAAGGAAAAGGAGAAGAAAATATCCACCATTTTAGAAGACAATGTAGTAAAAATATGGCTCTCATATATTACTGGTGGTATTTATATTGATGTATTCACTTTGGAAAAATATATGAGAGTGACTAAATAAAGCTGAATACATACAACACCTAAGACCCAGCAATTCCACCCCTAGGTATACATCTGAAAGGTATGCACTTGCATCTACCAGAAAATATACACAAAAAGTTCAGGTAAACACTCTGTAAAAACAGAAGAACTAGAAAAAACAAAAATGCTCTTCAACAGTTGAGTGAGAAAATATCCTGTAGTGTAATCAGACACTGGATTTTTATAAAACATGGAGAATGAATAATCTTCAACTATATGTAATGAATTGAATTAATATTATAAATTCACTGTTGAGTGAAAGAATCCAGACCAAAAAAGGAGTACATGGTGCATAATTCCGTTCCTAAAAATATCAGAAAAACAGGCAAAACTATTCAATGCTGAGATCAGGACGGTAGTTGCTGTTGTCAGAAAAAAACACTAGACGAAAGGAGAGTTTGTGTTTTGTTTCTTTATCTCTATGATATTTATAAAGATGAGGAGTTTGTGAAAATTTTGTTAAGCTGCATACTATTGGAATGTATACTATACATTAATAAAAGTTGCTCTTAAAGAAAGCATGTTTGAGCACTGAGTGACTCAATCAGTTAAGCATCTGACTTTAGTTCAGGTCATGATCTCGAGGTTCATGGGTGCAAGCCCTGCATTGAGCTTGATACTGACAGCTCGGAGCCTGGAGTTGGCTTTGGATTCTGCGAGTGTGTCTCTTTCTCTGATTCTCCCTTGCTTGTGCTCTGTCTGTCTCTCTCTCCCTTTATTTTTCAAATAAATAAACATTTAAAAGAATTTAAGGAAAGTAATCCAAGAAAAAGAAAGAACTATCTGTTTATTAAAAGCATGACATCAAAAGCCTAAAGGACTGATGATGGGATGGAGAACAAGAAGCTACCCAGAGAACCATTACTTATGGTGGTATGAAAATCAGTTTTCTAGATATTCACTCCAACTTCCTCAGACATGCATTATCTAGTTGAACAGCTTTTGGTTTATTTTGTTGAGTTGGTCCTAAAAACGAAAAGATTTCTGGATCTCTCACTGAAAATACTCAAGATGGCGACAGTGGTATCACATGGCTGACATTGTGAGATAATACAGGAATTGCTTTGCCTGGATAGCCAGTGTCAGCATGTGAAATGCAAACAAATACTGTTTATTTATTTCTTTTGTGCAAGGTGTTTTCAATTGGTTATATTTTTACAAATTGGAATTATCTTTCTGTAACAAGTTGACAAAATCTGGAGAAAAGGTCTGAAACAGTGTGGCTTTTAGCAGTTCAGAAAGAGATATAAGTTACCCTGGATAGTAAACACACACACACACACACACACACACACACACACACACACACACACACACACACACACACAGAGTCTGTCCTACATTGAGTCATTTGCTTGACTCAGGAGAAAACTCGGGATTTTATTCATGAAAAATTAAGGATCATTGCAAATGAATGAGAGGGGCATGCAAAGTATGTAAGCATGAAAAACATACTGAAAACATATTAACCAAATACAATGGTTCCCATAAATATAATAAAGCCAAATGGATTCTCCCATTGTGAAACTGATAAAGCAGATCTTCCACAGAAATGGGAATCCCATAAATTTGTGTCTACTTTAACGTTGAAGAATAGGATAAAATATTAAAATGTAGGCATCCATAGGAAAAATAAAATGGCAATGTTATTTCTGTCAAGGCAAAATGTTTTCCAATTTGCATGTGAATTATGGGTGATAAAGGGAAATTCACCCCCCCCCCAAAAAAAGAACAACAAAACAAAAAAAAACAAAAAGCAAGAAAGATTTGCCTTGATGTCCATTATCTGCACAAGCATGGTTCCCATTTTATTTGTAACCATCCTTCCTGTTACACCATTCAAACCTTTGCCAGCTTGTATGAAATTTAATTTGAATACACACCAAGACCTACAATTCTTGTACTAATGTCTTTGGCAAACTTTCTCAGATTCCCTCCACCTCCACCCCTCCCTCTATCCAATATCTTTAAGCCTTTTTCAGAAACAAAAATGGTCTGTGTAATTTTTTTCAGAAATATCTCCCCAGTCAAAAGTTTTTCCTATCAGAATTATTTTTTAATATATATTTTTATTTATTTGTAGGAGAGAGAGAGAGAGACAGCGTGAGCAGGGGAGGGTCAGAGAGAGAGGGAGTCACAGACTGAAACAGGCTCCAGGCTCCGAGCTGGCAGTCAGCACAGAGCCCAACGCGGGTCTCGAACCCACGATCTGTGAGATCATGACCTAAGCGAAAGTCGGACGCTTAACCGACTAAGCCACCCAGGCGCCCCTTCCTATCAGAAATTTAACAAGTAAGTCTCAGAAATTAAATTTTAAGTCTACTGAAAATGACTGTTCACAAAACAAAGGAACAGTAGCTCATAAACCTTGAGATTCTTTAAAATTTTTTAAATATTTTTATTTATTTTGGGGAGAGAAACAGTGAGTGGGAGAGGGCCAGAAAGAGAGGGAGATAGAATCTGAAGCATGCTCCAGGCTCTGAGTTGTCAGCACAGAGCCAGACGTGGGGCTTGAACTCATGAGCTGTGAGATCATGACCTGAGCCAAAGTCAGACATTCAACCTACTGAGCCACCCAGGCGCCCCAACCCTTGAGATTCTTAAAGGAAAAAAAGAAATTATATAAGGCATCTCTGAGGGGGAAAAATCAGAGTAAGTTTCAAGTAACACACAAAAGGTGAGCCTGGGTTGCTCAGTCAGTTGAGTGTCTGACTTTTGCTAAGGTCTTATGGTCTCATGGTCTGTGAGTTCAAGCCCCATGTTGGGCTCTGTGCTGACAGCCTGGAGCCTGCTTCAGATTCTTTGTCTCCCTCTCTCTCTGCCTCTCCACCACTCGTGCTCGCTTGCTCTCTCTCTGTCTCTCTGTCTCTCTCTCTCTCTCTCTGTCTTTCTCTCAAGAATAAACATTTAAAACATTTTATTAAGAAAAAGTAACACACAAGAGTTTACTATTTTTTTCCATCAAGGTAATAGAATTTTTCAGAAATTAAAATTCATTGTAAGCCCCCTCAGTTCAACTTTATCAGTTTAAAGAAGTGACCAGCAGAGTTAAATCAATTTCTCAAATCACATAGTAAGCCTGTTTCAGAGATGGCCCTGGAACCCTAGTTTCCTGATTGTCTCATCCACAATTCATTTACTCTTCCACACCTTATGTCTTTAGGAGTTCTCCTTCCAGTCGTGAGTGAGAGCAGCTTACTAGGACCACGCTGGCTATGCATTGTCACAAGAAAATGAATGTAATTTTTCCAAACCTCCCAGTGCCCTGGTCCAACCTTGCCAGCTAATAAAAGCAAATTATTTTCCCCAGGCTTTGCCTTCATGGCATTAACTAGAATCACTGTGTGCTTCCTTTCATTGTGATTCTTGGAAGATCAGTCTCCTTTCTTGTAAGTAATTCTTTAAATACAAGAGTTCTGTATCTCCAGTTTGTCAACCCAATCTATCATGCCTTCAGTAGTATATTGTGAGTGCCTCTGAAATCCTGTTTTTATTCCCTAAGAAGTTGCCCTAGTCTAAGCTGGGTACAAAAGCTGACAGGAGGGTAGAGGTTAAGTGCTGGGGTTTGAGTTTGGGCTAATTGAACAAGAAAGCCGTCTACTGGATGAAACATCGTATTTGAGATCTATTCCCTTCTTGCCAGTGAGTGACGGTCCCCTGCAGCAGCTCTCATTGCTTCCTTTCTTCCCTGGATAAATGTGATTCGGTAATAACTTTTGAGAGCAGAATGGCAGTTCCTTTCACGTACTTCACGTTTATCAAAGATACAGGGGGGCTGGCATAAATAGTAAAATTTTTTGATTCCTTATCCCTGAGATGAGCAGAAAGAAATAACAAATAAAGGCCACGTTCAGCCTCAACTCTTTAATCTCTTCTCCAGATACCTGGAAAGCCCCCTGTCTATGTTTCAACCGCTCAGGCTACCTTTCTGTTGATGGTGACTCCTCCACTCATCTACTAAGTGTAGACAAGGTTTACTGTGCTCCCCTAAACAGTCCTGTGAGGGAAAGACCAATTGAATTATATCATCAACATGCTCAAGAATTATTGAAATCCTGCTCACTATAAAATACAGAACAAAGTCCTTGGCATTGTGTTCAAAGCCATCTACCAACTGGCCCCAATCTCTTTCTGCCAGCCAACATAGCCGAAACCCACCATGGAGTTTCACGTTATTTTATGAGTATTTCAAACACCTCCAAACACTATCATTTTTCTTTTATTAAATTCTTTTTTTTAATCTTATTTATGTATTTTGAGAGAGAGAGTGAGAGAAAGCAGAAGAGCCAAGGAAGGAAGGGCAGAGACAGAGAGAGAGAGGGAGAAAAAGAGAATCCCAAGAAAGCTCCACACTGTCAGTGCAGAGGCCAAACTGGGGTTCAAACTCACAAATCTTGAGTTTATGACCAGAGCCAATATCAAAAGTCGGATGCTTAACTGACTGAGCCACCCAGGCATCTCCTCCTTTTATTAAATTCTAACTATAACCTTCACCAGCTTTATAACATATAAATTCCATATTCTATAAGAAACTTTCCCAAACATCCTTAGTTCAAGTACTTTAAATTTCTATTTGTATTGCTTCCCTTATGCCTCTCAGATCATTTCACAGTCTTTCTTATAGAAGCTATGTGCTTTCTCTTTTCCAGCATGTGTTTCTTAAGCTTCTGAATCTTATTTAACTTTATACTTCATGAGGACCACAGGCAATGCTCTTCATAAATAGTACACATACACTATGGCAGTGGCAGAAGTGTGGATGTTGCATGAAATTGAAAAGTGAATAAAATAAGGCCTTGTCTGGAGTGCCTGAGTGGCTCAGTTGGTTAACTATTGGACTCTTGGTTTGGGCTCAGGTCATGATCTCACAGTACATGAGTTCAAGCCCTGTGTCCCTTGTCAGATTCTGCACTGACAGTGCAGAGCCTGCTTAGGACTCTCTCTCCCTCTTTCTCTGTCCCTCCCCTGCCTGTGCTCTCTAGATAGATAGATAGATAGATAGATAGATAGATAGATAGATAGATAAGTAAATAAGTAAATAAATAGGTCTCATCTGACTTAGCAATAAATTTTATTCTAGCATGAAACTTGAGATCAGTTTTTTTCAGAAATGAAAAAAATTAGTGTTTCAGTGTTTCATTAGAAAAGTGGACATTATAGCAGGTATTTCAAGAAGGAAGGCATTCAGTACAGAAAATTAACAGCTCTCCAAACCATTTTAATGGAGCGCCTGGGTGGCCAGTCAGATAAACATCCAACTCTTAGTTTGGGCTCAGGTCATGATTTTGAGGTTCCTGAGTTCGAACCCCATGTAGGGCTCTGCACTGATAACACGGAGTCTATCTCTCTCTCTTCCTCTCTCTTCCCCTCCCTTGTTCATGCTCTCTCTTTGTCTCAAAATAAGTAAACCTTAAAAAAAAACATTTTGGATACCTAGCAACCAAGGTCAGGAAAAATCTACTAATGTTTAGGAAATCAGAAACTGCAGGGGTCAACAGCTAGGGTGCTCAATGGCAGGCCGCCCAGGCACTTGGGACCCACTGGAGGTGGCCTTGGATCACTGGAAATGCCTCTCCACTTCCAAAGCCAAGGCTCACACTCATGTTCCAACCTGCCAAGAGGCATCATGCCTTCTGTTTTTCTTCCACCTCCCAAAGCTCATACAAGTGACTCTAACTGATGCCTCCAAGTGCTGGCACACATTCTGAGAAACAGAGTTACTGGGATTCTATGCCCTATTATGTAAGCAGTCATATTGAAAAGGAAAAAGATTGTTAAATATTTAACAGCTAATTGGGTACACAAAGACCCAGAGGTCACCATGAGTCAGGACTGGTTTTCTGAGCTGGGGAATTTAGATACAAACATATATGCTAAGTGAGGGAATTATGTGCAACTGCCCAGAACTTTAACTCAGTGGAGTTAAATGAGTTGACCCAGGATGTCATAGTCTAGTTATTTAGCTGACAGAGACCCAATTAAAGACTCAAAAAGCAATAAATTATGTATTTCTTGAAATGTATCTTATTTCAAGAGAGGAAATAAGATTAATTGAAAAGAAGAAAAAATATAATTTAATTATTTTCATGTGAAAGAAAGGTTGTTTTTACCATAAAAGTAATCTCAATATTTGAAGAGTCTGAAAAAGTTGCCAAACTGATAGTAAAACCTATTACTTCCATGTGGAAAAAAATAGAGCCTCTAACATGAATTCTACCAGAAATCTACCAAAGTTCTATAAATGGCTAGAAGGAAACCAACATTTCCCATCGTTCTTTCTTTCATGCAACCACAGTATATTTATGTATGTTTTTTTTTTAATTTTTTTAAATGTTTTATTTATTTCCAGGAGAGAGAGAGACAGTGTGAGTAGGGGAGGGTCAGAGAGAGAGGGAGTCACAGACTGAAACAGGCTCCAGGCTCTGAGCTGGCAGTCAGCATAGAGACCGACGCGGGGCTCGAACCCAGAAACCGCGAGATCATGACCCAAGCGAAAGTCGGACGCTTAACCGACTAAGCCACCCAGGCACCCCTATTTATATATGTTTTTAAATGCAGCAACTTCTGAAACATTAAAATTCTGTCCATTTTCACTCATTTCCTTGGCTTGTCTTTTATTTCTCTGTTCTTCAGTATCTGAATATGAGTGTGTTTTAAGAACAAAGAAAACCTGGATTATAAGAAGAGCTTCATGAAACCCACAGCTGTGAAGTCAGGCATGAGTCACATTTGAAGCAAATATTGTCAACATATAGGATGGTGCATTTTTTGGAAAATGGCCCTCTTGCCAAATAGAATGGGAGCTATAGGCGCAGAAGAGAGAAAAAGTGAGAGAATATAAGTGGTGTATATAAGTCTGTAAAACATTGTGAGATGTTTTGAATATATTGCTAACAACTGTGCAACATTTGACAAAATGTATAATCTCTCTGCTCCTCCATTTTGTTTGTTTGTTCTTTAACCATAGCACATGTTGCCCAGTGCCCACTCAGGCACTCAGCCAAAGCCCAAGGAATGTAATGTTTCTTTTTGTCAGCTGGCATCAGATGAAACCTTTCAAGGGATATACACGCCTCTCTATTTTAAAAGGTGTCCAGGAGGGGCTCTTGGGTGGCTCACTTGGGTGAGTAACCCAACTCTTGATTTTGGCCCAAGTCATGATCTCAGGGTCATGGGATCATGCCCCACTTGGGCTCTACACTGAGCATGGAGCCTGCTTGGGATTCTTTCTCTCTATCACACTGTCTATCCCCCACTAATGCTAAACAAACAAACAAACAAACAAATAATAGCTGTCCAGAAAGGAAGAATTCATCATGACTTTCATGCTATACTCCTCAGCCTCACTTTCATCCTAAATGTTTCTTCTTTGGGGAATTTAGTTCAGCTTCACCAGTAATCAAAGAAATAAACTAATGCTCATATAAAAGATCAATTTTCAACTGTCAGATGAGAAAAGAACTTAAAAGGAGTAATTTTTTAAGCATGCGTATAGGCAACAATTTCTTATATTTCCAAAGAGGTTGTAAATAGGGACAGACTCGTGGGAAAGAAAGTAAATTGGTGATATATGTCACAAGTGTAATGTGTTTCTTTGCCTCGAATACATAATGTCACTTCCACAAATGAAGCCTAAAAAATAATCCAAGAAGAAATTATTTGCTACCCAGACATTCTTCGCTGAGCTATTTATAGCAAGTATATCAGAACCAATATAGATTAGAGATGTTATATTAACTGTGCTACATACACCCATATATTGATATAACATTTAGGCATTAAATACAGGTTTTTTGAAAATTGTTAATGACTCTTTTGTGATACCATGTTAATTATAAAAAAACAGAAAGTGCTTAGCAGAAATACTACAATATATTAACAGGGACTAACTAAAAGTGGGAAATATATATGATTTTCCACTTAAGTTCTGTATTTTCCAAAGAGTAAACATTGAGTTCATCATAAACAAAAGAGTGTTTACATAGAAACTTGAGCATTTTTATACACGGTGGATTTGCAGAACAAAACTGTTTGCCCTCTCAGAGATAACATTTTGTGCAAGAACTGTATTTTAGATTGTGTCCATTCTCTTTAGTCAAAGTGGAGAACATTGCTGGTATTCTTTATGTTATCTTAATTTCAATATGGTGCAAATCATTTTTCCTTTCAGCAATCTACTATTTTACATGGAAGTTGACAGTTTACCTCATAGCGCTGACTGATGTAGATTCCCTTTCCCAAGATCTAAATTTAATGACTATTAAGTATTTGCTAAACTAGGGGTGCCTGGGCGGCTTAGTCGGTTAGGCGTCCGACTTTCGCTTAGGTCATGATCTCACCGTTCGTGGGTTCGAGCCCCGCGTCGGGCTCTGTGCTGACTGCCAGCTCGGAGCCTGGAGCCAATTTCAGAGTCTGTGTCTCCCTCTCTCTCTGACCCTCCCCTGCTCACGCTGTCTCCTCTCTCTCCTAGAAATAAAAAAAAAAAGAGAGAAAGAAAGAAAAGTATTTGCTAACCTATTGTCAAAGATAAACCTAGCTGGACACCAGGTTAAGAGATAAGGACAGATTTTAATCAGTAATAACTACTGCAATGGGGGAAAGAGTGTATCTTGCACTGAACTTCACTGTGATTTGTAGAGAGACTGGAGTAGAGACAGGGAAAAGCAGATGCTCAGTGGACTCTGGGAAGTGAAGACTCACCAAGGATTGGTTAGTGTAGATGCAATTCAGCCAGCTGTATCCGCTAGCTGGAAATTAGCAAGGTTAGAATTTTGTGCTCCCACAGTAATTGGGAGACAGAAGCCATATCCTTCCTGATGATTATATTTGAAAGGATGGATTTCAGATCCTCGAGAAAGACACTACTAAGTAGTAGTAGATACATATACATCTCAGTCAAATGAAGGATTCCCATTTGCAAACCCTTTTCAATAAATGTTTCAAGAATGCATGATTGGCCCTGTATTCTCAAGTATTGGCTAGAAAGGCCCATTCTTCTACTGGTCTCAAGCTTTGTCAGGCTAACTTCAGGGGGCTGAGGTCATTGTAGGGATGTGACCTCGAGTTATTGGAAACTGCAGAGTTTAGACTTTGTAGAGAAGAGAGCTCAGAGAAGCCTGGCTAGAATTTGGTCAAAGAATCATTGTCAGTGCCAACTTCTTTCAAGCAGAAGCCTCAAGTACCTCACATAAGGAAGAAGAAGCTTCTGGGGCACCTGGGTGGCTCATTTGGTTAAGTCTTCAACTCTTGGTTTGGGCTCAGGTCATGATCTTGTGGTTCAAGGGTTTGGGCCCTGTGCTGGGCTCTGTGCTGACAGCTTACAGCCTGAGGCCTGCTTTGAATTCTGTGTCTCCCTCTCTCTGCCCCTTCCCCACTCATGCTCTGTCTCTCTCTCAAAAATAAACATTAAAAAAGAGATTTATTATTTATTATTTTATTTTTAAAGTTTATTTATTTATTTTGAGATGTTTATTTACTTTGAGAGAGAGAGAGAGAGGAAGGGAGAGAGAGAGAGAGCAAGCAGAGCAGGGACAGAGGGAGATGACAGAGAGAATCAAAAGTGGGCTCTGCACTATCAGCAGATGGTGAGATCATGATGTAGGCTGAAATCAAGAGAATGATGCTTAACTGACAGCCATCCAAGTGCTCTAAGTTCTTGAAGTCTTGAAAGTCTTCCCATGTACTTCTCTACTTAACCTTATATCCAGAGGCAGTTTTCATTTTAGCTTCCAATGATTGGAAGTACTGCCAGTTGAGTATCTTTGACAGCTTGAATATGATCTACTTAAGTGATTATTACCCTTTGTTGTTACTAGAGAAGCCCAGATAATATACTTAGAGCAATCAATACTACGTATTAATTAAGGGCATATTACAAGTTCAGCACTGTGAAGGCAATATTTGTATATAAAAAGTGGTTTTGGAAAAATGGCAAAAGTTTTAACTCACATCCCAATGAATAATTCATCCATTATATTCAATTCAGCAATTTATTGAGAGTCAGCTTATGGCAAACAATGTGTTTCATAATTCATTCATTGCTCGTCTCAACAAGCTCTTCTCAGTGGCTAAGAAAGTGAATGAAAATGAATGTTTGTGTGTAAGATTTTTCAGGAATCTTTTAGAAATAAAATTAGTAGTGGAGCAGGCCTCATCTGACCTTTAGTGTGAATGTTCCCATACTAAGCTTGAGGACCATTGCTGTATTTTCCAAAAGGTACTTTAGAAACTGACCAAAGACAAATGTAATTTAAGAACTCTCCAGAAGTAACATCATCACAAAGAAAGCATCTGCTACTGTGTTGAATGAGAGTCTTTGGAATCAGGTAAACCAGGGTTTAATTCCTTAATTGTTCTCTAGCTCTATGATCTTGGATAGTTACTAGGCTTCCCTGGGACCCATTTCACCTGTAGATTAAGGATAATTCTTACCACAGAGAGCATTGCTTTAAGGTCAGATGAGATAATGCAAATACAACTTCTGATACTTAATAAACTCTCAATAATAATTGCTCTGTAGACTATTTTATTTTTCCTGCCTCAGAGATATTCTGGGTTCAGGTCCAGACCACCACAATAAAGCAAATACTGTAATTAAGAGAGTCAAATGATTTTTTTTCATTTCTCAACACCTATAAAAGTTATGTTTAAACTATACTGTAGCCTACTAAGTGTGCAATAGAATTATTGCTATAATTCATAAAGCAATGGACATGCCTTAATTTTTAAGAAATAACTTATTGCTAAAAAAAATACTAACAATTATCTGAGCTTTCAGGGAATCATAATCTTTTTGCTGGTGGAGGGCCCTGCCTCAGTGTTGAGGGCTGCAACTGATCAGGGTGGTGGGTGCTGAAGGTTGGGGTGTCTGTGGCGATTTCATAAGATAAGGCACCAGTAAAGTTTGCCACATTGATAGACTCCTCCCTTCATGAACGATTTCTCTGTTGCATGGGATGCTATTTGATAGTATTTTACCCATGGTAGAACTTCTTTCAAAGCTGGAATCCATTCTTATAAGCCCTGCCACTGCTTTATCAACTAAGTTTATGTCATCTTCTATCCTTTGTTGTCATTTCAGTAATGTCCATACCATCTTCACCAGAACTAGATTCTGACTCAAGAAATCACTTTTTTTGCTCGTCCATAAGAAGCAACTCCTCATCTGTTGCAATTTTATCCTGGCTTTGCAGCAATTCAAATATAGTAATAATGAAAAACTTTGAAATATTGGGAGAATGACCAAGCTATGATGCAGAGATACAAAGGGAGTAACTGCTATTGGAAAAATGGTGCCCATAGACTTGCTTGGCCACAGTGTTGCCACAAACCTTTAATTTGTAACAAACACAATATCTGCAAAATGTTACAAAGTGAAGACAATAAAATAAAACATGTGTGCAGTTGGACTTCTGTGGGATCCATGAATTGGAAGCATATCATGAAGTAGAAAAGATAGGCCAACTGTAATATAAATATACAAAAGCACACTAATGTGCCAAGTGTTCAAATGGAAAACAAAATAGGGCAGGATAATAGTTAATTTAAATCTAATGTCGCCTAAAGAGATTCTAGTAAGATCAGAGAAAACATACTAGTTGAATTTAGTCTCAAAGAATAAATACATGTTTTCTAGGTAAATTAGAAGAAAAATTTATATATAAGAAGAGTCATGTCCAAAAACAGAAGGATAAAGAGGATGATCTGGGGAAAGATGAAATCAGTGTCTGTGAGGTACAGTCTCGGTTGGGGTTGGAGAGGGCTGGGGACGTTAAAGCCTTGTTTGGGACACACTATGTGCGTGTTGACATGGAGTTGTCAATTTTTCTTTTAGATAGCATGTACTCCAATGAAGCATTATTGTATGCACATCTGTGTTTTAGGATAATGGCTTGGAGGCTTGAACTGTCCTCCAAAAAGCATACAAATCCTACTTTTTCTCTCAATAGACACACATTTTGAACAAGTTCATGAGTTACAAAAACTCAGGCAGAGCTTTCATTTCTCAAACTGGTAATGACAAAGGAGAATTTTTAAATTGTTTGCCTTGAGGTTTCACATACCCAGCTTTCCTTTTGGGTGTAGAAAAAGTACAAGTCCCCTCTCTTAAATGTCCCACCGTAGAATCTGCACCAAATCTGCTGGGTCTCTGCCACATATTCAATTGCACCTGCAGAGAAAGAATCAGTACACACAAAAGCTAAGTGCTAAGAGAATGTATTCCACATTAGGAAGGCAAGAAATACTAGTACACCAGTGGGCTTAAATTGGAGAAGAGCCATTCATGTTCGTCTGAGCCATGTCAGTGTCCTATTAGACATTTGTGATAATATCTGAGGAACATTTCTCCATTGGGGTTGCCCATTTATTGTTGCACCAAAATAAGTTGTCAATTCCCCAGCGGTACCGCACATGCTTCTGTGTTACCCCGTTTATTTTCTAACTTAAGCACAGAGACTTTTGACCTTTCCAAGTGTAAAAATTCATCATGATAAATGGCATTATAAACTTATTATTACACTGGAGATGGCCACGATGGTCATCAAAAAGCTATTGCAACATTTACTTTTAACTTATAAACTGTGAAAAGATAATGCTGCACATCCTTCTGGCCTAACAGTCATTTTGCAAATGTGGCTTCATCAAAAGGACTGATTTAATATGTAATAATATGATACCACTGAGAACGAGTGACCAAGGTGACAGTCTCGCGATGTCCCAAATCAAATCCTTGATATATCTGCCAGGTGTACCACACCTGATTGTACACCTGTTGCTTTTATTTCTGTTAATAGGACCATCACCCTTCTAGATATTCAAGCTTTGAACCTCAACACTGTGTTTAAATTCCTCTCTCTCTTATCCCTTCAAAACCTGGCTGGTCACAAAGTCCTATAGGTTAACAGACACTACTTCTAAGGTATCTCTGATTTTATATATACATATATGCTTGCCACCTCATTAGTTCAAATCCTCATTACTTTATCTGGACTATTCCAATAACCTGTAACTTGTCTTCTTGCCTTTAGGCTGTCTCTGTTAGAGCCAAACCACACACTATTGCCATAAGAACTTTACTCCTCTGGCTCCCTGATCAAACACTTGGAAGGGACTCCTCTTTGCCTACAAGGTAACTCAGAATAACATAGTGGACTGTCCAAAAACCGTTTTCGAACTGTATTTCACTAAACCATTTCATTCACTGTCTATTCTTCCCAGATAGAACCTTGCCATTGGTCTATTATCGGCATCATTCTGAGATTCTTTTTTGTTTACATTATGCCTATTCATAGGTAGTGATAATGCTTCCATCTTGAACAGCTATAAAATTTGCCACGAAACATTGCTGCATTTTGTGTGTTCTAGCTTGCATTACACACACACACACACACACACACACACACACACACACACACACGTAAATTTATGTTATGTTCTCCATAATAGCATTTTAAGGTTTTGTTCATTTTTAAGGCTTTGTTCATGGGTTCTGGTCGGAGGACACAGGGATTTCTGTAAGGGAAGCTAGAGGCCTGGAGAGGACTAACAAAGCATAGCTCTTAGCACACCCACCCACTCCTTCAGTTCAGTAGCTAGGATTTTATTTGTTTTATTTAATAAAGTATCTTATAGTATTCAATTTTAATTTTTAGCTTCCACTGTTTCTTGTTTCTAAGTATAAGGGATTTCCACACTGACCTTCTAAATATCCACATTGACAGAATCTCTCGGGATTCTCCAGAACCCAACTTCATCAGGAAGGAGGTAGCTCTCCAAAAACTCTGAATCTAGTGTCCAAGTAGACAACATATGGCTTTGACCCAACACCTTTAGACTGAGACCCCCACACGCCAAGCCTCCGAATTCCAGCCTATTTAGTTTCTTCGCCATTGTCATTCTATTGTCATTTCCCTGTTTCTCTTGCATTAAATAAAGCTTTTGATTGCTAGAATGAAGTTCTGCAAGTTTCTTCACCTAGCCCTGGTTGTCTAGGCAGATCTAGAGAAGGCACACAAATGCCTGGGTATCAAACCTGCTTCATCTATTAACTCCAGAAGGGGTGGGATCTATTCTCCAGCCTGACCCCACCTGGGACAGAATTTGGTCTGAGAGGCATGATCCCAAGCCTTCTAATAGTTGTCCTGGCCATGCTTGTTTTTACCACAGTTCACTGTGTTTTCTCCTGATTCTTAAATGCTTTTGCACAGCTTCTCACTCAACCAGTGATTGGAATCCTACTTCCAGTAACAGAAGTGGCAAGAAGTCCTGACAACAGTCATGCCCAGTTAGTCTGAGATCACAATGGACCCAAGGGAGGTGGCTATTCCCAAGGTCAGATGAGAGTAACAGTCTCTCTGTTGACTCAGAGTAAAGCTCATAAGAGACGCTGAAAGGCTAAAAATTTCTACTGTGGCACTAGCATTACTTGGACCCCTAGAGCTTTTTCTTCCCATCATTTTTATGAATGAATTTAGCCCCTGCTACGTTCCCTATTCCACCTTGCACTTAAACTGTCTAACCAGCAACTGCCAACTTCAAGAATAATTACTCCGTCTTCCAAAAATCGTTTTGACCTACTATTCCTAAAAGGAGCTGAATTTCAGCTTCTGCCTCTGGCCAACGCTCTGTAAAAACTTCGCCTTTCTTTCCCAAGGAAGAACACCACTTCAGAGCTCTTATGCCAAAGTATTACAAATAAAGGCTTATGTTTAACATGCCCTGGTTAATCTCCTATATTACCTTGCTCAAATCGAATAAGAAGGACCTGGTAGAGCCCCAACTCACACTCAGTGTTTGGCTGACCAGCAGGCCCCTCTTACTGATACATGACACTGAGTCACAATCACAACTGTTATATGAACACAAAAAAAGAGAGATTTTTTTTTCCCAGTGATATGTTATGGAGGGATGCTTAGGAAAATACAAAAATCAAGACTGATACCCTGGACACAAACATGTAAATGAGATAACTTTCTTAAAGGTGTGTATGAAACAAATGAAAAAAAATGACTTTCACCAAGCAAGTTATGAAAATTTCACATCAGCCTATTCCTATTTATGCTCACAGAGGATGAACACTGTCCCCTCACTGAAACTCGTCATTTAAGAATTCTGCTTCTTTGTTTTTCCATGTGTCGAGATAAGGAAGAATTTTGCCTTGGTATCCAAAATCAGTCAAAACAATCTTGACATTTCATCTCTCCAGGGATCAACAATTTAGGCTCAAACAATGGAAATAAAGGTTAGAACACTCTCTCCGCCTGCTGGGAGGGTCGCTTGCTACTCGGAGCAGGAGCTCAGGGGAAGCTGCTGTCTAGAATCTTCTGTCATCTGACCCCTTGCCTTTGACCCCCACCACAATCAAGTAATAAAAAGTACCAACTGCAGAGTTTAGGGCACTGAGGACAATTAAAGTTTCCTACCCTCAGGAACATTGCAAGCAGCAAGGCAGGATAAACATGAGTGTGATGGAAAGGTGCTCCTTATATTGATAGATGCGTTGCTTTTATGTGATAAGAACTTTGATTTAATTCCTGGCTTTGGGTCCCCTCCTATTGTAAATAAAGAACCAAAGCACAGCACAGTTCAGAGAAGTAGGAATCCCTAAGTTCAGCAGACTACACAAGATGCGGTTGGAAAGAAAGCACATTCAGAAGAGATGAGAATGTTGCCTAAGCCTCGGCGGATTGTAAGGAATAGTTAAGCAGAGCAGTTTTGCACAGTTAGATATGAGTAGTATCTCTGGAATGATGAGATACACAAAAGGATAAATACTGTTTATCACCTCTGCTTGAAACTATGGGGCACCTGGGTGGCTCTGTCGGTTAAGCATTTGATTTTTATTTTGTCTCAGGTCATGATCTCACTGTTGGTGAGTTTGAGCCTCCCTATGGGCTCTTTGCTGACTTTGTGAAGTCTGCTTGGGATTCTCTCTCCTCCTCTCTCTTTGCCTCTACCCCACTTGTGCACAAGCTCTCACTTTCAAAATAATAAATGAATAAACTTAAAAAAAAAACGCTACAAATCAGTAAGCAGCCGTATTGGCTGTTGTGCTGGCCAATCCCCTCCTCAGCATTCTCCAGCTGGTGAGTCCCTCTCTGGGTAGGGACCTCAAGTCAAAGGGAGCTGCCTTGATCAAGGTTATAACTCCATCCAGGGACACTGGGCATCCACTGATCGGTGCCTTTATTTTAGCAGTGCAGTTTTAATGTGAAGGTGTTTGGGCACGTCGATCTCTTTTGCTCCACCTGTATTCTTAAAGAGCATTTTACCTGGGCATACATTTCTAGATTAAACATATAATTCTGTTGTCCTTTAATGTCCAGTCTGCTAACATTATAATTGATGTGGATCTGAATATAATTTTTTTCTGGTAGCTTTTAAAATTTTTCTTTCTTTATCTTTGATATTGTAAAAATTCACTGCATTATGTCTGCTGTGTGTGGGTTTATTTTATCTATCCTACTCGACACTTGTATTAGCCAGTTATTGTACAAAAAAGACTCCATGGTTTTCAAACATCACTCACGGATACTCATGCAGCTACAGGTAGTCTTGGGGTTAGCTGACCTAAGGAACTTGGCACAATGTAACACCCACTACAGTCTGGACCAAGATATAGCACTCTCACTTCTCTCCGCACATGGCAGGCTGAAGCCAGTCACGTGATCAAATACAGAGACAAGAAGTAGAGAAGTAGGCTTCTTTCCTATGTGGAGGGATTACATAGCACTACAAAGGGAAGGTATCAATAAGGGGACTAGAATTCATTCTACCATAAACCTGTAGGTTATTTCCAAGCTGAAAACTCTCCTGCCACCTTTACTATAAATATTCTCAGACTTCGTCCTTTAGAATATCATTTCCAACCATTCCCTCTCTTTTCATCCTCTATAGCTTTCTTCAGAAACCTGTTGCAGATTGTCAAACTATACTCCAAGTCCCCATTTTACTTTTATATTTTTTCTATTGACTGCACTTCCCTTTTCTATGCCTGAAAAGAAAATAACATTCTACAAAGTATTTTTCCTACTTCTTGAATATCTGAAGCTAACAGTTTTATTTCAATTTCATTAATCATACAATAATATATTCTCACTCTACAGAAGTCTTATGATGTACATAAAGTTAAATCTTCTTCCAGCTTCTCCTGCCTCTACCCAGACTCCGAATGTTAATTCCCAACTCCAGAAATAATCATTTTTATGCATTCAGAGTATATTCTTCCTGATCTGTTTGCTAGAATACTGTATATATACATGAACATGTAGAAATACATCTTTGTTTTATTAAAGCCTCTTTTTACACATGTGAATTATAAGGTATGTATTTTGGGGGACAGATCCAAGAATTGGATAGGCTCCCATGCAAGTGAAGTGCTCTGCTCCTTTTGTTTCACAGTTATTTTGTATTAGCGAGAGAGAGAGAGAGAGAGAGAGAGAACACACAGGGAGAGACAGAAAGAGAGGGCATCTGAAACAGGCTCCAGGCTCTGAGCTGTCAGCACAGAGCCCAATGCGGGGTTTGAACTTGTGAAGTGAGAGAACTTGACCTGAGCAGAAGTTGGATGCTTAACTGACTGAGCCACCCAGGGGCCCCCATTTGTCGGCATACCTTAATGCTTTGTATTCTATACTGATGAATTAAAAATTTTTAAATGTGTGTTTTTCTGTATTAAAGAAGATGAAACTCTTGAGGGATGAGGTAAAGAATAAAAATAAAATCTATCACTTAATGAATCTGAAAAACAAAACACCAAATGAGAAAAGTCCCATTCTACTACATCAAAGAAAATATGAGACAATGGAACCGTTTATACATACACTTTGGAATAATCTGGCATTATCTACTGACCCGATGATGCATGTAATCATATTTTTTCCCAAATAGTCCTAATTTACCTGCTGTTCTAGCATCTTGTTCCATTTAGTACTAATGGTCTAGGGTACTGGCCAGAGGATTATTCGCTTGCCCTTGCCAGACACTTGACTGATCAGCCAGCTGCTCCTATACCAGTGTGCAGTCTGCAACGTGTGAAAGCGTCCAGGCCACGAAGTCAGTGGAAATATAAGAAGTTATAGTTAAGATAGATATGAAACGTGTGTTAAAAAGACGCTAAGCCATCCTTCCATAGAATTTCCAAATAATAATCTGAATGCTCTTCTTGCAGTACTTTTGGCATTTATCATAAGCTGTACAGCTATAAACTACTTTATTTATTCTGTTGTTTGATGATATTCTTTCTTTTGTAATAATCCCTTTCAGGATAAATGATTCAAACGTCAAAAGTTACATATAAAATGTAAGTAATGTAAACTGAAAAATAAACTATGGGATTTTCATTTCTTAGGAAGCTAAAAGGTACAGATATTTCATAAAGTGTTTACAGTGTTTATGATTTCCTTATATGTTAAAGTGATATTGTGGTCAATATTAAAAAAAAACACACACAACAAAATAAGACAATCCCGTGAAAGGATAATCAACATCCATTTTAAAAGTTAGTATTACTAATTTAGGGTGCCTGGGTGGCTCAGTCGGGTAAGCGTATGACTTCGGCTCAGCTCATGATCTCATGGATCATGGATTTGAGTCCTGCGTGGGCTCTGTGCTGACAGCTCGGAGTCTGGAGCCTGCTTCATATTCTGTGTCTCAGTCTCTCTTTGCCCCTCCACCCTCCCAGTGCTCATGCTCTGTCTCTGTCTGTATGTCTGTCTGTCTCTCTCTTAAAACTAAATACACATTAGAAAAGATTTTTTCAATAAATAAATAAAATAATTAAAGTTAGTAAGTTTAACACAACTACCTCCAAAACAGTGATTTAACATACAAAACTGAAGAAGATACATTTGTTGGTAAAACTCATAAGCCTGTGAAGCATAACTTTTCATTTAGATCAAATGGCTAAACTCTTTTTTTTTTTTAATTATTATTATTATTTTTTTTTACAAATAGTTTATTGTCAAATTAGTTTCCACATAACACCCAGTGCTCATCCCCACAAGTGCCCTCCTCCATGCCCACCCCTCCTCCCCCCCACATCCACCAGTCCTCAGTTTTTTGTCAGCATTCAAGAGTCTCTCATGGTTTGCCTCTCCCCCTTTCCCCCACCATTTCTGCCCTTCTTCTCCCCCTTGGTCCTCTGTTAAGCTCCTCCTAATCCTCCTATATGTGCACACATATGATATTTGTCTTTCTCTGCCTGACTTATTTCGCTCAGCATAACACCCTCAAGGTCCATCCATGTTGCTACACATGGCCAGATTTCATTGTTTCTCATTGCTAAACTCTTAAATAATTTTTTCTATATCAAGGAATTAAGGTGAATAATTACAAATTAATTGGCACCTGTTAATGTGATGACTCCAGTAGTTTCATCGGATGCTTCAAATAGAAATCAGTTACTTCCCATAACATTTTTTTTTTCATTGAATTTAAGGAGTTGAAGTGTTGAGAATTTCATTCTGATGATGATAAAACATTCAACTTTATAGTAAATGCTTTTGTGCGTTTATTAAAACTTTAACATTAGGGGTGCCTGGATGGTTCAGTCACTTAAGTGTCCTATTCTTGTTTTTGGTTGAGGTCATGATCTCACGGTTGAAGGGTTCGAGCCCCAACTTGGGTTCCATGCTGTGAGTATCAGGCCTGCTTAAGATTCTCTCTTTCCCTTGCTCTCTGCCCCTTCCCTGCTTTCTCTCTCTCTCAAAATAAATATGTAAGCTTTTCTTTAAAAAGTTTAACAGTAAAGATAAAACTGCTTGCTTTATGGTGATAATAAAAATACAAACTTTGAGGGAACATCATGGTAAACACAAAATTCTTGCAAAATTAACAAACCTGGATAACAGAAAAGCACTCAGATCTTTGATGCATACAGAATTCATAACTGTATCTAACCAAATTATAATATCCCAAGGACCTTGACAGAAGCTATAGTTGTCAAGTTTTACAACATACATGATTTGAGTAAGTAAACTATAAAGTTTTTATATAATACAGTTGATGTTGAAAACAAAGCAAAAAAATCCTTTGGCACCATAATATGCACTACACATTGGTTTTACAAATGTCCAAGACTGTGAAGAATTATTTGGTAAATCAACATAAGTATACTACAGTGAACTTTTTGTATAAATGGGTCTTCTGAAGTTAGAGAGCTTTGTCTTTCTAACACCAGTGATAACATTCAGTTAAATTATTGAATAAATTTAGTACAAAAATCTTTGAAACTTTCACTGAATTAGTGATTAAAAACAAAGTGTACAGACAATCCCTAACTTATGATAGTTTGACCTATGATTTTCTGACTTTATGATGGCGTGAAAGTGATATGCATTCAGTAAAAAACATACTTCAAATTTTGAATTTTTATCCTTTCCTAGGTGAGTGACATGTAGTATGATGCTCTCTCGTGATGCTGAATGGGGCCAGCGGCCAGTAAGCCACACCATCACAAGGGTGAAGAACTGACACACTTAATCATTGTGCACCCATAAAACCATTCTGTTTTTCACTGTCAGTACAATATTTAGTATATCACATGAGATATGCCTCACTTTATCATAATACCAGCTTTGTGCCAGATATTTAGCACAACTGTAGACTAATGGAAGTGTTCTGAGCATGTTTAACATAGGCTGGGCTAAGCTATGATGTTGGTAAGTTAGCAGTATTAAACACATTTTTGACTCATGATACTTTCAACGTATGGGTTTATCAGAACATAATCCCATCATAAGTCAAGGAAGATTGACACAAACAAAAATACATAATAAGGTCAAAAGAGAAAATGAATAAATTAAACAAAGAGCATCTACCTATTCATAAAATCTCATTTTTAAATTATATAATCCCTTTCTATAAAATATTGTTTTGCAGGAGGAAATGTTTCATGGAGTATCTATTTTTAATAGGATACATATATATATATTTTTACTAGAAAGGAATGAAATTAAGAAGGCCTATAATTTTGCAACATAAACAATGTGAGGGCTTTTTTTCCTAATCAAACTATTTGGAAAAAGGGAAAGATTCTTAATAGAGCAACAAAACAAAACAAAACAAAACAAAAAAAAAACCAACAATATCTGTGAAAATATTTAGTGTATAATATTGAAATTTTCCAATAAAAAATATTCTCCAGCCACCAAAAGTTATTCTGAGTTTAAATTTATGTTAGCCCTTTCAGATACAATATCTTTCTCAATTATACTGAAGAGTGGAAAATATAGATTTATTAACCCACTAAATAACATTTCAAGGAACACTTAGGGCAATTGTGGAAGAAATTTGAAAATATTAAGACTGCATTAAAAAATACATTCAGCATGCAAATGGTGACTGATTAATTAACTGATTAATGTTATTCTATCTAAATCTAAGATTATTTGTTTTGCTACTTTATTTAAGTACTTAAATAATAAATATAAAGGTTTTTTCAATTTTATTTATTGTACACAGATATTACCCTTATTCTTCAGAACTAATTTGTTTCTAAAGACCGTTTCAGGGGGCGCCTGGGTGGCTTAGTCGGTTAAGCGTCCGACTTTCGCTTAGGTCATGATCTCGCGGTTCGTGGGTTCGAGCCCCGCGTCGGGCTCTGTGCTGACTGCCAGCTCAGAGCCTGGAGCCTGTTTCAGAGTCTATATCTCCCTCTCTCTCTGACCCTCCCCTGCTCACGCTGTCTCTCATTCTCTCCTAGAAATAAGTAAAACATTTTAAAAAATTAAAAAAAAAAAAAAAGACCGTTTCAGGACAGGGCTATTTAGTCAACCAATGTACTATAAACAATTTGTCAGCCAATAAATATCAAAAAATTTTAAATTACACAATGTTGTTTGTTTTATAACCCCTTTAACTTTCCAAGTGCCCCAGTGTCTGTAATAACTTACATGATAATACTTCCTATGACTGAGTAACATCATTCTTATTATTTACCCAGAAGAATTCATGCACAGGAACACCAAGTGGTACATTCAAAGATGTTCACGGCTATATTTCGAGGTTAAAATAAAAAAACAATTCAATTGCTTGAATTGAATGATAAATAGGAAAGTTGTTCAGAAAGTAAATCCTAAGAGTTCTCAACACAAGGTGGAACTTTTTTCCCCCTTTTTCCTTTAATTTTTTTTTAAATTGTATTCATATGAGGTGTTGAATATTGGCTGAATCATCTCACAATATGTGTAAAGTAAGCCATCAAGCTATGAACTTACACAGTGATGTATGTCAGTCATTTCTCAGTAAATTGGGTGCGGGATCCAATTGCTCAACACCAGAAGGATGAATATAGTTTGTTATAGATTGCTATACTACTAATGGAAATAAAACAATGCAACAACACAGAAACCATACAGACATAAAACTGAGGAAGATGGAGACATATAAGGGGAAACAAATTCTATGTGCACACTCACAAAACATCCCAAACATATTAAACTATCATTATTAACCAGACATTCACAGGAAGCAAAACTCTAAAGAAATTTCAAAGGTGTTGTTACTTATAAGGAGAAGAAAGAATCAAGGCTTCAAGGATTCTAAAAATATTCTCTTTCTTCATCTTGATGAAGTTTAGACAAATGTTTCCCTCATAATAACTCAGAAAGCCTACATTTGGATTTCATTTGTTTTACTGTGTATGTGTCAAATTTTCATTTAAAAAAGGTAAACAGACATTCTGAAAAATATTTTGAAAATTTTTATTTTGCAGCCTCTTTTTGTCATTTGCCAGAGGAGTTGATACTTTTGAAATATAAAGCCATTAAACAATTAAAAATATGGTTACATCAAGGTGATTTTCCATATCTGAGTGAGCATGTGTGTGTATGTATGAGTTGTGTTTATTTGTATGCATTTATGGGGGTGTGTGTATGTGCGCGCGCACTTCTGTATGATGCACGAGTGTGTGTGTGTGTGTGTGTGTGTGTGTGTGTGTGTGTGTGACTACACATGCATTTGCATAAGAGACTGGTTTGTATCCTTTGGGGTAAGGTAAGGATACATTTTTTGGCATCGGCCGATATGATTAT
Organism: Proteles cristata cristata; assembly: GCA_017311185.1. NCBI lineage: Eukaryota > Metazoa > Chordata > Mammalia > Carnivora > Hyaenidae > Proteles > Proteles cristata. Next base: position 180,442 of record JAESUZ010005207.1, read on the forward strand.
CACAGAAAAATTGAGATGAACTGAGAATTTGAAATTGGAAACCCAAACAGAAAGAAAATTTCAAGCAAATGAAATAAAAGAAATGAATAGACTGCTTTCATCAAGTTTAGTGTTGTAAAATACATACTTTAATATTAGCTTATTCCCAGATTTTTGTTTTCCCAGTGTGTGGTTCATGCAGCTATAATGACTTTGTGAAAATAGAGCCCTCAGCTATGAGGGAAAGATCTCCACCTGTTATTCTCTGATTATTCTCATTCCGTACTGCTTTTCACTGCCTCCTTATGAGTATTATCCCCAAACAAAAACAAGAAACACCTGCTGTATTATACACAATTTTCAATCAATTCGCCAGTAGCGTTAGCATAAAAGAAAGAAATCAAGCAAATTATTAGTCTGTTTGGGAACTAGGAGAACAGATTTAAAGGATGTGAGTATTTTCATTTCAAAGTAATTTGGTTTCTTTGCCTTTTGTAATTGTGGAGCACCAAATTCTTTTTGCCTTGCCACTTAGAATTTTCATCATTGCCTTTTATAATATTTATTGAAAAAGTCTCTGAATACTGGGCACCACTAAATATAAAGACACACACACACACACACACACACACACACACCCCATCCCATCTACACAGATAACATGGCCAGCATTTTCCAAGAAATTAAAGTTTCATTATAATCATTCTGCCATTTCCTCAAATTCTTAATTCACTTCCTTAACCCATTCAGCCTTCAATTTGGCACTTTGATTCTCAGGTAGCAAAACTCACTTAAATTAAACAAAGACTTATTGATTGACTCTTACAGAATCTATTGGATAAATGGGCAAACTCTGAAGCTTACAGATCTGGCTTGAAACAGTAGCTCAAATTATAATTAACTGTGTATGATTAAGGCACAATGGTTAGCCTCTTTCCTGACCTATAAAGTGGTCATAATATCTTGAGATAAAACTTTAGTAATGTAGAAACTACCAATCAAAATCAAGAAAAATGAAGTCATTATTAGAAAGGCAGTTAATTAATGTTATTGAGCAATTGTTATATCTCCAGCTTTGTCTGCTAATGTATATATTGGATGAAACATTTTTTTGTTGTTGTTGTTGCTTGGGTTTACCTTAAATGAGTGACATCCAAACCAAAATATTTCTATGCTTATATCAAATTTTGTATATCTATTGCAATACATTGAAAAATAACAAATAATTGGAATTTATCACAAAGACAAGTTGCTTGGATTACATTTTTGCATAATCAAATGCACAGGCAAGTGCAAGCTATTTTTCAATATTTTAAATACAGTACGTAAATAACTTCACTACCCCCCATCTCTCTCCAAGTTGAAAAGCCCATTTTTATTCTATAGGATTAGTGGAGGAAGGAAGGAAGGAAGAAAGGAAAGAAAGAAGGAAGGAAGGGAGGGAGGGAATGAAAAAGATAGTATTTTTTTATTTTTAAAATCTTTGGAGATTTATTTTATAAATGTGTATAATGATCTCTCCAGAGGAGATTAACATTAAAATAGTTGTTTATGAATTCTATTACCATGTTCAAGGTACATTTTGCGTTTGAAAATTTCTGATGTGATCTTTCTAGTCATATAAGTTATTTACCACAATAGTGTAGCTTAGTAGTACCTCTATCCCCTTGCAAACACAATAAATCCATAACATGGTGCAAGTTTGGGTAGCAGGTAAAGGAAGGAAGAGACCAGAGGAATGCAAGCAACCTGATGAATAAAGACCATGATGAACTGATCAATGGCTGGGAGCAAACAGATAACTTTTCACTTCCCCATATCGGTGAGAACAAGTCCTGACCAATTTCCTAGGGTTGGTGTTTTTCTCTGTGAAATAGATGGGTGAAATATAGTGACAGGGGTATGGTCTGCTTTTTTATTTGAAAAGTGAATTTGCTACATTTAGGGAAATTATGGGCTTGATGCTCAGGACTCTGGCCACTGAGGCCCCAACGCAGATACAAATTAATGTCTTGTCACAGTCCGGGGCATAGCTAATGGACTGACCTGGCCTGAGGGCCCAGAGAGCTAAGAAAGCACATGTATTAATGGAAGAAGAGAGCAAATGTGAGGCAATGTGGAATCCAATGTTCTGACCCTATACTATAAAAGAAGGTATAGGAGTGGCAACAATTGCGGGGAAGTCATGGCCAAAGAATACTCTGAGTGACCCTACTGCCTCTGCGTGATCGCATAGAATGAACCTGTAACCTTAGTCCACAAGAGGTACAGCAAGCAAGGAAGCATTCAGATGTGGCTGGTGTCTAATTCCTGAACCGAGGGTCCTGGATCACCTATCTTACAAAGTCTCATCTGTCTCACTGAGGAAAAAAAATCAGCCTGCAGGGAATTAACGAGGCCTTGCTCTCCCTGTCATATGGAGGTGAAAAGTTGTGTTTTCTCACCAGTATTGATTGGTTCACAGTCCTCATTCACTTATTCAACAAATATATATTTAGAAATGATATACATAGGCTTTGATTTAGGTATTCAATTGCAGATCAAATAGACATATTCTTTGTTAGAGCTTTCTGTCCAGAGGAAAAGAGAAATAACATACAAGTAAACAATCAAACAAAAATATAAAATGATAATCTGAGAATGATGGTACAGTAGAGTCAAATTAGACATTTTAACAACATTAATTATTCTAATTCATGAGCACAGTATATCTTTCGATTTTCTGTGTCATCTTCAATTTCTTTCATCAATGTCTTATGGTTATAGCGTACAGATCCTTCACTTCCTTGCTAAAATTTGTTTCTAGGCATCTATTCTTTTTGATTCAATTGTAAAAGGGGTTGTTTATTCAATTTATATCTCTGCTAGTTCATACAACTGATTTCTGTACATTAATTTTATAGCCTTCAACTTTACTGAACTCATTGGTTAGTTCTAATAGTTTTTTGGTTGAATGAAAAGAAGTTTTAGTTCGATGTTAATTTTTCAAATACTCTATTACTTTGTTATTCTTCTTTATATGGTTTAGAGAATCCTTCACTAGGTCAAGGTTAATTTTCTGATAAAAATTATAAATTCTGGTATTTACATTTGTCTTTAACCTATCTGAAATTTATTTTTGTGAATTGTATGAAGTAAAGATCCCATTAAATAATTCTTTTTATAGGAATTTTAATATTTATTTTTGAGAGAGAGAAACGGAGCAAGAATAGAAGAGGGACAGAGAGAGAGAGAGGGAGACCCAGAATCCAAAGTAGATCCCAGGCTCTGAGCTGTCAGCACAAAGCCTGACATGGGGCACAAACCACGAACTAGGAGATCATGACCTGAGCCAATGTCAGATGCTTAGCTGACTGAGCCATGCAGGTGCCCCCTCATCAAATAATTCTTTTAGAATGCTATTCATTTTCTTTCAAGTGTTATTCTTGAACAGTCTGCTCAATCACTCTTGATCTGCAATATCACTTCATTCATATGTGTCCATGAATCTGATTTGGGTTTTTTTTATGTTCCATTTTTCACTTTTCTAATCATTTAACCAAAAGCATACTGCCTTAATTGATACCAATACACACATACACATACACACCAAGTACATATGGTCCCCCTACTCATGGTTAAATATGCATTTTTAAATTCAGCTTTTCAAATTGAAAACTGTATGTAGATATGTATGTAGATAGATAGATAGATCTATATATATGTACATATATCTATAGATCTATAGGTTAATCTATCTATATATGTATATATCTACCTATCTGTACCTATATATAGATAGAATTCACATTCTGGTTGGAATTACACAGAGATGATCTAATGTTTTAAAATTGACAATGTTATGACACCTAATGAACATTTTAAGTCTATTTCAATTTTTAAAATTTCAATCTTATTTACCATCTTTCTTTTTTAATGTTTTTATATATTTTTGAGAGAGGGAGAGCACAGCAGAGGTGGAGGAGAGAGGGGGACAGAGGATCTGAAGCAGATTCTACACTGACAGCATTAGGCCCGATGTGGGATTCAAACTCACGAACTGCGAGGTCATGACCTGAGCCCTAGTCGAAGGCTTAACTGACAGCCATCCAGGTGCCCCTTATTTATCTTCTTTCATTGAAGCTTTCCAATTTTCTCCATAAAGCTTTACATACCTTTGTCATATATATTCATAGGTACTTATTGTTTTCCTAGGCAAAACAGACTTTTTGTTGAGTACTGTTCATGTGCTTCTAATAGCATTCAGATATAATCTTTGGTACTTAAGGATTCTTCTGTCATTATCATGCTAGGTAAAATTTTTCTTTGGATAACATAAGGAGAAATGAAGGTCTTTATTTAATATTGCTCTTACTTTCAGTAAATCTGCTATTTTACTAATGTTAGTCATTTGTAAGTCCTGCAGAATTTCTCTTGGAAGTTTTCTCACATCTGTTCCTTTTTATGCCCAACCATCTTGTACATAATAGTACTTTCTTACACCAGGGCCCCATTACATCAAGACTGAATTTCCAGAATAGTTTCTCAAATCTATCTATTGTCTTCTGCTCAACAAACCCTAACCTAACCTATAGAGAATTTCTTAATGAATAAAATGGGCCTTATTCCCTAATTTAAATAAATGCTCAATGGCTAAATTCATATCCTATTAGACTTTCCCTGTCTCTCATTTAACTTCCTCAAGAGGAGCTATAATTTATACTTCTAATCTGTTTCTGTCTCTCTGCCTTTCTCTCCCATCAAGTCAGAGAGAATCTGTACCATCTCTGTCACCTATAACTAACATGCCACATTCGCTCACATACCTCTGAATCCTTCATTCTTAAGCATTTGTCCCTGCCCATACTTCCCATATTAAAAAAAAAAACAAAACAAAACAAAAAACTCTTGCCTTTGAAATCCAAGTTAAGCTCCACTTTGATTTGAGGTTTGATTAGAGGTTTTCTCCTGTTAATTCAACCCACATGCATAGCTCACTATTCTGAATTCCTTAGTAATGATTCTACATATGCTTATGTTGTCAGAATACTACGTAATGTGCTATTTTCACGTTTTTATGTTTCATCTATCAACAATAATGGATTGAATTTGTAACATGGTCAGATACTGTTTCTGCAACGAAACCTCTTTGGCATGTTTGAAATGGGACATTTTGCATCCTCAAAGTAAATACACCAACCTAAAAAGGAATAACTGCTCAATGCCTGTTTATTAGCTTCCCTTATTTACTGCTCAATTCCTGCAATAAAGTAACTGTGTACATATTAAATATTTAATGTACATATTTATGTGCATTATGTACCTCTCCTAAAGACAAAGTGAGTAAGATTTCTTTTTTCTTTGTAACTTAAGATGTTTTATAAAAATGATACGGTTTCTATTGAAAAATCTGTATAGGGTGTAATGAAAATGCCTATATTAATAGTTTTTGTCTGATTTGCCTGTCTTTATTAATATGGCTTGCCTTATTCCAAATAAGGATTCCAAACAACAGAATAAAAATTCAGAATCAATTCAGAATGAAGCATCAGCACTTTGGTGTTAACATTAAGTGAGCTATGTTAACACTTCATTATAAGTATATATTGCTTATTTCTTTCTCAAAAGCCTATCAATAAAGGGGATATAAGCCTAGGATTGTCAAACACCTTATTTACAAGAGAGAATATTTTAGGTTAGCATCTTACTGATAACTAACTCTTTATAAGGTACAATTTTTACAGCTCACCAATTTACTTAGGAATCAATTAATTAGCTTCCACCCCCCTCCTTTAGAGACTGCAGTATTTCTAACTTCATCTATAGCTTAATCTCTTTGAACTTGAGGTTAGGAAAGGTTGACATGACTGGAGCCATTTTAAAATGGAATTGGAGCAGCCACTGCAGAGAAACTCACTTTTGTTTGAGCTGGGTCCAAACCTTAGGCTGAGCAAAATGACAATTGTTTTAAGTAATTGCTTGAGAAGTCAGTAGGAGAGAATGGGCATTCTGATCACAAGACTGATAGTCGTGGAGTTTCTAAAGATAAAATCAGTAGTCAATGTCTAATCAAGAGTTAACTTGTTAACATCCAGAGGAAATTTTTTTTTTTCTTTTCTTCATCTTATGTAATTGTCCTCTCCCACCCCCACTTCCTTTAGCTCATAAAACAACATTGTCATCACCTTAGAAGCAGGAACACTATTTGGATAACCACCTGAATCTGAGCTCCCCAAATTTCAATACTTTAACTGCAAATAAGCACTCATTTGCCTCTCATTGTGGCTCTTTATTTTCAGGTTGACCACAGAAAGACTGGAGAAGAAGCCATTAATGATACAACACTTAGAATAAACACTCTAAAGAACAATCTTGTAATTCCAAATTTCGAAGTTTGTAATTTATTATTTTATTTCTTTAAAATGTTTATATTTGAGGGGGAGAGGGGTCGAGAGAGAAGAGACACAGAATCTGAAGCAGGCTTCAGGTTCTGAGTTGTCAGCATAGAGTCAGATGCAGGGCTCGAACTGATGAATCATGAGATCATGACCCAAGCTGAAGTCAGATACTTAACCAACTCAGTCATCCAGGTGTCCCTTCATTGTCATCTATCAGTTCATATTCCCTCAATAGCTTCCTATAATCTAAGCTTATTTTCTTCCAGAATGTCAACAGTATGACATTTCATCATGGGTTCTTTTTTTTTTTTTTTTTTGCCAGTAATACAATTTCTTTTACTATTATGCATAGTATACATCTGCTGTCATTTTCTTCCTGCCTTGCAAAAAATAAGCCATCTATAAAAAACATAAAAATTGTAATAAACCACCTTTGAGAAATTCTGACAGAAACAAAGTTTTAGCACTTGTGTAACTAAAAGTTTTAGCACAGCTTTTTGCCTGTGGACACTACTGTATAAGAATCCTTGAAGTCTCCCTTCCCACTGCCATCATAGTTGAGTTAGAGTCACCCAAAGAGCTCGAACAGCTGCTGAAGTTTTTCATTGGAGGTTTGAGCTTTGAAGAAACCAATGAGAGTCTGAGGAGCCATTTTGAGCAATGAGGAACACTCATAGACTATGTGGTAATGAGAGCTCTAAACACCAAGTGCCCCAAAAGCTTCGGACCTGTCAGATATGCCACTGTGAAGGAGGTGGATACAGACCACACAAGGTGGATGGAAGGGTTGTGGAACCAAAGAAGGCTGTCTCAAGGGAAGGCTCTCAAAGACCTGTGTCCACTTAACTGTGCAAAAGATTTGTGTTGGTGGCATTAAAGAAGACACTGAAGAACACCATCTAAGAGATTATTTTGAACAGCATGGGAAAGTTAACATTGTTGAAATTATAACTGACTAAGGAAGTAGCAAGAAGACAGGCTTTGCTTTTGTACCATTTGATGTCTATAACTCCATAGACAAGATTGTCCTTCAAAAATACCATAGTGTGGATGACCACAGCTGTGAAGTAAGGAAAGCCCTATCTAAGAAGGAGATAACAGATGCTTCGTCCTGCCAAAGAGGTCTAAGTGGTTCTGGAAACTTGGGTTATGTTCATGGGGGTGGTTTTGATAGGAATGACAACTTCGGTCATGGAGGAAACTTCACAGGGCGAGGTGGCTTTGATGGCAATCAAGGTGGTGATGAATATGGTGGTAGTGGTGATGGTTGTATGGGATTTCGTAATGGTGGAAGCAAGTCTGGAGGTGGCAGAGGGTATAATGACTTTGACAATGACAACAGTCACTCTTCAAATTTTGGACCCATGAAAAGAACAGATTTTGGAGACAGAAGTTCTGGCCCCTAGGGTAGCAGAGGCCAATACTTTGCCAAACCACCAAACCAAGCTGGCTATGGCAGTTCCAGCAGGGGTAGTAGCTATGTCAGAAGACGAGGGTTTTAATTACTGCCAGGAAACAAAGCTTAGCAGGAGAGGAGAGCCAGAGAAGTGATGGAAGCTACAGGTTCCAACAGATAGGTGGGCTCAGCCAGGCACAATGGTGGCAGGTCATACCTGCTACAGAGAAGACATGTCTTAGACAATACTCATACGTGTGTGCAAAAAACTCGAGGACTGTATTAGTGACTAATTGTATAATAGGGTATTTTAGTTTCTGTTCTGTAGAAAGTGTAAAGCATTCCAACAAAGTGTTTTATATAGATTTATTTTTGTACCCATGCTATTAATTGCTAAACGTAATAGTCTAATCATAATCTGAATAAATTGTGGCTTTTTACATAAATAAATAAATAAATACATTTCATCAGAGATTTTAATATTTTAATATGCCTTATGAAATTTCAGGAAGGACAACACTCTCTACAGGATTGCCTGAAAATTTGCACAAATGAAACTAAAAGACAGAAATATTTTCCACCTCAAGAAATGGCTCTTTGGCATATTGATTATTTTAATCCAGTTATTGTTTTTTTAAGTGAGCTTTACATCCAACGTGGGGCTTGAACTCATGGCCCTAAGATAAAGAGTTGCATGTTCTACCTATTGAACCAGCTAAGCGCCAGCTAGCTTAAACATAAGCTGGTTATTTTTAAGAAACTGCAAACACAAAAGAAGCTCTGAAAACTGAGTAGAAGTCACACTTTTGTTAAAAAAAAAATTTACATTTATAAGACAAATTTCCAGTTGTGGGAGTGTCTCCCTCACTATACCTGGAAGAAGGAAACACTCAATGTCTAGAAATTTATCTATGGAAAAGGGAATGACTTCAATCTGTGTAACAACTTTATATTTGTTGACTGTGCTTTTCCTGGTACCTCCCATAATTAACACCTCACCTTCAATGTCTTCTTTTGTCTTTGGCTAACAAATTTAAGTATGTAGGTATTTAAGGGGATAGCTTTTGTATGTTTGAGGTGTTACTCATTTCCTGGGTCTCAGTCATGTATACAGGAAGTATACATGTTATTAAACTTTTGTTTTCCTTCTATTAATCTGTCTCATGCCAATTTAATCATTAGATTGCTAAAGAATCTAGAAAGGTAGAAGTAAAAATTTTCCCCAACAAAACTGTTCCTTTTTCAACTTTTCCATAGGACTGACAACATGTTTTGAAAAAAATCTTGATAGAGTGGAAATATTATGAGTTTTCAGATCTCTGGAGACTACATTTAAATCTCAATCCCTCCCAGTCCTGCCTCTGTTAATTAAAACTTTGAGCTTGATATCATCATGTGTAAATAGGAAGTATAAGTGAACAAATAGGACCATTGTATAAATGGAATAAGCTAATTTGGTTGGCTCTTTTCAACATTGAATTAGGTCCTAGACAATGGCCAACACTTGGTTAGGAGCTAGAGATAAAGAGATAACTAAGACATACCCCTGGACTTCAAAGAATTCACTATTTTCAAACTCACTGACCATTTATGACCATGGGAATTCTATGTGTCCACATTGCTTTTGATTTCTTATTTTCTACATTCTTCTCTCTACCTTTTCATCACTTTTTTTGTGGATGCCAGCTTCAAGCTATTACTTTTCTAGTCAAAGCAATTTAGTTCTTCATTTCCCCAAACCAAGTATCCTTGAGCATCCAAATACCATAGATGGAAAACAAAAGGTCATATATTCTAGGTATCTATCCTGAAAAATGTAAAGGATAGAAAATTATTTGAAATCTTGAACAGATTCCAGTTCAGATTTTTCGCAATTATCTCATCCAGTCTTGACCTTCCCTTTAAAAATCAGCAGCTGTTCTTTTTGTCAATGTTTATTTATTTGCTTTGAAAGAAAGAGAGAGAGCAGGGAAGGGGCAGAGAGAGTGGGAAAGAGATAATCCCAAACAGGCTCCACTCTCAGTGCAGAGCCCAATGCAGGGCTCAGTGTCACAACCATGAGATTATCACCTGAGCTGAGATCAAGAATTGATGCTCAACTGACTGACTCACCCAGGCATTCCTCAGCAGTGGTTCTGATGAATACAGCAGTACATTCAAATGAAGAAAGAAAAATAGATATAAAACTGCAAACTCACAAAAAAGACATGTTCATATGAATATTAAATGGTTTCTTAAGTAATAGATTAGGATGTGCTTAGCTAAAGAAATCATAATTTGTTCCAACTCAAAGTAAATGTTTGAGTAACTAGTATATCAAAGCAATAAAGGCAGTTGCAAAAAAATTAAAATGACACAACATCAGCGTTAAAATAATTTAAATTTTATACTAATGACAAACAATTGGGCATTTATTGAACCACTGCTGTGTGTTTTGCATTGTTACAAGTGTTTTTGTTTTTGCTTTGTTTTGGTTGTGAAGAAAAAGATAGAAGCTGAAACTTCAGATTAGAATTTGCAGAAACGTAAAAAACATTCTTGAAATTTTGGTCAGACAATGCTTACTTCTACCTGTTAGATAGCAATAATCATAAAACACTTCAGATATATATCCTGAGGGGAAAAACTCATTCAGCTATTATGCAAGTTTGGGTTGATTTTGTTTTCAAAGTTGATTGGTTATTATAAGTGACTATAATAGAAGCAAATCTTTTTTTTAATTATGTTTTCTCAGAAAAACAGCAAAATAGGTAAAATGATACACATTAAATAATGAGTATCAAAGTTAAATTTTCAAATCTGGTCTGAGTTGGCACAAAAATATTTCCAATGATTTTTCCCTCTGCCACTCCTTCATAGCCTGCTTTGAATTGAGGCACCCGTGCTTTTATTTTATCCCATTTCATAAAAATCCAGAAATAAGAATATATGGAAGAATAAGGATTATATGGACAAGATTGGATTCTTGAATCAACTGAGGATTGAGAAAACAATTTTTTAAAAAAAAACATTTCATGAATAATTTTATTCCCAACTCTTTAAAAATCTTATAATGTAATTTTGTCTTATCTTACAATTTTTTATCTTGCAAAGAGGAAAAATATTATTACTCATTTCTTTCTATGGAGGTAACATACGGAAGGAAAACCTCTCCTCTACCCTGTTAACTTGAATGACCAGAGCCTATGAAATACGTGGACAAAAGACAGATTAACAAAATAAAAAGCATTCAAATTTCATTGATGTTAATACTTTTTTATGCATGGAGATTTCACAAGAAAGAAGTGAAATTCCAAAGAGGTGGTCAGACCTGAGAGCGCACATGCCATTTTAACAAAGGGTGATAAATTTGGAGAAGTAACTAGATAAAGGAAAGGGGGTTTGGGGACTTAAAGGGACAATAAATTCTGGGAAGGTAAGTATATAGTGAAACTAATGTAAAATAAGGGTGACACTAGGAAGCTTTGTTTGTCCAGATTCATTTTGCTGTTTTCTGTCTTCTCCGTGACCATAAAAATCCCCTGGAGAGGGGGATTTATGGCAGTCTTCATTCCTCAGAAATTTCTGCTTCTCATCAGATAAGAGAAGCTCCAAGAAGACTGCTTTCTGAGTCTGTTAATTCTCAATTGCCATCGGCTCAAAATAATTCACATTCCAAAGTGACATATTTCAGGGCATATTCAGATCCCCTTCAGTAACAGAGGTTCAAATGGCAGCTCAAACAAAACTATTGTCACCATACCTTTACCGTTTCTGGTATCAGAAACTAAAGTCAATTAACTCTTGATCATGAACCATAGTCGGGAGTCATCCCCAGTCAGGATTCCAGCTGTAGTTTTGTTTCCTGCGAGAGCTTCAGCTCAAGGTAGACAGCCAGATTCTCTCAGGCATTTGGAAGATTCTGACTACCTTTGGCAATTCTAGAGGTTCCTTCTGTCACTAGTTTCACTTATACGTCCAAGGATCTTACAATGAACAAAGGTACTTTGTTCTATTCTATTCAGAATATATGCTCACAGTGTCTGAAAACGCATTATTTTTTTAACGTTTATTTATTTTTGAGAGAGAGAGAAAGAGCATGAGCAGGAAAGGGGCAAAGAGAGAGGAAGATTCAGAATCCAAAGCAGGCTCCAGGCTCTGAGCTGTCAGCACAGAGCCAGAAGCGGGGCTCAAATTCACAAACCAAGAGATCATGACCTGAGCCAAAGGCAGAGGTTCAACCAACTGAGTCACCCGGACGCCTCTGAAAATGCATTATTTTCTTGTAAACATCCAGGAAAAAGAGCCTGCTCTCTCTCATTTCATACAACCTATGTGATGCTGTGGATTGCAGAGTAAGATCCATTAATCAAATCAGTTGCCATGTAAAAATCAGAATGTAATAGCTTCCCTTTGTCTTTCATCTTTACATCTTGTGTAAATGCCAAATGCCTCTTATTAACAAAATCCAGGTGGAATACTGCTGGAAAGTAAGTCAAAGCAAAACAGTTCCCAGGGTTCAGCTTCCTTTAGCAAAGGGAAGACTTTACAAAGGTGATAGTAATAAATATATCCTGGCATGTAATATGTATGCATGTGTTAAAGTTTTCTGAACAATTCACAAATATTATCAAATAGCCTCCTTGATAATTTTTGTGCTACTCAACAAAACATCAGAGTTGTTTCCCTTCAGAATATTTTATCTTCTTCTATGAAACCTCTTATTTTTTTATTTGTACAACCACCAAAACAAGTTTTCCAGAGTTAAGTTCTTATTAATAAGATTAGTAAAATGGCTAAAGCATTCTGTACATTTACCCCAAAAGAAATATTATATCTTTTGACCAAGGAAATAGGCTTATGTGCCACAACAATTTCAGGCAGGCTTCAGAGGTAACTAAATATCCCAAGTAACTAAGTACTAAATCCAATGTACCCTACCTCAGGCAACAAGTAAACCAAAGGATGGTGTTCTTCTAGGTCGTCCTGCTCAAAACTTTCCCTAATTTTGAGGCTCCTGGGTGGCTCAGCTGGTTAAGTGTCAGACTCTTGACTTTGGACTCTTGATTAATGCTCAGGTCATGATCTCACAGTTTGTGAGTTTGAGTCCCACATTGGGCTCTATGCTGACAGCACAGAGCCTGCTTGGGATTCTCTCTCTCTCCCTCTCTCTCTGCCTCTCTCTCTTTCTGTCTCTCTCTCAAAATAAGTAAATATTTTAAAAAAAACCTTTTCCTAATCTTGGCATTAAGATTGGTGTTAAGTATCACCTATACCTCCAAAATATTCATGTTAAAATTTGCTAAAATACTGCTTGCTATTAGACCATAAATTTAAAAATAATAATAAATCCATAAATGACTCTGTTCTGTCACTTTGAGCTCTCGCTTATGCATCCTATCAACAAATGTGAAAACCAAAACACAGTGCGGGAGTCTAGTTCCCTATTACCTTCAAGTTGAAGGGGTCTTTCTCACCACACTCAAACAAAAATGATAAAAGAGCAAACTGCACTCATTTCTTTTTTGTGTGTAGGAATGAAAAGTAAACTACAGGTCCCAGACCAGGCCACAGTGTATATTTTACTCATCTGTCTAGATAAGTACACTGTACATGTTATGCAATATGACATAGAATATATAGCAGTGTATACTATTAAGAAATACCATTTGTGTTATCTTTAATCAAAAGGTATGGGAGCAGATGGGCAATTGCCTTGGATGAGAGAAGAGATCAAGGGCAGGGTGAATTATCTGAGTCTGACTACAGGGGCAACATTGCAAAACAGATGCAAAATTTAGTTTGGGTAAGAACTTTTCTACTGAGCCTGTATTTCTGAGTTTGAGGTGAGGTTACCCTTTACAATTTAAGAAAGGGACATTCAACCAAATCTCTAATGAATTCAAGTGGGGAATAAAAGTGTTGCTAAGTGAATGGAGTATAAATAGGAGTAAGAACATAGGTATTTATTCATCATAGAGAGTGTATTATGTATTGGTTAGAAGTTACAACTTATTTTATCAAAAGGTGTCCTTAGCCACTTTTATCTGTGGACTATTTAGCAGTCAAGGTTACCAGCTGTTCTTTGCGACAGGCCAGGTTAATAATTTTTTCTCTGTTGTATAACAACAGAAACTGAGATGGGTTATAGAAATCCTGGAATAAATAAAGAATAAAGAGTGTGTTATTTTAAATATTTTAGAGGCTTTATATGTATGCATGTAGTATAAACTATCAAATAAAGCTCTTAATTTGGAAGATCCATTGAATCAAGCTAGAAATTTTGAGCAGTATAAGAATGTCAGCATTTGAAATTCAGGAATTAACTGAATTGGTTGTGTGGGCTCTACAAATTCACTTTACTATCTTGATGTGATTGCATGAAAACATATAACTTTAAAGTGAAATCGTAATCATGAATAAGGTAAATATCGTCTATGCTGTTCTTCCACCTCAAATATGGTGGTTATTTAATAAATCTCTTGTCAGTATTTTTGGTTTCAGATCAGTCATCTGAAGAGCATGAGAGGCATCACCTCTTTTTTATACAAAAAGAAAACAAACAAACAAAGCTAATGACTTTTCTTTTTTTTTTTTTTTAATGTTTTATTTATTTCTAGGAGAGACAGAGAGATAGCATGAGCAGGGGAGGGTCAGAGAGAAAGGGGGTCACAGACTGAAACAGGTTCCAGGCTCTGAGCTGGCAGTCAGCACAGAGCCCAACGCAGGGCTCGAACCCACGAACCGCGAGATCATGACCTAAGCGAAAGTCGACGCTTAACCGACTAAGCCACCCAGGTGCCCCCCAATGACTTTTCTTATACCTGTCAGAGAGTTGAGGTCACATAGCAAATAGTCTCCCAGAATTCTGAGGTAGCAGGTGTACTTCTTATGTGCCCCAGATCAGAGAATCACAGACCTAACCAGTTGAACTGGAGCAGAAATCACTGGATCCAGACACATAGGTGAGAACACTGAAATGGTAATATTTATGAACGACCAAAGACAGAAAGCGGACTACCTCAAGAGCAAACAAAAAAAAAAAATCCTGAAGGCTTTACTTTTATGTAGGTTATGCCTCCATGAGCCCCACAAAATACTACAGGGAAGACGTGAGAAAGATCCCCCCTGGCTCTGGTAGGGAGAAGTAAAGTAGCCATTTGAAAACATGCCCAGAGTGTTTTCCATGATGAAGTCTTGCTTTCAAATAAATAAATAAATAAATAAATAAATAAATAAATAAATGTGTAGTTCACCCAAAAGTAAGGGCAATTTGCCAACCTGGTGGCCCCCTAGGCTTCCTGTCTCACCTAGGGTGGGAAAGGATAACAAAAGCCAAGATATACTTGTGAAGGTCATATTCCAGGCATACAAGCAGCTAAAGATAAGACTGAGATTTAATCAAAAGAAGACAGGATACTTCCTATCCTCTACTTCTTACCACCACATCAAATACTCTGGGATAAAAACAGTGGATGCAGCTGAATGAATTGCAAGGCATGATGTTAAGAAGTTAGTGGGGGGATTCAAAGACAGCATGGAAGACAAAGATATTAGAGAAGTTTGAAGACCCTGGAAACTGCATCATTAGCAAATATTACATACCACCCAACTCCTACCTTAATTAATGTAAAACTTCACATTCATTAACCTCATTTTCTTAAAGTTTATGTATTTACTTTTGAGAGAGAAAGAGACAGCACCAGTTGGGGGAGGGACAGAGAGGGAGAGAGAGAAAATCCCAAGTAGGCTTTGCATCATCAGTGTGGAGCGAGACACAGGGCTCAAACCCACGACCATGAAATCATGATCTGAGCCGAAGTTGACATTTCATCGACTGAGCCACCCAGGTGCCCCTAATTGACCTCATTCGTATTACTCAGTATGTTATGTCCATTTCCAACAAAATTACAAGACATTTTAATAAGCCAGAAATATACAATCTAATGAGACAAAGCAAGGATAGAACCAGACCCAGATATGACATGGAAGTCAGAATTATCATTTTAAAATAACTATAATTACTATGAGAATTCTAATGGAAAAAGTAGATGACATACAATAACAGAGGAAATATAAGCAGAAAGATAAAAA
This sequence comes from Proteles cristata cristata, assembly GCA_017311185.1. Taxonomy (NCBI): domain Eukaryota; kingdom Metazoa; phylum Chordata; class Mammalia; order Carnivora; family Hyaenidae; genus Proteles; species Proteles cristata. Next base: position 196,267 of record JAESUZ010005207.1, read on the forward strand.
CTTTAAGAAAGAATAAACAGAAATGCTAAAGGTAAAAACACTAACAGAAATGAAGAATGCCTTTGATGTGCTCATCATCAAGAGTATTAGTGAAATTGGGGCACCTGATTGGCTCAGTTGATTGGGTGTCTGACTTCAGTTTAGGTCATGATCTCACAATTCGTGGGTTTGAGCCCCATGTCAGGCTCTGTGCTGACAGCTCAGAGTCTGGAGCCTGCTTTGGATTCGATTCTGAGTTTCCCTCTCCCTCTACCCCTCTCCTGTTCTCTCTTTCTCTCTCTCTTTCTCTCTCAAATAAACATTAAAAAATTTTTAAAGAAGGGGTATCAGTGAACTTAAAGATATAGAAACTTCACATGCTAAGATACAAAAAGAAAACAAATAGAAACAAAGAAACTGGACACTCAGGAACTATGAGAAATTTTCAAAAGGTGTAATACCCGTGTAACTGGAATACCAAAGGAACAGAAGATAGAGCAGAAGAAATTTTGAAGTAGTAATAGCTTAAAACTTTCCAAAATTAATGACATACACCTATCGACAGATCTAGGAAGCTCAGAGTACAAATAAAATACAAACAAAAATCAAACCAAACAAACAAAAACATCTACACCTCGTCATGAACTATTCAAAGTATAGAAAACCAAAAGCAAAGAGAAAGTTTTAAAATAAGATAGAGGTGAAACCTACCTTATCTACAAGAAAAAAATAATATTGCCCACTTTTCATCAAAAACCATGCAAACAGGAGAAGAGTGGAGTGACATATTGAGTGTTCAAAGCAACATCCACCAATCTAGGATTCTGTATATCCAAAAAGTTACCCTTCAAATGTGAAAGAAAAATAAATGTGATCACAGTCAGAAATGTGGATCTACACAAATAAAGAAAAATAGTCAAAGAAAGGATAAGGAAGGCAAATAAAATATTTGTGCATTCTTAATTGATGCAGTAGGTAGCTTTCTGTTCAGAGTAATGATAGTAGGGATGTATTATGTAAATAAGTGAAATGAACTATAGTAATATTACAAGGAATGGAGGGAGGCATTGGAAATACTGTGTTATAAGTGATCTGCACTATCTGTGAAGTGGTAAAACAAAACTTGAAAGTGATTTAGATTAGATGTTAATGTATACTGCAAGATGTAAAGCAATCCCTAATTTAAAAAATCACAAAGAGACCTACTACGAGGAGGGGAGAGAAAATAAAGTCATATAATTACTCAACTAAATGGGGCGCCTGGGTGGTTCAGTTGGTTAAGGGTCTGACTATTAATTTTGGTTCTGGTCATGAGCTCACAGTTCAGGAGCTCATGAGCCCCGCATTGGGCTCTGCAGTGACAGTGTGGAGCCTGCTTGGGATTCTGTCTCCTTCTCTCTATGCCCCTCCCTCACTTGCTCTCTCTATCTTTCTTGAACAAAATAATATTTAAAATAAACATAATAAATACACAAATATTCAAAGGCAGAGAAGGCATGAACAGAAAATATGTTTTTAAAAAAAGAAAGAGAGGAACCTGGCTGGCTCAGTCAGTAGAGCATGCAACTCTTGATCTCAGGGACTCTAAATTCAAGTCCCATGTTGGGTGGAGAGATTACTTAAAAACAAAATCTTAAAAAAATAAACAAAGAAGTACAACAACTAGAAAACAGTTACAAATATGATATAAATAGTTCGATAAACACATGATATAAATAAGTGAATGAATAAATGAATAAAAGGAAGAGGAGAGACAAATTTCCATTGTAGAATTCTGCATAATTTATATAGATACTCTTCCTTCAGAGGGAGAGCACAACCACTTTCCCACCTCATTAAGTATTATCAAAAAAACAAAATTTAGCTGAATATATTTTAAAGATCTTCTTGGCTTTATTCAATAATTCATGAATTAGGCAGCATCCCATATAGCAGATAGAAAAAAAGCTCCAAAGAACTGTACAAAATAAGAGATGTTTACAGGCAGAAAGAGGCTAGATAAAGAAGTTACTAGCAAAGCAAAAATAAATTGCTGGGACTACATCAAACTAAAAAGCTTCTGTACAGGGATGAAGACAATCAACAAAACTAAAAGGCAACCCAGGAAATGGGAGAAGATATTTGCAAATGACATATCTGATAAAAGGTTGGTATCTAAATTATATAAATAGTTTACAAAACTCAACACCCCCAAAACAAAGAATCCAGTTAATGGGCAGACGACATGAAAAAAACACTTCTCCAGAGGAGACATCCAGATGGCCAACAGACACATGAAAAGATGCTCATCATCACTTATCATCAGGGAAATGCAAATCAAAGCTAAAATTAAATATTGCCTTATTCTGACACCTGTCAGAATGGCTAAAATCAAAAACACAAGAAACAATAGGTGTTGCAAGGCTGTGAAGAAAAAGAAACCCTCATGCACTGTTGGTGGGAATGCAAATTGGTACAGTTCCCACTCTGGGAAACTGTATAGAGTTTCCTCAAAAAGGTAAGAATAGAACTACCTTATGATCCAGCAACTGTACTACGAGGTATTTACCTGAAGGACACAAAAATATGAATTCAAAGAGATATATGTATCTTGCTATTTATAGCAGCATTATTTACAATAGCCAATATACGGAAGCAGCCCAAGTGTCCACTGATCAATGAATGGATAAAGAAGATGTGGTGTGTATGTATATGTGCACATATGTATGTATGGATATACAATGAAATATTTAAAAAGAATGAAATTTTGCCATTTGCAAGGACATAGATGGAGCTAGAAAGTATAATGGTACATGAAATAAGTCAATCAGAAAAACATAAATACCATAGGATTTCACTTATAATGTGGAATTTAAAAAGCAAAACAAATTGAGCAAAGGGGAAAAAGAGAGAGAGAGAGAGAAACAAGAACAGACTCTAAACTATAGAGAACACACTAATGGTTACCAGAGGGAGGATGGATGAGGGGGATGGGTGAAACATGACAGGGATTGAAGAGGGCACTTGTGATGATGAGCACCAGCTGATTAAAACAAAAACTTAAAAAAATTAACTAATTAAATAATAATAATTTTTATTTTTTTTAAAGTTTTTTTTTAATGTTTTATTTATTTCTAGGGGAGAGAGAGAGAGAGACAGCGTGAGCAGGGGAGGGTCAGAGAGAGAGGGAGTCACAGACTGAAACAGGCTCCAGGCTCTGAGCTAACAGCACAGAGCCCGACGCGTGGCCCGAACCCACGAACCGCGAGATCATGACCTAAGCGAAAGTCGGACGCTTAACCGACTAAGCCACCCAGGCGCCCCTATAATTAATTTTTAAAAGAAGATATTACTAGCAGAGAGCTGATTGTTTTAGGCAAGGTTACTTTTCTTTGGGGGACAATAGGAATTATCCTATTAGTTTTAACCAGGTAATTCGAGATTGATTAGTTAAGATTACATTCCTCGAAGAGGCTAAAATAGTGCAATTATGTTAGATATATTAAGTTCTGATTTGGGACATGGGCTCAGAATAAACCACTCCTGGGGCACCTGGGTGGCTCAGTCAGTGAAGCATTAGACGGCAGCTTGGGTCATGATCTCACAGTTCATGGTTTTGAGCCCCCCATCAGGCTCTTTGCCGACAGCTCAGAGCCTGGAGCCTGCTTGAGATTCTGTCTCCCTCTCTCTCTGCCCCTCCCCTGCTCATGCTGTATCTCTCTCTCGTAAAAAATTAAAAAAAAAAAAAACATTAAAAATTTTTAAAAAATTTTAAAAACTCTTCATTATATATTAGTAGTTTAATACATTGTCCTTATTTGGACTCTTGAAAAATATATGCCTATAGTGTTTCATTGTCAAGGCATACACTGGAATTATGTTTTAACATTACTTTCATGTGATTAATATTGCTTATATGGATAACTAAATAAACATAAAAGTTTAGTTAAGAAATAAAATAATAGCTGTTTATAAATGTTGCCCAAAGTTTCAGTATGTTAATTCAGTGAATATTCGTGGAAGAGTTCACATTATGAACCTATGAGCTATTGTCAAAATTTGAGTGAGCAGGAAAATGCATGAGCGAACTCTGAAGGATAGGGCTTGGTGTTTATCAAAGCGCAGCCCATGGGACTCCAGAGCAGAAGTTAAAGACATTAACCCTGGAAGGAAAATAGGGAAACACAAAGCACAGTGGTCCCATTTAGAGCTCTCCCTTTCATATAAACATGGACACAGGGTCACCTGGGGCAGCTCAGTCCCTTAATCTTCTGACTCTTGATTTGGACTCAGGTCATGGTCTCAGAGTTCCTGAGTTTGATCCCCGCACTGGGCTCCATGCTGACAGTGCAGAGTCTGCTTGGGATTCTCTCTCTCTCTCTAAAAATAAATAAATAAGCATTAAAAAAAAAAGTTGGACATAAAACTCAAGAAACTCTTCCTGAGACGGAATCTGGTTTTCTCCACTCCAGAAGCTGTGTCTGCATCAAATGACAATCTGGTGTCCTTACTAACACTGAAAGCTCTAAAGGAATCCTACTTTAATGTCTACTTATTTGAAAAGATGAACTTTTCTTAATAGCAGCTACAGGAAATATGAAAACATGGGACACAATATAGATACTCTGAGTTAGGGCAGAAGAACCCAACACAGCATCGAGAATATGCATGACAGAGGAGGAAGGACTCTCAAATAGTATTAGAATAAGAAGCTACCAGAAGGAGTGAATCTCATCATGAAGAGAGGCATTACAGGTCTAGGTAGGAGAACTGCCTGCCTGGGAGGTCGCTCCCTGACAGAAAACACACTCAATAGTATTTAAGACTGTCCCATCTTCTGTGGCCAAGTGCCTAAGTTGGAGACGATTACCCTGCCAGCCAAACCTTCACATGAGGCTCTGACTGTCAGCAGAGGAAGATGAGGAGAGTGAAGCCCCTGGAGCCAGAGATGGTGTTGAGGATTTTCATTTCATCGGGAAGCTGAGACACTGGAAAAGAAAGAAGCCTTTGAAGACAGAAGAAGAGCCTCTCCAGAGTGTGTGAAAGGACAGGAAGTAGTTTGGGGACCTTGGAAGGACCCCAGCACGAGCCCAGTTTCCTTGTAACCATCCCTTCCCACCACCCCTGGAACAGCTGCACAAGGTGCGTGCTCACCAAGCCTGTGTATGGGTCTGTCATAGCGGAAGCTGCTGCTATCGTTCCTGTGCACCGGGCTGTAGTAGAGGATGGAGACGGGGACTCGCCGGTGCATTCCCTGGACCTGACTTACAGTAAATGCTCCACCTGGGTTTTCACGGAAGTGTATGCCGTGAAGGAAGAGGAGGGGTAAATCAGGAAAAGGGGAAGATTGAGCTGAATGGAGCACCAAGGAAGCAGGCAGCTTCCGTAGCTCTCACATAAATTCAGCATCCAGAGTCAAGCCTGGCACAGAGTCAAGTCTCAGTCAATTTGAGTTTAATTAAACACTTATCGCATTCATTACTGGGAGGTGGCAGTGTGCATTTTGGAAGGAGAGAAACCACGGGGGTCAAGTAGACATGGGTTTAAATCCTAGCTCTACCGCTTCCTAACACTGTGATCTACAGGAAGTTATTTGAGCCTTGGTTTCTTTATGTATACAAAACAATAGTAATATTGATTTTACAGTGCTTTAAACACGATTGCAGTATGTATACATATGGGGTCCACCAAAAGACCAGGTGTAGTAGGTCGTAGATGCTAAAGAAACATAGCTATGATTAGTCTTATTATTGGTTCAAATTGTTTTTTCCAAAAATGACACAGATTATATGTTCTTAAGAGTAGAGAAGGGGCAACGGGTGGCTAAGTCAGTTAAGGACCCGCTTCAGCTCAGATCACAATCTCAAGATTTGTGAGTTTGAGGAGTGCCTGGGTGGCTCAGTTAAGCATCCGACTTCGGCTCAGGTCATGATCTCATGGTTCATGGGTTCGATCCCGGCGTCAAGCTCTGTGCTGAGAGCCAGTTCAGAGCCTGGAGCCCATTTCAGATTCTGTGTCTCCTTCTCTCTCTGACCCTCCCCTGCTCATGCTGTCTCTCACTCAGAAGTAAACAAACAAACAAACAAACATTTTTTAAAAATTAAAAAAAAAAAAAAAAAGATTGGTGAGTTCGGAGTCCCGTGATGGGCTCAGAGCCTGAACCTCTTCAGATTCAGATTCCATCTCTCTCTCTCTCTCTCTCTCTCTCTCTCTCTCTCTCCCACCCTCCCCTGCTCATGTTTGTGCTCTCGCTCTCTCCCTCTCTCTTTCCCCCCCTAAAATAAATAAATAAACACTTTAAAAAAAGAGTAGAGGAAATCTCTGATCCTTTCTATGTATGTGGCAATGGCCTCGCTAAGTATACAAATGCCTTTATTTAACCAAACCTATGTAAGTGAATAATACTATTTGTACTACAATGTAGATTTGATACTCAAAGCATACAAAAATACCATGATGCCACAAAGCATGTGTGTATCTCCCAGTGACATAGGGAGGATATACGTCAGTATCAGTTCGTTGCTCCACCTAAAGACTCACACACCATGGAACTATGCATTCCAGAATGCCTCTGCTCCACTTGCCAGCACACAGCAATCCAGGAAGAGTGGTCAACCAAGTTATTCACATTAAACTGTTGTCATTTCCCACCTGTCACTCTGAGGATGTCTGTTAGTCATGATTTCTAGAAATAGAGCCGGCAGGTTCTATGCCTTCCTCTATAGATAACGTGAGCATCTAAGCAACAAAAGTTCATTAGCCATGCATTTTCTGCCCTGTTTGAAGAAACATCTTTGTAAATTCACTTATTCCTACACACCAGGGAGGGAGAACACCAACTACTACTTAATGCACTATTATCGTTCTAGGACGACTATAGCAGTGAAAATAACCACTTCTACTTTTAAGGTTTGTTCTATTCTAAAATATGTGAAGAATAGTAGCAAACTTTATATTAGTTTCAGGTAGGCAATTTTTAAAACATTTAATATTGTGCTTGCATTCAAGAAAAACCAGAGCTTTAAACACAATCTAGCGGGTCTCTTGTTTTGCCCTCTCATTCACTCATTTTGAATGGTTTGTGGCATCTTTTGAGTGTTTATTGCCGATTTTGAAAAAAAGCACATAAATCTAAGGAGTATCTAGTCCTTTTAAGACATCAGCTGCCTTTGTCTCACATTCACACAAAAGAGATACAAACAAACAATAGTCCTAGCCAATGAGACCACCCGGTAACAAAGGAAAACTGTTAATGCTTCCTCAGTCCTTGACTGAGAACCTCCTTTCTTTCTGCTCTTTCTGAGTGTTCACTGTCCAGACACAATAGCAGCTACAGGTTTCTGAATCTTTTGTTAATGCTAACGGCAGGAGAGGAAGATAGATGTTTTTCCTTTAAAAAACAAGAAAAAAATCCAGGTAAACGAAACGAAAATACTAATAGTAATATTAACAGGCTAACTTCAGTTTTTATCTCTAAAATTGCATGGGATTTTACAGCAATTGCATGGGATTGGTTTATTTCTGTATTTCTCTGTAGGATCATGAGAACAATAGCACATCATGTGTGTGTGTGTGTGTGTGTGTGTGTGTGTGTGTGTGTGTGCGTGCGTGCGTGCATGCACGTGTGTGTGGCTTATCGACATAGTAAATGCAATTCTTCTTTCTGATCCCAATGTGCAAAATTTCACTAAAGATTTGAGCTCTACTGACAGAGTTTGTTCAGCAAGGGTAAAGACACCTTGACATGTATGACTTTATTTTTAAAAAATGACAGCTGACAGCATGGAGCCTGCTTGGGATTCTCTGTCTCCCTCATTCCCTGCCCTTCCCCAGCTCTCTCTCTCTCTCTCTTTCTCAAAATAAGTCAAGTTTAAATATAGAATTCCCTTGCCACCCATAACAGTTCTTTATATGAATGTCTTCCACAAAGGTGTCAGCCTTATGACTAAAAGGAGTCTGACATAAGTGCACAGTTGTTTTGTTTTTCACTTGACTTATTAATCCTTATATAATTAACTGGACTCATTCCTATTATTTTTTTTTAAGTTTATTTACTTATTTTGAGAGAGAGAGAGAGAAGGACCAAGGATCCAAAGCAGGCCCTGTGCTGATAGCAGTGACCCCGACATGGGGCTTGAACTCATGAACCATGAGATCATGACCTGAGCCAAAGTTGGATGCTTAACCAACTGAGCCACCCAGGTGCCCCTCATTCATATTTTTTCTTAATAATACCTTTACTGAGACTATAGGATAGGGTATGTGAGTTATAACTTACATATTATAAATCTGATCCTTTTAAAGTTCACAATTCAACAGTTTTTAGTATATTCCCAGAGTTGCTCCATCACTACTACTTTATTTTAGGACATTTTCATCCCCCAAAACTCCATTTTCATTAACAATCACTCTCCTTGCAGCCTCTGGAAGCCATTAATCTACTTTCTGACTCCATGGATTTATCTCTTCCAGACATGACATTTCATATCGCTTCTTTTCTATTATCCACTTACATAGATTTTTTTCAACACCAGTCACATGGCATGTTTCACTTGGGCTTTTAAATCAGAGTTATGTCTCCATAGAGAAATTATATGTTAAAAAATCTCTTCCTTTTTTTTATTATTTGAGGTATAACTGACATATAACATTGTATTAGTTTCAGGTGTACAACCTAATGATTTGTATTTGTATATATTGCTAAATGGTCACCAGAATAAATCTAGCTGGCATCTGTCACCACACATAATTACACAATTATTTTTTCCTCTTGTAATGAGGATTTTAAAGATGAACTCTCTTAGCAAATTTCAAAGATGCAATACAGTATTATTAACTGTAGTCACCATGCTCTCCATTATAATCCCAAGACTTATTTATTTTATAACTGGAAGTTTATAACTTTTGACCCCCTTCACCCATTTTCTGATATTCCCTTCACCTGGCAATCACCAATCTGTTCTCTGAATCTATTTCTTTTTTATTTTTAGGAGAAGAATTCTTTACTCATTTCTCAGAGAGTAATATATTATGAAATGATTAAGCTTAGATGACTTAATTCATTTCAAGATATATTTATTAAGGAATTTAACCAGTATGTCTCCAAGTGTGGGGTTTGCATGACCTAAAGAGAATCACCGGGGTACTTTATAAAAATGGAGAAATTGGGGATCCACCTCATAGTTACTGAATTAGTTCAAGGAGGGGACAAAGGAGCCTTCACCTCGATAGGGCCACTGGGTTATTACTATGCACAGTAACATTTGTCAGTCGGAGGCCTACCCTGATTACTGTCTGGAGATAAGATGGTGATTAAGACACAGTATTTCAGGGGTGCCTGGGTGGCTCAATTAGTTAAGCATCCTACTCTTGATTTTAGCTCAGGTCGTGATCTCACAGTTCGTGCAATTGATCTGTGCTGACAGAGTGGAGTCTGCTTGGGATTCTCCCTCTACCTTGCTCTCTCTCTCAAAATAAATAAACAAACTTACAAAAGAAAGGCCAGTATTTGATCTGAGATGATTTCAACACATTTCGTCTATACATTTTACCAATGATATTTTGGTAAAATTATACAAGTATACTGATATGAAAAGAAACACTAAGAGAAAAGATTGCCAGTGACCAGCCACTTTCGGCTTCTTACAGGATACTCTACAAATACTATTTTTTAACTATTAAGTGTAGCATATGTTATGACATATATACAGTTTCCATATTCAATCTTGTTTTGAAAATACTCATGTTAACATGAATTCATCCACTTGTTTATTCATTAAATGCATATGTATTGAGTTACATCTACTTGTCATATAATGTCAAAGCCAGTAAACAAAATACATCAAGTCTTCAAACTGTGAAAAAAGGGAAGGTGTGAATACAAAAGTAGAGAACATTGGACAGGCAAGGCTCCATGGAAGGAGAAAAACGGACTGGTTCTCTGAGGATAAATAAATAAATAAATAAAAGTTTATATAGCACCAAACCATGTTATTGGATTCAAGTTAAATCAAGTTTGATTCAAATTAGAGCCAATAAATCAATCTACCTCTTTGGAGTCAAGTATCTGCTGGTAACTGGACTATATAAGAGAGACTTTTCCCAAAATAACTGGTATGTGACTATCTCATATTTGGGCCATATAACAACTTGGAGGCCAGTATTGGAGATACTCAAGGAGAGACTCTTAAAATAGTACATCCTAGTGAAAACAGCTCTGTGCACTCCAGAGAAAATGTATCCATCTGCTAGTGTGAGGTTGGTCTTCTCAATATTAAATTGCTGAGAAACCACATGGCTGTCTCAATCCATTTTCCAGAAAAAAGAGGGAGGAGAGATGGGAGAACAAAATGTCAACTTTGCATTTGTAATGGGGGATTGGGAACCTGCTGCTTCTCACCTACTAGCCTATAAGTAAAGAATTCTGTTAATTCTGTCACTAACGTGGTTATTTCCTCTGAAGGTGCTCTGAAAGGTAAATCAGAACATCAACCAGCATGGAAAGAACAATAATAATACACATAACACAGCCAAAAAAGCAGAGAGAGAGAGAGAGAGAGAGAGAGAGAGAGAGAGAGAGAGAGAGAGAGAGAGAGAGAGAGAGAATAAGCTTATAAGCATCCCAAAGCCATGAAAATAAAACCATTAAAAGACATAGACCAGACCATGAACAATAGTGAGAATCTAGGGAGTTTCAATCATGGTACAAAAAAACTTTATAGAAATATAAAACTAAAAGTATTCAATAGATGTTGGAAAATAAGACAGTTGCTGGTGAGATCAGAATTGGTGACCTAGATTATACAGTGGAAGAAGTATCTTAAAGTACAGAGTCAAAACATAGAGAAGGAAAATCAGACTGGATGTGAGAATTTGGAGGAGAGAGCTGATAGAATTACACAAGAGTTTTCTAGATTTCTGGAGGGAGGGATAGAAACAGAAGACAGGAAATGAAATAAAATAAACATGTATTTTTTTTTAACTTGAGCTGAATAGAGAGCCAAGCCTTCAGATTAAAATTATTCATTAAACAACCGAGGCAAAGTTAATGATTAAAAAGAAATGCCTGGAAGAATTCCAGAACTTCAAAGAAAAGGAGAAAACACTTACAAGCTTCCAGAGAGAAGAAAAAAATTACCTAAAAAGGAAAATGGATTTGACGAGCCAGAGGCAAGTTATCTGCTACCCTGAAACAATAAACCAGCAAAAGACCACCTACAGAATATTGAAAAGTGAGAATTATAGCCTGATCATTCCATTCCTTGTCAAGACACTAATCCCGGACAAGGAAAAAAGAAAGATATGTGTGGATATGCTGCCCTACGTGAAATATAATATTTCTCAACTAAACAGTAAAACCGTATCAGGGAAAAACCTCAAGAGATGGAAAGGTAAAGGAGGGACCAGTGGAGGAGGGAAGGGATGGATCTTGTACTTCATATACATATAATTGAAGTGAATGTAATCAAATGATCACAAGGATGTTCATGATTGAAGGAGAGATCCTTAAAATCCAATGAATATAAATTACCAAAATTCAAAACAACTGACATTAAGAGAAAACAGTTCAAAAGAATTTGGGATTGAGGTGCCAAGGTGGCTCAGCTAGTTAAGCATTCAACTCCATCTCAGCTCAAGTCATGATCTCATGGTTCGTGATCCCCCGGGATTAAGCTTGAGGCTCTCTCTCGCTCGCTCTCTCTGCCCCTACCCCACTATAAATAAATAAATAAATAAACAAACTTTTTTTTTTTAAAGGGAGGAAGTGTTAATAATGTTATTTGCAAAACTTGGCTGGACAGCAGGCACAGAGACCGGGACTCTCTGTGGGCTATGCTTCTGGATGACCCAGAGAGCTGTCCTGGCTGCCATTTTCTTGAGCTAGCTCAATGCAAAGGCCAAGGCCATCATACATTTTGAAAATGGTGTCTGTGATACTTCAAAATCTGTCACAGACAAGTAAATAGATTGCCTTTCCTGTTATGCTCCCGCTCACCTAGGGTCAAGGCCCAGCCTCTGAAGGAAGGAATTCTGTGAGTTTAGTCACAGCAAGATGTGCCTCCCAGTAGCTTTTGACCTTTGACCCAATTACATGATAGTAAAACAACAGCAGCAACAACAAATGCATTAATTTTACTTGAAAGGAACCTGAGGCTCCAGGAGATTAAGTCACATGGAGTCTGACAGATATGCTTGGAGCCCATCTCCACAGGCTGCATTTACCCCTTAACTTCTCTGAGCCTCCATTTCCTTGGAGCAAAGTGGGACTACAAACACTTCCTCCACAGCAGTGTTCCAAGGAGTACGGGACATAATGCAGAAAGTTGGTGTTCAACCAAGTCACCTTTTGGAGAGCCTGGTGGCTCAGTTGGTTGAGCATCCCACTCTTGGTTTTGGCACAGGTCATGAGCTCCTAGTTTCGTGGGTTCAAGCCCCACTGGCAGCGCAGAGCCTGCTTGGGACTCTCTCTCTCTCCCTCTCTCTGCCCATCCCCCACTCACACCGTGTCTGTCTCAAAGATAAATAAATAAACTTAAATTTAAAAAAAAGCCAAAGTCACCTTTTATTAGTAGATTTTACCTATTCTTTTTTTTCCTTTTTTTTTTTACATATTTTTATTTATTTCTAGGAGAGAGAGAGAGACAGCGTGAGCAGGGGAGGGTCAGAGAGAGAGGGAGTCACAGACTGAAACAGGCTCCAGGCTCTGAGCTGGCAGTCAGCGCAGAGCCAGACGCGGACCCGAACCCACGAACCGCGAGATCATGACCTAAGTGAAAGTCGGACGCTTAACCGACTAAGCCACCCAGGTGCCCCACCTATTCTTACAATAGAGGAAATATTTACATTTTAATAAAGGAATGTAAAGGGAGAATGTGTGTGTGTTTGTATGAGTGTTTATATGTGTCCTATGAGAGGCAGAGACAATAATGACCATAAATTATAAATTAGAATTGGAAAAATTTCGAGTATTGGTAGAAGAGATTTTGTGTTGTTGTTTCCTCCTTGGTGTCTCAAATCCTATGATACAAAATAGTTCCTCAAGATGGTTTTAATTTTCAAGGCTGGGACTAGCATGGGGCAGTAAGGCATTAGCCTCCTGTGTTAACATTTAAGAGAGACTGAAAAACTCTTGTTATCAAGATCAATTATATAGAGAGAGATTTTTTAAATGCCCCTGAATATGCTGATTCTATGAAAGCATGTGTTTGTCTTATAACATTTTTTTAAGTTTTTATTTAAATTCCAGTTAGTTAATATACAACGTAATATTAGTTTTGGTGTACAATTCGGTGATTCACCACTTCCACACGACAGCCAGTGCTCATCAGGACAAGTACCCTCCTTAATCCCCATCACTTAATACCCATTCCCCCACCCACCTCCTCTCTGGTGACCTCAATTTGTTCTCTATAGTTAAGAGCCTGTTTCTTGGTTTGTCTCTCTTTTTTCTCCCTTTTACTCATTTGTTTTGTTTCTTAAATTCCACATATGAGTGAAATCATATAATCATACGGTATTTGTCTTTCTCTGACTCACCTATTTTGCTTAGCATAATACTCTCTAGCTCCATCCATGCTCTTGCAAATAGCAAGATTTAATTCTTTTTTATGACTGAATAATATCCCATTGTGTGTGTGCATATATATACATATACATATGCACATATATATATATGATATATATATGACATCTTCTTTATCCATTCATTAGTCAATAGACACTTGGTTGTTTCCATAATTTGGCTATTGTAAATAATGCTGTCATAAACATCAAGGTGCATGTGTCCATTTGAATTAGCATTTTTGTATTCCTTGGGTATGTCCTGCAACATTTTTAAGAGTGATTTTTGGTGTTTTAGTTTTCTACTAATGGGTGAAATGATTGCTCTTTTTTTGCCTTAATATGAGACTTATTTGGAAATGGTATCTAAGTTTCCATAGTTCTCCATTACTGTCAAAGGACAGTTAGAAATTCTGTGTTTATTTTTCTTCATTGAGATTTTATACATGACATGTTACATTATATTAGTTTTAGGCATAGTGCGTAATGATGCAATATTTGAAGATACCGCAAAAATGATTACTACAATGGGTGTAGCTAACATCTATTACCACATAGTTACAAATTCTTCTTTTCTTGTGATGAGAACTTCTAGATCTATTCTCTTAGCAACTTTCAAATGTACAATATGATATTATTAACTATAGTTACCATGCTATACATTAAATTCCCATGACTTACTTACTTCATAACTGGAAGTTTGTACCTTTATTTTTCTTAATGTTTTAGATTTTGAGAGAGACAGAGCATGCATGCAATGGTGCAAATGGAGAAAGGCACAGAGAAGGGAGACAGAGGATCCCAGGCAGGCTCCATGTTGACAGAGCAGAACAAGATGTGAGATCAAGACCTAAGCTGAAGTCTGATGTTTAACCAACTGAACTACCCTGGCACCCCTGGAAATTTATACCTTTAGACCACCTTCACTCACTTTATCTGTTCCCCACCTCTGGCCTCTGGCAAACACCCATCTGTTCTCTATATTGAAGAATTTGTTTTTCATTTTGTCAGGTTTTTTATTTTTTAAGTTCCACATGTAAGTAAGATCATATTGAATTTGTCTTTCTCTATCTGACTTGTTTCAATAATCATGATGCCTTCAAGGTCCAAACATGCAGCAAATGCCAGGATTCCCTTCTTTTTGATGGGTGAATAATATTTCACTGTGTGTTATGTATGTAATAATGTATATATTCCATTATGATGTATATGATATGATATATATATGATATACGGTAAGATAGATAGACAGACAGACAGACATGTAGGTTGTTTACATGTCTTAGCTACTGTAAATAATATTGCGATAAACATAAGTGTGCAGATGTTGTTTTGAGTTGGTGGTTTCATCTTACTGAGATAAGTATCCAGAAGCAGGACTGCTGGATCATATGGAAATTGTATTTATAATTTTTTGAGGAGCCTCCATGCTGCTTGCCATAGTGGCTGCACCGTATTATCTCCCACCAACAGGGCACAGGGGCTCCCTTTCTCCACATCCTTGCCAACTCTTGTTATTTCTTGTCTTCTTGATAGCAGACCTTCTAACAGGTGTAAGGCGATATCTCATTACGGTTTTGATTTGCATTTCCCTGGTGACTAGTGATGTTGGGTACCTTTTCATAAACCTATTGGCCATCTGTATGTCTTGTTTGGACAAATGTCTACTCAGGTCCTCTGCCCTTTTTTAATTGGATTTTTAAATTGAATTTTATGAGTTCTTTATATATTTGAAATATTAACTCCTTATCAGATATACAATTTGCAGATATCTTCTCTGATTCTGTAGGTTATGTCTTCATTTAGCTGATGGTCCCTTTGCTGTGTGGAAGTTGTAAGTTTGATGCGGTCTCACATGTTTAAGTTTGCTTTTGTTGCCTTTGCTTTCGAAGTCATATCCAAAAAAATCATTTCCAAACTGATGTCAATGTTTTTTTCTACGAGTGTTATGGTTTCCAGTCTTATATTCAAGTCTTTAATCCATTTTAAGTTAATTTTTGTGTATAGTGTAAGACAGTGGTTCAGCTTCATTCTTTTGCATGTGGCTGTCCAGTTTTCCCAACACCATTTATTGAAGAGACTGTTCTTTCCCCAGTGTATAATCTTGCCTCCTGTGTCGTAAATTAATTGAAATTATATGAGTGGGTTTATTTGTTGGCTCTCTATTCTCTGTTCCATTGATCTGTGTCTGTTTTTATGCTAATATTATACCATTTGGATTACTATAGCTTTGTAACATAGTTTGAAATCAGGAAATGTGAGATCTCCAGCTTGGTTCTTCTTTCTCAAGATTGCTTTTGCTATTTGGGGTCTTTTGTGGTTTCATAGAACTTTTAAGAATTTTTTGTTCTATTCCTGTGTCAAAAATGCTACTGGGATTGTGATAGGGCTTGCTTTGGGTACTATGGACATTTTAATATTAATTCTTCCAATCCATAAGCATGAAATACCTTTTCACATATTTGTGTCTTCTTCAATTTCTTTCGTCAGTGACTTAGTTTTCAGTGTACAGGTCTTTCACCTCCTTGGTTAAGTTTATTCCTAGGTCTTTTATTCTTTTTGGTGCAATTGCAAATGGGACTCGTTTCTTACTTCCCCTTTCTGATGCTTCATTATTACTGTAAGAAACACAACTTATTTTTGTATTATTGATTTTATATCCTGCAACTTTACTGAATTTGTTTATAAATTTTAACAGGTGTTGGGTTTGTTAGTTTGTTTGATGGAATCTTTAGTGCTTTTTTTACATATAATATGATGTCCTCTGCAAATAGAGACAGTTTCACTTTTTCCTCTCTGTTTTGGAAGTCTTTTTGTTTGTTTGTTTGTTTGTCTTACTTAATTGCTCTGGCTAGGATTTCCAATACTATGTTCAATTAAAATGTCAAGAGTGGTCATCCTTGTCCCATTCCTGATCTTAGAGTCAAGCTTGCAGATAAATTATATTTTAATGCAACATTTTCAAAGAATCAAGTTGACAAACTCTGGCCGATGGGCAGCCACCTGTTTTTTGTGCATAAAGTTTTAATTTATCATTTTAAATGGAATTCTTGGTTACGCCCTTATAGAGCAAGCATATAAAAGAATTCTAGAATATTTCCATAACTTCACTGATACATCAATGAGACGTTTATGGGACTTTATTTTTTTCTTTGAATGCCCCATTTAGGGCATCATCATCCAGCTTTGGAAATAAATTCAGAAAATATGACATTACACAAAATTTACAGAAAAAGCTTTCCCTAAGATGAGTAAAGGACAAAGTGAATCTTGAATCTGTTCTCTAAAGTTGCATAAGGAAGTTACATAAAATAAAGCTATATAATAACATTCTTTTATCAGAGAAGTGTTTTATAATATACTTGTCAACCTTAGGTATTGCAAAGGGAGATGAGTAAGACCCTCACAGCTTTCCTTGTCTCAGAGATGCCTGATTCAACCATGGAGTATTTACAACACACATTAGAGCGCCACTGTAATTCACATGATTTGCACTCTCCTCCCTAATATGCTAATTCTAAAACAAGAGATACTTATAGGAATTGTGTGCACATCAAAATGGTGGCATCCTGCTGTCCTCGGTAACATTTATTTGGTTTTGAATGCTATTTAATGTATTTAACAGAAAAACCAAATTTTCTTTATAAGGCTAACTTGAGGGGGCACCTGGGTGGCTCAGTTGGTTGAGCATCTGACTTCAGCTCAGGTCATGATCTCAGAGTCCAAGGGTTTGAGCCCTGCATTGGGCTCTGTGTAGACATCTTAGAGCCTGGAGCCTGATTCCAATTCTGTGTTTCCCTCTATCTCAGCTCTCTCCTGCTAGAGCTATGTCTCTCTGTCTCACACACATTAAAAAAAAACTAAAAATAAATAAAAGATAAAAAGAATTTGGGATTGAAAATATTAAAGAATGCTGGTTAAAACTCTGCATTAGGGTGTCATAAAGGAGAGAGAAAGGAAAGAAAAAAAGAAAGTCTCTTTCAGATTGTGGTGAAAAAAGAAGAATAAGGAAATAAATATGTTCTAAAAACCTTAGCTTCTGGAGAAGAGTTCTGGAGAGCAGGGGTGAAGTCCTCATGAGGGTAGAGCTGGTGACACTACTATGTCCCCAAGCATAGTAGTGAAACATGAGCATAGCTGTGACAGCCAAGCCAGAGATGATGACTACTGATAAAATAAAGGCTACAGGAAAAATAAATACAACCTGTTCAATTCTTTAAAAAAATGCATTTAAGGATAAAGAGAAAATAAACTGTAAAGAAACAGACCTATTATAGTACAAATAAATAAAAATGAGGAAAACAATTAAATAAGTAAGTAACAGTGTTGAGCACACATGCAAAATATTTATTAGAGAGAAGAACAGTTCACATTCCTATCATAAACAAATGAAATTAAAAATAAATTACAAAAGCCATACTAATATAATCTTGCCTACCTAGAAATGAAGCATAATGGTCCACAATAACTCTTAGATCAAAACAGAAAATGTACACCATTTATAAAGGTATGAAAAGAATATATCATGCCAAAACCCATACAGTCTAGCAAAACCAAGTGGAAAAAATGGTATTTACATAAATGCTTTAATTATTAAAGAAAACAATTATAAAGAAAGCAATTGCTGGCTGAAATTTCTTACTATCAAAACATAATTTTAATACTTTATTTTGAATGTAATTCAACCTGTCTTTTAAGATTCATGGTTTTCACTCATTTTAATATCTACATTTAATCAACCCCGTCAATTGAATCATTTTAACAGGAGTCTTCTATTAAAGCAAAAGAAAAGACTACCAGAAAACATTCAACACTGTGGGTTATTGGGTGAAAACTGAAACATATATTAAAATGTTAAAATAAGAGCATTTGAAATTACTGGGTAATTTGGTGAATTTTTAAAACCTGTATTAATCAGCTTGGGCTGTGATAACAAAACACCACATACGAGTGGCTAAAACAATGAGAGTCTGGGGTGCCTGGGCAGCTCACTCGGTTAAGTATCCAACTCTTGATTTTGACTCAGGACATAATCTCATAGTTGGTGAGTTCAATCCCCAAGCTACGCTCTGTGCTGACAGCACCACCTCCTTGGGATTCTCTCTCTCTCTCCCTCCCCCTCCACCTTTCTCTTTTGTCCTTTCACAATACATTAAAAAGTTTTAAATAAAAATAAACAGGAATCTATTTCTCACAGTTCTGGCAAGCTGGTTAGTTCAAGGTCGGTATGCCACCTAATTCTATCCCCATTGAGGGCTCTCTTCCTGACTTGAAGACAGTTGCCTTCTCCCTGTATCCTTGCATACATGGCAGAAAGAAACAGAGAGCTTCGGTCTTTTCACCTCCTTATAAAAACCTTAATCCCATCATAATTGTTCCATCCTCACAGCCTCATCTAAACTTAATTATCTCCCAAAGGTCCTATATGCAGATTACATCACTTTGGTGATTAGGGCTTCAACATATGAATGGGACACAATTCAATCCACAGCAATACCCATCACAGATTTTGTATTTTCATTGTTTTAGAACTTCTATTCCATTTAAAATTAATCCAGTGTCTCAGTCAAGCTCAACAATTCTGCAGTATACTTCGCTGTTATAAGTGTTTATTTGCATAGCAAGTTAGCAATCATTTTTGTTAGTTGAGGAGTAATTTTGAACTTGTTTTCTGCACATAGCCTAAGAAGGACTTTGATATCCAGGCGGTCATAGAGTACACTCTCTTTAAGTACACTCTTTCTTCAAAAGCTTTCTAAAAACAGTGCACAAACTAAACACAGCCAGCTGTTGCAAGTATCCATTAAACATTAACTGTTCCAGGAAAAATTATCACAATCCATGCTTTACACATAAGAAGCTATCTCTGAGATTATCACAGTAATACTTAACTCTACTGCTAACAGTGGGAAAGAGCTGAACAGCTAGTAAACTTGCCACTCCAGGTATTAAAAAGGGAAGTGAATGTAGTTGAAAGGAGAGCAATAAAACCACCAGGGCATCATAAAATTAAGGTAAACAAAATCACGTGGTGGTAACTAAGTAACATGACACACGTAAGTCTTTAGAATTATTCATTGCTTGAAATTCTTTATATTGAAGGATGACATGAATGCTTTATAGGAAATGATTTCATAGAATCCTTTACATGAAATTGGCTTTTTCTCTTCTGTGGAAATATACAAAGCCGATCCAAATGAGAACAAGCAGAGGCTTCATTCAGAGCTTGCTGTAACAAGAGTCAGTCACCACCACTTGTGCCTGGCAGAGACTCAGAGGCAGACAGAGGAGTGAGAAAGCTTTATAGTGGTGAAAAAATGGAAGGTGTCAGGTCTGTTCTGATTGGGAGCTGTTGGCATGTGAAAACTGGAGACAGGCTAATTAGAAGTACAGCGTTCTAAATGATTGGTTGGGGAAGCATATCTGGCTTTCTTTGGTTGGTCATAAGTTAGAGGTGGGAGCAAAAATTAGGGAAGCTGACAGTCATTGATTACTTCCATTTTGGGCTGACTGTTACAGAGGTTGTGGTTTGGCTCCCTGCTCTGGTTGCTGTGCACTGCAGATGAGAGTTCTATTTTTACATGTGGTCTGGCTGTTGTCCACTTGTATTCAGGCTTTCAGTTTCCATCCTGATAAATGTCTGACAAATATTGCCCCAATAGAATTTGAATTCATAATGGTTTGGGGCAGTGAAAGAAGAAATAGACAAGTCTTATTTCTAAGAAAATGCAAATCAATCTGATCATCTTTCATTTTATTTATTTTTGTAGCTTTTTAAGTTCTTTTTCTAATGTTTATTTTTGAGAGAGAGAGAGACAGAGACAGAGATAGAGCACGAGCAGGGGAGGGGGAGAAGAGAGGGAGACACAAGATCTGAAGCAGGCTCCAGGCTCCCAGGGCTGTCAGCAGAGAGCACAATGAGAGGCTCAAACCACAAACCGTGAGGTCATGACCTGGGGCGAAGTCGGATGCTTAACCAACTGAGCCACCTGGGTATCCCTGATCATCTCTAATTGTTTTACAATTGGTTTCTTCCATTTACTTTTACTTTTTATGCTGTCTCCTATATAAACTAAATTGTGTTTCAAGCATATAATTTTAAGCCCATGAAAATACATATGTATGGCTGGAATAGCCCTGTTTCATTTTAAGTCACATATATAAGTTGTGAAAATGTTTCAGAATGTGCACCAACTTGTCATTTTACCTTTATTACAAAAAAATTCTTTTTTTTTTCTTTTAATATTTTTATTTATTTCCAGGAGAGAGAGAGACAGCGTGAGCAGGGGAGGGTCAGAGAGAGAGGGAGACACAGACTCTGAAATAGGCTCCAGACTCTGAGCTGTCAGTCAGCACAGAGCCCGACGCGGGGCTCGAACCCACGAACGCGAGATCATGACCTAAGCGAAAGTCGGACGCTTAACCAACTAAGCCACCCAGGCGCCCCTACAAAAAAATTCTTAAGTGCTAAAATATATGATATCTATTGATAGGGACTGTATTACAGGTACAGCTTTAAGTTCACTTGAATGAGGCTTTCAGTCCCACCAGGCATTCATATCAACACAGATATTTGTTTCTGTTACCTGTGATCAACAGGCCAATGTCAGCTTCAGGGTAATAAAAGCCACCACCACCATAACAACAATTATTATAACCATTTATCAAACTATTACTGCCTGCCAGGAGTTCTGTGTGTATTCACATTTAAATTTACTTAATCTTTACAACACTTTAAATGTAAAGTAGAATTCTAAATTCTACTGACTCATTTATCATTCAATAAATATTTATTGAGCCTCTCTCAGGACCAAGGACACTGGCCAAAGTGGACAAATCAGGAGTTAAATCCAGCCCCATTGGCATCCACTTCCATGTTCTTATTCAAATATGTCCAGCCTTCTATGCAAGCTGAGGCTTATTATTCAAAGGAAATAAATCTCTTGAAGTTTAAGTTCTAAATTATGGGCAAGAATGTCCTTGATAAATCTTTCTATCACAAGGTCAAGTGCATAGAGCACATAAAGAGTATACAGAAGATCGCAAAAAATAAAATTTTACACATGGTCTTTAATATATTCTTCTAAAGTGATGTTTTGTAATTATTTTTTTTTCAATTTGGCAAATAGTAATCATGGCACACTGCTTAAGGATGTTAAATGATTGTCCGTATGATGCCATGATGATGAACAGAAGATAGGAACTCAGAAAGCAATAAAAAAATATATTCTGTGCGATGGTTAATTGTAAGTGTCAACCTGATGGGGAGATAGGATGCCTAGACATTTGGTCAAACATTATTCTGGGGATTTCTGTAAGTGTGTTTCTGGATGAGAATCACATGTATCAGTAGACGGAGTAAAGCAGATGGCCCCCCATAATGTGGCTGGGTGTCATTCAACGAAGTGAAGACCTGAACAGAGCAAAAATGCTGAATAAGCAGGAAGCTCTCCTCCCTAAATGCTTGAACAAGAACACTGATCTGTTTCCTCCTTTGAACTTGAATTGAACACTGACTTTTCTTGAGTCTCCAGTCTACTGGTTTTCAGACAGGGACTTATACCATCAAAACTCAGGTTATGTTTTCAGGCCTTTGGACTCAAGATGGAAATATACATTGGACTTCTTTGGTCCCAGTTTGTCAATTCCTTATAATAAATTAATGTCTTCTACAGATGAAAGCAAAGATAGAGGACAGATAAATAAAAGATATGTAGATAGATGATAGATGATAGATAGATGATAGATGATAGATATATAGACAAATACGTGTATATATGTACATATGTATATATGATATAGTCTGTGCATGCTGTTGGTTCTGTTTATCTGAAGGACCCTGAGGAAAGCAAGCCACCTTAATGATCTGCTGGTGGAAGAAAACAACAGCACAATTTTTTAAAAGGCAACTAAATTACTTATTAGGAAAATATATTTTTAAATAAACCCTGCATTTTGGAGGTGTTTTTAATTCACAGATCCATCATAAAGAAATAATTAGAAATAAACACAAAAATTTATTTACACAAAGACTTATGGGAAAATATCAAAATATATAATGTAGATATATGATAGAAAACTGGCCAAAAAAAATGTAGAAACAGCCAAGAGGAGAAATATTGTACAATTATAATAATCATGTTTTAAAAATCAAATTCAGGGGCGCCTGGGTGGCTTAGGCAGTTGAGCGTCTGACTTTCGCTGAGGTCATGATCTCGCGGTTCGTGGGTTCCAGCCCCGCGTCGGACTCTGTGCTGACTGCCAGCTCAGAGCCTGGAGCCTATTTCAGAGTCTGTGACCCCCTCTCTCTCTGACCCCCACCCCCACCCCGTGCTCATGCTGTCTCTTTCTCTGTCTCCTAGAAATAAATAAAAATATTTTAAAAAAATAAAAATAAAATTCAAATTATATCTTAATATTTGAATAACTGCGATGTTGTTTATAACTCCCTGTGTGGTAGTAGGTTTTTTGGTTAGTTGGCTGTTGGTTTGCTTTTTAATGGCCACAGTCTTTTTCAGCAACTTCTTCAAGAATTGTGCTCTATTTTCTTCCCTTTGAATGTGGAATTGGTCATGTGAAAAATTTTTGGAAATATATAGAAGCATATATGCAGTATATTATAATTTATGCACATTTTAAACCATTTAAAATAATACTGTGCATTGTTCACAGACAAATTCATAGATAGTAAAATCATTAGATCACAGATAGGAACGATTATGAATTACTTCATGATAATGCTTTCTTCTCAAAATGAAGAGATGGAACAGGATTGAGAAGAGGCACTGTAAAAGGATTTTCAACCACTTTTTAAAATTATATCTATATAACTTTTGAATGTCAAAAATAAATATAGCTAAATATTATTTTTAAGAGATGGATACAAATGTTTGTTATATCATTTTGTGTGTTTGAAATATGTCATCTTTCTTTATTTTTTGTTAAATGTTTATTTATTTTTGACAGAGAGACAGAATGCAAGTGGGGGAGGGGCAGAGAGAAAGGAAAACAGAATTTGAGGCAGGCTCCAGGCTCCAAACTGTCAGCACAGAGCCCAACACAGGGCTCGAAACCAGGAACCGTGAGATCATCATGATCTGAGCTGAAGTCGGGCGCTTAATCAACTGAACCACCCAGGAACCCATGAAATATGTCTTCTTTAAATGAAAAGATACAATAGGGGCGCCTGGGTGGCTTAGTTGGTTGGGCGTCCGACTTTCGCTTAGGTCATGATCTCGCGGTTCGTGGGTTCGGGCCCGCGTCTGGCTCTGTGCTGACTGCTAGCTCAGAGCCTGGAGCCTGTTTCAGTCTGTGACTCCCTCTCTCTCTGACCCTCCCCTGCTCACGCTGTCTCTCTCTCTCTCCTAGAAATAAATAAAAAACATTAAAAAAATAAATGAAAAGACACAATAAAGTTACCTGAAAGCCTCAAGAAATATGAAAAAATGTGTAAGATGACACTTGCAAATGATAATATGAAACATCAAATGTTTCTTAGGCATTGTTTTAACCAGTGATGATGTGTAATGGAAAAAATTACATTCAAAGCAAATGTAAAATATAAATTTCCAATGATAATTTTAACAGGAACTAAGCATCATGTATGATGACATAGAAATATGAGCCTGAACAGGTGGAAGGAAAATTTCCAAACACTAATTCTTCAAAGAAACAATAATATAATTTCAACTAATAGCATAATTTCAACTAAACCTCAAGAGGTTTAATTTGGACTCCCAGGGAAAGTGCAAATTCTGTGAAATCATAAATGGCCAAATAGCTAAGATATTTAATAAGAAGACAGAAAAAGGACCTTAAAACAACAGGTTACTTATGCGAAGGTTTTGTATAACTTCAATGGATGGTGTTTCTGGAGAGATAGAACTCAGGGCTCTTACTTATAAGAATTTCTATTCATAATTCTTATTTATATGTATTCGGCACAATATTGCCTTTCCATTACAAAGAGCTGAGAATCAAGTCCATCAAAAATGGTGTAGAGTCAATTAACTACACTTTTAGGGGAAAAAAAACAAAACAACAACAACGAAAACAAAAACAGCGCTCCAGGATCTCTGGCAAGCATTTGAACACAGAATAGGTGGATTCAGAATCCGAATCCTCTCCCTGTGTTGCTGCCACCACGGCGTCCGGTTTCACTCAAATACAGAACGTGCAAGAAGGAAGTGGAGGGAGACCTGTGGCCACAGCGCCTGCTGGAGAGATTATCTCTGGGCCCCAGAATTCCTGGAGGAACCCGCACCAGCTCCCCAAACGAGGGGCTTCCTTTTTATTTTTGTTTCAATATGAGCAATCAGGACACAATACTGGGCATGTGAGGAAAAGAGCAGCCAAAAACAATAACTTCACACTCGAACATGAGAACAAAAACTACCAAAGAGAACAGAATTAATGAATGAAATTAGAGAGGACTTTACAAACACCTCATTAGTACTCTCAGCCAGACTCAAGAGAAAGGCAGTGATAAAAACAAGAAAAAGTTGCAAAGAGAGGCAATCAGATTGCAGGGAAAGTTCTTAGAAATGGAAAGCACAAAATGAAAAAGCCCGTAACTCCCTAAGAATTCAAGAACAAAGTGCAAGTTCTAGAAACTAAATTTGTGAAGATCAACAGTATTAAAACTATGGAAAAGTGACAAGATCCAACACATAAAAGGTAGAATATGGTAAATCTAGGCACACCAAAACCCTTCAAAAACAGAAGAAAAATACAGAAATTAATAATCAAATGAATTATCTATGACTAATTCCGTAGCCGATAAAAACACTTCAGGAAAACACACACAAACACACATAAAAGTTCTTATTAGAACTTTTGACTTATGAGTTTCCAGATACACACATTGTTCACATGTAAAAAAATCACAGTACCAAGATAAACAAAAACAGCAAACAAACAAAAAGAACAGGTTTACAAAGAAACAGAATGGCAATGGCTTTGTGGTTCTTATCTGCAATACCACAGTCAGCATTAACAGAATTAGGAGAAATCATCACAAACCTCTCAAACTAGAGTTCAATTGGGAAAACAAATGCAGGAGAAGCAGGTTAAGTTAGAGAATGTTAAGCACATTCTCTCTCTCTCTCTCTCTTTTTTTTTTTTTTTACTATGTATGTATGCAGTGCCAAACAAAAATGTGGAAAATTTAATATGTTAGCTGTTTTTTCTAAATTTATTTTAATGTTTATTTACTTTTGAGACAGAGACAGAACATGAACGAGGGAGGAGCAGAGAGAGAGAGACGGAAACACAGAATCCAAAGCAGGCTCCAGGCTCTGAGCTGTCAGCACAGAGCTCAATGCAGGGCTTGAACTCACAAACCATGAGATCACAACCTGAACCGAAGTGGAATGCTTAATCGACTGAGCCACCCAGGTGCACCGCGTGTTAGCTGTTTTAACACAATGACATCATGACACATATTAACATTCATGGAGTCTAAAAGAGTGTTCTGGAACCAATCCCAGTGGGAAGGGATTGCATTTCCCCACCACCCCCAAGCAATGCTCTGACGCCAACTGGGTGTCCTACAGTCTAACTCAATTCTGACACCATCTACCTGGTGATATCATCAGATCCCACAGCATAAGGGTTCAGTCCCACAGAACTGCATCTGTCCCCCACTTCTTCAGATGCCAGTGGCAAACCCCGGTCATCACCTATGTTCCTGACCAATCAGCTATAAATCTGAGATTCCCACCATCTCCTCTTCATGTTTGACTAATTCCCTAGAGCAGCTCACAGAACTCTGGAAAACTGTTTACTTAGTGTCTCCCAGTCTATTATAAAAGACTATTGATAAAGGATACAGATGAACATCTGAGTGGAAAGGATATTTAGAGCACAGTAAGAGGGAAGGGGCCAGAAGCCTCCCTATCCTCTCCAGGTGTGCGACTGTCTCCACACATTCATGTGGTCACCAACCTAGAAGCTCTCCAAATCCCATACCTCTGGGATTTTTAGGGAGGCTTCATCTGCCTAGACATGATCAATCATTACTTCCATTTTTAGCCCTTCTCCCTTCTTAAAAGAATGGAGTGGGGGAAGGCAAACACTGACTGAAACTTCCGAGCTTCTAACTCCTGGCATGGTCTTTCCAGTAACCAGCCTTCATCCAAGAGTCCACCCAGTCACCTCATTAGAACCAAGACACCACTGTCACCCAGGAAATTTCAAGAGTGTCAAGTCCTATGACAGGAACTCAGATCAAAGACCAAATACTAGAACAAAAAGTGTTACTAGTGCTCTTATCACGTAGTAAGTCACAGGGATTTTAATTGCTCTGTGCCAGAAATAGAGATGGAGATAAATAAGATATAAGAAATATATATTTCATATGATCTTTTTGGGAGACACCTTTGGAGGGATCTTATGGCCATATGGATATGAGCAGGAAGGACAGTGCCTAAGGGGTAGCGACACTTAACCCACTCACAGGAGAGGAGAAAACGTTGCAGGCAGAAGGCAAAACATGAGGCAAAAACAACATATTGTGTGGGAGGGAAGAAGTGGGCCTACAAACTGAGCAGTCAGAACGTTTTCCGAATGAGTCATCTTGTAGCCAGAAATGAGGCTGAAGAGTTTAGTTGGTCCCAAATCATACAGGGCTTTCTAATCCTATGCTAAATACTTTGAAGCATATTCTTCACGGTATTGCTTTTCAGTCTTTTGAAGTGGATTAAACTCTTATTCAGACAATATCTACCCAGAGATCCAGTTTATAAAATGTGAAAAAAAACCATAGTCTCTTAGTAATATAATTACACTAGCTATAGTTGGTGACATCAGCTTAAATAGTCAAGCATCAAGTGCAATGAGGCCACTTCAGTGAACTCCCCAACCATGCCCTCAGCATATTTTATTGCTAAATTTAATTTTGGTTGCATATTAGCCAAAATTATTCTTAAATCATAGAGAGAAATTTTTGCAAATGGTCATCCAACAATTTTTATTAAGCAGACGTGGCAAAAGCATTATTCTGGGACCTTGATGGACAGAGGGAGAGTTTGCATGCCAGTGAACCTGAAGCACGGGTTAATAAGCTGACCAGGGAAGGGTCCCTCAGGGTGGGCCCCAGGAATGGCTAAGGATTTACAGTACCTTTCACCAAAAGCCTTAATACTTGTTTAACATTTGCTAAAGACAGAGGTGGGGCTGGAGTTCTTTTAGAAAACAGTTCGTATCCAAAATTTGTCATTACCAGGGCTCTTGAGTGACTCGGTTGAGCATCTGAGTCTTGATTTCAGCTCAGGTCATGATCTCATAGTCGGGGATTGAGCACTGTACTGGACTCTGTGCTAAGCAGGTACTGAGCTCTTTCTCTCTCTCAAAATAATAAATATTTAAAATTGCTCATTACCAAGTAAGAAATTCCAAAATCTGGATATTTAAACAAGCAGTATAAATTACTGGAAGGTATGGGGATTCAGAAAATTGGCAAAGGGAGACACAGCTTAGAAAGTGCACAGAAACTAAGACAACCTTAAACTTCCCAAATCAGGAATAATGACAACTCGACCTTCAGCTGTCACAATCTAGCTAGGACACATCTGTGTGCAGCAGGGCACCTTCTCCACTGTGGGGACACTGTAGTGGCTTCATGAGTGATTCCTACCCTAACTTGGGCACAAATGTCCTTTTAGCTAAGCTCAGATCTTGAGCCCATCTGTGGCTTTCTGGGGACAGGGAGAAGGAGGAAGTTGTCTCTGCAGCTTCTGGAGTGGCAGGTTGAGCAATGGTGGTTGCCAAGGAGAAAATGAGCTTATGCATCAAGTTTAGACCGTAGAAGTCAATCCATCACTGAGGAAAGAGATCGCCAAGGTTCTCCCTTGAAACTCAGAAGGGAACACGAGTATTATGTATTCTGTGAATAGCAGGGGCTCATTATCTGTTCTTTCCCAACACCTTAGGGAATTCATAAAACATCAGATTGGTAACCTAAGGTGGTTGGTCTTTGGTGACCTTTCCTGTGGTCACAATGGGAAAATGCCTGAAATTGGCACAGAGGCAGAGTAGCATCCACTTTCACGCAACATCATTATTCTGACAATATAGGTTACTATGGACAGAACTTCAGGAGCAGTCATTCCTTGAAATTTCTGTATTTTATAGGACTCAAAGATTCTTAGGGAGGGCAAGTCAGTGGGTAAGTACTCAGAGTATATCATACAGTTCAGTTGTTGGGGGGTGGGGGGTGGGAAGGTTTAATTTAAACACTTCCTATAAGCCAGGCAATAGTCATAGCATTTTACATATTCAACTCATTTTATCCTCACATCACCCCATGTAGTAGGTACTAACATTATCCCATTTTACTCACAAGGAAGCATGAAACAGTGAAATTAAACAGGGTTGCCTGGGTGGCTCAGTTGGTTGAGTGTGCAGCTCTTGATTTGAGCTCAGGTCATGATCTCAGGGTCATGGGACCAAGTCATGAGTTGAGCTCCACACTGAGTGGAGCCTGCTTGAGATTCTCTCTCTCTCTCCCTCTGCCCCTCCCCTGCTCACTCTCAAGCACATTGTACTCTCTCTCTCTCTCTAAAATAAAATTTAAAAAAAGTAAAGCTTGAAATTAAACAACAGAATTGTACAGTTCTGCACAAAAAAATTGAAGAACCAGGTTCTGAATCCAGGCCATCTACCTCCAGAGCCCAAGCTTCTATGCTACACTTATCCCAAGTGCCTACAGACTAAAATTGATAGCAACTACATCTGCATGAAAAATAAGACTTTATATACACTAAATATAATTTTTGGAATTATTTTTCAGGCTGTTGACCACCCCTCATTCGCTCACATTACACAAACCCTTAAAGAACAGTGGCTAATAATTCTCAAATTTTCTTCAAAATATATTTAATCTTTGAAATCTTTTATGTGGGAAAATATATCCTAATATTCTATTTTTACTTTCTCTTCAGTGTTCTTTTTTTTTGTTTATTTACTTATTTTGAGAGAGAGAGAAAGAAATTGCAAGTGTGAGAGTGGGGAGGGGCAGAGAGAGAAGGAGATAAAGAATCGCAAGCAGGCTCCACACAGTCAGCACAGAGCCCGATGTGGGGCTCGATGTCACAAACCATGAGATCATGACCTGAGCAGAAATCAAGAGTCGGACACTCAACTGACTGAGCCACCCAGATGCCCCTTCAATGTTCTTTTGTAATTTTCCAAAGTAAACATTTTCCTGATACACATCTTAAAGATTTTTAAAATCCAGAGATACAAAAGAAAACACGTTCCTAAAGACTAGTGGGCCTCCATTTATCAGGTTAGAGCTCATGGTTACTGGGACAGTCAACTTCAGGGGACTCTTGGTAGGCATTTCACTTCATTGGTAGTGAGGTGTTTTATGATTTGTAATTTATCTTGAAATACTTCAACAGAGACAGTTTGCTATATACAATAAAACTATCCCATGAAAATTCACATTAGTCATGAATTGGTTGGTATTGCCTCCCATCGTCTGACCACTAGGTGAGTGTCCACTATTTCTTACTCTTTGGAGGATCAGGCAGGCTCCCTCATGTTCTCCAGACCCCATATCCCAAGATCACCTCTGTGTTACATGAATGAATTTTTTCAATCTCATTTATTTCCTTCTAGTGAGGCTGGGGTTCAAGTCATTTTACTCTGTATCTTAAAGGTGGTTAGTAAACAACTCCAGTCTTAGTTATTCTATAAGAGTCTACTATTAAAAAACTCAGAGTTCGGATAAACATCACTACTGTAAGTGCTAATGCTTTTTCCATCAACAACAGAGAACATTGTGTCAATCAGATCGCGGATCTTAACATTTTTCAAGATATGCCCATTGACTAGAAATTTTTAAGAAATCCGCCCAAGAATCCATTGAGCTCAATGTCCTACACATTATGAAGCAAAGCTCTAAGCTTGGGATTCTGCAGCACATTATCAGAGAAATATTTCCTTCCCCTGACCAGAAAATTAGCTGCTAAAATACTGTCACATCTGGCTTGAGTGAATGTTCTATGTAAAGTGCAAGGACAGAGAGCTGGGACTTCAAATTTTCAGAAGTGATAGTACAACTTTTTGTAATTTCTTGCTAATAGATGGTTTGTATGTGTGACAGAAGTCGGTCTGAGATTCAACCTTCATTTCAACACCTCCTATCATGACATAGCTGCAGGGTTGGAAGCCTACAGACCTCAGCTAGCTTTAAACATTAGCTGGTGCCCATATCTATCAAAAAGAACTGATAATTCAGAACATCCACATCAGCTACATCAATTTGCAACAGGACTGGCATTGGGGCATGCATTTAGTCTGTGGCAGCTTAAAATATTTAGCAAACGTAGGTCAGCACTAGTAAGAATTGTGGGGGTTTTTTTTGTTATGGATTTATTTTGTTTATTTTTGTTTGAGAGGCACTAAGTATTTCAAGGGAAGAACAAATTTACATTCTGCTGATGATGTTAAAGGTGTCTCATAGAAACCCGAGTTTACTGGCATTAAAAATACCTATTCTGGGGGCACCTGAGTGACTCAGTCAGTTGAGTGTCCTACTCTTGATTTCAGCTCAGGTCATGATCCCAGCCCTACATCGGGCTCCACACTGAGCATGGAGTCTGCTTAAGATTCTCTCTCTCTCTCTCTCTGTCTCTCTCTCTCTCTCTCTCAAATTAAAAAAAATATATGTACATACCTATTCTTATTATGGAGGTTTGCATGTCCCTTATACTCAGGCACTGTGAGCAACCAGCTTTTGCACTGCCCCTTAATCCCATAACAGTTTTAAAAGGTTCAGAATAAATTTTATTAAAACATACTTGATCTTTTAAAACAGTATAGACGATTACAACTATTTCAAACTAAAAGCATAATCGAGCGTTCGCTGAATCACTAGAGCACCTGCGTGCAATAACACTTAGAAAACTGCTAGTGTAGGTGCAGGGAAACTACCAAAGGAGCTTAAGGAAGAAAATAATACCATCCGATTTACATTTGAAAGACACGTCTAGCATCTGTGGGAAGAGCAAATTTGACAGAAAAAAGATAGAAAGCACAAAGCCTTTTAAGAAGGAATTAGAAAGAGAGCAAATGGTGCTGGGAATGGAGAGAAAGTTGGACTGGAAGCAAATGTGCAAGAATTTAAGTCATTCTACTCTCTTTTAGTCTCATTTGTAGTCTTTCCCTAAAACCATTAGATTTGCTCATGTAAACTGGCTGCCTAGTAATGGTAAAAAACACAGACCTTGGATTAAATCCCATACTTGGAATTACTTGAGTCTAGGGTGTTGGGCAAATTACTTAACCTCTTGAACCTCCATTTCCTCATCCGTAAAATGGGAATAATAATTTCTACCTCACAGGTTTAACAGCAGAGAGAAAATGGGAAGAAATCAGTGCGTATGTTAAAGTACTAAGACAATGTCTACCTACACAAACGGTAAATGGCTGTTGTTTTCTCAAGAAAAGAGCAGTTTAAGAGAGTAGACAATCAAAGCAAAAATGGCATGTTAGTAGCTCAGATAGAAATACAAAATAAGGGTGTAGGAATTAAACACTATCTTCACATGGAAACCAGGCTATTTAAGAAAGAGGAAATGAAATGAAAATAACACAGTGTTGCTTCTGTTTTGGTTTGCTTCATCCAATCTGACTTTTTCCCCGAGTGGAGTTGTACAGAGAATGGAGACCTCACCTGCAAAACTAAAATGCAATGATGAAAGGAGAGAAGATGAGGATGAATTCGAGGTGCTAACAGACAGCGCCTTATGCCTCTGAGAAAAGATGTTTCCCCGGCTAGCGAGTCCGCTTGGGCTTGTTACGTGGAAGAGCAAGGGTGAGGAGATAGGATGAGACAAACAGACACTTGCCCTTTGACCAAAGGACAGAGCTGAGCAGTCAAGTGCACCGGTCGTACCGTGTAAGTTGCCTCTGTCATGAGTTCTGCCCCTTCCTGGGCGCACGGACAAATCCCTTCCCCGGGGAAGCCAGGCAGGGCCTCTTGCGGCGCTCCCCCATTCTGGCTGAGCACGCATTATCTGCATGGCAAAGCCGGCTCCCCTGGATCCGGTCAGGCGCCCTGTGGACATGTAAGCCCCAGCTGCTCCTGGGGGGCTGGATTTTGAGCACAGATTTGTAAATTAAATAAATAAGTCTGCGCATGAACTCGTTTCCTCTATTCTAGCAGTAACTCCATGGTGCTCAGACTGGTTCTGGTGAAATAGACGGAACCACCATAGATAGCCTACAAACCCTTCTTGTGTTTGCAGTTTCAAGGAGCCAGGGACCACGAGGGAACAGGTGCTAATGCTTTTTACCATTTTATTACCTTAATTTTAAGCTTTGGCATAAAATAACCTTTTGCCACAGAAGATAATGATGTATTGTGCTGACCTTTCAATATCACCAAAAACAGACAATCTGGTTTTTGGGGTTTTTTTTCTTTTTTTCCTGACACAGGTCATGAATTTTCACCACGTTTTAAAGTCATCTTAGAAGCGCCTGGGTGGCTCAGTCAGCTAAGTGTTTGACTTCCACTCAGGCCATGATCTCATGGTCCGTAGGTTCAAGCCCTCTTTGGGCTCTGTGCTGACAGCTTGGAGCCTGGATCCTGCTTCAGATTCTGTGTCTCCCTCTCTCTCTGCCCCTCCCCCACGTGTGCTCTGTGTCTCTGTCTTTAAAATAAATGAACATTAAACAAATTTTAAGAAAACACATAAAGTCATCTTAGTCTTGGACTCCTGTAAAAATGGTTTATTGATAAATTTAACATAATGTCACTGTGAAAGAATGGGACCAGACATTAGCATTATCTCTAAAACTTATTCTTAACTGTTTTTATGTTGAGTACAATCTTTAGAGTAATTATAATTTAATATGAAAACACACACAACCCACTGCTTCTGTTTCTTCTCTCACACTCAGGTGCAATCACAGATACCTTCCCCTGTGCCAGGAAATCTGCTAGATGTCTTTCCCCCTTTATGTGAAAAAATGAAATACATAACCAAAACTTTGATGAGATAAAATTCAGCTCCATCCTTGCTCAACCTCCAAATCCAGTTCAACCATGGTATTCTGCCTTTGGCAAAATAAAAATAAATGCTAAATTTTTTGTCATACGGCATGAGGTGTCATCAATATTTATGTATGTTAATGACATGAAAATTCAGAGAGACCGTAAATTCATCCACCGGTCCTCTCAAGTTGGGGATCTACAAAGTGACACATCAGTATTTTCCCAACTGTTTCAAAGTCAATGTTGGGTGTTGGTTGGAAGAGAAAAATGTGGTTTAGAGTATCCAGTGAATAGTCATGCTTTGTTCCATATTACCAGCATTTTTTATCTTTTTTAAATGTTTTTTTAAGTTTATTAATTTTTGAAAGAGAAAGAGAAACAGAGCATGAGTTGAGGAGGGGCAGAGAGAGGGAGATACAGAATCTGAAGCAGGCTCCGGGCTCAGAGCTGCCAGTACAGAGCCCAACGTGGGGCTCAAACTCACGAACATGAGATCATGACCTGAGCGAAAGTCAGACCTTTAACCAACTGAGCCACCCAAGCGCCCCAGCCAGCATTTTTTATCTTAAAAAAATTAAAGCTAATTTTTTAAATTAAATTTAAAAATTTAAATTTAAAAATTAAATACCTTTCCTTGGCTGTATTTTTAAAGAGATGTTTAATAACAATGATCTTTACTTTCTCCTTGTGATGATCACCATTTTCTAAGAAAAATAACATGTGAAGCTGAACATGGAATTGACTTGTAAAATTTTATTTGAAAATGGAAACATCTGGAGATTCTCCTAATTCTAACTAACAATGTCAGCTCCTAACTGTATGCCTTTATAGTTGTACTTTGATTGATGAATCTTGCCATGTAAGATCAAACATATTTGGTACTTCCATCCTAGGCTAAAACGTTTGGGCATGGTCCCAATCTTGGGTATTTCTTTAGTTGCACTGCGATAGCTGTAAATGTCTAATAAAGGACTTTTCTTCACTCCAATACAAAGAAGTCCACCCATAAATGGCCAGTTTTTCATTAAGATTACAGATTCTAAATTCCCAAGGTAAATGGCTATTCTAAATATAATGCTAGTCTTATTCTTTCATGACTTCATTCAACAAACACTTACTGAGAACCTAAATACTGTGATGAGCACTATTCCAATTGCAGTGGATATAGTAGTGACCATCAGAGACAAAACCTGTGCCCCTATGGAGGTTACATTTTAGTTGGATTTGGGGGACACAGTCCACAAAGAAATATATATGTAGGTAAAATATATATTATGCCTCATGGACGTAAGTGCTACAGGGAAGAATAAAGCAGAGAAAGGGACCAAGGACATAGGCAGAGGGGTAGTAGCTTCAGTGTGTCCTTGGAAGTGTGCACTTAAAGGACACATTTGAGCAAAGACCTGAAGGGTGTAGGTTGAGCAAAGACCATGAACTGTCTGGGGCATCATTCAGAGGCAACAGCAAATGCCTCCAGTGTCTCTGGTCGTGTGCTTTGTGTTGGAAGAACAGCAAGGAGGCAGGGTGGTCAGAGGGGAGTGAGCCAAGAGAAGAGAGGTAGGAGGTAGGTTCAGAGAATGAGAGAGAGAGAGAGAGAGAGAGAGGAGAAGACATTGGGGAAAGACTGGAGGAAGAACAGTTTTGGAAAAGAAGAGATTATGAGATCAGTTTGGAGCATCTCAGGACCAAGGTACCAGTTAGGCATTCAAGAGCAATGGTGAGTGCACTGCTGGAGTTCAGGGGAGACTGTCTAGAGGGAGAGCTATGGTTAGCATCTGGGAAGATCTGAGCCATGCTAGGGAGAGAAACTCTTCATTCTGCAGAAAAGAATGAATGTTCAGTGGAAGCAGAGAGAGCCTGTTATTGAAAGGCTTAAAGTCACCTCTGCAAAAAGAATGAGTAACGTTTAAATATCCAGGTAGAAGGGTATCCTAATCCTAACATGGAAAAAGAAGTAAATTTGTTAAAATTAGAGCCTCTATCCTTCTAATTATTTGCTGTTAAAAAACAACAACAAAACATCTGATTCTTTAGTGAGACATGGGTGACATTTGATCTATAGCTGACTTAATCTGGAGACACTGGAAAGGACGGTAAGTGCTTCCTAAGCATCCTGTGAGAGAGAGCTCCCACAGGGACGTGAGATTGGTAGCTGGAATGACCACATACAGTGACGGCGTCCTGATCGCCAAGAGGAGAGAGCTAGGGAAGTAACCAACTCTCCAGATTTAAGGGCAGAGAGGATGGATTTTCTGATACCCTCATAAGTTAGCAGTAACACGCTTAAGAGATGGAAAAGGAGGATGACTTTAATACTTTAATTGTTATTACAATAAATAAGATCATTAAACTTCCACTTGATTTTTTCCCTTCATTTTAAAAGCACCATGAAGAGGGGCGCCTGGGTGGCTTAGTCGGTTAAGCGTCCGACTTTTGCTTGGGTCATGATCTCACGGTTCGTGGGTTCCAGCCCCGCGTCGGGCTCTGTGCTGGCTGTCAGAGCCTGGAGCCTGTTTCAGTCTGTGATTCCCTCTCTCTCTGACCCTCCCCTGTTCACACTGTCTCTCTCTATCCTAGAAATAAATAAAAAATATTAAAAAATAAAAAATAAAAAAAAATAAAAGCACCATGAAGAAAGTCTTCCCAAGTCAAAATAAAATTCTTAGGTCCATTAGTGTAGTAAATTTCACGATGTACCATCAGCAAAAGAATTTTTCTTCTCCA
Source organism: Proteles cristata cristata (assembly GCA_017311185.1). NCBI lineage: Eukaryota > Metazoa > Chordata > Mammalia > Carnivora > Hyaenidae > Proteles > Proteles cristata. The sequence goes on from JAESUZ010005207.1 coordinate 232,514, forward strand.
TGACTGACCCAAAATTTAGCCTCGTTCAGAATAATCGAAAAGATAATCTTCAGCAATGAAGTCTGGATTTGCACATTCTTTAATGAAAATAAAGTCTCTTCCTTTTGGTCATGATTTGTTATTCTGATCATCTTTAGATGAGATTGGGAGAGAATGAAAAGATCCATGAAATGAAACCCCATAATGAGACTCGCTACATATTAAGAGTAGTCCTTAACCTGCTGGGAATCAGGCTCTATTGAAAATCTGATAAAAGCCCTGGAGATCTGAGAAAAACCCAGAAAAAGTGCTCAGCATATAGAAAGAAATACATTTCCATGAGGCTCACAGTTAACCTGGAAAACATCAAAATCAGAGGCCCTAAAGGTATCCAGCTAATGGTGAGCAAACCAAACTAAAAGTGGGGCCACGCCTCTTAACTGCTTTGCTCCACACTCCCTTTCCCTTCCCCGGGCAAGGCAGTGGGGGCAAAGGGAGACAGTGTCAGAGTTTATGATCCTGCCATGAAATATGGAGGCCTTGCTCAAGCTGGTCTTCTAAGCCTTGTTTTAAGACAAAGACAGTATTCTCAGCACATCTTCCATAAGGAAAAGCTGTTTCATAATGATGCTTAATGTAAAGCAGCTGTCGTTCTCACAAAGGCGGCTTGACGGTGTTGCTTTGAGTCATGAGTCATACGTGCATACGGAATTACCAAAATGATCATTTGCGGACTTGTCATGTCCTGCGCCTATAGAATGAAAGTCTCTTGTGACAATGCAAAGTTTCTGTGAAAATGCCAATGGCAGAGGAGGTTCCTTAGTTACAGGCTAGGAACTGCAGACTCATGAAGGTAAGGTAGTGTACAGAGCACCTCAGAAGGAACATGGGAGCTCTAGAGATTCTTTCCCATTTTCACAGAATGCAATCAACTCTTCTCTGTCTAGGTAGTGTGATTTCAAACCAGAGGCACCCATTTCTATCTGTATGGACCTACCTAGGATCTTCCAGACCAGCCCGGCCTTGGGAGTTGGGTGGATTGTAACTATGGACAGAGAGATCTACAGCTAGATCTGAGAGTTAGCTCCTTGGATGGTACATGGATTGGAATTCAATGAGCTTTGTGAATCTGAATGACTTCTACCACTTTGGGCCTAAATGAGGCATCTTAGAGAAAACTCAGGCAACCCTTCCTTCAAAGAAGTGATGGGTGGGAAGTGATCCACGCCCTTGGGGAGAGGGCAAGGCACCTCAAATCTTTAAATATTTACATGTCTGTGTCTTCAGAAATCACATTTCTCAAGGCTTACAGAAGAAAATGGTCATTAATGGAAGCCCGGAAGTTGTCTGAGAGAGAAAGCATTATGCTTTCTCTGAAGACCATTTTAAAATAGCAGAAAAGTGATCTTTTTCACATTTAAAAAATGTGATTCTTGATAAACATCTTTCTTCTCAGGGAGACATGGCTATTACTGTGTAAATATTGAGATAGCTGAGGAATAAGTTATTCCCAAACCATACAAGTTATGTTCAAAGCTGGAGATGGCCAGATTTTTGTTTTTGACATCAGCATTGAAGGCATTTTTAAAGCTATACTTCAAATTTAACATACAGCTTACAGTGTTGCGATGAAGACCACATGCTAATGAGAACTTAGCAAATGCTGTGTAATGCAAACAATGGCACGATTGAACTTGTGTGGCTTTAATCAGCTCTGGAAAGCTAACACGTACAGTCTCCCTATAATGGTTAAGACTCTGAACTTCAGACGCTTGCATTATGCTCTCCAGTTTGTGCTATTCTAAGCTGTTCAGTTTATCATTTCTATGATATTCGAAGTCAAGTGAGGACAGCTTGATTTTGCTGATAGCTGATGAAGCTGTACGATGCTGCAAAATTAGATAGAAAGGAAGTATCTATTTAAGAAGGAAAATAAACATCCAGGAAGTTCTTCTATGAGTGGGGTGGGGGGAAGGGATGTGAAAATTATTTCTTGCCCTGTTACCAGACTTTTCCAAGAACTTAGATTCAGCTTTTGTTTGCAGCATTGAATTTGACATTCTGGAAGCTCTTTACTTAAATAATTGAAATTTGAATAGTGCTTCCTAGTTATGAAACGGCTTCATTAGTACTATCTGCCTGAGCACTCCAAATAACTTACAATACTGTCATTACCGACTTTAATGATCAGGACACTTGGGCTGCCCGAAGTTAAGTATTTCCCCAAAGTTATACAAAGGAAAGTGACAAACTGTGAAGGAAACCTCCCCCCACAAATATTCTGCTATGTCACCAATGCGACGCCTCTTTTCACTTAGGAATTTCCAGGACTGCAAACAAGAAGGAGGCAGCCATCTTGATTTGCCTGCACCATGTTAACATCTCCTGACTTGTTTCTGCCCTCCTCTCTTCACACTCCACCTTATCCCTCCTGCACCCTGGGGATGGTACTTGATGTCCCCAAGCACCTTGATTCTCTCCAGTATCCACTCAGAAACCTCCATACGTTCCAGACCAAGGAATGAAGGTGATTAAAAACCAGCCATACTGATTGACTGATAATAATAATAGTGATTACAGCAAGTATATAATTATGTGTTTTATTTACTCTGTGGCAAGCCCTATACCAGGAATTGTACAATGTATTATCTCAGTTAATCCTAACCACAAACTTGGGAGTCAGGTACTAATATTAATCTGCCAGTAGAGAAAATGTGAAAATATGAAAGATGAAGTCACTTCTTCAAAATGCCTTACCTTCTCTCTCACTGGTGAGAGATAGTGAGACACAGGATTCGAGGGTCTATCTCATCTGCATGAGAAGTCTGTCCTTTAGGGGGGTATGCATCAAGGAATTTGAAGTGTTTCCTATATTTTGCTTATAATGTAAGAGAAAGCTTAAAGCATCCGATTAGGCAGAGAAAACGCTATCCATAGAATCCAAGAATGAGGCACAAAGGTTACAAGATGGTCACATCCTGATAGACTGGGATAGCCCTCGAATTCTTATATATAATGACATCCAAAGAAAACGCAATTCTACAAAGCACTTTTGAAATATACAGGTAAACTTAAAAAAAAAGTAAAAACTAAACACATAAAAATTTTAAAAAGTGAAGGTGGCAACTGAGTAGACACAAAAAAGAAAAGAAAAAAATGAAAATATAAATTCTTTTACGTAACTAAATCCACCTCTTTGCCAGTTATAAGAAATACTTCTGAAATGTACTGAATGTTTAATAGAGGGACAAAAGAGAAACAGAAATACAAATATCAAACCGCATTGAGATTTGTTATGTCAGCCATGGTGTGCTTTTGTCCTAGGTGACAGAACAGAATGTTTGTGAGGAGAAGTCAACTATCTTTCTGCTGCTTTCAAAGCCTCAGTGCAAAGGGAGGTGGGGAGGGAGAGGCTTTGAACGGATGGCTCTCTGTACAGCGAAGCAATTTAACTAGCTTTTGCACAATGTAGGACTAGGGAGTCTCAGAGCTGGTTTTGGAGGTCTGAGCTAGAACATTTTTCTGAATTAGGAAGAGGGGAATTTGTTCTTAAATTACTTGTTATTTCTCTCCCAAAAAAAGGAGGCAAGGAGAACAGGAATATTTAAAATTGAACGTTAACTTGCTTCTGTTTGGGCTATGGAAAGCCCTTGCTCATCTCCAACTTCTCAGTAAAACCCAACACAGATCCTCGGGGACATGATTCTGGGTGTGGGGAGGTCCAAGCGTGTGGCTGTGTGTGTGTGCTTCGGGTGTTTCAGGTGACCACTGGGCAGATCCAGAAGTATCCAAACACCTTCCAAGCTTCTCATGATTTTCTCTTTTTCCTCTCGGGCAAATCGTAATCAGGATCATAATAAATCGTGACCATTAACTATCATTCTCAGCTATGCTAATGATCATCTTTGTTCATCTTTCCTAGAAATAAAATTTTTGGAGTGCCTGGGTGGGTCAGTCAGTTAAGTGTTGGACTCCTGACTTAGGCTCAGATCATGATCTCAAGGTTTGTGAGTTCAAGCCCCGCCTTGGGCTCTGCGTTGACAGCACATCCTCCGCTTGGGATTCTCTCTCTCTCCCCCTCTCTCTACCCTCCTCTACTTGCACATGCACTCACAGCACTCTCTGTCTTTCAAAATAAATAAACTTAATAGAAAAAGAAATACAACTTTCGTATGACTTAGAAATAGAATATGGAATGCATGTAAAATTCATCTGAGAAATATCTATCCAAATTTGTAATATTGATGCCACAAAATAGCAGAGAGAACTGTACTAATTACCCTGCCCAAAAATAATGTTTTAGGGGTGCCTGCGTGGCTCAGTCAATTAAGCCTCCGACTTTGGCTCAGGTCATGAACTCACAGTTCGTGGGTTTGAGCACCATGTCGGGCTCTGTGCTGACAGCTCGGAGACTAGAGCTTGTTTTGGATTCTGTGTCTTCCTCTCTCTCTCTGCCCCTCCCTGACTCATGCTCTGTCTGTCTCTCAAAAATGAAGAAATGCTAAAAAAAAAAAATGTTTTAAGATATGGTTAGCCTCATCATGGCCAGTAATTTCTATCTGGGGAAATTATACAGAGGCTTAGTGCTTGCCCATTTCGGATTAGATACCCAGGGTTTGTTTTTGTTTTGTTTTGTTTGCTTTCTAAAAATTTTTTACTTTTGAGAGGCAGAGACATAGTGCAAGTAGGGTAGGAGCAGAGAGAGAGACACACACAGAATCCAAAGCAGGCTCCAGGCTCTGAGCTGTCAGCACAGAGCCCCCGGTGCAGGGCTCAAACCCACAAACTGTGAGATCATGACCTGAGCCGAAGTCGGATGCTTAACCGACTGAGCCACCCAGGAACCCTTAAATCATTAATATTCTTCAGAAATAGGAAAACACCACACAATCATAAGAGGTAAAGTACGTTCTGAATTAGAGATGTGTAGACATATCAACATAGAGGAGGCCTTTAGTTGAATTCTACAATATTAGCCAAGAGTAAATATGGAAACACAAAAACTTCCATGTCTAGATATCAAAGGATTTTTCTCCTTTCCACTGGTCATAAAATTTATAATTGATTTTACACTCAAATAGACAAATAGGCAATCAAATCAAGTAGGGTAACAAAAGAGATTCTCCATTATCTTTCACTCAGGAGATAAAATATCTCGATAAACTATTAATCCATTTATGGAGATCAGCAAGTTATCAGACCATAAAGCAAATTACCAATCATGCTGACACCAGTGGATAGTAATTTATCTCCCTTAAACAAACCAAAAGCACAACACAGCAAAACACACAATTATTGAAGAGGGAAAAATAATTTTTCTACTGACGCTTTGAATTCATCATATCGAGACTTACCTTGGGCATGAGGTCCCCCTCTTTCCTGGTGAGGAAGTTTATCCAGTTCTGTCAGGTGAATCTGCTGAATATCTCAGGAGAAGACATCTAAAATTATATAAAATTACAATATTGAAGTTTTGAAACACTAATACAGAAAATAGGCAAACAATTCAATAGAAGATGAAGTAGCCTGAAGTCCAAGGAGGATATAGAATAATTTCTCTTAACAGAGGAATCACAGATGGAAAAAATGAACATTATTCAATAAAAGACTGAGATATTTAGTTATTTGGAAAGAAAATACAATTAAATTATACTTTTATGCTATCTAGTGTAAGCAGTTTCAAATATATCAAATGACAAAATGAGAAAAATCAATCATTTTAATTGCTGTCAGGAAAAAAATTATTTTTACACTATTCGGGGAACGACTCTAAATACACACTTTTTTTTTTTAAGTTCAGATGGTAGGTTTGATTCTGTGATGCTCCTGATCCATGGAATACTCTTGTCTTAGATTGTTTCTAAGCTCTTAACCTTGTCACATTTTTTAATGTGCTAACATTCATCTCGTGTGCTTTCTTTTCTTCTTCCGCTTCCCTTCTAAAGAATTATTGTGATGTTTTTAAATGTTGCTATTTTCCATTTATATGTGTTCATGTGTGCACACGTTTTTAATTTTCACAAATGTCATATGTTAGATATCCTCATCTAGTCCCCTGCCCACCCCCCCCACAGATATTATCTTTTAAAAATTCCACAGGTTTCCATGTGTACAAATACAACATTGCTTCAGATTGCTGCATGATTCTCCATGGTGGGTGAGCATGGAGTGATTTTGTTTTTGGTTTGTTACAGGAGGGCAATTATTAATTCCCCATTGGTGACAGCGATTGAGGGTTTGGTTTTATGGCCTGATTACTTGATGATCACTGTAAATGGATTGATGGTTTATAGATATCTTTTATCTCTCGAATGAGAGATGACTGAGAACCTGTTTTGCTATTGATTAGTTTGATTGCATATCTATCTATTTGAACCCCATAAACCCTTTACCTGCTATGGACTGCATTCCAGATCTAACAAACTCCCTACAACACAAATAACACTTAAATGAACAATTTCATGGATGCTCCTCTGTGGGCCTGGGTGAGCATTTCTTTTGAATGTATACCCAGGAGTGCATGATTGTAGGAGAGACTTAGTTTTCATTTTAATCAATGGTGTCAGCTTACCCTTCAGAACAGTTATACTTCTCCTAATGGATTCAATCACCTTAAAGTGATACAGGTGAAATAGCAATTTTTAGCTAAGTGAGGATAGAGGGGAACACATTGTTAGGTGTCAGTTCATCCAAGTGGGTAAAAGGAGCCAGTTGAGGTCATCCATCACCATAGCAATGCCTCATTACAAGCCATCCTAAAAGTCAGTGTCTAATAAGCTCAGACATTCCTTTTTCTTACCCAGAGGTCTGTCTGGGGCTGCCCTGTTTCAGCCTCAGATCACCTGAATCTGCTTCTAGACTTTGAGTTGGGTTCAATCTGTTCTAGGCATCTCTGCCATTTCCCTGGAGCCATGGCTACTTGAGGCAAGTGGTCACTGGATGACAGAAGACAAGAGCCTGAGCAGGAACACTGAGGCCTCAGCATGAAACAGACCACGACTTTGCCCAAATACTATTGGACAAAGCAAATGCCATGACTAGTACAAGATCAATGGGTGAGGGACAGTTTGCTCACTTAACTAAGAACCCCAAAGTGACAGATTGTGATCCAAACAATCCAATCTGCCATGATGGACATCTAAGGCAAGATGAAGGATGTCAGGAAACTTCTTGGTATTTCGATAAAATTTCCAGCAGATACCACTGAAATAGCTGGTAGAGGAATGCATGGGAATTAGTAGGGACTGAAAGGATCTGGAGAACAACAGGATGGAAAGGAAAAGATGGGTGGCCACAAGTGTTTCCCCTAAGGTGAAGATTCTAGCTCCTTAGAAAGAGAGAGACATGCATTTTGAGCAGTGTACAGAGACAATTAATTGCTCAAATGGATATCAATTTCTCCAATTAAAAAATATAATTGGTTGGGGACTAGAGAAAAATTCAAGCTGGCATAAGTAAATACCCTTTATATCAAATTCTCTCCCTTAGAACAAACTTAGGCTCCTTTCTGTCGAAGTAGTCCACATTCCTTTGGGAGAGCTGGGCTGAATGAATCCCCTGACCTAGCGAATGCTCCATTGTGATAGAGTTTGAGCAGCACCATGCAAATTATTCCAGCTTTTCCCCTTTACCACTGGATCCCATTCCTAGTAATTGAATTATGCGAAATGAAATATAAAACAGTTGCAATGAATGACTATGCCTTAATTAAAAAGAAAGAAAAAAGTACTCACCTCCACACATGAAAAAGGCAATTAGTCCCATTTTAGAACATTTCTAATTTAACCAGAATTTCAATGATATTAACTTTTCAATTGTAAGAGCATGGGCCTACTAAGACTCATTTATTTTTAAACCTCAGATTCACTCATCTCCATACATAAATGAAAGTTACTCATTAATAATGCTATTCCCCATTCCTGTGTTTCACATTCTCTACATGCAAATAGATCTGCTCTTCAATGTAAGCATATTTAATTAGTGCATAAGCCACCTCTACTTGGCTATCCAAAATTAAACAAATTACATTCTAATGCTATCTTCAAAAGAATAGTCTTGGTTTAAAAAATTATTTTATTTTTTCATTTTCTTTATTTCTTTATTTTAGAGAGAGAGAAAAATAGAGAGAGAGAACACTACTAGGGGAGCAGGGCAGAGGGAGAGAGCTACTTTAATTAAGCTGGCTCCACACTTCATGCAGAGCCTGACACAGGGCTCTATCTCTACTGTGAGATCATGACCTGAGCGAGTCAGATGTCCAACTCCTGAACCACCCATGCGCACCTCCTCCCCTTCAGTTCTAAATAAAAACTGCACTCAGTATGGCTGATCTCAGTTATCAACTCCTTCTCAGGGTTTCAGGAATTAAAAACATTTTCTGGAAACAAATGAGTCCCTAATTGTAGAGGTGTGCTTATCAGGACACTCCCCTGCTTTGTCTTCACTGCAACGCCTTCTCTTAGCAACCAAAAAAAGGTATGTGTTCTTTAGATGCCACTTCTGAAGTGGGGCTAATGGCTCTTCTGGAGTCTTAGTAATCCATGCTAGAAACTCAGGAAAGACCGAATGCAGCTTTCCTTGTGTGAACTTTCTCTGCCATCAACAGCAAGCCAGCTGAGAAACTGTTCTGGATTGTGGAGGGAATTCTCCCAAAGGGTAACGTATATTCCCAGAGGAATGCTTTGAAACCCAATTGTACTGCTAAGATTTTATGATCACAACACTGTCCTTTACAAAATTAGCAACTGCAATGACTATTTGCATTTTTTCCTCATCATTTCCTTCCAAATAATTCTGTCACATCTACCTGGCAGAGCATGGTTCCTAAGCTGCTGACCCCCTCAGAGATAGGTGTGCACAGCAGGAACAAGAAAGTCAGACTTTTCATCTGCCATAAGGCATATAAAATTGCTCTTACCTTCAAAGCCCATGAAATCAAGCAAGTCATCACCAAAGTGGCAGTCAAATTGATAATGCAGTGTTTAATGGATTTTATCTCTTTCCCTGCTTCACACCCCTGTCCCCAGTGTTTTCTCTTAGAACAGTGTTCAAGAACCAACCATGGGCACATACACACACGCACACACACTGTGTGTGTGTGTATACATATACATACATACATACATACATACATATATATATACATATATACATAATACATATATATATATATATATACATATATTTTCTTTTGGAAGAAAAACCAAAAAAAAAAAAGAAGAAGAAAAAGTCTATACCTTCATGTCTCATTATGTCTGTTGACTTGTCTGGTTAACTTTTTTTAATGTTTATTCATTTTTGAAAGAGAGAGTGTGTGTGTAAGCAGGGAATGGGCATAGAGAGAGGGAGACACAAAATCCAAAGCAGGTTCCAGGCGCTGAGCTGTCAGCACAGAGACCAATTCAGGGTTCAAAATCATGAACTGTGGGTTCATGACCTGAGCTGAAGTCAGATGTTTAACCAACTGAGCCACCAGGGATCCCAATGTGTCTTACTGATAAACATTAGTTCATTTTCAGTTTTTCATTCTTACAAAACACCATCATCAGAGGTTCAACTTCACTGCATCCTTGTTCCATTAAGCAAATTCTTTTCTTCCTTCTTCCTTCCTTCCTTCCTTCCTTCCTTCCTTCCTTCCTTCCTTCCTTCCTTCCTTCTCTGAGAGAGAGAGAGAGAGAGCAGGTTCCACACTCAGCACAGAGCCTGAACACAAGGCTCCATCCCACAACCCTGGGATCATGACCTGAGCCAAAATCAGGAGTCTGTCTGACTCAGTCAACCAACAGAGCCACTCAGGCCTCCCAACAAATTATTTTCATAATATAAATTCCTATGTGAACAGCATTTAGCTTCACAGAGAATTTGTACCAAATGAAATTCTTGCCACAAATGGTGTATGAGACACATATTTTATCACATCCTCACAGGCCGCTGATGACATTATTCATTTTCTGAGGTATTCTGACAAAGAATACACACATATATACAACTACAGACACATAAATATGACTTAACTTCTACTTGATTATTATTGAAATGTCACAAGTGTTTCTGTTTGGGCACTTCTGTGAGTGTGTATGGTGTGCATGTGCATACGTGCGTGTGTTTGGAATTGCTGGTTCATATCCTTCATCTTGATTCTTCTCTTTCATAATGAGTTTTTGAAACATTCATTCATTTCAATGGCAAGTAATATTTATTGAGGACCTACTAGATGCTGGATGAGATGTGGTAGGAGATGCAGAAGGTACTGTGAATATCAAGCATGGCTCCTGACCTCTTGTGTCCCAAGTGTAGCAGCAAAGATGGCCACCGATAACGTCACCTGTGACATGGCTGGGAAATATTTCCCTGGCAGAGAACATATGGTGGGAGAGCACCAAGAGTCAGTCCATCAGGGCATGCTGGAAGACCAGTCATGGATGTAAGGCTCGGGTTGAGTGTCAGCCAGGGAAAGAGGGACAGAAGAACATTTCATGGAGAGGAAAACAGCACAAAGCACAGTTTTCTTAGTTTATTTTTGTTTGTAACCATTTTGCCAAAAGAAAATTAAAATTTTTTTTCTCAAATGTATAAACATGTCCCCTTACAATTTAAATTTGTCATACCTAGATACTCCATTGTTACTGTAAAGTCATATTATCATTCATTTATATTTCCTTCAGTAGTTCTATTATTTTTATTTTTCTCTTTCGAATAATTTTTAAAGTTTATTTACTTATTTTAAGAGAGAGAGAGAGAATGCACACCAGGGGCAGAAGAGAAGGAAGAGAGAGAATCTTAAGCAGGATCCATGCTGTTAGCACAGACCCTTAAACAGGGCTCGAACTTATGAACCATGAGATCATGACCTGAGCTGAAGTCAAGACGTGGAGGCTTAACTGACTGAGCCACTCAGGAGCCCCCTCTTTAATTTTTTTTAAAAATCTGGAATATATTTGCTTTATAGTATGAGAAGGATATCTTTTATTTGTTTCAGAGGAATTTACAAACAATTCTGCCTCAAAACTGTTAAGTAGATTCCTCTACTTAAACAGAAGTTTCTTGAAGCAAATATTGATCTCTTGCCACATTGATTTAAATCTGTACAGTCATCAAATACCCCTCAAACATTACCAAATCTCTCCTTCTCTGGCCCAACAAATTCTTCCCTTCTGGGGTCCTCACTGCCCCCTCTCCTAATTTACATCACAAGTGTGTTTTTCTTTTTTTCCTAATTCTCATCAATTAGTCTGTCTATGATGGTTACCCTCAAATTAAGTCAATTTGTTATTCTTTGTTAGTCAGTCATACAAGACACAAGTTAGAGAACAGAAGTTAATATTCATTAGAAGAAAAATAAAATAGCGATAAGAAATGCATTTTACCTTCTTTGGAAGTGTGCAATTCAATGAAAGTTTCCAGTAATTTTTTTATTGTAACATTTCAAAAATAACTAAGAGCAAAGGAATTCACTCTAAAACTAATTGGTCCGTAGACTGCATGAAATTGGCATGGTGCAATAAACAAAATAATTTAGAAAGGGTACTTCACCAAAATAAGAGAATTTGTATGGCCAAATTCTCTCAAGGGGGATTAGGCTGTCCCTGAAGCAAAGGTACTTTGTTGGTCTTGAGAAACAAAATACCTCTCCTTGTAACAGCATGAAGTCTGGCAGACAGTCACAAAATATTACCAGAAATATGAAATAAACATCGTCAAATACATTCCATATGTATTTTTAGAGACAATTCAACTAAAGCAGCTTACAAGAACCTGAATTAGAGTCATTACAATACATAACTAAAAGCATTATTATTTTTAATGACAGTAATAAGAATGTAGTCCATCTTTTCTCCCTGAGAATGGTTTTCCAATTTTAAACACATACCCCACAAGCTGTAAAATTGCCAGAGAGAAAGCACGGGCTCTTGTATTAAAATACTGGAGAAGATATAACAACTCTTTTCTTGAAGAAATTTTGTCTGTGATCAATGATGGTGTGTTGGCACATTAACAGTTTGTCTGATTTGGCAAATGGTATCACCTCCCCGATAAGGTTTAGATCCTAATTAATTTGGTGGTATTGCTGGAGTGGAAAGAGAGGACTTCATGTTAGGATAGAAAAGCGATTTGAGCGTCCATTCCTCATACTGTCCACAGGCGTCCTCAGCCATGTAGCAATGGTCAGCAAGAAGCCACAGTAGTGAAATCTGGAGCAGAGCCTACAGGTGGGTCAAGAATGGCAAAGGGGGTCTCAGTCCCAGGAAGGTGCTCAAGGTCAGAAGAAGGGGCAGACAGCACAGCTGAGAGGGTCAGTACAAGCAAGGGCTTATACTTTCGTCAAAGAACAGAGCTCTGGTGAGGAATCATGTTGGTCCTTTGGTGAAGTTTATTCCTGTACATTCTCTTGTCTGGTCTGAAGAATGCCATGTTTCTCCCTGGCCTAGGCTTTCCTCCCTGCTGTGAATGTTTGGGAAGGGAAGAGTCAGGAGCCATAAAGAAAAGGTTCTCCTGAGAAGCTGGTAGACAGCCGCAGAGAGCAACATTCTGCTTCCTGAGCACAGAGGTGCTTCGTAGGATCTTAGGGCAATGCCTCCCTAAAATACCATCTTTCTTTTATTGTTTATCCACCTGAAAAGCAAAAACTAGCCCTTTGAAGTTAAGACACAGGAATTGCTAAGATGGTAAACAATACCAAGGAGTCAATTCTGGGATTTTGCAGACCATATATGGCTACTTGATCTAGAACCTAGTTGTCTAAGCTTTGTCTTGTGTTGTCTAGCATCTGTGTTAAGATTGGAATGAGAAAAACGTGAAGAGAAGGAAACTCTATGGAGAGGAAGAACGAGGTGTCATACGCCATTACTGAGACTTTCAAAGTGCAGATGGGGGATTATCTGGAAAGACATTTTATATCCCAAATTATTAAAATTTGGTCCTTCTGCCCTACTAATGTGTGTCACTCATATCCCTAGCTCTAAATTGCCATCTGCTCCACTATAAATCACTCTACAGGCTTTTTCTTCAGTCCATGACTGCAGTGTGTCACCAAACCTGTCCTACGCAGTCCCTGATGTCGAGTCTGGCCATGAGAAAAGGGCACCTGACCTGACAGTGAACAGATGCAAGCCCCGATTAAGAGATGCCTTCAACCTGCAAGATACTCAAGAATTCACTCAGGACTAGCCATCTCTATACAGAGTGTAGAAGCCCATTTTCTATACAGAATCATTCGAAAGCCACCACTGGTATGGTTCATCTCTCCATTTATACCATATAAAAGGAAACAAACAAGAAAAATCTGAGAGCATCCAGAAAACATGGCATTTCAAGGAGAGGTCCCCTTCTGTGACTTAGAGTAATAAAGGTAACTCACCAAACTTGTCCATCTATGCTTTTAAAAAGACAGTGGAAGCATTTTCAGGGAAACACAATCAATATTCACAACTTTTGTACAAGAATATAATGCTTAAAGTGATGATTATTCTCAAAAGAGCACTGAAAAATTTAAGTGACTGCTCATATTTTCTTAAAACAAATGGCAAATAGCCCATGGGTATCATCATAACAAGCAGGGAAGAGGTGGTTATGAGCTTCACATTGGATAAGGAATTTCAAGATGGCAGCACCTTTCTAGCTCATGGTCAGCATGGACAGCTTTCCAGGGAGATATTTTGAATGGCTGCATCACAGGGCTCATTAATGAATTTGAAATCAAAGATCATTCCAAACAAGAATGCAACTCAGACAGAGAAAGCCAAGCCCCAACAACTCGCTCACTTTCCGTGGAAAACCCGGTATCAGACAACTGTGCAGGCAGACTGAGAACTGCTCAGCCCAGGCTCTCAATCCTGATCAGGTGATGGCAAGGATGCAACTTAAGGCTCGTGCTGACACGTATGCCATGATTACTGCCTCAAGTCTGGGAAGATCACAGCAGAATGCAAGCTAACTGTGAAACTGACTCTGCTACACATCATAGGACCCTGAAAGGGAATATCCTGGGGCAGTACCTTTATCCCAAACCCCCATGTTTGAAATCTTCTGGCTACTGAGAGACCTTCTGGATGACACTTGAATCACTGTTCCCACCAGAGGCTGCTCCCCCAGTCCTCTCTGCTCCTCACCCCTCCTTTCAGATATAAGCTCAACCAATGTTGGGCTTCTCCTTTTGAAAATACATTGGAGATTTGATTTGGCCATAATCACTGTATACACTTCGAGGCCAATCCACGTATCTCTTGAAACTCCAATCTGAGCTATGTTCATCTACAGTCACTGGGAAAGACCAACGTCGGGTTTCTGCTTTCAGGAGAATCATGTTTGATTTATAACAAATACACACATGCAGGAAACATACAGAGCGGACAGGTTCCATTTAATCTGGTCTAATCCATTGTGCTATGCATCACAACCCAATTTGTATGCAGGTATTAAAAGAAGAGGTTTTGAGCTTGTACAGCAACTGTTCCAAAGTTCACACATTTTTCTACCTGGACCATGTGCAATCATATGGATGCTTTCTTTATCAGGTTCATAAAAAAATACAACATGTTTAGTTTGTTACTTTTCAGCTTGCAGTGTCTGTAAAGGGAAATTAGAAGCAGAGATCTGAAGGCTGACTGGCAGACACCATGGGAAGAGGAAATTATGTGTTGCCAGATCACTCATAGCAGGAGAAATGAAGACACAGCAATGAATAGAACAAAAGGAACCAAGAAACATAGAATTCCATTCCCACACTGTACCATGATGGGTCTGTAAATAGTGATGTCCAAAAAATGTATTTGTTTCTGTGCATTCTAAGAAAGTCCAAGCCATTAAATTTTCTTTTTTTTTTTTAATGTTTTATTTATTTTTAGGAGAGAGAGAGAGACAGCATGAGCAGGGGAGGGTCAGAGAGAGAGGGAATCACAGACTCTGAAACAGGCTCCAGGCTCTGAGCTGGCAGTCAGCACAGAGCCCGACGCGGGGCTCGAACCCACGAGCCACGAGATCATGACCTAAGCGAAAGTCGGACGCTTAACCGACTAAGCCACCCAGGTGCCCCAAGCCATTAAATTTTCAATCCTTTTCAAGATAAATAGAGATGAAGAAGGGGAAAAGACAGTAATAAGTGTCAGGGTATAAGCATTAGGGATTAACATCCTGATGTTAAACAAGTTTGATTTCACCTGGCAACTCCATTTCATTCTTAGGGACTTCCCAGAGCACTACATGGCTAAGAAGTGTGAGGCTGCATCTAGACTAGGTCAAAAAGAGGGCTACGGTTGATTAGCGATGTTTTCCATAGCTTTGAGGGAGAAGGTTCAGAATGGAAAGTTAGGAGGGAAACTTATCCCTTGGTAATGAAAATGCTGTTGAATATCAAGGAATGGGGGGGACTTGCTGGCACTTATAATATATTGTAAACAGCTCACCCATAAAATATTTTGAATCTTACCAAAGAGGGACATGCCTGCTGCCTTTATAGATGGAGATACATAACTACTTAGAAGTTTAGCTGAATTTGTAAATATCAAGACAGCATCATATGGCAGGAAAATCATTGAACAGGCTTCCAGGTAGGATGGAAGTAGTAATGATGCACATTGTTTAAACAAGGTAATCTTTTTCATCTGTATTTCACTTTTCATGCCAACAGTGAATTTTTAAAGAATGAACTTTCTATTATGTGATACAGGTTGGCCTTCAGAGGAACACTGGTAAGGGGTCAAGAGTCCTGGGAACCCGCTTGCTATGGGCCATTAATTAGCTTTGTGACCCAGCACAAGCCACACTGCTATACCTCCGTTTCCTCAGATGGCAAATTAGGGGAGTAGGCAAATACGAAGTAAGTTGTGTTCTGGCTAAAAAGCTATTACTCATTATAAGCTCAAGGAAGTGAATATTCTATAAGAAATGCAAAGTTCTTCCAGAAGTAATGGCATCAATACATTGATATATCTGTAATGTTTCATAACACTTTAATTCCCTAGTCATATGTTCTCATAACAATCTTTCTTAAGGGAAAAAAATAAAGGCTTATTAGTATGTGAAAAAGATTTAATGACCTTTCTTGGTCAATGAAATAAGACCTGCAAATTAACGCGTTTCTTAACCATTTATTTTAACAGTCATACCTCTCAGGACTACATTTAATGGTCCTGACTTAATTTTTTAATCTGTTTTTTGACCAAAAAAAAAAAAAAACCCATCAAATTAAACCACTTTTAAGGGCAACTGTTTTGTGGTCATATCAGTATCAAATGTCTGTATCATGTCACAGAGTACGTATACTTCCATTCTGGTCACATGGAAAGCCTCCTAAGGAACATTTTGATGAGATTTGTTGCTTCCAAGGCTTATTTTTATCATGTGTTCAAAACTCAAACAAAAAGAAGAGGTACAATTAAGTGAAGTTGCTTAGTATATTTTTCACCAGATCCAAATTGCAGATTATACAGATGAGAGAATCCTGACGTAAATATCAAGGCGTTGTCCATTTGTCCATTCATGCCACCTGGCATAACACACTGAATGCAGCAGCCAGTGAAATGTATTTTAATAAATGAAAAAAATTGTAAAGAAATGGTGATAGCCCATTAAGTATAAAAGCATCATTAAATTTAATTTATTTCTTTCTTCACAGCCCATTATCTACCTATGTGATTCTTCACCATATTGCTTTAGTATGCAGAAATGCCCTAGCTCAAGATAAAAATTGTCATGCTCTTCCACAGTATAACATGATTGGTAAAAACATATAATCAAAGTTTCCAATACAAATTAACCTTCAAATTAATTATACAAGTAAAAGTTAAAAATAATTTTAAAAATCAGTAATTAGAATTTTACTGAATTTTGTGGTTGCGATAATGGTGAGGAATGAATAACAGTGATATTCAATCCTCATCAATGTATTTTATATTATCAATTCTTAATTACATGGGTTTAGAATATCTGAGTATTCTCCATCTAATGGTCATTCTTAGTCCATTGGAATCATCATAAATACCACAAGTTGCTTTGTTTTGTTTTTCAGAGAAAATTTACTTCTAACTTTTCATTTTAAGTTACAATTAAGAGCATTAAAACATACACATACATGCACACACAGAGACATATTGTAGAAGATATTTTAGTCTCAGTGAAGGTAGCACATCCTCTGAAGATCCTATGTTGACTCCTTAAGACCAAGTTAGACCCTCCTCTATATTCTCACTGAACATGGCACTGATATGATCATTGTACTGACCAAGACGAACACTGACTTCCTGTGTGCCTGTCAGTCCAATTATGATCATTAGCTTTCTGGCCTTTACAACTACAGTGCCTGGAAAAGTACATACCCCATTGGACCTATTTAATAAATTATTTTTTTTTAATTTTTTTAATGTTTTATTTATTTCTAGGAGAGAGAGAGAGAGACAGCGTGAGCAGGGCAGGGTCAGAGAGAGAGGGAGTCACAGACTGAAACAGGCTCCAGGCTCTGAGCTGGCAGTCAGCACAGAGCCCGACGCGGGGCCCGAACCCACGAGCCACGAGATCATGACCTAAGTGAAAGTCAGACGCTCAACCGACTAAGCCACCCAGGTGCCCCTAATAAATTATTTTTTAAGTGAATGAATAAAGGACATCATGCACGGGAAAAAATAGTATAGTGTGACTGTAAATTTCTGGGTGGATTTAAAGCAGTTCATCCTGGGGGCACCTGGGTGGCTCAGTTAGTTAAGCAACTGACTCTTGATTTTGGCTTAGGTCATGATTTCATGATTTGTGAGATGGAGCCCTGAGTTGGGCTCTGTGCTGACAGAGTGGAGTCTGCTTGAGATTCTTCCTCTCATTTTCTCCATGCCCCTCCCTTGCTCTCTCTCTCTCTCTCAAAAAAAATAAACTTTAAAACAAGCAGTTTATTCTGTGATCACATAAATATTTACTACTAGCAATTGTCAAAAGAAAGATCTTTGTCATTATATCATAATATAAGATTCATTTGTTCATTAACACTATGGTATAAGATGTGAATAGTTCCTACCTCTAAAGTTTAGTGTAATTTTAGGACATATATTAAGAAGGAAATGTTTTAATATTGACCTTAACTTTTTTTTAAAGCTTATCTATTTAGTGGGGGTGGGGGTAGGGAAGGGACAGAGAGAAAGAGAGAGAGAATCCAAAGCAGGCTTCACCCTGTCAGCTCAGACCCTGACTCCCACGATGTGTGAGATCATGACCTGAGTTGAGTCCAAGATTAAACGCTTAACCAACTGAGCTGCCCCGGTGCCCCAGCTTAACTTCTTAATAAATTGTATTTTTTATAACTGGATCAATCTTAAAATTCACTGTTTTAACAGGTTGGAGGCAAAGTTAATTAAACTAAAAAATAAAAGGCAAGTGCCTTAGTGTCTCAGTCTGTTAAGCATCCAACTCTTGATTTCAATTCAGGTCATGATCTCATGGTTGTGAGATCTAGCCCGGTATTGAGCCCTGCACTGGGCATGGAGCCTGTTTAAGATTCTCTCTCTTCCCCTGCCCCTCCCCTGCTCATGCTCTCTCTCTCAAAATAAATAAATAATAAATAATAAATAAATAAATAAAATATAGTCATGGAAGAAATATAAAATTTTTAATATTGTATATGTGATAAAACAAATTTTATAACCCTTAGGTAATTTCTAAAAAGTAATCTGTACAAAATTTAAATTATCTGTATAATCTAATTATTGGATTTTTTTGGAAATAAAATTCATAAAGTGATTCCACTGAATAAATACCCATATAAGTATATACCATCCATTCCTAGGGCTTAAAAAGGGAATCCAGGGGCGCCTGGGTGGCTTAGTCGGTTGAGCGTCTGACTTTCGCTTGGGTCATGATCTCGCGGTTTGTGGGTTCGAGCCCCGCGTCGGGCTCTGTGCTGACTGCCAGCTCAGAGCCTGGAGCCTGTTTCAGACTCTGTGACTCCCTCCCTCTCTGACCCTCCCCTGCTCACCCTGTCTCTCTCTCTCTCTCTCTCTCTCCTAGAAATAAATAAAACATTAAAAAAATTTATAAAAAAAAAAAAGGGAATCCAACCATGCTTTGAGTGAGGAAATTTATTTTAATTTAAATCATTATGGTTTACTTCTTTAAATAAAGTAGAATTTTGAATAGTTTGGAATTATTTCATACCATTTTTAATTCTCTGGAAAAATACGTGAAAAATATGTAACTTTTCTTATACACTTAAATATGATTCCTTGAATCTATAGTGAACTCTCTACCTTAAAATAACTTCAAAGAGCAGAAAGGTGTAATTTCAAGCTGCTTTCTTCAAAAATACAGATAAGATTGTAATGGCTGGTTTGAGCAGTTTTGTTTTTTAGTGTTAAATTTTAGAGTTGAGTGATATGGAATGAGAGGAGATGCCATATGTCCCTTTTCTTACATTCAGAGCTTAAATAAACACCACATCATTTTCATGATGGATGATCCTCTGGAGAGTATATTCATCCACTGGGAGAAGACTGGGGGACTCAATTTAGGAAGAATGATGGTCAGTCAAGGGAAAGCAATTTCAGTTAGTGAAAGTACTTGGATAATTTTTGTTCATATCATCCCTGTTCTTTTTGTTTGTTTTATTTTCCCTATGACACATGAGGGATCCTGTATTTGAAGTTATTTATTGCTTTCATGGATTTTTTTATATACTGTTTACCTTAGCTACTCTACTTTTTATTTTCTTTTTACCTTGTCTAAACCCTGAGAGGAAATAATCTTTCATATACACCTTGTGCTGTTTTTTTCCCAAAATTACTCTTTGGGGTTACTGCAATAAAATTACATTTTCACGTATTCAGTGTTTGGGATATGATCTATTCTTCCCATGTCCTTAAAGTACATTGTTTATTTTTTGACCTTAGAATATCATTTCCATTCCCCTGCACAATACTTATGTAGAAGGTAGTGAATTAAAAAAAAAAAAAATTTAGAGTATTTGCTAAATCCTCTTTCAAAGAAAGTAGTGTGCTAGGAGATACATAACATCATGAAGATAATCCATTTGACACGTCTGACCTCATTTATATTCATATGAGAAAGTGATCCAATGAAATGCCAAGCTGATGTGCAAATGTGTTTCTATTCCCAGTAAATCTTTGCTAAGATTGTTACCTTCTTCCAAAAAATTAATTTATACACAGCAATTAGAGAATGCTCATATAAAAACATGCAAGGTCTAGGATAAGCTCTTTATAGCAACTTCTTAATCAAGCGGAAGTATGCCAAACTTCGGATGAAATCTCAATGAAGTAAAAAATTATTTAGAATTCATACAAATTAAGATGGAAAGAATTCAACATGCATGTGCAAATGTGTTTATAAAAATGTATACAAACACAACTACTGAAACTTCAAATGCTAAATCCCAATATAGGTCAGATTCTTGATGTAAATAGGACTCAAATCATCAAAGAGCTAATTAAAAAACCACTTCCATAATTTCCCTTGTCATTGATATGGAAGCATCTAAGTGTTTGGTGCTTTTGTTCCGTAATTATTTTTCATTCTTTTCACATATCTTAATCCATGAAGTCCCTGTTGCAATTAATATTGTTTTACCGAAGGGTATATACTTGTTATTCATAAATCTAATGTTTAATAAAATAGAAAATAGAATTCTACACAAAAAACAGCAGACTACTGTGGTGAATCAAGTATTTTGTTTTCCCACTACAAACAGTGAAAAAAATGGAAAATCATGAAGGCTTCCTCAAGGAAGGGGGCGCTCAACTGTTGGTGATCAGATCAAGCCAAAAGTTTCATGTAGACATCAGCACTGGATTTAAGCCTTTGGAGCTGCAACCTCAATGGGTTCACAAACACAGGGGAGGCCACTTTAGAGTTAGACTCATTACCTGGAAATGTACTTTCTGAATACACAAGATTTATGTAAAGAAGAGAATAAAAAACAACTCTACTTAATGATCAAGGAATGGAAGTTGACTCTGGCCTAAGATGTAAGTCGGTATCATGATTGAATATGAATTTTAAATTCCCACTATCTTCAGTATAGGACATTAATGTGAAAAATGAAAAATAAAACAGATTTTTTTAATATTGGAAAATACAATGGAAGAATCTTGATTTGTGCCTGATTTGAGGGGCAGGGGAAAATATTTGGGAGAATGAAAAATTATAGGCTAGGTATTGTATGATGTTACAGAATTAGTGTTAGTTCTCTAAGGCATGATGATATCATTGAAGCTGTAGGATAATATCCTCACACTTCAGAGATGTGAGCTGAGTCTTTGGTAGTGATATGTCTGATAGTGAGTACCTGGTGGCTCAGTAGGATAAGCATCCAACTCTTCTTGATTAAGGCTCAGGTCTTGATCTCACAGTTCATGGGAAGGGGCCACATTACACTCTGCACCAACAGGGCAGAGCCTGCTTGGAAATCTCTCTCTCTCTCTTCTTTCTGCCCCTTCCCTGCTCACATGCACACTCTTTCTCTCAAAATAAATAAACATTAAAAAATTAAATAAAGTGAGGGAGGCAAGATGGCGGAGAAGTAAGGAGCTCTGTACTTGCACTCGCGCCCATACATCACACAGAAAAGATCTGAAGCCATTGGAAACCATACAAAACCTGAGAGACTGGGAGAAAAAAGGACGCAGAATCCACTGAGAAAGCCTTCTAACGTGAGTGCGAACCGGGGAAGGTAAAATCAGCCCGGGATCGGAGCCTCCAGGGTGGGAGGCGATCCCCCTCTACCCTCTACGGGGAGTGAGAGGGGAAAAGGAGAGAGTCCGAGACAGAAAAATCTCCGCTCGGTGCATAGAAAGACCGTACTTGCCAAATATCTGCACACCAGGTCCCCTCGCGACAACTGGTCCTGGGGGAGGCTGAGCACACAAACTGCTTCTTTGTGCCGCTCCTGGAGGTGGGGTTTTAAAGCGGAGCGGGTGCGCCTGCCGCCATTGTAGCTCCAGGGCGGCTGGGATCCCTGAAAGAGACGCGCAGACACCGGGCATCCGCGCTCCTGGCTGGCTGGAACTCGAGAGGGAAGGCAAAAAGCTAAAAACTGGAAATTTGCCTGTGAGTTCGTGTTTCGGGTGACGAGCCATAGAGAGACCCGGTTTTCCTCACTCCAGCGGCGGCGCGCCTGCCGCCATTGTAGCTCCAGGGCGGCTGGGACCCCTGAAGGAGACGCGCAGACACCAGGCGTCCGCGCTCCTGGCTGGCTGGAACTCGAGAGGGAAGGCAAAAAGCTAAAAACTGGGAAATTTGCCTGTGAGTTCGTGTTTCGGGTGACGAGCCATAGAGAGACCCGGTTTTCTTCACTCCAGTGGCGGCGCGCCTGCCGCCATTGTAGCTCCAGGGCGGCTGGGACCCCTGAAGGAGACGCGCAGACACCAGATGTCCGCGCTCCTGGCTGGCTGGAACTCGAGAGGGAAGGCAAAGAGCTAAAAACTGGGAAATTTGCCTGTGAGTTCGTGTTTCGGGTGACGAGCCAAGAGAGGCCCGGTTTTCCTCACTCCAGCGGACTCAGGCTGCGCGGACGCTGCAGGCAAGCCCCCACGCATGCGCACCAGAGCCGACCAGAGAAGAAAGCAGCGATCCTGACTCCGCCCGAGAGCTCAGCAGGGAGCCTGGAATAGCCCCAGGGGGTTGTCTGGGAAGCTGTGTCTAAGGCAACTTCAGCGGGGCGCGGGCTGGGATCTGGAGATTGGAACTGGCCTGGGTTGAAGAGTGCAACCAACTTCGGCTGTGTCCCCGGAATGGGGAGTTGACACGCCAAAAAAAAAAAAAAAACCGAGCTGCAGCGCGGGGTTCAAGAAGGGACTGGAGCACTGTCACTCTCCTTCCCACAATCGCCAAGGCAGAACCCCCGCCTGAGGCATCGGATCACGCCACGCCCATCCCTGCCTGAGAGGTGCCCTCCTCCCTTTTTTTTTCTTTTTTTTTCTTTTTCCTTTTTTTTCTTTTTTTTTTCTTCTTTCTTCTTTTTTTTCCCTTTCTTTTCTCTTTTTTCTTCTTTTTTCTCTTTTCTCGCTTTTTCCCCCAAAACACTGACCTGATTAACTCTGGTCGCCAGCTTGCTTAAACAATCACAAGTCCATTCTGTAAATGTAAATTCTACGCCTACTGACTTTTTCAGCTATTTCTCTCAGGAGTAATTAGACTATATAGTTTCTCTGGATAATTCCAGCATCCTTCTCTCACCTATCCAACCACATTCTACCCTTTACCTCTTTGAAAAAAAGTTTCTTATCCCTTCTGCCTGTTCATTCTATTTCCAAATCTGCCTTGTCTCACCCTGCCTTCTCTCTTTTATTCTATGCTCTTCAACCAGCACTGCATACACACGGCTATTTAACTGTAGCTGGGAAATCCAGGTATATGCTTTAAACTGTTCTTTGTCCATCGGTTTTCTTCTTTTTTCCTTTTCTTTTCCCCTTTTTGACCCTTTTATGTATTTTATGCTCCCTATTCGCCCTCCCTCCTCCGTCTTTTCTATTAACTTTTTCGTTTTCCCTCTCACTTTGCATGTTAGTTGAATCAGCCTGTGCGTTTGTGTGCTCCTGCTCCCTGTGTGTTTGTCTGTCTGTTTTCTTTTCCAGGGCTACCTCAAGAAACAAGCTAGAGTACACAAGGTGAAGAGTCCCAAATATCACTACGAATAGGAAAATAAAATAACTAAGGTCCCAACAAGAGTGACCGAGGGATACCATTCAAAAAACAATCTCTGAAAGGATACGCCCTGGAAAGTCAAAGAGTTTCTTGGATATAGCAGTGCTCATAGAAATAGAGAGCATAACAGGTCTTTAAAACCAACAAGAGCCGGAAAGCTAACTAAAATGACGAAACGAAAGAGCTCTCCTCCAAAGAAACTCCAAGAAGAAATGACAGCTAATGAACTGCTCAAAACAGATATCAGCAGCATAAGTGAACAAGATTTTAGAATAATAATGGTGAAATTAATAGCAGGGCTTGAAAAAAACATAGGGACATCAAAGAAACTATGGCTACAGACAGAATGGAAAATAAAAATAGGCATGAAGAATTAAAAAATGCGATAAATGAGATACATAATAAATTAGAGGCCTCCAATGCACGGCTTGAAGAGGCAGAAAGGAGAATAAGTGATTTAGAAGACACCATTATAGAAAAACAAGAAGCTGACAAAAAAAGAGACAAACTGATCCAGGAACAGGAAAGAAGAATTCGAGAGCTCAGCGACACAGTCAAACGCAACAATATCCGTATCATAGGAATCCCAGAAGAGGAAGAGAGAGGGAAAGGTGCTGAAGGAGTCCTGGAACAAATTATAGCAGAGAACTTCCCCGACCTGGGGAAGGAAGTCAATGTGGAAATACAAGAGGCTCAGAGGACTCCTCTCAGACGTAACTTGAATCGATCTTCTGCACGACATATCATCGTAAAAATGGCAAAATACAAGGACAAAGAGAGAATTTTGAAAGCAGCTAGGGAGAAAGGGCCCTCACATACAAAGGGAAACCCATCAGAGTGGTGACAGACCTATCTACTGAAACGTGGCAGGCCAGAAAGGAATGGCAAGAGATCTTCAATGTGATGAACAGTAAAAATATGCAGCCAAGAATCCTCTATCCAGCAAGCCTGTCATTCAAAATAGAAGGAGAGATAAAAACCTTTCCAAACAAACAGAAATTGAAAGAATTTGTCACCACGAAGCCAGCCCTACAAGAAATCCTGAGGGGATGCTCTGAAGGAAAGGTTGCAAGGAACAAAGATTCCAGAGACACCACCACAAACATGAACCCTACAAAAGATACAAAGACTCTAAACCCACATATTTCAATAATAACACTGAATGTAAATGGGCTGAATGCTCCAATCAAAAGATATAGGGTAGCAGAATGGATTAAAAAACAAAATCCATCTATATGCTGTCTACAAGAAACTCATTTTAGACGGGAAAGATACCTTCAGATTAAAAGTAAGGGGATGGAGAAATATATATCATGCTACAGGAAATCAAAAGAAAGCCGGAGTAGCGATACTTATATCAGACACACTGGACTTTAAATTAAAGACAATCACAAGAGATGAAGAAGGGCACTACATAATAATTACAGGGTCCATCCATCAGGAAGAACTAACAATCATAAATGTCTACGCACCGAATATGGGAGCACCTAAATATCTAAAACAATTAATCACAAACAGAAACAAGCTTCTAGATAAGAATGTGCTAATAGCAGGGGACTTTAATACTCCGCTTACAGCAATGGATAGGTCAACCAGACAGAAAATCAGTAAAGAAATAATGGACTTGAAAGATACATTGGACCAGATGGACCTGACGGATATATTTAGAACTTTACATCCTGAGGCCAGGGAATTTACTTTCTTCTCAAGTGCGCATGGCACATTCTCCAAGATAGATCACATACTGGGACATAAAGCAGCCCTCAAGAAATATAAAAGAATAGAGATCATACCATGCACACTGTCAGATCACAATGCTTTGAAACTTGAAATCAATTACAGGAAGAAGTCTGGAAAACTTCCAAAAACATGGAGGTTAAAGAACAGCCTTCTAAAGAATGAATGGGCCAATCAGGCAATTAGAGATGAAATTAAAAAATATATGGAAACAAATGAAAATGAAAACACAACAATTCAAAATCTATGGGATGCGGCAAAGGCAGTCCTAAGAGGAAAGTACATTGCTCTCCAGGCCTATTTCAAGAGATTAGAAAAAGCGCAAGTCCAAAATCTAACAGCTCACCTAAAGGAACTAGAGGCAGAGCAACAAGAACGCCCTAAACCCAGTAGAAGAAGAGAAATAGTAAAAATTAGAGCAGAAATAAACAACATCGAGACCAAAGAAACAATTGAACAGATCAATGAAACCAGAGTTGGTTTTTTGAAAAAGTAAACAAAATTGACAAACCTCTAGCCAGACTTATCCAAAAGAAAAGAGAGAGCACCCAAATAGACAAAATTATGAATGAAAATGGACTTATTACAACCAACCCCTCAGAAATACAAGCAATTATCAGGGAATACTATGAAAATTATATGCCAACAAATTGGACAACTTAGAAGAAATGGACAAATTCCTAAACACACGCTCACTACCAAAATTCACACGGGAAGAAATAGAAAACCTGAACAGACCCATAACAAGTGAAGAAATTGAATCAGTGATCAAAAATCTCCCAACAAATAAGAGCCCTGGACCTGATGGCTTCCCTGGGGAATTCTACCAGACATTTAAAACAGAATTAATCCCAATTCTTCTCAAGCTATTCCAAAAAATAGAAAGCCAAGGAAAACTCCCGGACTCATTTTATGAAGCCAGCATCACTCTGATTCCCAAGCCAGACAGAGATCCAGCAAAAAAAGAGAACTACAGGCCAATATCCTTGATGAATACGGATGCAAAAATTCTCAACAAGATCCTTGCAAATCGAATCCAGCAGCATATAAAAAGAATCATCCACCAAGATCAAGTGGGATTCATTCCTGGGTTACAGGGCTGGTTCAACATTCGCAAATCAATCAATGTGATACATCATATTAATAAAAGAAAAGATAAAAACCATATGATCCTGTCAATAGATGCAGAAAAAGCATTTGACAAAATGCAGCATCCCTTCTTAATAAAGACTCTCGAGAAAGTTGGGATAGAAGGAACCTACTTAAACATCATCAAAGCCATCTATGAGAAGCCTTCAGCTAACATCATCCTCAACGGGGAAAAACTCAGAGCTTTCCCCCTGAGATCAGAACACGACAGGGATGTCCACTCTCACCACTGCTGTTTAACATAGTGCTGGAAGTCCTAGCATCAGCCATCAGACAACAAAAGGAAATCAAAGGCATCAGAATTGGCAAAGAGGAAGTCAAACTTTCACTCTTCGCAGATGACATGATACTCTACATAGAAAACCCAACAGACTCCACCAGAAGCCTACTAGAACTGATCCAAGAATTCAGTCAAGTTGCAGGGTACAAAATCAACGTACAGAAATCGGTTGCATTTTTATACACCAACAATGAAGCAACAGAAAGAGAAATCAAGAAACTGATCCCATTCACAATTGCACAAAAAACCATAAAATACCTCGGAATAAACCTAACCAAGGATACAAGAGATCTGTATGATGAAAACTATAGAAAACTTATGAAGGAAATTGAAGAAGACACAAAGATGTGGAAAAACATTCCATGTTCATGGATAGGAAGAATAAATATAGTTAAGATGTCATTACTACCTAAGGCACTCTACACATTCAATGCAATTCCAATCAAAATTGCACCAGCATACTTCTCAAAACTAGAACAAACTATCCAAAAATTTGTATGGAACCACAAAAGACCCCGAATAGCCAAAGGAATCCTGAAAAATAAAACCAAAACGGGAGGGATCACCATCCCAGACTTTAGCCTCTACTACAAAGCTGTCATCATCAAGACAGTATGGTATTGGCACAAAAACAGACACATAGACCAATGGAACAGAATTGAGAACTCAGAAGTGGACCCAAAAGTATACAGCCAACTAATCTTTGACAAAGCAGGAAAGAATATCCGATGGAAAAACGACAGCCTTTTTAACAGATGGTGTTGGGAGAACTGGACAGCAACATGCAGAAGAATGAAACTAGATCATTTTCTCACACCATGCACAAAAATAAACTCAAAATGGATAAAGGACCTGAACGTGAGACAGGAAACTATCAACACCCTAGAGGAGAAAGCAGGAAACAACCTCCTTGACCTCCACCGCAGCAACTTCTTACTTGACACATCCCCAAAAGCAAGGGAATCAAGAGCAAAAATAAACTGTTGGGACCTCCTCAAGATTAAAAGCTTCTGCACAGCCAAGGAAACAACCCAGAAAATTAATAGGCAACCAACGGAATGGGAAAAGATAGTTGCAAATGACATATCAGATAAAGGGTTGATATCCAGAATCTACAAGGAACTCACCAAACTACACGCCCGAAAAACAAACAACTCAGTGAAGAAATGGGCAGAAGATATGAACAGACACTTCTCCAAAGAGGACATCCAGATGGCCAACAGACACATGAAACGATGCTCAGCATCGCTCCTCATCAGGGAAATACAAATCAAAACCACACTGAGATACCACCTCACGCCAGTCAGAGTGGCTAAAATGAGCAAATCAGAGAACTCTAGATGCTGGCGAGGATGTGGAGAAACGGGCACCCTCCTACACTGTTGGTGGGAATGTAAACTGGTACAGCCCCTCTGGAAAACAGTGTGGAGGTTCCTAAGGAAACTAACAATAGAACTCCCCTATGACCCAGCAATAGCACTGCTAGGAATTTACCCAAGGGATACAGAAATGCTGATGCATAGGAGCACATGTACCCCAATGTTCATAGCAGCACTCTCCACAATAGCTAAAACCTGGAAAGAGCCTAAGTGTCCATCAACAGATGAATGGATCAAGAAGATGTGGTTTATCTATACCATGGAATACTACATGGCAATGAGAAACAATGAAATCTGGCCATGTGTAGCAACATGGATGGACCTTGAGGGTGTTATGCTGAGCGAAATAAGTCA
This sequence comes from Proteles cristata cristata, assembly GCA_017311185.1. Taxonomy (NCBI): domain Eukaryota; kingdom Metazoa; phylum Chordata; class Mammalia; order Carnivora; family Hyaenidae; genus Proteles; species Proteles cristata. Next base: position 261,026 of record JAESUZ010005207.1, read on the forward strand.
GGCAGAGAAGGACAAATATCATATGTGTGCACGTATAGGAGGATTAGGAGGAACTTAACAGAGGACCAAGGGGGAGAAGAAGGGCGGAAATGGTGGGGGAAAGGGGAGAGGCAAACCATGAGAGACTCTTGAATGCTGACAAAAACTGAGGACTGGTGGATGTGGGGGGAGGAGGGGTGGGCATGGAGGAGGGCACTTGTGGGGATGAGCACTGGGTGTTATGTGGAAACTAATTTGACAATAAACTATTTGTAAAAAATAAAAAATAAAATAAAAATAAAAAAAAAGGATGCTTAAAAAAAAATTAAATAAAGTAAAATCTAAAACAAACAAAAAAATTTATCCCACACACAAGTTTCACATTTAATAGTGAAGTATCATGAATTCCCTGAAATCAAGAATAAGGCAAAGGCAAAAGCTAATTCATTAATGGAGGGAAAAAAAGAGGAAGAGGCTATGAGACACAGGCTTCTTTTTTTTTTTTTTAATTTACCATTTCTACATGACTCACAGAATATCAGTTACGGGGAGAAAAACACCTTTCATAGTTCATACTAATTGTAACCAAGATCACCTTAAGTACAACGGAAGGTGGGCACTGAAAACCAGACATGGAGTGCAACTTTGGATAATTTGTCTAACCTTTAAGAGCTTCAGAAGCCTAAAATGGGTGATGGGCATCAAGGAGGGCACTGTTGAAATGAGCACTGGGTGTTGTGTGTAAGTGAGGAATCATTACACACATTTAAATCATTAAATCCTAAAGCCAAACCAAACCAAACCAGAAAACACACAAAAAAAAAAAACAAAACAAAAAACAAACAAACAAAAAACAGCTTTAGAAGCCTAATAATCTATAAATTATAAAATCTAAACTCTTAGAAAGCATTAACTTACCCAAAGATACATGCACTATAAAGGCAGGGAATTTGCATATTTTTTTCACTTCAAAATACCAATGAGGTATTTAGGCACTCAGTGAATGTTTGTTAAATAAATTAATGGTAGTATTACTCCCCCAAAACATTATAAGAATTCAAATAAAGGCAATAATGCACAAAAAATATTTAACTCAAAGCCTGGTTTACATAAGGATTCAAATTCAAAACTCATCAGCATTGTCATACATATCAATATCTTTTATTACTATTATAATTTTTATAAGTCAGTAATTGAGTGAATAGCATCATATCCAAGGAGATGCAATTACTCTCCCAGACTTCGACAAGACTTTGCAACATCAAACTTCCAGTGGACTGAAAAAAATGTTTATTTCTGAGGCAAAACATCTGAGCAATTATGAGTGGATCATCTCAAGTGTACTGATAATACAGGGAGCAGCTGAAGAGACTGTCTGGACGTTTTTGTTCAGCTCTGAAAACTAAATAGCATTTATTAACAAGAATGTGTTTATATAGAAGTATATTCTTAACTGCTTATTTACATTTGGTAATGTGCTAGTAGTTTTGTCCAACTCAGGAATATGGATAAATTACAGGCCTCTGGGAATATTCTTCAGGTGTAAATTTCAAAATTTAGAAATTCACTTACAAGTGAACATCATCCAAAAGATTGGCTGAACCCTAGGCTCTGCTGGCCGTTGACTCTAGTCCACACAAAAAGATTTAGTTTTCAATGTATCTTCTGGTCACAGAGCTGTCACCCTTCAGGAACAATAATGCTATCCTTTCTAACTAGTTTTCTGTATTAAATTGACTTGCTGCAGTCAGTACTTCTAAGAGGTAACATCCAAGAAAATGTGATTTTTTTCTATATTAAATTCTGAGCATGACAGCCTAGCAAACTTAGCTCCTTAATGAAATATTCAGATTGGCATTTTATTTTACTGTATGTATTAAGGATACAAACAATATGACCTTTAAATGTTATACTTTTTCTTCTTTAATTGAAAATAATGCCACACTCACACACTCAATGTAGATGTCCTGTTTTAACACTGAATATGAGCATCTATTAAAAACAAACATAAAATGTTGGAATCTTTTGTCATCTACATAGATAAGCAACTCAAAGAAATAACCACAACTTTGATTGAAGTGTAGATTTGTTATGAATTATTAATAGCAATCGTATCCTCAATCTGTGGAACAGAAAACACAATAGGGACATCTCACCTCTATTGTAACTGGACTAACTTTTTAAAGTCTAAGAATGAAAAAAAAAGGATGATGGTGATATGAATAGACATTTTTATTTTGTTGTATAAATTATCTCATTTAATCCTAGCAATAACACTACAATAAAAGCCTTATCATCCACATTTTGGAGATTGAGGAAATAGAGACATAGGACTTAGATCTGGTGCTTCACTTACAACAAAGATGTTCTGCCGGAATGCCCTATACTGTGACTAATTCTTATATATTTGAAAAGCTTCTATACACAAGATCTTAGCAACATGTCAAGCAACAGACATGTTAAGGAGGCAAGTTGCTACTCTCTGTAGGTTCAACCCACAGGTAAATGAAGATCAGGCATCACAGCCCTACCCCTGTATAATCTGCCTCTCAGAAAGTGTTACAGCCTGAGAGTCTGCTGCCTAGATGCCTCCAGCATCTACATCAGTGGGGGCAGTATTCTTCTGTTCTTGAGCTAATCCTGACAGAGACAGTGTGTACATTAAAGCTTCAGACCCAATTCCTCCCTCGGTTTTCCCCTTTATTCTGGTGTCTTGAGTTAACATCTCATATCAGAGCTCAGGCAACAGTGGTAACTTTTTGCTAAAAATTTGCAGCGGGCGCACCCCAGAAATTATCCTTGAGTGGTTACATTAGTCAGAGCTCACCTGGTCCTCTTTCTCTGATGTCATACATACCTAAACACAGAAATTATAGGGGCTGTACTTTGATTTCCACCCAGACATTTGGCTTGGTTCTTCCATAAAGCCCCTTTATGGAAGGAGTTGTGTTCTGAGTTTTTTTCTGATGATAATTGCTTCTTAAGAGTTGTCTTGGGGTGCCTGGGTGGTTCAGTCAGTTAAGCATCTGACATCAGCTCAGGTCATGATCTCACTGTTCGTGGGTTCAAGCCCCACGTAGGGATCTGTGCTGACAGCTGAGAGCCTGGAGGCTGCTTCCGATTCTGTGTGTCCCCCTCTCTCTGCCCCTCCTCTGCTCATGATCTGTCTCTCTCTGTCTCTCAAAAATAAATAAATGTTTAAAAAATTAAAAAAAGAAACAGTTGTCTTATCTTGGTTCCTCAATGTCACACGCTACCTGCCCTATTCCATCCCCATTTAGAAATGCTGGCACCAAGTATTTTCTGAATCTCATCTGAGCGTTCCACATGCTCTGAGCTCTGTGTCCAGCCATCCAGCTGTCCACAAGGTCTACAGTCAAATTCATTCTTTTCCTTAACAGCTCTCTAGTCTTAAAGGGAATTGTGCTGGTTCCCTCCATCTTGTCTCATATCCTTCTGTCCAAATGTAATCGTTCTCCCAATAATTATAATATAAAACCAAATATAAAAATTGCCAAATGTTTATAAAGTGTTAAGTGTCTCTGGAGATTAAATAGAATTGCTCATTGTAAAAAATGACGAAAGGTATTATTGGACCATAAAACATATAGTACAAGCTTTAAAATTCTGTGACAAGCAGAGATTATAGAGAAGAGAATGTTAGTAGAAGAAATAGCCTTAGCAAACTGCACGGGGCACAAAAGTCTGTTAACAACATGACAAGAGACCCAGAATGGAGTCGCTTATGCTAAGCTCCATATCACTAAACTGAGACTTCACTTAATTGCAGTGTTTGGATCTCCCCAAAATGGAATCTTAAGCCAGTAAGTCAGGAACTACCTCTCTGGCACTAGTTATGTCGTCTGCCTGAGAAACCTCTGCCATCCTCTAAAGGAAAGTAATCTTGCAATAACCAAAGCCTTTCATAAAAGTCTTTCATTTGATAACAGCTCCTCAGAGTTCCTTTCTGTCTGCCAGGTTGGATGTTGCCTAATTCATGAACTGCTGAATGAAGCCAATGAGACCTTTAAATTTGACTCCGTTGAATTTTGTTTGTTTTACAAGTTTAAATCATGTACCAAAAATAAATAACTCAGTTTGGTTTCTCTGCATGGTATATAGGAGAGACTAATCGGAGACAAGTCTGAAAAGGCAGATTAAAACCACATGGGGAAAAATCTTGACTATCAGATAAGTAAATTTGTACAAAATAGTTTAAGCAATGCAAATTAATGAGATGTTTCTTTCTATCTTTCCTTCTTTCTTTTAGAAGCTGGCATAGGAAGAATTACAACAGAAAATTATTAGAAGGCTGAAAATATACTTAAAAGGAGATTGTAAAAGACAAACAAGATGAAAAATTAACAGCCTGAATTAAAGTGTTATTAGTATAAGAAAAAAACTACTTAGTAAAAAATAAAGCACAAAACAGAAGATGGTATTTGTTAGAGAATCTTCCTGTTCAAAGAGACAGAAGGATGACGAAGCCAAGCTTACGTCCCCAGTGTTCATCTCCCTTCGGGAATTCTGTGGTCACCACACCCATGCATGGCTATGGTGCCACTGCTCTCTCTCTGTTCTCTGACCTGGGGGTGAACACCTGAATTTTCCTTTCCACAACCCCCACAGCGCAGCAGAGTCAGAACTGGAACAATAGAAAATAATTTACAGAAGACTACTCTGCAAGTTGATACAAAGTGTAAAATCTGGATGACATGGCATATAAAATATGGTACCATCTTTAGTTTGTGACCCACAGAAGAAGACCTCGCTCACAGGCCACTGAAGCTTAGTAGGTTCCTGATAATCACCATACTTACACATCTGCACATAATCCAAGTCAAAGGAAGTATCCAACCACTCAGATACATGGATAATATCTCAGTATTATCTTTCAGTTCTAGCTTACTGCTTGAGGACCTACTTCATATCCTGGCCAACCTGAAGTAGGTATGAATTCATCCTGTTCACTCACTTGTCCGTTGTTTATCTCTGACCTATTTAGGATGATTATATCAAAGAGCAACATTGACAAACTCAGCATCCATGATATGCTCATAAATGATGAGCAGTAGGCTCTCTAGGAAAATGAAAACAAAACCAAAGCTGTTGGTATTGCTTGCCAATTTCTATGGTGTGAATATCCTTTGCACTTCCAACTTTGAACTACCAATAAGAAGTCACTGGATTAAGAGTTGGAAGAGCCTGAAAAAAAAAAAAAAAGAGTTGGAAGAGCCTGTGTGAGAAGGCTCCTGCTCAAGCCTGCTATTTGTGTATAACAATAGCTAGTATTTTTAAGTGCTTTCTAAATGTCCACATGAATGCTAAGCAATCAACATACATTCTCTCTTTATTCTTCCAACAGCTCTCTGAATTAGTCATTCTTTTCATCATTGTCAAGTATAGGGATGAAAATATTAAGGATCAAAGAGGTTAAATCTTTCAGACACACAAAACCAGTAAAGGCAAGAGCAACGTTTGAGCCTCAATCTGCCATTTGACTTCTGATGTGCACATCTACCTCTTAATCAGCAAGTTCTAGGGTTGGCGTCTATGATTCTCACCCAAAAATCTTCCTGTAATGCTTGTGTTCTTATGTACTTTTTCTATACTTTTCTTGTTCTATATTAGGAAGCACTAATATAGAGATTATAACCATAAGTAATAAACAGTAAAACAATAGGTATACTTATATAAATATTGCAGGTATAAGTTCTTCATGAGTAGATAAGAGATTAAATATGGTGATCAGAGAGATAATAGTAATTCCATTTTTATTCTGGGGCGACTGGAAGAATTGAACGATCATTAAGTTTTTTGGAATCTGGAAAAGGCCTCAGTTTATGAGAAACATATTTCAGGAATGCTGGTTGAGGAAAAGGAAGAGCCTAAGATTTATAAGGAAAATATATACGGTAGTATCTGCTCTGGCAAGATAAATAAGTCTACCAGAATAGGCTGGGGCAACATAGGAGCAAGACAATTAGTTTCCATGACTTCAAGTTTCTCTACTTTAAAAACCCAAAGTTAGGAACTCTGCTCAAATTTGCTCCTCAGAGAATGTAGGAAGATTAATGCATTTTAATCAAGAAAGCTCAAATGCCCATCTCCAGTAACTACCGGGAGGACGCTGGTACCAACTAAAATGATAGTTTGTCCCTTTCCATCATCAGTTTCATGGTTTCATCAATGTAACCTCATTGTAGTTATCAGATCAATTCGTTTCCCCCATATTTCTTCACATTCCTTTTTTCCTTTCTCACCATAATATTTATAAAGGATATCTGACTCTGAAAGAAGGCCTTAAAAAAAAAAGAGCTGTATAGTTAGTGTTATGGCTAACTTGCAGTGAGATCTCGTTATCATGCAGAAAACAGCAATTCAGAATACAAAGAGTGAGATACTTCCTGCTCTACTCATTTATATAAAATCTTTTTCTTGTGGCCTTAACATGAAAAAAATTCAAAACTAATGTTTGCTTCCCTCTATGAGATTGACACTCACCTCCTAGAAATCCTAACATATGAATTGTCTAATTCTGTAGATCACATATTTTCTATTACTTATTTTGTCATATTCTCCACCACCCATTTATCAGGACACAGACTTTCTCTTCCCTACTATGTGAGCACACATCTGAGCATATATTTGATGGCCTGAATAAAAGAACTATTGGATGAATGAATGAATGAACATGGCAGGTCAGGGAACTTGTTTAGCTCTGAAAATAGGGCATTCAACCAGCTCCAGAATCTGGGCTTTTAAAAGTGGAGTCATGGATGATTTCTTGTTTTATACATTCCATGCATACTGTTTTATATCTGTTCTGACACCAGATATTTTGATTCCTAGTATCATGTCCCCCATTCCTCAGTGCTGGTCTTCTATGTAGTAAGGGCAGCCCAGAAGCAAAACTGTGTCTCTGTTCATATGCTTACTTTCCCAGCCGGGCTGTATGTTTCTTGGAGGTAAAAACAGTGTCCTTATCTATCCCCATGGTTGGACATGCAATGGAGGCTCTGAGATATTAGCCTAGGTCTTTCTTTAAAGGCTTCACGTGTGAAATGTTGGAGACATTTTTGTATTCTGCCTAGCATTTCTCTTTTCTTCCTCTGGTAATATTTGGTTTGATTTATAAGGTAGCACCATTTGATATCTTACCTTTGCTTAACAGTTTCAGTAAAGCACTGGCAGCTTGGAGGCAGATAAGTATTATTTTTTTAACAGATTCTATTATTTGTATTTAATATTAATATCTTATCTACCTAATAGTTGCAGTCAGAAATTTGAAAATTGTAGAAGCCAAGTTACTGAACATTGAAATAATTAATTGTTCTATCACTATTGTATCTTCTAACAGCAAATGGGTACTTTTCTCATGTTTCTATATGGTAAAGAAAAGCATTTATTTTGTGTATATAAATAGTGATAATTTGCAAAATGAGGATCCAAAAGCAGTGGTGAAGGAAAAATCTCTTAGCAGATTTTAACTGAGACACTTTCTTATTTTTGCAGCAAGGAGCCTTGCATCAAGATCACTAAGAAAAGATAATAATTTAGTTCCTAATTATAGCACTAAATATAGCATAGTTTATTTTCTGTTAGAAAGCATGTAATTCAAATTAAAAATAAAATATAATTTTACCTTCTGTTAGTGTTTTATGCTGTGCACTTAGAATAATAAAAGGCCACTCTCACTACACTGATTTCCCTCACAGTCGCTTTTGACAGTTCACAACAAAAACAAATAAAAGCTTTATCTTAATCTTCCTTTATATGGCAATGATTTGAATATATTTTAGAAGTCATGCCACCCACGAGATACTTCAAGGAGTAAACTCTTAGTACAATTGAATTAGCCTGCATTTTGGGTTGTAATTGAGAATGAAATTGAACCCATTCTCTCCTCTGGAAGTTTGTAAAGTAAACGTGATTGGGAGCCAGCATTCTTCAAGACATTTATTTGATTTTATAACAGGTGAGGACAAAGCCAAATCTCTCTAGTGAAAATCACACCTTCTACCAAGTTTTCTAGACAATGCCACAAATAACTGCTGCTATAGTTTCTTCTGGTCAATAAGTTGCTTGTGATTATTTACAAATTTTTACGGTAATACTCAGATAAAACTGTTATATTATTAATTTAATGGATTTTTTTTTCAAGGAGAGCTGCTGGAGGCCGGCTACGGCATGTCCAGGGGTCCCTGAAGGATGGACGGTGTCAGCGAGAGAGAGAGAGAGAGAGAGAGAGAGAGAGAGAGAGAGAGAGAGAGAGAGCGCCCCGGAGATTCTTTCTGATCACCAGGCAGGCATCTCTGCTCTGACTAGGGCTCAACTTTATTTTATAACTAAGTGTTTGGGGGACAGCACAGAAGTGGTATTTGCCTTAGACAATGGTTTCTGATAACAAACTTCTTTGATATGTAAGAAATTTCCCAGAACATAGATACATAGAAGACTCATGCATAACATTTACAGTAATGACTGATATAGGGCATTTAGACGCTTATCCTATGGGGAAGGAAGGCGTCTTTAGCATACCAGACAAAGTTTTTAGCATAAAAAGGGTGAAGTTACTTCTTTGTGGACAGGGGTCAATAGCTTGTTTGTTTAAGGTGGAAGTATCAAGAAAAACAGGTCTTTCAGGGAACACCTCTGCTCTCATAATCACAAAAGAAGAAGTTCCTCAACAGGTTTCTTCACAGGTAGCAATGAGCATATACAAGGCCAGAAAATGCTCTTAAGCAGAAACAAATGGGTGTGGGTGGATATTTGCCCTTAAATCTAAATTAGGCTCTTAGTCTCAGGGCCAGACTCAATTGTCTTTGATATGCAAGGTCCATAGGAAGAGGCTTTTTACAATCATCCATAGAGCTTTCATCTAAAATCTCTTTTGTAAAGGCAGGAATATGCTTTTCCTTATGAAGTATCTGTGTTTGGAATGTTGGTCTGATATGGAATAATGTGAGGCCTGGTCAATATCAGCAGCCTCATTTCCAACATGAGCCAGTAGTAGCAGAAAGAGATACCAGTTTTCGTTTCTCATGGCAGAAGCTGCAAACACTGCCATTTCCTTGCTGTGACTGCCATCCAGAGAGGCCGGTGCAGCTCCCGGCAGAGAGCAATATATTTTGGCATGTTTTGGGATATTGTTACATTTATTAATTGTTTAAAATTCCCAACCTTGAGCATTCTCAAGAGAAACAGATGGGATGTTTAGTAGGTTCTAACCATATCATATTCCCAACCACAGCCATTCTCATTCGATCTATTACAACATTCATATTTTATGTTTATTTATTTTTGAGAGAGAGAGAGAGAGAGCATGAGCAGAGGAGGGGCAGAGAGAGAGGGAGAGAGAGAATACTAAGCAGGTTCCATGCTGTCAGCACAAAGCAGGATGTGGGGATCAGACTCATGAACTGCAAGATCATGACCTAAGTTATGAGGAAGCATGGGACACTTACCAGACTGAGCCACACAGTCACCCTGATCTATTACAACATTATTAACCTAAGGACCAATAATATGATGTCAGTAGGTTCCTGAATATGGATGAGTTATTTTCACTGACCTGTAATCAAACTTCATCATTTCTGTTCCTTGTAAATCAGTCAACAAAGCAGAGTAGTAATAGCAGTGAATGTGAATTTTTCATAGATAGAAGCACATGAGTATTCTTACCACGTTACAGCATCTGGAGATATCTTAAATTTAATATGTATACTCATCACCTTGAATTTATGTTGAGTAGATCCACAACTAGATCTTTGATGTACAAGACAGTTCCATTAATGGATTCATAAACATATGTATTATTATATCCCAAATTTATTTACATATGTATATGTAAACATGAATTGACATCAAGAGATGGCTATAAAGATAGATTTAAATACAGATCTGTAATTGATGGTTTCCTTTGTGTCCTATTCATTTTTATCTTACACATTTAATAAATTTCTCTTGGAAAGGCATCCATGCTCTTCTTCAGAGTGCCCATGGAGCCCGTTCAACATTAGATGTTACAACTTTTGCACTGTTGAGCTTGCAAGACAGACAAAGGGGAAGTTTGTGCTTAAATAACACAAATGTCCTCAAAAATGCCCTCTTAAAACTTGCAAATACTTTTCAGGGCAAACGCCAAAAAAAGTCCCCTGCCAAAATATGGTGACCTGAACCTGGGCAATCAAAACAGTTAGCTAAACTTGTAAGTTTTTTTCACATACTTTAAACATATTCTTTTAATCTAAAACAGGTATATGTGCATTTACTTCTACATTTTTTGATAAGCATAAAGACTTTTTCTTTGAACATGAAGTTTTCTGGTTTGAGTTTTATCTTGCCATTATTGTTTAAAAATAAACATATTTGAAAGGGATTGTCCTTGATTTTCAGGTTCAGTGAAATTACAATAGCCTCACAAGCTTTGCAACCTAAGTGCAGAAGTTCTGGATTTGTATTTGCAGAGAATATTTTTCCAATCTCTTATAGTTGTCTCACTCACTCCTAATCTGACTATGATTTTTTAGCAAGTCCCCATTATTGATTCTTTTCACAGAAATCAACTTCATTTTCAGAGAAACAAGAATCATCTCCATGATAGCAGTTAAATAAGATTATTTAAAATAAGTTTTGTGAAAACACAATTAACTGAGTATTGGCAAGTCAATTAGAAGCATAAAAATACAGATACTAATAAATGGCCTACTAATTCTGAGCCTTCTCTTAGCCGTAAGAGTGAAATTTTTAACAAAGGTATTTTTTAAAAGGAGGCACTGTGGGCAGTCATAATTTTATTTTACTGAGAGAAAAGCGTGTAGCAAGCCAGCATGTCACTTAAGTGAGGGTGGGTAACAGAGTTAAGGAATTTCTGTACTACCTGTGTATTATCTGTATAGCCTTCCACTGTATCCACAAAAATGTTGCTGCCAGAATCGATGTATAATTCATAAAAATAAAATAACCTTCAACAAATATATTTCAGGTACTAGATGATTTTAAGTGTCATATTTCATAAGACCCATGAACCAACATTAAGTGCAAATCAAGTTGCTGTTAGAAAACTTTGAATAGACAAATAAGCATCATCTCTCGGGATGTATGCAAGTGACTTTCAAGGTAACATATTTACCCATGCAGATGGTATCATAGCATCCTTCTTGATGAATAGAATGCCTTTATGACTAAGTCATCAACAGTACTAAGCACACAATTTATTCTCAAATCAGTCAGCTTAAAATCCACTTGAAAATTTTAACAACAAAAACTTATATTCAGAAGGAAGATGAGCACAATGGGGAAGAAATAATTAAACTGCATATTTGAAAAGCTCATCTAAAAACACTTGGCTGAGAGCTGCAGTCTTCATTTCCAAGAGTGAGGAAGTCTGGATCAGGACCTCGTAATAGTTTGGGATAGAGTCCAGGTGTATCTGACTCATTATGAAAAAAAATACAAGTCATTTTAAAATTATTTTCACCTCTGTTCACCTCCATATATTGGAGATGATATTGATTTTTTGCTTAGGATTATTGTGTGCCCTGAAAGTAAAGGGGAAAGCAAAAGCACTTTGAAACTAAAGTGCTATGAAAATTTTAATAATGATTTGTGGAAGTGAATTTGCAAGGTCTGATAGAGAATTTACAAATCAATGTAAGTTTCTAAATGTAAGTAAGGGTAATTTATCTCTCAAAATTGGTAGAATGTTTAATAGAAAAATAAAATTTAAATATAAAACTTTAGAATGTGGGGCCCCTTGGGGGCTCAGTTGGTTAAGCATCTGACTCCTGATTTTGGCTCAGGTTGTGATCCCACTTGTGAGTTGGAGCCCCTCATGGGGCTTTGCACTGATGCAGATACGGCTTGGGATTCTCTGTCTGTCCCTCTCTCTCTGCCCCTCCCCACCTCAAAAATAAATAAACATTTTAAAAAATTTAGCATAATATAATTCCTTAATTATGAAGTTTAATTAAAATCATTGCTTCTTTAATATCCTTAAACTGGAATATATTAACATAGAGTACAAGCTTCCCTAAAATTTTAATGTCACAGTTCAGCAAAGACTTACTGACAATCGATGATATGAAATACATTGTCCCATTGCTAGGGAAATACATTGACATAGTTGCTGTTCTCAATTAATTTACAATGGATATTGCACAGTAAAATTATGTTTTCAAGTTTATTTCTTTAGTTTGAGAGAGAGAGACAGAGAGAGAGAGAGGAAGAATCTTGAGCAAGCTCCATGCTGTCAGTGCAGAGTCTGACATGGGGCTCAATCCCATGAACCATAAGATTATGACCTGAGCTGAAATCAAGAGTCAGACACTTAACCAACTGAGCCACCCAGGTGCCCCTAAAATTAATTTTTATTATTACCTGCATCTCAAACCAAGTGCAAAGCTGAGACAGAGTTTTAATGCCTTGATGTGACAAGACTTGATGTGACAGAGAGCGGGCAAATGTTTAAATTAACATCATTTACTAAATGTCTTTTTCTTGTCAAGCCCTGTGTTATATCTTAGGAAAAGAAACAAAACTAAAGCAACACTCCTGTCCTGTGGGTCTCAAAAGATGTTGAAGAAAATATGCAAATAATAAAACAGAAAGAGGAGAAAGTAAAATATTTCAGATCTTTCCTGGAATTATTAGTGGAGGACTGTGAAGTCACCAGCAGAGTGTGTTTGGTTCCATGGGATCAGGACTGGCCCATGTCCCTACAAGTAGTTCAGCATCGTCACTGTAAACCACACATTTTCTCCTCAATGTTCTGGGGGAGCACATGCTGACATCTCAATGGTGTTTGGGCAGCAAACTTTATTCAATGGCTCTAATTAGTCTCCTGTATTAGGTTAGATTTAGCTCCAACACTTGTTCAAATTCCATAGAGATCAATTACAATTTCTTTTTGTGAAAGGGGGCTTTTCTATAATTAGGCTTCTTTCCAAACTTACCGTTCAGGAATGGAGTAATAAATACCAAATGCAGTGGACGGTGCTGCTTGATTTTAGGACAAATATTTACTAAAGCATTTATTTGCTACATCATACAGTCATGCTGCCAGACACTGAATGCACCAGAAACAACAAAAGAGAGAAAGGCCCTCTTTGGTTAAAGCCACAGATTTTTTTTTAAATGACACAAAAGTACATGACATTTGGATAATATATTTCATAGCTTTAATTAGTTTTAATCTCTTATATTTGACAAATAAAGGTAGGATAAGAGGAACTAAGTGTCTCTTTATGAGTCAGGCACTTTAGCATGCATCGTTTCATTTGATTCTAACAACAACATCTTCATAATTTAAGTGAAATCTTGAAGTTCTAAAAGTTCTAAAAGTTCATCATGACATTAGTCGAAGAAGTAACATGTGCCCACTAGGGGATGTTAAAGTAACTCTGTGTCACCTCTCAACTTCTCCACAGAGATGGATAGTATTTCCCAAATGGCATTCTGCAAAACAAGGATTCCATAGAAATTAGATACAATCCAACATTGATAACAAAGAAAAATGGTTAAGTCGAAGGAAAAGTTTTCATAGCTGCAGATAAGCTAACTTGCATTTTGAACAACCAAGAAGGAATGACAACATAGATTTCTCAAAATATTTAGCCTAAGCCTGTTTTCATGAGCCCTTATGGATAGATCGAGTTGGAGTATGCGCTATGGGAGGCACTCCAGGGACGCTATAAACAGGAGTGTGGGGAGCATGCATACGGAGGGACAGGAAGGACAAGTGCCAAGAAATATCTTAGGATTTTCCTGTAGGTGGACAGTCTCTAAGGAAAGTTACTGCTGTGGGCCAGAGGAAGAGGTAATGAATTCTAAAACTAGAAGTAGTGGCCCAAGTCTCCCGTTGCTATGGAAACTGCCCAACCCCAAAGCAGAAGCAGATACTTTACGGAAAGATGTCTAACTACCGCTACGATGAAATCACTGACATTGGGCATGCCCTTTAGCCGCACACACATACACACACACACGCACACACACAAAGCTAGGAACCTGAACAAAATATACGAAAAATATCATTAGCAGACATTGGACAAGAGAGGAGATGGATAGGATCCCTGAAGAGAAAATGAACAAATGAGGTAAATCCACTGTCTCCATGTGCTCAAGTTTCCATCCCAAAATACTGAAGACTGAGTGGTCTAGGCCTCAGTAATTCAGTTTCTCACAGTCGGGAGTAGAAGTCTCAGATCAAGGTGCCCAGTGATGTGGTCCTGGTGAGGACCGTCTCATTGATTGGCGGGTGGCTGCTGTCTCACTGTGTCCTCACATGTCAGAAAGAGAGACATCTCTGTGTCTTTTCTCATCTTGAATCAAGGCCCCACCCTTATGACCTAGTTACCCTTGATTATCTCAATATAGGCCTTATTTGCAAGTACAGTCACATCAGGGGGTGGACCTTCAACACATGAATTTGAGGGGAACATAAATGTCCAGCTGGAATACCCTCCCTTTCTCCCTCTAGATATTTCTTAGACCGTGATGCAGGGGTGAGGAGGAGGTCTGCAAGAGAAGTGAGTACACCTCTCAGATTTCTGAATGCAAGGGTGGCAAAGGCCCCAGCCCTGTCCCCAGAAATCTATTGATGCGTTTACATGGAGGACACACGTCACAAAGGCTACACTCATTGAATAACTGCACATTCTGGGAATATTCAGGCAGATCTGTTCTGGGAAGTGTGGGGCAAGAAATAAGAAAATAACTTAAAATAGAGTAGACACATTATACAGTACAGTATTGGAGAAAAAATCAGCAGAAAAATTAAATAAGATTCTAAATATACATGTACATAAATACAAATATATGTGTCTCAACAAGAACTATATATGTATGTACACATAATTTAAAATATACATGAGACACAAAAGAACAAAATAAACTTGAAATATATGTATAAAACAAATAGCAAAATTATGCAGACATAATCTCAACCATATAAATATTACATTTGGGCTCAGTGGGTTAAGTGTCTGACTCTTGATCTGGGCTCAAGTTATGATATTGCAGTTTGTGAGATTGAGCCTTGAGTTTGGCTCCATGCTGACAGCTTGGAACCTGCTTGGGATTCTCTCTCTCTTTTTCTCTCTGTCTTTCCCAACTCGTGCTTTCTCCCTCTTTCAAAATAAATTTAAAAACTTAAAAAAAAACATATTACATTAATGGGAATGGACTAAACACTCCAATCAAAAAACAGAGATGATCAGACCGAAATAAAAAATTATATCCAAATACACACTGGACATACTTAAGTTTCAGATATACTACTGGGTTGAAATTTAACAGATGAAAGAGAGAGAGAAAGAGATTTTTTTTTAAATATTTTTTTTATTTATTTCTAGGAGAGAGAGAGAGACAGCGTGAGCAGGGGAGGGTCAGAGAGAGAGGGAGTCACAGACTGAAACAGGCTCCAGGCTCTGAGCTGGCAGTCAGCACAGAGCCCAACGCGGGGCTCGAACCTACGAACCGCGAGATCATGACCTAAGCGAAAGTCAGACGCTTAACCGACTAAGCCACCCAGGCGCCCCGTGAGAAAGAGATTTTTTAAGTGACACAAAATGATCTCTAAAATGCATTCCTCCATAAAAGCAATAAGAAAAGTAGCAAAAAATGTTAGAATTGACTTTTTCTGAACCTTAGAAATTAGGCAAAGGCTTGAAACTCTCTAGCGTGGGTTTAATGGGGGAAAAGTGGCTGAATCTCAGAGAGAACGGCAAGCTTTGTGGCATTGTATTTGCCTTCATCACATCTCCTGCTCTTCAGCTCTGTGGTAGCCTTGTAAAATAACAACCCACACTTACAGAGTGACTCCAAAGCCCCGTCCCCAGAGAGCTGTCACTATTTGACTGTTTCTGATGGCTTTGCCTGGTTTGGAGACTGGTCCATGTGAAAAGCCCTTATCTTGGGGGTGATTTTTCAAAAAATTTTCAGGCAATTGATTAACTTAGTACCTTCCTTAGGTGGTGAAAACTGCCAGGGCTGAGACAAACAAATCAGGTAGCTTAAAAGGAATATTTGGGTTATGAGATGTTCATAGGAGATATTAAGAGCTCAGACTTGTTGCTGGGAATCTAGAAGGCCATGGGTATGCACGCCCACCTTTGTGCACAGCCTCAGGAAAGATCTGAAAAGGCCCCGAACTCTCCCCTCTGGCTGACCTCAAGGCTCTGTGCAACAGAAAGTAGAGGCTAAAGCAGAGTAGTAAAATGGCTAACTGGACACTGAAAACACACCAGCAGCAGGCACACAGAGCCCCTCAGCAAGGACAGAGATGTATCAGTTCTTCGTTGAAGAAAGTGTCTCTGAAATGATTGATACACCTCTAAGCTAACTGAGCAAAGACCCCCATGGCCACACATGACAGAGAATGGTAGACTCAGCAGAACTATATCAGAAAAACCACTAAACAAACAACAACTATGACAACAAACAAGAAAAGCAGTGAACTGTGAGATGAGGGAGTGGGAATCTGTTGTCCAGGGTCACCGGACAGTGTTAATTAGTATGTTAGATTTTAACAAAAATAATGACACACACAAAGAATCAAGACAGCATCACCTATACACAAGAAAATAAGTAAAAATTGTCCCTGAAGAAACCCAGACATTGGAATCACTAGACAAAGACTTTAATTGGTTATTTTATATATGTCCCCCAAATTAAAAGAAGCCCTATCTATTTTTTTTTAATATTTTTATTTATTTCTAGGAGAGAGAGAGAGAGAGAGACAGCGTGATCAGGGGAGGGTCAGAGAGAGAGGGAGACACAGACTCTGAAACAGGCTCCAGGCTCTGAGCTGGCAGTCAGCACAGAGCCCGATGCGGGGCTCGAATCCACGAACCGTGAGATCATGACCTAAGCGAAAGTCGGACGCTTAACCGACTAAGCCACCCAGGCGCCCCAAAAGAAGCCCTATCTAAAGAGATAAATAAAAGTATGTGAATAATGTTTCACTGTATATAGAATCATAATGAAGAGGCAGCAATTATTTAAATAATGAATTAAAATTCTGGAATTGAAAAGCTGAAATAAGAAATTCACTGGAAGGGCTCAACAGCAGATTTGAACAGGGATCATAAAGAACCAACAAACTTGCAGAAAGATAAGTTGAACTTATCTAGTATGAGGAACAGGAAAAAGAAAAAGAAAGAAAGATAAAGAAAAGCCTAGGTGGCTCATTGGATGAGCGTCCAAATTCGGCTCAGGTCATGATCTCACGGTTTGTGGGTTCACGCCCCATGTCGGGCTCTGCACTGACAGCTCAGAGCCTGGAGCCTGCTTCAGATTCTGTGTGTCCCTCTCTCCCCTCCCCTGATCATGCTCTCTCTCTCTCCTTCTCTCTCAAAAATAAATAAACCTTAAAATTAAAAAAAATATATATTAAATAAAAAAGCCCAAAAATCTTTTGGGCACCATCGCACATACCAACATCAGCATAACAGGAGTCCTAGAAAAAGAAGGGAGAAAAAGGCAGAAAGAATGTTTGAGGAAATAATGATTGGAAACTTCTAACCATAATGAAAAACGTTGATCTGTATATCCAAGAAGTCAATGAATTCTAAACAGATTAAATTCAAAGACATATACACCTAGGTGCAGCAAGTTTAATTGTTGAAAACCAAAGAAAAAGAGAGAAATACAAGAGCATCAAGAAAGAAGTGACTCATCACATACAAGGAATTCTCAGTCATAGTAAATGCTGATTTGTCATCATCAATCATGGAGGCCTGAAGGTAAATGAAACACATAATAAAAGTACAGAAAGGAAAAAATTATATTATTTGTATATATAGTATATTAATATATTACATATAAGTGTGTATAAGAAATTTTATGTCTATCAAAATTATGGTTCAAATTTGAAGGAATAATTAAGTCGTTCACAGATAAACAAAAACTGAGAAAGTATGTCTCTAGAAGAAATGTATTCTAAGAAAAGAGTCCTTCAGTCTGAAATGAAAGGAGGGTAGGCATTAACATGAATATACATGAAATACTGGAGAACCCCATGAAAGACAACTTTGTAGGTAAATATAAAGAAACAGTATAGATATGTTTTTCCTATTTTCCTATCTGATTTAAAATACAACTGTGTAAAGCAATCATTCGAAATCTGTGTTAATGGTTATGAAATGTAAATTATGTAACAATACCAGTACAAAGTGAGAGGGAATGAATTTACAGAGGAACCTAGTTCTGTATACATTTGAACCAATTTGGAGGGCTCACACATCTTGACTTCAACACTTACTAAAAAGCCACAATGAGCAAGGCCTGTAATACTGCTATAAGTATAGACAGACACATTAACAAAATGGAATCAAAAGTCAAAAAAACCCTGATTTTCTACAAGAATGCCAAGATAATTCAATTGAGGGGGATTAGACTTTTTAACAAATGCTGTTTGAACAACTGTATATCTTTCCGCAAAAGGAAAAAGAAAACAATTTTGATCCATACCTCGTATCATATAAAAAATTAAAATATATCGGAGAACAAAATGTAAGAGCTAAAACATTAAAATTCTTAGAAGAAAACATTGGTGTAAGTCATCATGATCATGAACCAGGCAATAATTTCTTAGACATGGCACCAAAAGCAAATCATTCAATTAACAAACTTCCAGAAACTAATAGGTCAGAGTAGATTTCACAAGAAATATTGTAAAATATGCAAATTGAATAAAATATGTTTATAAACTGATATCAAAATTTAGGGGACCCAGCCAAAGCAGCAGTTAAATTTTAACAGCATATACTGGAGAAGTAAAAGGGTATTAAATAGGAGCACCTGGGTGGCTCAGTCAGTTAAGACAGACTTGGGCTCAGGTCATGATCTCGCAATTCATGGGTCTGAGCCCGCGACAGGCTCTGTGCTGACAGCTCAGAGCATGGAGCCTGCTTTGGATTCTGTGTCTCCTTCCTTCTCCGCCCCTCCTACTTTCACATTCTGTTTCTCTCTCTCTCTCTCAAAAATAAACATTGGGAAAATATTTTAAGGGTATTAAATAATAAACTTAAAATCTTCTACAGAATGAACTATAAAAAGGAGAGTAAAATAAATGCAAAGCAAGGAGATAAAAGGAAACAATAAAGATGTGTGAAGAAATCATGGAAATAGAAAACAGAAAAGCCAAAGAAAAAAATTCAAGGATACCAAAGTTTGGTTTCCAGGAAAGATGAACTAGATTGACAATTTTTTTACCGGACTGACCAAGGAAAAATACTGAATAAAATGGCCCAAATCAGGAATGAAAGACAACATTACAACCAACTTTATAGACTATAAGGAAATATTATGATCAATCTCACACAATGAAATTTAGACAACATTCATGAAGGGGACAAATTCTTAGGGAGAAACAAATTACCAAAAGTAATTCATGAAGAACTAGAAAATCCTAACAAAACTGTAATAAGTAAAGAAATTAAATCAGTAATTAAAAATATCCCCACAGAGCAAAACCAGGGATCATATGATTTCACTGGTGATATCTAAAAAACATTAAAAGAAGAAAAAAGTATTCACACTCTCTTTCAGGAAATGAATGAGGAGACGAAAAGCCTTTAAACCACATCCACAGTAGCAAAGTGATACCAAAACAAGAAAAGACAATACAAGTAAACCGTGGTCACATTTCTCTCAATGTAGATACAAAAATCTTTGATAAAATGTTAGCAAACCAAATCCATCAACATGTAAAAAAGATTACAAGACATGATTAAGTGGGGGTTATTCAAGTGATAAAAAGTTGTTTTAATATCTGAAAATCAATTATTGTAATAGATGTACAATAGATGTAGAAAAAGATTTAACCAATCCCACACCTAGTTATGACAAAACTTTCAAACAAGAAAGAGAAATTCCTCAGTGTGACAAAGGGCATCTATGGAAAACCTACAATTAACATGATATTTAATGGTAACAGGTGATATGCTTTACCCCCAATAACAGGATTGAGGCAAGGATGTCTGCTTTTACAATTTCTCTTCAATATTTTAATGGAGATTCTAGGCAGTGTGTAATTAGGCACCAAAAAAAATTTTTAAGGTGTTCAGAGAGGAAATAAATAAGTAGATTGTCTTTATTCACAGATGACACAATTTTCTATGTGGAAACTCATGTAGAATCTATTAAAAAGCTAATAGAAATGGTTCAACAAGGTCTCAGGGTAAAAGGTCAATATGAAAACGGATTTTTTTCTGCACATTAGCAATGCACAATAAGAGATTGAAATTAAAAAGCAATAACTTTTAAAATGGCATCAAAAATATGAAATAGCTTGGGTTAGATCTGAGAAAGATCTCTCAACTGAAAACGGTGAATCATTCCTGAGATAAATTAAGGAATATGTAAATAAATGAAGAGATACACTCTTCTGTCATGAATCAGAAGAATCGATGCTATTAAAATGACAAGTCTCAAATTGATCTAAAGATATGGTACAAACATAATCACTATTAAAGCAAGTATTTTTAAACATTTGACAAGTTGTTTCTAAAATTCTTACAGAAATACAAGGGATCAAGAAAAGCCAGATCAACTTAGAAATTATTCTAAAGTTAGTTGCGAAGACAGTGTGGTATTGGCCTCAAGCCAGACAAATATACCAATGGGTTAGATAAAGAGTACAGAGGGGCGCCTGGGTGGCTTAGTTAGCTAAGCGTCCGACTTTCGCTTAGGTCATGATCTCATGGTTCGTGGGTTCGAGCCCCACGTCGGGCTCTGTGCTGACTGCCAGCTCAGAGCCTGGAGCCTGTTTCAGTCTGTGACTCCCTCTCTCTCTGACCCTCCGCTGCTCACGCTGTCTCTCTCCTAGAAATAAATAAAAACATTAAAAAAAAGAAAGAAAGAAAAGAAAAAAAGAAAAAGAGTACAGAAACAGACCAGAACATAGTCAATTCATTGTTGACAAAGGTTCACACACAATTCAGCTGGGAAAAGCTAGTCTTTTCAACAAAAAATACTGGAAGTTAGACATCCATTAAAAATGTAACTTCATGGGGTTCTGGGGGGCTCAGTCAATTGAGTGTCCCACTTTGGTTCTGGTCATGATTTCACGGTTCGTGGGTTCGAGACTCACGTTAGGCTCTGTGCTGACAGCTCAGAGCCTGGAGCCTGCTTCAGATTCTGTGTCTCCCCGTTTCCCTCTCCCCTCCCCCATTCACACACACACACACACACACACACACACACAAACACACACACTCTCTCTCAAAAATATAATAAGCATTAAAAAATGTTTTTAAAAAAAGTAACTTCAATACATACTTCAAATTGTATATAAAAATTAACTTAAATTGGATCACAGGCCTAAATGCAAAACTAAAACTAAAAGGAAAAAGTCTTTACAACCTTGTGTTTGCCAAAGATTTCTTAGATCAACATCAAAAGTGCAATCGATAAAAAGAAAATTTGGTAAGTTGGACTTTTCCAATTTAAGAATTTCTTCTCCTCAAAGGATAAGGAAAACACAAGCCGTGGATTAGGTGTAAATCTTTGCACATCATTTACTTGATAAAGAACTTAAACCCAGTACATATAAAGAGGCTTTGAGATTCAAGAAGGAGAAAATACACCTCTAAAGGAGAGTCAGGGCAGGGGAGGATTTGAACAGCCATTTAACCAAAAATGATGACAAATTAGCACATTTAAAAGGTCCTCAACATCATTTGTCATTAAGGAAATAAAAATTTAAATCACCATGAGAGATCGAAATGCACCTGGTAGGGTAAAACACGTTTCTTAATGTAAAACAAATTAAATTAAGTTTAAAAATCTGACCATACTAAGTGGTGACAAGGTTGTTGTGTGGCAACCAGAACTTTAATAAGCGCTTGATGGGAATATAGAAAAGGATACGATCATTTTGGAAAACTCTAGAGATTTTTTGTTAAAACGTGAAACATGTTCCTCACAGAGAAGCTAGCCCTCCTCTCCTAGGTATTCATCTAGGAGAAACTGAAATATATATCTGTACAGACACTTGTACACAATGTCTATAGCAGCTTTATCTGTGATGGCACAAAACTAGAAATAACACAAATGTTTCTCAATAGATGAATGGACAAACAGGTTGTGGTACATTGATACAACTGAGTATAATTCAGCAATGAAAAGAATAAACTATTGCTGAATCTCAAAATAATTATTTGAAGTAAAATAAGTCACACAAAAGAGAGTGCCTACTGTATGATTCTGTTTATATAAGATTCCATTTTCATTCTAGAAAATGGGAATTAACTTATGTTAACACTGAGCAGATCTGCCTCAGGATGGGACAGAGATGAAATGGAACAGAAAATCCAGAATATTTTTTGTTAGTTCTACCCTATGAAAGCTGTCAAAAATAAGTAAATAGTATTTCTTTCACCATGTTAAAAGACTAAGCAGTTGAGTAGTGGTTAGAGATAAGTAAATCAGTGAAATTCTAGAAACAGGCAAGTTTATATGAGTTTACTAAAGAATAGGGTGACATTTGTAACAATGTAGGAAAAATGAATAATTCACCATAAATCAATAATTTAGTGAAAACAGGAAGGGTCGCATTGACCTAGAGCACATAGTATAGACAAAGACTTTCTACAATTAATGCTGACTCCACCACTTAATAGCACTATGATTTTTGAAAAGGTATTTAACCTTCCAAAGCCTCTCACCCATGACCTTCTGTGTGAAAACCTAGCTCCAAAACAATTTGTCAAAGGATGAAAGAAGTAGAAATGTATTTTAACCTTCACCTTTACTTAACAATATCCCCAAAACTTGGCTCATAAAAGAACATAGATGTATACATAAAAGCAAAGACCATAAAATTTCTAGAAGAAAATAAAGGGGAAAGTCTAGTCATTTCTGATGGTTGAAATAGCTCCAGTCAGAGACAAAGAGGCATCTCATATATTTCAGGAGTTACCAGAAAAAGTAATCTCCCTGCCAGGCAGAGAGCCTGAAAATGATTGGTTATGCACCAGATATAAGATGCCTTCCATTTTCATCAATGAAGAAAAGAATATTTGTTTTAACCAGTCTCAGAGAAGAATATCGTACAAAAATAATACTTAATCCTCCTATTCAAAATTTGAACAAAACAAACATTCTTGGGTTTTCAGGTCTTGCTTTCTCAAGCCAAGCTTGAGGCTTGCCTGCATTTCTTTTCCCTTCTTAAATTGACTTGGTGCTGTAGGAAGTCATACAGTGCTGTGTTCAAATATCAGCTCTGCCATTTATTAGCTGGGCTACCTGAAGCAACTCTTTTAAATATTATGTGTCCTAGTCTTATCAGAAAGGAAAAGGAGGGTGGGCTGGAGAATACTTTCTAATGTAAACACTAA
Source organism: Proteles cristata cristata (assembly GCA_017311185.1). Classification (NCBI taxonomy): domain Eukaryota; kingdom Metazoa; phylum Chordata; class Mammalia; order Carnivora; family Hyaenidae; genus Proteles; species Proteles cristata. The sequence continues at coordinate 284,350 of JAESUZ010005207.1, forward strand.
ACAAAATTACAGTGACGATGTGTCTCATGGCTGTCGTTTTAAGATGTTACCCTCCTTTCTTTCTCGAATATCAAACCTGATATCTTGATTGTGCCCCTAGCCAGCCTCCCTTTCCTTCAATCCTCCAAGAACCATTCAGGGTAACAATCATTTTAGCACTGCTCTAAGTAAGATGTGTGTTTTAGATAGTGCTAGCATTTTCACTTCACTATCCCTTCAGATTGTCCTTCACCTTTTTTATTATTTTTGTTTGTTTGGTTTGGTTTTTCTTTTCAGAATCCATTACATCAGGACAGAAGAAAAATGGTCCATTTTGTCCTAGTTATGCTAATGGGAACAACCAGTGACATAAAAACAATAGAAACCATAAGTGGCAACCCATTACATCCCTTGTTACAACCTGCCTCCAAAACAGACCATTTGTCAAGAAGGGAACAAGTAAAAATATGACAAATTTCTCTCCTTTCGATTCCTCTCCTCTTTTCCCCACATCCCTTCTGACCCTCCATTAAAGCTTTAAATTATTATAAAAGCAATCGGACATATTTAGCAAAAGAGGTTAAAAAAGGTGTTTGAAATACCAACAACAGGAAATGAATTTTTAATAATTAAGAGCAAACTGTTTTTCAGGAACCAGTACAAGAACATCCTGTGGCATGTTTGTGACCACGCTTCATTAGCCAAAACACCTTCACAACTATTATCTCCAACAGCTGCAACAAAAATCCTTTCAGTCAAAAGAAAGAAAGGCTAATGGTACTTCTTCTCTCATAAGCAGTAGCTATTATCATTGTTCAAGGTCAACATACAGAAAAGAAAGTAGAAATTGAGAGGAAAGAATGTGAAGAGTTTTTAAGGGAAGAGAAAAATGTTCAAGGGCCTTGTGCAAAAGTAGTAAATTGGCATAATCTTTCACGGAAATGATTGAAGCCATCAAAAGAAGTTTATAATAATAATTACTTTCTTTAAACTAATGTTTGTTCTGATGGCTGACATTCCAATAGGGGAAAGAAAACTCAACACAATAGCTAATTTCCTGTTGATGTGAAATACCCATATTATTTTGATAATGCACAGGTATAAAATGTCATTAAGCATACTTTCTTAACAGAAGATGCTTTCAAATATTTTACCTTTAAAATGGACTGCAATAATTTACAATAATTCTATTAATATCCCGTATCTCTGAGCACAGATATCTAGTATCTGATATATTTAATGCTTATTACATAACAGGCACTCTGCTAATTTAGAGAGATTATTTTATTTACTTCTCACAACTTTTCAAAGTGACTTTTATTATCATCTTTATTTGCACTTTTGAAAACGGACATGTAAGGAGATGACCCTCCAGGATCACTCAGTCTGTAACTAGTGAAGTTTACATTTAAAACGATGCACATCTGGTAACCAAGTTCAGAACATTGACCTAATGTCTCTATGACAGAGCTGCTTCCATATGTTCTCTTAAACCTTCGTTAGCTTTGTTTATGTGAGTCCTTCCATAGTCCGTATTTCTTAAATAATGTGCCCTCTTTGCAAATTGAAATATAAAACTAAAATTTCAGTCTTATGAAATCATAGTAATAAAGACTACTTTTCTAGGACTTCACACTTGATAAACTTCATATTTAAAGGAATAGTTTTTAAAAGGTAAAATAATGACTCCTATAAATTTGAAATGGACACATGTCAAATATTGACTCATGAACATGGGGACCAGTAAGGTGTTACAAGGGTTTCAAAGGAGAATCCAAAGAACACGGACATATGTGAGCAGAGAGAAATACTCACATAAATTCCCCTAATAGATATAGAACTGGTCAATATCAACAAGGCAATAATCAGCCCTATCTCCAAGGAAATTTGCATTCCTGTGTTCGAGTCATTTTGTATGAACACTGGTATTTGACAATTTATAGAAGAGCTCAGAGACCATGAAAGGCACAGAGATTCCACAGGATTACAACCTCAATACCTCATTTTATTTTGAAGACACCGAGTGATCTTTTGATCCATTTCCAAGTCTTTAACCCATTTTCCTTAAATTCTCTAATTTTACTGAATTAAATTTTACTAAATTTTAAATAAAGAAAAAAGAGTAGTTGACTGACTTGACTGAGATAATCATGGACAATACTGTTAAACTTAGAGGAATCATCACAAATATACCTCTTTTCCCTCTGAAATGTCACTAAATTATAATGCAGAAATGAAAGTGGGGGGGGAGAGAAAGAGCACCCTCCCTCAAACATAGAGAGAATGTGAGGGCAGGAAATCCAACCACCAGAAAGCTACTGGCATCCTACAAAGTGGAGTATGTAAGCCCACTAACCCTTGCTTCCCTCAGGAGATCGATCTGCACTTTCATTTTTATAGAAATGTAACCAGAAAGGCTCCGGGCTCAGTAACATCAAGAGCACTTGATAGAAGAGGGTTAGCACAGAAATGAAAACGCGAGGATTGAGAGAAAGATGCACTATTGACCAGTGAGAGGTTTTGCACCTTCTTCCTCTCCAGGATGTGACTTCACACCTGAGATTTGAGGATTCTTCTCCCAACACACTGAAAGTTCCCAAAGAAATGGCCTTCATGTACTGAGATCGCACATCTATGAAGTTATTGTGTGATAAGCAAGAGACCCACAGGGTAGCAAATGTTGTAGAGAACAAAATTTTCCTCCACCCTGTTATGTTCTTCTCTGGGAACCTGCAAATTAAACTGACAAAAGCTAAATCGACAAGGAAAATGTGACTCATAAAGGACATTAGAATTTGGGGCTTAGATACCATCTTAATAGGGGATAAGGAGAAATAGAAGGGTACTGGCAGGAAAGCAAATGACTTATTCGAAGAGGTGGGGGGAGAAAGGACACCTAATGGAAAAAGAAGTGGATTTTGGAAAGAAAATGGGCCCTTAGGGAATAGAAGGGAGCTATGATAGTTTCGTGACAGCGTCTGTTTGTGCGTTGCCCACTGCTAGTCTCTGAGAAGAGAAGATTAGAGTTGCTCTGGGGAAGGAATTTAAGACAATTGAGTTCTTTCTGGAGGCTCTACATGTAGGCAGCTAGGGGTTTCAGGAACTCAAATGCCTTCAGCTCAAAATAATTTTTATGCCACAATGATTTATTGAGGACCCCTTCATAAGCCTTCCCCACACCCCACCCTAGAGCAATGGAAATTAGGTACTACCTACACCAGCAACAATAGCAAAAACCTATGAAGTATATAAGAAGTATCCCAAAATACAAACAGCCTCTGTGGAGAAAATTAAAATTAAAACTTCTCTGTGCTTTATGGACAGTTTCACACATCAATAATTTAATGGCTGTGTTTTAAGATAATATAAACTGTTAAACAGCCTGACATAGGAAAAAGAAGAGAAAGACCTATTCAACATATTTATATTTTGGAAAGGGCTATTTCTTTTCTGCTTCAGTATGATGTAAAGGGCATAAAATTGCCTAAGCGAGAAAATGCCTTTGGTTACGAACTTGTGGCAAGGATAAGCGAAGGAAAGACATTAAGAAATGATAATGTTTTAAGATGTTATATTAGTTATGCTTTCATAGCTTTTTGATCCCAGAATGTCAAAGAACCACTTGAGTGATTATATCATAAATCACCTGTCAGTTAGAAGCAGCAGAATAGAGACGAGGAGTATGAGAGATGGGAAAAAATCTTAAACATTGTTAATTCCAACTGCTTCATTTCATAGGAAAGCAAACCAAACTCCAACGAAGCTAAAAAAGTCTAGACAGTTTCAAAGTATGCTCAGATGTTGCCAGATCACCTTTCTCTGGCTAGCCCATATCAGTATTTAAGGGGTAGAAAAACACAAATCTGTCTCCATTAATTACAGATTAGGAAATCAAAATGCAGATGTTAAAGGGCTTATTTAGAACCATATACTCTTTAATGTCTTGATTTCTGACCTAGGATACTTAACAATTACACCATATTGGCATGTCTTAACTGATTAAAAATGAGACTGAAAAAGACTCTTTTTTACTGAAATAAACCAGATAATTTCTAGTTGGTGTGGTCACAAGGGAACGGAACGTGTAAATTAGGTAAAATGCTAGATGTTTCTGAGAATTCACTTTAAGCAACCTATGACATGATTGGTTTTAAATTTCCTCAATATCACTATGAAATGCATATTAGTTTTTCAATTTTTTTTCTGGACTACAACACAAACAATTTTCTTTCTTTATGAAGATTGATCCAATATATTAATTTGTACATTTTCAAAGTTTGGGGATAAAACTGAATAGCAATAAATTCATGCCCATCTTATATTTGTGAAAACTAAAATTCTACATAGTATATTTCCCTTTCAACTCTTACAACCAAAACAATTGGTGCTTTCATTACATTTTCACACATCAAAGTCCTTGGAACCTCTTATTCCTTTTTGTTTTCAGATCTTCTTACATATTACATACAAAATTGATTCTTTTATCCAGAAATTTATATCTTTACATTTATTCAGCAGTTTTGGTTCACTGCAATATATCTTACTGTCTGTCAGAAACACTCAATGTTATATGTTGTTCTTGATTATATTCTGGCATATGTTCATGGGTTTTTATCATCACCCTTGACTTCTATATCTGAATAGTGTCATATAGCCTAAACTTTGTGTTTTGTCGAATTAATAATTCTTTAAAAGTATTATGCCAATTTTGATCAGGACTGTAATAAGTATGTAAAGGGATTTGAGAAGAGTTAAAACATTTCAAATGTCTCTCCTTTCCATTAAGTAAAATATATCTCCCAATGTAGTTGTCTCCTAAAGTCCTCAGAAACTCGTGTTACTTTATGCACATCTCCAAGCAACATGAGTTATTCAGTAGTTTTTTTTATTATGAAGGAAGAATTACTTTTCAATGTTTACTTACTTTTGAGAGAGAGAGAGCAAGCAAGCAGGGGAGGCGAAGAGAGAAAGGGAGATGCAGAATCTGAAGCAAGCTCTAGACTCTGAGCTGTCAGCACAGAGCCCAACACAGGGCTCAAACTCACAAACCCCAAGATCATGACCTGAGCTGAACTTGGATGCTTAACGGACTGAGCCACCCAGGTACTCCAAGAAGAATCACTTTTTGGTTGTAACTTAGATGTGGTGATCAGAGGAATAAGAAAATGTCATGGATATGTGATTTTTCTATTTTACACTTATAGGTATAATATATTTATTTCATTATCACTTCTTTGGGGAGGAAACATAGTGAGCAAAGGCTTAGGGAGCAAAAGCCAAACACACACATCCAGCTGCTTATTGCTACTTAATCCACACAGTGCAACACCATGCTTATTACTAAAAATTATAAATAGTGATGTGTATCACCGTTTCTCAGCTCAGTATCTGCTGTAAAATCGGGTAATGCTACACAGTACACAGTCTCTAATGACTGCACTATTTTCCTCTAACTTCATGTGCTTGAGAGTCGTTTATGTTGCTTTGTGCACACATTGGTTTATTCTTACTGGTTTATATAACACTTTGTTACTTTGTGGATATCCTACAATTCACTTACCCATTCTAATGTTGATGGATTACTTGGTAGTTTTCAGCATGGAACTATGTTGATAATGTTGCTATGAATATATTCCTATGTGTCCCCTGTATACACACCCCTGCTGACTTTTACTCAGGCAGCAGTAGCACTGTTGAACCATAGGCGAGGCAGATTTCCACTTTACTAAATGCTGCCAAACAATTTTCTAAGGGGAGTTAACAATTTTTTCCACAAATGATGATACTCCATATCCTCATCAACACTACAACCCACCTGAAATCGATCCTTCTGTATGATGTGATGAAGGGGTCAAAATCAGTTGTGTGTTTTTTGCAAGTTACACGGCACTATTTTGCAGACATTGTTTCCTCGTCCTATAGTTCATCTTTACTGTGCATCAAATGTCTAAAATATGTGTGTAAATGTTGTTGAACCATCTACTATATTCATTGGTCTATTTTCCTATCAGCATTGCATTAGTTAGCATAGCTTTGGAATGAGTAATGGTTTTTGCTGGTGTAAATTCTCCAGCTTTGTTTTTAAGATTAATTTCTGGCTATTCTTTTTATCATTTTTTAAATTTTTATTTATTTTTGAGAGAGAGACAGAGAGACAGAGAGACAGAGCGTAAGCAGGGGCAGAGAGAGAGGCAGACACAGAATCCAAAGCAGGCTCCAAGCTCTGAGCTGTCAACACAGAACCTGACGCAAGGCTTGAACTCACGAACCATAAGATCATGACCAGAGCTGAAGTTGGACGCTTAACTGACTGAGCCACCCAGGCGCCCCATAATTTTGCATTTTCTTATTTATTCATGTCTATAAGTACATTTTCAAGTGAATCTTTTATTTTCTATTATTTGATGTGACTTTTTATTGAACTGCAGATCAGTTTGAAAGAATAGACAGACCTGTGACACAGATTCTTTTCTACTTATGTAGATAATCTATTCCTTTGATTTACTTTTTGTCTTCTTAATTTCTCACAGTAATATTTTCAGGTCATTCCCATTCAGGCCTGTGGGAGATAATAGTCAATGACCCTCGCGCTTATGTAGTCCCCTCCCTACCAACGTGGGAAGAATTTGTATGTCTGATGAAAAGTAACTTCTGTGGTTATGTTACATTGTATAACAAAAAGGATTTTGGAGCTAAAATTAAAGTCACAAAACAGTTTACTTTAAAATAGGGAAATAATGGAGCGCCTGGGTGGCTCAGTCGTTTAAGCATCCGACTTCAGCTCAAGTCACAATCTCAGCTTCATGGTTCAGGCCATCTGTTGGGCTCTGTATTGACAGCTTAGAGCCTGGACCCTGCTTCTGATTCTGTTTCTCCCTCTCTTTCTGCCCCTCCCCTGCTTGTGCTCTGTCTCTCTGTCTTTCTGTCTCTCTCTCTAAAAATGAATAAACATTTAAAACATTTAAATAGGGAAATTACTCAGGTGAGATTGAACTAATCACACCAGACCATTAAATCTGGATCAGTCTAGGAGAGGAGAAAGTCAAAGACTTAAAGCACAAAGAATGGTAAGCACAGTATTGCTGGCTTAAGTGTGAGTGGGACTGTGTGACAAGATATGTATGTGTCCCTTTGAAACTGACAAGGGCCCCTGACTGGCAACCAGCAAAGAAATGGGAATCTCAGTCTTACAACCACAATGAGTTGAATTCTGACAGTAAGAATTAGCTCACAGGTGAATTTTCTCCCAGAGATTCCTGACCAACATCCCACATGTTCAAGAGTTTTCAAAAGAAAAAATTCATGTGGCTAATAAACATGAAAAGAGGCTCAACTGCACTAGCTGTCAGTTTTTAGACAAAGTAAAACAGGGGCACCTGGGTGGCTCCGTCAGTTAAGCATCAGACTTTAGCTCAGGACATGATCTCATGGTTCGTGGGTTCGAGCTCCGCATCGGGCTCTGCGCTGACAGCTAGCTCAGAGCCTAGAGCCTGCTTCAGATTCTATATCTCCCTCTCTCTCTGACCCTCCCCTACTCACACTGTCTCTCTCTCTCCCAGAAATAAATAAAAACATTAAGAAAAAAAAACAGAGATGCAATTTCCCATGTAACAATTTGGCATAAATACTCTTATAATACCAAGTGCTGATGCTTATAAGGGAAAAAAGGGAATGCTCTGATAATTCTCGCAAGAGTGTGCATTAGTTCAACCACTTTGGAAAGCAATTCCCAATGTCAGGCCACTTTAATAAAGATGTGAATAGGGACACTTGGATGGCTCAGTTAAGTTAGTCCAATTTCATCTTAGCTCATCATCTCACAGTTTGGCTTGTGAATTTGAGCCCCACATCAGGCTCACTGCTGTCAGCACAATGCCCACTTTGGATCCTCTGTCCCCTTCTCTCTTTCCCCCAAGCCCCCTTCTCAAAAATAAACAATTTTTAAAAAGATATGATTATCTTAGGTCAAGAAGTTCCACTTCTGGGTACATACACTGTAGAAATACTCATACATGTATAAAGGAATGTCTGCTAGAATGCTATTTGGAAGGAAGTAAAAAAAAAAAGGAAGGAAGGGGAAAGGGAGGAGGGGAGAGACGGAAGGAGGAAAGGAGGGAAGATACAACTGAAAATCCCATCACAGATTAATTAAATTGTGATATATTGGCAAATCTCTGCACTAAACCACAGTGTAAAGGAAATTAACCTATATGTTGCCTTCTGTAAATTTTGTAAACAGTAAAAAATACTATCTATTAGTTATGGATGCATATCTATACATAGAAAAAGTATAAAAACACAAATGGAAAGATAAACAGCAAATTTGATTTCTTGCTTACATATCTAGTGGGCATAAAAGTGGATGAAATTTGCCAGGTGGCTTCAATTTCAACTGTAATATAATAGTCCTTTAAAAAATGGTAAACATTTCTGAGGCACATTGGCTACATCTTACATTCTGTTATGTTTTGTGTGTTTGTTTGCATCACTTAATAATCCATCTGTATAGTTTGTGACAGGTCCCACTTTCTAACGTCTTTGTGTTTCAACTTTATCACTGCTTAAACTACTTTGCCTCTTCTCCCCAGGTGATACCCAAATCAGAGACAGTCCCCATTCAGAAACCACACGGATCGGTCAGCATCTATAAACTCAGTAAGCTCTTCCAGGTCAAGAACTACATCTTCCTCGGCATCTGTAAACTCAATAAGTTCTTCCAGGTCAAGAACTGCATCTTCCTATGGCTGTGTAGGTAGTAGTTAGCTTAACAGAACAGCTCAGCAAATAATTTGTACAAGTGAGCTCCCTGATAGCTGGTCGACTCCCTGATAGCTGGTCGACTCAGGTGCACAGTATGATGGACAGCACCTCAGATATATCCTATTTCAGGTTCTGGATTTGTTTTTTTATTTAATAGTTTCACAGTATTCATTTTTATTCTGTACTTCTGGCAAGAATAAGCAACAAATTGGGAGGAATTTAAATGCACCTCTATTTGAGTTATATGTCTGCTTCCTGAACTGTTAAACTTGATAGACGCATATATAACTAATGACAAAATATATGTCACCTAGCTGTTTCCTTGCTTCCCGCCAAGCTCTCTAAACTGAGAATTCATTAAGTCTTCTGTGACTCACTAGAAGACAGTCAGACCAGGCCAGGGCCTGGCTGACTTTGCTGTGTTTTGCCCTCTGGTTGGGATCCACGCTTGTCTTGGCAGGTCATTGCCTATTCATGTAGAAAGCGCTATAAAGATGAGCTGGTGGCAGGGATGCTGCAGGCTGTTGAGGCTTCAAATTACAAGGCTTTCTGCCTAAAATGGTGTCGCTTCTCTTCTGCTCCCACCTACCTCTTCAGCTCAACCTCTTACCTACACCACCTGGCAAACATGCTCCGGTACCGCCACTACTTGCGGTGCAAACACACTACATTGTTTCTTGACTCTGGCCCTTGGCACAGGCTGTTTCCGATGCCAGGAATCTCATTCTCTCTTTCTTGTCTGTTTGGCAAGCATCTCAGTCTACCTGGCAAAGCCCTTCTTAGATATCACTCCTTCTCACGTAACTTCCCTGAATTTGGCAATCCAGAATTGTCATGACTGAAAACAAAACAAAATAAAAAGGACAAAGTCCATTCACCTTGTCCTGATATCCAATATCTTTGACAATATGCCCAACATATTAATTCATCCATTTACTGATTTCACATTGATTGAGTGCTTACTGAGTTTTAAGCAATATACAAGATATTAAAGATAAAAAGATGTCCAGAATTCAAACCTCTGGCTATAAAGAGCTTGCTGGACTGTTGAAAAGGCCAAAAAGTGAACCAACAAACCAAACCCAACGTCTACAGTATAGAGGTTCTTGTGCATATATTTAGTCCATGAGACAATATGAGAACACCGAAAACAAGTAAGAGGGAACAGGGAAAGAAAGGAAATGGTAAAGAAAGGAAAGGAATAAGAAAAAGATATGCATGAAAAGAAATATATCTCTTCAGTTCCTCTGCCCATTTGTTAAATGGATTCTTTGGGGGGGAGGTGCTATTGAGTTGTATGAATTCTTTATAAATTTTGAATTGTTAACCCCTCTTCAGATACATCAGTTAGAAATATCTTCCCCCACTTGGTAGGTTGCCTTTACAAGGTATTGATAGCCATTTGCAAACTCTTTTACTTTCTTATCATTATTTTCTTCCATTACACTCAAGTGTCAAAATGCTAAACTTGAATGAACCCCACCGCCCACCTTTCCTATAACCTTACCTTCACAGATCCACCACTCAGCTGGGAGAAAATATTAAAAATACTGAACCAGATCAGCTGATGGTATTTTAAACCAATGATGCCTAAATTCAATGGGGCACTCCTCACCCTCCAGCTGTCCTTACAGGCCAACTTTCTTATTGTTGAGACCATCATAACAGCATCATTTCCTTATTTTCTCCTATTTCTTTAATATATTTAGACTCCTCCCATATCTCCAAATTCAGGAGACAAACTGGCCTCATAGAAGAGCCATGGGATGAGAACTTTTAGCAATAAGCCTATAAACATACTCTTTCTTGTGCCCATTTTCTCTCTCCTCTTTCCTTGAGTTGAATTGCAGAAAGTATTCAACCTTCTCTCAATACTACCCCTGGAAAATCTACTCAGAATGCCACTCATTCATTACCTTCTTCTCAAGACCACGGTGATCTGCTCCTCCTCCTGCCTTGCCTATCACTCCCCCAAGATGTAGATATGCACCTGCATCTACTTGTTAGAGTAAAGGCCCCTCTTACTCTAAAGTGCAGTACTTCTTTGCTTTCTTCAGAGCATTTAGCAAAATTTGTAATTACATTTTATTTGTTTGGAACTCTCTGGCTCTTGACCTGAAAGTGTTTACACGGTTCATATCTTGGTTTTATCTTTTCAATTTTTAAAAATTTACTTTGAGAGAGACAGAGTGAGTGGAGGAGAGGCAGAGAGAGAGGGAGAAAATCCCAAGCAGGCTCCACACTGTCAGCACAGAGCCTGATGTGGAGCTCAAACCCACAAGACTGTGAGATCATGACCTGAGCAGAAGCCAAGCATTGGTCGCTTAACCGACTGAGCCACACAGGTACTTACACAATTCATATCTTATTGAGCTCTATCCACAGTTATGTTTTGGGTAGTTCTTTTTGTATTTGTTAGAATTCAGAAAATTATATATTTTTTTAAAAAAATTTAATGTTTTTTATTTATTTCAGAGAGAGAGAGAGACAGTGTGAGCAGGGGAGGGTAAGAGAGAGAGGGAGATACAGAATCCGAAGCAGGCTCCAGGCTCTGAGCTAGCTGTCAGCACAGAGCCCAATGTGGGGCTCAAACCCACAAATCATGAGATCATGACCTGAGCTGAAGTTGGATGCTTAACTGACTGAGCCACCCAGGCACCCCCAGAAAATTATATTTTTTACTTGATATATAGATTTCTTCATATTTAATATCTGATTGTATTTATTATGAAGGACTCATCTTTGTATTACCCAATATGAATATTCCATTATTAGTTCAGTGTGGGAGTAAAAATCATTAAAACTTCTTCTTTGCTGTGACATTGCTATTGTTTTGAATTAAAATTCAAGGTCCTTATCAATAATTAATTTTATCGAAAACAAGGGTGATGAAGAAACAACTAATCATAATTATAAAGAAGAGAATAAGGATAATGTGAGAGAGACAATATTTGTAAAAATAAGGCTTGTTATGGACTAACTGTTTCTCTCCATTCCAAATTGATATGTTGAAGTCTTATTCCCCAAAGTGATGGTATTGGAAGGAGAAGCCTTTGGGAGGTAATGAGTTAAAGGAGGTCATGAAAGTGAGGTTGCATGATGAGATCAGTGTCATTATAAGAAGAAGAAGACATCAGACTATTCCTTCTCTCCCCCACCCCTGCAATGAATCTTTCTGTCTCCCAACCTCTTTCTCTCTCTCTCTTTATCTCTCTCTCTCTCTGACACAACAAAAAGGCAGCCTTCTGCAAGTCACGATGATAGTCTTCACCAAAAACCCAATCATGTTGGCATCCTGATCTCAGACTTCACAGTCTCCAAAACTGAGCAATAAATGTTTAGGTGACTCAGTTGATGGTATTTTGTTACAGCAACCCAAACTGACCAAGACAATGCCTGAATATTATTTATATTTAATGAAGGGCATAAACCCTTTCATGACAGAAACAGACTAACAGATACCTCAAGCTCAATGAACACAAAGAAGGAAAAATAGAGAGTCCATGCCTCACACATCAGAGAGGAACTTGAGAACACCACACCAAAGACCTAATTCAGGTACCAGAATCAATGAAGCCTGTCTAAGGAGATGAAATTTGAACAGACAACTGAATGACGAGAAAGAGTGAAGCACTCAGGCTTGCTCAAGGATGAGCCTGGGCACATTAATAAAAGAAGTGAGGGGAAATGTGTACAGAAATTTAGGTCAGTCATGCAGGCCTGGAAAGTCCAAGGAGGGAGACAGCTGATTTTTCTTTTCCTCTGTGTGAGGAGAAGCCATTGGAGTGGTCTGCACACATGAATGGCATGAATCAATTTATTATTGATTATTTAAATGACAACTTGGGGGTGACTGGGTGGCTCAGTCAGTTAAGCAGCCAGCTCTGATTTCTGCTCAGGTCACGATCTCACAGTTTGTGAGTTTGAGACCCACGTAGTGCCCTGAGCTGACAGCGCATGGAGTCTGCTTGGAAGTCTCTCTCTCCCTCTTTCTCTGCCCCTGCCCCGCTTTCACTCTCTCTCTCAAAATACATACATACATACATACATACATATATAAAATGATCATTTGGATTACCACTGTACATTAACTGTGTTGGAATAAAAACTTTCAAAAATAAAATGATCACCTGCACCATCTGCTCAGGACTGCACTGCTGGGTTACTAATATGGCAGAAGGACAGCTGGGGGCAGTGGGGTTGCCATACTGTGAGAGACCGGTAAGACTGGGTGGGAATAAATGGGGTAGCAAAGACAAGTGTCCAGGAGTTGTGTTGGGAGCATATTTAAAAATACAGCATATAGGGGCATGTTGATGGATTTGGATGGATTTTTTAATGTTTAGTTAGTTATTTTGAGAGACAGAGCATGAGCAGGGAAGAGGGAGGGGAGAGAGAGAATCTGAAGCAGGCTCCATGTTGTCAGCACAGAGCCCGATGTCCGGCTCCATCTCATGAACTGTGAGATCATGACCTGAGCCGAAATCAAGAATCAGGAGGCTTAACCAATGAGGTTCCCAGAGGCCCCTAGATGTGAGTACTGAGTAAAACAGAGGAATAAAGAACGACTCCTATGAAAAAAGAAAGGGATGCAAAACCACTTCTCTTTTGCACGTAATAAATATGAGATTAAGTGAAAAGATTATATAAGCAATTGCATAAATGTGTCTTAAGTTCAGATCAAACTCAGGGTTGCAAACTTAAATTATGGAAGTTCAACTTATTAATGCTATAGGCAACACAAATAATATATACTGACTGTAACGAATGATGACCAACTTATCTGTGGGCCCCCTGACCTGGGGAAAGCAATCAAACTTCTTCCTAGAAAAAATTATATGAATACAATCACTATGGTCTGAATGTCTGCATCCCCCTAAAATTTTTATGCTGAAATGCTAACCCCTAAAGTAATGGTTTTAGGAGGGGAGCCATTGAGAGATTAGGTAATGAAGTGGAGTGAGCCCCCATGGTGGGGGCCAGTGCCCTTAGAAGAGAGACCTGACCGTGCTCCCTCCCCCTTCCAGTATATGAGACACAGTGAGGAAACAGCTGTCTATGAGCCAGGCAATCCTCACCAGTCATTCAAGCTGCCTGTGCCATGATCTGGGACTTCAAAGCCTCCAGAACTGGGAGAAACAAACTTCTGTTGTTGATAAGCCACTCAGTCTGTAGTATTGTGCTAGAGCAGCCTGAACAGGCTAAGGCAACACCTGGAAGAGATTTTCATGACAGCAACCTTACCTGTTTCAACATACATTATGATCATGCCTTGCTATATTGAGGGCGGCAAGGAGATGTGATTCAAATAGCATAACCCAGAATTTCATTTCCACTTCATGCTTTTTGAGTATGTTTTATTGAATAATACATTGATGAGATTCTACTCTAATATTAAATATTTCTTGATGTTTGTCTACCCAAAACATCTCCCTCCTAGTGGGATTGGAATGGTCTCTAGACTTGCTTGTAAATAGACAGAGAAAAAAATGATAATAACACTTCAATTGTCATTTCCCTATCCCTCAGGGAGATCTTCTGCTTTTCTTTGCCTTTTGGCCAAACTTTTAAAAAATGGGGCAAGAAGATTGAATCTAATCAATGTCATCTCAAGCTGGCTAAGAGAGTACCTTTCCATGGCATTGCTGCAAATGACACTGGGAAGCTGTTCAGTCTCATTAACTTTACAAACCAATCTGCTATAAGCATCTGGTTGTGAATTTGCCAATAATGAAAAAGGCTGGAATATACCTCCTGGAATCATTGCTCTACACATTTTGGGTATTCAGTATGATTTTCTGATCTTTTGCCAGCATTCTGATTTTTTTAAGGAATAGCCAGGAAGTTAGAAGGTAAACTGACAGGAAATATAGGCCTAATTCTCTGATAGACTCGGTCTAGCATGTTGGAACCATACCCTCAATTTGCTTACGACAAGAGGCACCAAGTAACTAATGAGCTTAGCTATGCCAAATTTTGTATTGGAAACCCTGGATTCCCTATGCATCCAGACCAGTCGTCTCCGTTGGTATCTTCACTACAAGGTACGTTCTCAGTACTTCCCCAAATCGACTTCACACACTCCTTCCTTTTGCAAGCTTATTTCATGACACTGAAATTTTTCACTTACAGTGAAAGTCAAATTATGTTGAAATTTCAAAGTCACTTTTAAATCCTATAATTTGACCACAGAAACCAATAATTAAAATATAAGTTTAGAAATCTACCCCATGTTCATTGCAATATTATTTACAATAGCCAAGATATGGAATCAACCTAAACGTCCATGGATGGATGAATAAAGAGAATGTATGTGACTATACCCATACATGTATAATAGAATACTATTAAGCCAGAAAAAGAAAGAAAATGCCCAACTATGTTGTTGCAAATGGCAAGAAATTATTCTTTTCCATTATGCATGTGTGTGTGCCTGTGTGCACGCGCGCGCACGTGTGTGTGTGTGAGTGTGTGTGTGTGTGTCTGAAATCTTCTTTACCCATTCATGTAATGATGGGTACTTGGGCTGCTTCCATACTTTGGCTGTTATAATAATGCTTCAATAAACACAGGGGTATATATATCCCTTAAAATTGGAAGTTCATATTCTTTGGGTAATTAGTGGATCACAGGGTTATATAACTATATTGTAAACTTGAAACTTATTCAACACTGTACTTTAACTACACTGAAATTAAAAAGTTTAATTAATAATTAAATGATTGATTAATTTTTAATAAAGACATCTTGCTATCTGTGACCAGAGGAAGGTCCTGGAGGCTATGATGCTATGTGAAGTAAGTCATAGAAAGACAAAACCATATGATCTTACTTATATGTATAATTTAAAAAAAACTCATAAGATACACAGCATACATTGGTAGTTACCAGAGGTAGAGAGTGGGAGGTTGGGTGAAAGGGGTGAATGAGGCCATACAAACTGCCAGCCACACGATTAACAGGTCATGGAGGTATAAGGTATAGCATGATGACCATACTTAATAACACTGTAGTGCTTATGCCAAAGTTGCTAAGATATTACATCATAAAAGTTCTCATATCATACACACACCCACACACCCACACACAACTGTGTAACTATGTATGATGATGGATGTATCTGGAATGATCGTGGTGATAATTTTGCAATATATACAAATATCAAATTGTTATGTTGTAAACCTAAAGCAAATACAATGTGGATGTCAATTAATCTATTAAAACATAACACAAAATAAAATAAAACTTACTGATTTTTAACAATATTAGAGTGAGCCAGGACAACGACATGACCCCAGAGGAAATGGAGATGAATGTTTCTGAAGCATGAGATAGAAGTCCCGTATGGGGATTGTGTAACTAGTGTCAGAATAGCAACAAGAGTCTTTAACCACACATGTCGAGCTACTTTACCCAAGTTATTTTTGGCAAGCCTCACAATTCTCAAATTAAACACAACACTGAAGTCAACACACATAAATCAGAAATGATATTTTTAGATAGGAAAACTACTCAAATAGCCATACTGCTCTTGGTGGACTTCGACTTTGTACTTTCAGTGCCTCCAACTACAGTTTAGGAACTGTTTTCTCCTAGTCAAAAGATTACCGCATATCACAAAAATACAAGCTACACACAATCAAGAAACCACACCAAGTGATAATATTCATCCAGGTTTTCTTTA
Organism: Proteles cristata cristata; assembly: GCA_017311185.1. NCBI lineage: Eukaryota > Metazoa > Chordata > Mammalia > Carnivora > Hyaenidae > Proteles > Proteles cristata. The sequence continues at coordinate 300,773 of JAESUZ010005207.1, forward strand.
AGTGAATACAGAATAATAGATAATATTCTCAAAACCAGAACCGGATATCCACCTAGTAAAAGACATTGGGATGTTAATACTTCCTAACATTTAAAAGTGCTTTCAAATATATCGCATCATCAATTTCTTTCAGTGTACCTTTGAGAAAGATACTGTTTTGTTCCCTTTAGAGATGAGATTCAATGAGATTCAAACACATGGTAGCTGGCAAGGCAAATAGTTGCAAATCTGGATTGTGTAATACTGTTCTTTACCCCGCTAGGAAGTTTCCACACTGGAAGATGGATGCAACTTTTATAAACTATGATTATGCTATTGGCTCAGTATTCTTGAAACACAAATTCTGAGTTGTTTCAGTTCATGGGGATGTATGGAAGACCTTGTCCTGTTCTGTCCAGATACCCTGCTTCCTTCCACCCAACAAAGCAAGTCAAGAAAAAGGCGTTAATGAAATAGGCACAAGCTGTGACAATATAATTTTTAAAAACCAACTGATTTTCACAAAAACTGAAAAATTTATAATGAAAGCATCTCAGTCTACACAACGGACACAAAATGTTTGTAAATATTTGAAATGTCTTGCTAATATTTTATAACTCTTTCCCCAAGGACAAATTCCTGAATATAAGGCAAGCTTCCACACAGCAAATGTGTATGTCAGATTGAAATTGAAGATAAAAGGGATCCATATATAATTGCAAATCTATAGCTCTTTCACAGAGACTTGTCTCATGAATTCATTCAAATACTGAACGTTAGTTCTTAGCTAAGGGATTTGCAAAATCTATGAACTATATAAAAATGTAGCAGCGCCAACATTTTTTAATGTTTATTTTATTATTAATCTATTATTAATGTTATTTAATTTATTGAGAGAGAGAGTGTGTGTGTGTGTGTGACAGGGGGAAAGGGCAGAGAAAGAGGAGTTTTGTGAGTTTCATCCCTATATTGAGCTCTCTGCAGTCAGTGCAGAAACTGCTTCAGATCTTGTCCCCCTCCGCCCCTTCCCTGCTTGCGCTCTTTCTCTCAAAAATAAATAAACATTAAAAAAAAAACTTGATAATCCCGCTCATTCAATTTTACCAGTACCTAAAAATGTTTTTAATGCTCACCATTTTAACTCTATCATTCTGTTGTTTTCATGGATGACATAACACAAAAACAATAGGAAGGAACATATATCATCAGTATTTCACCCCATAGTGATCAATAAAAATATTCTTTCACCATACACTTCTAAACAATATAGATTTCTAGTAGTTTTATTTACTAGGTATTATGAAATAAGTGGAACTGATCACCGAGTTCAGGGTAAAAGGCATTAGTTGCTATATTGGGTAAATCCTGAAGTACTTAATATCTGCCAATTTGAGTATGTTAGCATGAAAGATAATAGTGCCTAGAAAATACAGAAAAAAAGATAATATATTTTTCCACATAGAAAAACTGACATTAGACCCCATCTGGGAATAATGAGAAAGTCAGCCTCCTCTGATCACATGCTAAGCACAACTGCAAGAGGAAATTAGATGCAACTTTTTAAAATCTCTAAACTTTTCACTGTCCAGATTGCCAAATTTATTAAATCTTGGGATCATGCATTTGCCCTAGATCCTTGTCCTCGTTATATCTGTATCAGTTAACCCAGTATCGGGAATACAGGGCTAAGAATGCTGTCTCATTTCTACCGAGTTTTGTAATATCTGGATAATGTCATTGCCACAACTAAACTTATAAGGTATTGAAAGGAGCATTATGGTCCAAAGATAAAATGTTCCAAATGAACACTCTGCCATCCTCATAAAATTTTCCCAAGAAGGGGAAAATATCCATATGCTTTGTGATCAATTGGCTGAAAATATTGCCGTGTGCTTTGTCATAACAGGCTGTTCTGTTGTTAAGACTTATGAATACTGGCACATGTCCAGTTTGTATAAGAGATTAACTTTATCAAAGTCTTTGAAGATAAAGGCTCAGACCAATTCATGTGACTGTGGCCACAACAGCATAGCCAAAGTGAAAAAGCTTACAAAGGAACAAAGACTGCCTCATTCATGGTGAAAGACATATATGCATGACTCCCATAAGCTTCAGCAGTGCAAGAAAAATTGGCAGAAATACTTGAATGTGGCCACCAAAACCAATTCCATTTTTTATGGAACTGCTTCTGTGAACACTGATTAGATAAGGAAAAACTGTTGCCAGGACCTGGAGAAAAACATTTTCCATCAATTGACGATGAAACACTGCTAAAACATAAAATATCCTTCTTTCTAAGCAGATGACTTGGAGTGAAAGAGAACCGCTTGTGTCTTCCCAGGAGTCATTCCTCTGGCATTGACCTTTTCCTTGGGGAATCTTCCATAGTAGGGTTTTGGCCATTGGGTATCAGGACCACCGAGGAGACAATGGAGCCAGATCTGGCAGAAGATGTTATGATGCTGACACTTATCTTAGCCTTATGTTTGGGAAAAGGTAGCTTGGCCACCTGCCAGACATATCCTTCTGGTTTGTAGGAAAGGTCACTCAGCCATCAGAAGTAGAATTTTATATGACTATGGAGAACAGAGGAATTGCAAAGAAGAATGACAAATCTGTCCTTTTGGGGGGGAATAAGAGGAAAGAAGCCATTGGTGGTCTTCTGCTCTGTTGATAGCTAAGGCTCACCTTTTACATTTCTTACCAATGATTCCTAATTTACATCCTCAAAAACTAAAACTGAATGTTTAAAGTCAGAGATTCTGGGGAGGAGGGGAGCTCGCTTCCAAATGCTTACATGTTGAAATGCAAAAACCATGATCTTAATTTTTTCCTGAATTCCTCACATTAATGATTAAGAATCATATCCTATCATTATGATTTCTCCTAACACAGTTATTCTAATATTGCATTATTATACAGCTCACCTATTACAACAGCTGTTTATAAACATTTCATTTGACTTTCTGGAAGAGAACACCCCAAATGTATTTTTCATGACTGTCTACAAAAGAGTTACATGTAAACTCTTAAGGAAAGGCCAAATGAGTAAAATACCAAGAGATTTTTAAAAATGTTTTTACTTTTACATAGCTTTCCTTTATCAAGTAAGCCCCAAACATGCAAAGACACACTGAGTTTTAATCAGAGAGCCCCATTTGACACACAGGAATGCACTTGGACCGACTCGCCTAATGAAAGGAATCTGAGTGCTGACAAGCCTACAATCACGAATATTTGATTCTTGGTCTACTATGTTTTAAGTGGATTTCTCTTTATTCTATCTTGTATTGTACTTTTGCAAATGAAATCCCTTAATAAATATCAACTCAGTGCCCTCTTTAAGCAATAAATATCTGAGGTATTGCTAAAGTATGACTGGTGTCAAAAAGCTCATGATATTCTAAATTCTGAATGCCATCAATATAGGAAAACTTGTTCAATATCAGGTAGGTGTAGGATATAAATGGCTCTGTAAAATTAATCTTACTCTAGCCCTTAAAATAAATAAAACCCTTGAGAATTTCTGTGAATATACTTTCAAATAAAGCAGAAAAAACAATCTTACTTTATTTGGTTAATGTATAAGGTAAAAGCATCTGAAAAATAAACCATTAATGGATACTCACAAGTGCCATTCCCTGAGTATGTGATTTTTCAATATTTATTTATTTTTTGAGAATGAGAGAGCATGAGTGGGGAAGGGGCAGAGAGAGAGGGAGACAGAGAATCTGAAGCAGGCTCCAGGCTCTGAGGTGTCAGCACAGAACCCAACACAGGCCTTGAACTCATGAACCATGAGGTCATGACCTGAGCCAAAATCAGACGCTTAACCGACTTCGCCACCAAGGTGCCCCTGAGTATATGATTTTTATGAATGATTTCAGTTCACTCTCAGGGAAGAAAGTTAGTATCCTTACTTTACAAATTAAAAAACTGATTCTTAAAGATAGTAAATAGCACACAAGCAATTAAAGAGACTAAATAACACAACTTAAAGTCACACAAAGAGTGAATGTGGTATCCGGGATTCTAAGTCCTTTGTATGTCATATTTTGAGTGACATTAAAATGATGGCATAATTTCTTCTGTTCAGCGCCTTAGTGACATAGAGAGACTTCTTGCCCCCTTTTGGAATGAATCTCTTTGCAACTGAACTCCCAAAGCATTTATTACTTTTCTAAGCCTTAAGATAGTCCAATTTTTATATAGATATCACATACTTGCCTGGATATTCTTGGACATTTTAAACTTCCATGAAGCTCCATGCCTTTTCTACATGTTCATAACATGGCCTTTTATACATAGTAAGTAATCAGTACTGAATGAATTCTTGCTAGAAAGTGGTCTTTTGTAAAACATCATAAAGACTGACTAACACCTTGATCTTCAGATTAAGGGTGACTGTTTATATCAGGTAAGCAAATGTTGGATCCACAAGTCACTGTATGGTAAACATAATTTAAAAATGCATCATTAGCTTCTCCTTGCTCTTGCTACCACATTAAGACTTTGAAATCTGATCTCGTGGTTGTCCTTTTCTGTAGACTCTCATTAATTTTACAAGCATAGTCCTTTTCCTAATTGTGACTTAACTGTCCTTGTGCTCAAGAACCACGACCACCTCTACAGAGAAGGCCTTCTCTCATCTTATGCAATCTGTTCTAGGATTTAGACCTGCTTCTCACTGATAAGTGGGGCTTCCCCTCAAAGAAGAGCATACATCTTTTGTGTGTGTGTCTGTATGTTCTGTATTAATACACCCAGTTTCTGCGTGTCTAGCTCTTGTCTAAACATGATAACATTTCTGGAAGAGAAGTGCTATAATTTATATATGCCCTTAAAAATAACCCACACTCATAGCATTCAGTAGAAGGCTTTTGACAATAAGTCCTCAGCAAATATTAATAAAAGTCCAGGGATAGAAAATACTACAATGGTTAACTTCCATTGTTAAACAAATGAGTGCCAGTTGTCCAGGGTTTAAAGGTTTTATCCCTTTTAGGCTGATGTTCTGAGTGATCCAGTCATTCTAGAAGGGTTTTATTAACATATTACATGATCAGCAGATGTTCACTTACACCGAGTTGACAACAGACTCATTCATGTCAAGGTTTATTTGTATAACCATCTTGTCCAACCATATGCATCACCATTTGATCTGGGGGACATATTAGCTCACTTACATTATTCTCAGGATGGTAGAAAGCTGAAAGGAAACTGGGCTTTTGTGAGAGTACTCCAGATGTTCAGCTTCAAAAGTTTAGAACTTGAAATTCAAACAGCACACTGGACAATTATTAGATCTGTTAATGCCTGCTTTCAGGGACACTTAAATACTTGCTTTTTTCCTTTGGTGTCCCTAGTGTATTGTATTCCTTTTCTACAAATGGAAGTACTTTGTTGACACTTTTTCCAAGATATCACTGCCATTAATTATTATCCTAAAATATATAGTGATTATTATGCATTTACACAGTGTGAAATACATCACAAGATTCTACCATTTATTATTTACTCATACAAACCAGTAAAATAAGAGTAAATAGTTTAAAATAAGTGGTTTAGCATACATACACACACTCCTTTATCAAAATACTGTGAAGAAAGCAGCCAAATTATCAGGTTTCTTAGAATTGCATATAAAAATAAAATTATTATACTGCAGTCAGAATTTAAGGCTCATTTAGATAAGAAAACTGGATTATGTCTATACCTGGGCACCACTGGACCTAACTGAGCAGATTGTGAGTCATGATCCAAAGTTAGGACCTGCCCCATGCCACTTTGCATATTTAAAGGGACATTGGGAGAAGACAAGGAACACCAGACTCATTGATAACTTTCACCTATAGTTTAAAAGCCTGAAGAGAGGAACATCATATATAACTCAAAACAGTTATTAGTTTAAAAAAAAAAAAAAGCCAGAGAGAACTCAGTCCTGCTGATACTGGTCATGGCTAGGGGCTTCAGAAGTTGAAGGTAGGGGAGCTATGAGGAGAACACAGAAACCATCTAGCACCTTATCTCTCCTCATCCAGGAAAGAAGGTGCAGAAGGAACTGTGTGTGAAAATGAAGTGGAAGGGTAAAGCTCTCTTTTGACACACTGTATGCACAAAGTTTGATCGCTCAGCCAAGACCTTTCAGACAGAAATTGCTTTCCGTTAACCTTCACATGTTCACTTTGTGAGGTGATACTGGTTAGCTTCTTCCACATGTGAGGATCAGGCCAGCCACGTGTGTTATTTCCCGCTCTGAAGAGCAACCTGTGAAGAATGGTACCACTCAGGAGCTGCCTTATATACTAAGTTCTTCTTTGGTACATTGTGAAGCTGTTTTCTTTGCTTGGTCTTCTTAAATCCCTGTGGATATTCTCATATAAATAACTATTGCCCAGATATTTAAAAGGTAATGCATGACTTGTAATATTTCACAAGTAATAAATACTCATTTTAAAAAACAAAAACCTTTTAGGGGCATCTGGGTGGCTCAGTTGGTTAAGCATTTGACTTCAGCTCAGGTCATGATCTCACGGCTTGTCAGTTCGAGTCTTGCATCAATCTCTGTGCTGACAGCTTCAGATTCTGTGTCTCACTCTGTCTCTGCCCCTCCCCCACTCGTGCTCTGTCTCTCTCTCAAAAATAGACAAACATTAAAAAAATGAAAAGAAAATTTTTAATATAGTTGAGATCTCAAGAGTAGACTCCATAATGAAGACTGCTGCAGGGGTGCCCCGTGGTGCCCCGCGCTGGAGAGCTGCCTGGCAGGTCACAAGCCATATGCCAGGCAGACATGCACGCAACAGGTTTTCAGTAAGTCAGCTGACAGAAAACTTGGTCAACTTAGAGTATGAGGGTTGCCAGTCTCAAACATCCTTTTACATATGTGTGACACTGACTTACACACCAGGTTCAAACCAGAGCTTCAAATGTATACACAGTGGCTGCTGTAGGTGGTCTTATTGAGAGTGAGAATGGATATTCAACACTCTGATCATGGTCAGGTAAGGATTTTCTCAGGAAACAGAATAGATCTGGGTTAATAAAATGTTGCAGCACCATTGTTATGATCTGGATTACATCCTCTACAATTTATATGGTGAAGTCCTAATCTTCATACCTCCAAATATGATTGCATTTGGAGACAAGGTCTGTACAGAGATAATTCAGTTAAAATGAGGTCTTTAGAGTTGGGCCCCCATCCGAGCTGACTGGCATCCTTATAGATGGATACAGAAGGAAGATGATGTGAAGACAAGAGGGAGAAGGCAGCTATCTACAAGCCAAAGAGAGAAGCTTCAGAAGAAACCAATCCTACCAACTCCTTGACCTTGGACTTTTAGCCTTCAGAGCTGGGAGAAAATAAAGTTCTGTTGTGTAAGCCACCCAGTCTGTGGTGCTCTGTTATGGAAGCCCTAGCAGACTAATACAGGTACTATCGCCCTAGTTTCTGGGTTATATGAGGCCATAGATGCCCTCTCTTCAGATGATGCAGAAGCTTTCTCAGGTCAAGCCAGGTCCCCCTAAATTGGTGTCTGAATCATCCACACCACTAAAGCCAAGAAATAAGGAGCTGGGCTTTACATAATGACTTCAAGCCGGTAGGTTACTGGTGTCAGGGAGTTATGCCACCACAGTCTGGGATTATGGCCAGGTTTCTGCCTGTGGGCAGATGTGTTCTGTTACAGCACTGCATGGTTATGGTTCGGTCCTTGTTAACAGGTTTGTCACCTTTGCCTCACTACTGATGACAGGAAAACAGTAAAAGGAGGGTATCATTACGAGCTTGTCAAGAATTCTTAGGGACCTGAATACTCCTGACTCCCATGACTGCAGAGGATAAAACAGGCTTGCGAGGGCATCCACACCACCGATTCAAACCAAAGTCCCAGTCCTGGCAGGGAGCTTCTGATCAGGAATGTGATGTTAAACTTGGCATAGTGCATGTGCTTATAATCTCCCTCCAACTCTGAAAGTTGCAGGAGCAGACATGACAACCCATCGTAGGAAGAACCCATTGAATACCTTGGGCAGGGAGCAAGGAACATCACTGGTCTTCCTAAGGGAGCCTTTCATAGGCAGCCGAAAGCAGCATCTGGGCAACTAACAATGCCAACCAGATTCCATCTGGTGAAGGATCTCTTCTCAGTCAGGGAAAGAAGATTCAGGAAAGTGACAGGAATTCAGAACGCAAGCCTTAGCAATCTTCTAGTCTCCTGTACCATAGGCTTCTTGGTTTTGTTTCCGGGATATCAAGAACTTAAACAAATAGTGTATGAAGAAGAGAGAAAGACCAGAGTGGGTATCAGAGAGTTGATCAGTTTTAAGCCACTAATAGTGGTGCTAGTCAAGACAGGATACATACTTGCAAATTGCATACGTAGCTGGTCATAGGACTCTTACACGGACAGGGAGGGCAACAGAATAGCACAGGCAGCTCATGAAGACTCTGGGCATGAAAGGGATAAATTGATCTAAGCCTTTTCTATGACTGAGGGAAGTGGTTACTTCTCAACAGGGATAGAGGTAATACTAGAAGCACAGTGACAAAAGCAAACAGAGAAGTGTCCAGTAAGTGCTGACAACATAGATTACCTGAGCATGCTTTGGGTAAACTCCCCCTTGTGGAAAGTTTGGGGAATGACATAGCCGTCTACCATTCACAGGCCGGGTAAGAAGCCCTGTGGAGGGCAAAATAACCACCCTTGCCTCATGAGGTGAACAAGTATGGTTGGGCATACAGAGGCCACAGAACCTAGAACATAGTAAAACTTAAGACTATTATCCCAGTTAATGTTGGTCTTGGAGGAACCCGCCTGGAGGAATCCATTATAGATGGACCCACTTAAATCAAAGTAATCATGGCGGTACCACATCGATCATTTTCCTCTCATAGCTTGTTCAGCAGCTGAAGGTTAAGCAGAAGGTTAATATGCTTAAAGAAAACAATGTGCTTACTTTTTAATATCAAAGATAAAGCTAACAGCTGGTTCCTTTCCTCTAACAAAACTGACCCTTAAACAGAGACTTTTTAAAAGGAAACATTTTTCATGACTATTCCTCTGCACCCTAGACCAATGGAAGAGGAAGTTGAGTTTCCTGGGCCTGGAGAGCATAAGGGTTATATTTCCCAAAATTCTAGGCAGTATGGTTACATGTTAATCATGTCTGGATATGAAATTCGTTGTTCCACATTCCCCAGTCAAGGGAGGAAAACCAATCATGTCCATGGATTAGAGAAGATACAATGACAAAAACTGCAGACTGGAATATATGCTCTCTTAGACCAGACCAAATCAAATGAAAAAGTTGACAAGCTGTGGGCCTTACTATACAGGTAACCCTTCATAGACCAGACCATTTCATCATAAATAATTCTCTAAAAGTCTCAAGTTCTATCACCAAAATACCAATGACAAAGTGGCATCAGCAAAAATGGTAAAGCACAGACCTCTGAGAATGAGCTCCTCCATAACAGAGATTTTCTAAAATGACAGAGTTTTCATTTTCAGAACTCTGAAAATCAACTAAAGTCTTACAGTAATCCAGGCGGCATTTATTCAAGAAAATCAGTTGAATCTCAGTAAAAGCAGCAACTTTTGCGGCGTTTTAACTTGCCTTAGTGCCATCTTCTGCTCTCCAGCTCTGTGGCAGCCTTGAAAAATAACATCCCAACACCATGATGCAGCTGGACAGCCACAGGAGATAGTGGAAAAGGACTAGATCACTCTCATAGCCTCATTCCCAAAGAACTGGTATTATTTGACCTGCCAGTCATTTCTCGAAAGAAGCTCTATTGGTTTCTGATGTAGGAGTAAATATCCATCCAGTCGTTAGTTAAGCCAAAACTAAGCACACAGAGTAGAGATTTCAGTGACCACATACAAGTAAGAATATTGTCTTCACAGAATTACTCCAAAAGGCACTAAATGATGAATCAAATAAGACAAACAGCAACAACAGCAAAAGTTGCAAAGGGGGAGACTCTGATTTCTAGAACTGCCACACTATACTGTTGAACATTTCCAGTTATCAACAATGACAAAAATACATAAAACATGCAAAGAAACAACGAAGTATGGCCCATATCACTAAAGAGAAACAACTTGTATAGGTGCCCAGTTGTTAGACTTACTTCACAAAAACCTTAAATCAGCTATTTTAAATATGCCTAAAAGAGTTATAAGAAACCAAGTGTGTGTCACTAAAGATGAGTGTAAGAAAAATGTTTCTCCAAGTAAAGATTATCAATAAAGACATAGAAACATAGAGGCACAGAATTTACATATAAATATTTATATATTTTGTTTATATATTCATATTATATATTGTATAATTTATTTATATATAATATAAATATATAAAAATTATATATATATATATATAAAATCAGGTAGAAATTCTGAATTTAAAGAGTATCATGGTAGAAGTAAAAAGAAAAATCAATAGCGGGGATCAAGAACTGACAGCACTGAGCTTACTCGAGACTCTCTCCCACTTAAAAAAATAAACTTAAATAAAAAATAAAAGTATATATTTATGTATAAATATATATAAATTATTATATATAGCATTTATATATATATATACATATATAATGTATGTATATATATGTATGTATATACATACATATAATGTATACATACATATACATATATACATATATATATAATGTATATATAATGTATGTATATATATACATATATACATGTATATATATATGTATATATGTATATATATAACTGTTTTAAAAAGTATAAACACCTGAAAACATAAAGGACAGAAAAGATATCGATGGATGGAACTTTGGCAACAAATTTTTGGAAGTTGGGTGTCTGGCAGAAGACTGACAACTAAGCAGAATAAAAAGAGCTGAAATCTAGGACTTGTCAGAGAAGCTATAATGAGAAGCATGCTAATTCATACCCTGAGACTTAAGTGGTGATAAAAAATAGGAGCACCCAGTTACCCCAGTGGGCATAGGTGAGTCATGGCATTGAAAATAGGATCATTTGTTGGATGTCTGTATAAAGAACCAGTTAGAGTCCCAAGTTCCTTTTCATACCCTAGCAGAGACTGGCATTTATTTTTTTGAAGAACTTGAACCAAGAGGTTCTAGACATAAGTCAGTGCAGAGAGCATGCCTGAGGCATTGTACCAAAACCAAGGAGATAAAGAGGCATGCTGTACAATGCTGGTGATAACCTCCTCCCAACCTAATTCCATCATTAGTTCCTACATTGCTGGAATGCTTGCTAAATACCGTAGGACAAAAGATTAGAGATCTTCACCTTGAAATCCTCCAGAATAAAAAGGAATACTTACCCTTGCTTGTATTTAGGTATCCCACTGTGATGGTTAATTTTATGTGTCAACTTGGCTGGGCCACAGTGCTCAGATACTTGGTCAAACATTATTCTGGATGTTTCCGTGAAGGTAGCTTGACTGAAACTAACATTTAAATCGGTGAACTTTGAATAAAGTATTTTGTCTTCCATAATGTGGGTGGGACTCATACAATCATTTGAAGGTTTAAATAGAACAAAATATTCGCCTCCACTGAACAAGAGGGAATTGCTCTAGGTCTTTATTTTCTTTTAATGTTTACTGATTTTGAGAGAGATAGAGAGCTAGCAGGGTAAGGGCAGAGAGAGAAGGAGCCAAAACCAAGAGTCAGAGACTTAACTGACTGGCTACCCTGGCGCCCCAGGAGAAGGCCTTTAGACTTGAACTGCCACATAGGTTTTTCCCTGGGTCTCCAACCTGACAGCTTACCCTGCATACGTGGGGCTTGTCAGCCTCCATAATCTCATGAGCCAATTCCTTTAAATCTCTCTCTCTCTCTCTCTCTCTCTCTCTCTCTCTCTCTCTCTCTCACACACACACACACACACACACACACACACACCCTACTGAATCTGTTTCTCTGGAGTACTCTGTTTAAAATACACCTGCACAGAAAGAAAAGCCCAGAACACCATCCTATTCATTGTAATAAAGTCCATCAGTTGACATGTCCCATCTATGAACATAAAATTTCAATCTTGCTAATGCTTGAAGCCAAGAAAACAAACATTTGGGAAAATCTGTGAGATCAAATAAAATAGATCAAAGAAGATTTCCAAAGAGAAAATTGCAGTACAAGAAGAAAAGTTTTAAAAGTTGGAATTAATATCCTCACAGCAATGAGAGAAGATAATTTTCCCATTACAGAGGGAGAAAAATAATAAAGGGGAATAGATAACAAGAAAAATTTCTTAAATTAAAAGTATGATAATTAGAATTTAAAAATTCAGTAAGGAACATGAAGCTATTGTTGAGGAAATCTTCCAAAAATACATCAAAAAGAAATATGGAAAATAAAAGATCAGATGAGATGATAGAAGAAACAGATGTTCAGATCTAACAGTTCTCAAAAATTATCTTCATGGGCATCACACTCATTCTTATGACAGCTATAAAAAATTAAATTCACTAAAATAAACAATGTATCAAGAAGATTACCTAGAATCCAGGAAAGAGAGGATCCAACATGGAATTCAAGCAAAGGGACTTTCCAGGATGTGAATGACAGGCAGAGTTAGGGAATAGATGTGTCCTTAGGCTAGAAAGCAATCAGTCCAGATAGGAACAGGAGAACAGACTCCTACCAGAAGGGGACTATAAAATAAATTTCTTAATGAAATCAATAGATTATTTTATCAGAAATGTATTGGAGTTCCATATGAATTTGTGACAAGTTTATAGAAAACTTACTACATATAAAAATGAACAGTGTAAAGGCACCCGGCTGGCTCAGCCGGTAGAGCATGTGACTCTTGATCTCAGGGTCGTGAGTTCAAGTCCAATGTTGGGCATGGAGTCTATTTTACAAAGACATACATACATATATACAAGCAGCATAGAAGAATAAGGATATATAATAGTAACAATTAGCATACAGATAAATAACACATAACCCAATGCAAATCAATAGATAAATGATAGGAAGAGTTAATTTACAGAATTACAAACTGCAAATGGCTAGTGCACATAAAAGACCTCAGTAAGGATTAAAGAAATTGAAGTTTAAAAAACTAAAAGTAAAGCAAGAGCATGATATTATTTCATACTCATCAAATGGGTAAAAATGTAAAAGTCTGATAATATCACATATTATAAAGGATACTGACCAATGGGGATAGGTATATGTTGATTTTAAGAATATAATACATCCAGCCACTTTGAAGAGCAATTAGGCAATATGTATTAAAGTTCCAACAATACAGAAGTGCTGATGCACAGGGCACATGTACCCCAATGTTTATAGCAGCACTTCCCACAGTAGCCAAATTATGGAAAGAGCCTAAATGTCCACTAACCGATGAATGGATAAAGATGTGGTTTATATATACAATGAAATAATACTTGGCAATGAGAAAGAATGAAATCATGCCACTTGCAGCAACATGGATGGAACTGGAGGGTATTCTGTTAAATGAAATAAGTCAGTCAGAGAAAGACACATATCATATGCTTCCACTCATTGTGGATATTAAGAAACTTAACAGAAGACTATGGGGGAAGAAGGGGGGAAAAATAGTTACAAACAGAGAGGGAGTGAGGCAAACCATAAGAGACTCTTAAATACAGAGAACAATCTGAGAGTTGATGGCAGCGGAGGCTGGGAGAGAGGGTGATGGGCATTGAGGAGGGCAGTTGTTGGGATGAGCACTGGGTGTTGTATGTAAGCAATGAACCACGGGAATCTACCCCAAAAATCAAGAGCATACTTTACACACTCTATGTTAGCCAATTTGACAATAAATTATTTTAAAAAATAAAAAATTATAATAAAGTTGCAACTGTGCATAGTCTTTAAGTCAGGATTTAAGTGCTAAAGAGGCTCACACAATTACACATCAACATATGAGCATAAGTATTTACTACAGTCATAAAAATATGATGCATTTTTCTGGATACACACACATTTTTCAAAATATAAAAACCCACATAGCATGGGGCCATGGGTGGCTCAGTCCATTGAGCAACCGACTCTTGATTTTGGCTCAGATCATGATCCCAGCATCATTGGATCAAACCCCATGATGGATTCTGTGTTGAGTATGTATCCTGCTTGAAAGTCTCTCTCTCGCCTTCTGGCCCTCCCCCCTGTTCACACACTGTCTCTCAAAATAAATAAATAATAATTTAAAAAACCCAGATGTGGCATGATTAACACCAAGTTCAAGATCCAGGTTATTTGGGAAGAGAGGGGGAGGGAATGAATTTGTGCTAAAGACAGGTATTGTCCACTTAATCTATGAGTGCTTTGAAACACAAGTAGCCATATAGTAAGTTTTATTTTTAAGCTGGGTGAATATATGGTTGTTTTTGATATTCTTCTATATACTTTTAGGTATGGTAGAATTCATACCTATCAAAATTCAAAATAAAAATTGACTAATTTTTAAAAATGGGTAAGTAGATGATGAAGAAATTGATATCAATGTCAAGCCAATCTGAAAAATGCGGAGGTGGAAGGAAAGAGTGGGGTGAGATTGAAAGGCAAGACTGAACTCAAGAAACATTACCCAGTCAGTGAGGACACAGGTGGACGGTTCAGACCACCAGGAAGAGAACAATGCAGGAAGCAACAGGAAGTGGCTCCCAGGTCACGAACATTTGAATGAGCCTTATAAGGCTCCCAATAATGCTTGTGGAGAATCCGGGGGTCTGGGTTCTTCCCTGGCTTTGTCTATCAGTAGGTAGTTTAGTAAGAAAGTCAACCTACCTTCCTCCATCATGGTTTTCTCACTTATAAAAAGGTAGGTGAGCTAATAGCTACATTATTCCTGCCATATTTGCACAGAGACATCTGTGCATAGAAGGCATAGGATTACTCTTGGTTTCTAATTATAATATTTTATTCTGAGAATTAAAATAGCAAAGTATCTCCCCCCACCAAATCTATCATGGCATTTTTTTTTCTTCGCTATATCTCCAGACCAACAATTTTAACCTTGTTCTCTTAAAAGATCATGGTCTCCGTTCATTTGCAGACACTTCCTTTAATTCTTAGGGTTTTCTTTCACAGGAAACAAAATTCATTTTTCGTCCCCTTTTGTTAAATGTTTGTTCCAGTGCAACTCACTCATTAACAAGAGTACAGTTTCCAGGGATGTCTGGGAAACAAATGTTACAAATGGAGTCAGAATATGATGCAACTAATAATCACACTTGAGATTGATTTCTATTCTCTAATCCACATGAAAAAGATAATCTATATGTGTTTATATTGTATTTATATCTATCAGGTATCTCCCACTGCAAAGACAAAATAAGAATTAGGAAAATAAGTGTCCTGATAGTTTATTTGATCCAACAGAAAGATAAGGTGATTAAAACACCAAGTAACTTCAACAGCAGCAGAAGAAATATCTGTTTCAACTGAAGTATTGCTTAAGAACCAACCATTTGGCTTGGTTGTGACACAAAATCTTGACAGAATTTATCTTCATCAAAGATTCATTTCAATAACTGCTTTGAGTTAAATATTTATCAAATCAATGGCATTATTTCAGTAATTCTACTTTAATATATTGATGTGTTTGTGTTAAACACTTGTATGTATGCTGGGAGCCACACCAGCCTCACTGGGTGACAGTCACAGTGAGGAAATGGCAGTGTTTGCACAGCTACTGTCATGAGAAAGGAAAACTGGTATCTCCTTCTGCTACCACTGGTTCATGTTGGAAACGAGCCTGCTGGTATTGACCAGGCCTCACAATATTCCATATCAGACCCATATTCTGAACACAGATACCTCATAAGGAAAAGCATATTCCTGCCTTTTCAAAAGAGATTTTAGATGAAAGCTCTATGGATGATTGTCAAAAGGCTCTTCCTAAGGGCCTTGCAGATCCAAGACTTAGATAATAAAGGGGGTTAAGATCACAAGAGTTACAACTGAGCCTGGCCTCAAGAAAAAAAGCCTAATTTAGAGTTAAGGACAGATATCCACCCCCACCCAAGTGTTTGTGCTTGGAGCACCAGCCCCCCAAGGCATTTGTGATCAGTATTGGGAGTGACTTATTCTGGCCTTGAATATGCTGATTGCACCCTGTGAAGGAACCTATTGTAGGAACTTCTTCTTTTGTGATTATGGGAGCAAACATTGTATTTCCTGAAAGACCTGTTTTTCTTAATACTTCTCCTTAAACAAACAAGCTATTGACCCCTGTTCACAAAGAACTAACTTCACCCTTTCTATGCTAAAAACATTGTCTTGTATGCTAAAGATACCTCCCTTCCCCATAGGATAAGCATCTACATCACCTACCTCAATCACTATTTATAAAGGTTATGCAGGAGTCTTCTACAAATCTATGTTTCAGGGATTTCTTACATATCAAAGAAGTTTGTCATCAGAAATCATTGTCTAAGGCAAATACCACTTTTGTGCCGTTCTCCAAACACTTAGTTATAAAATAAAGTTGAGCCCCAGTCAGAGCAGAGATGCCTGCCTGGTGACCGGAAAGATTCTCATGGCTCTCTCATCCCTCCCTTGCTGACTCCGTCCATCCTTCAGGGACCCCTGGACCCGGCCGGAGCCGACCTCCGACATATGTATATATATCAAGCTTTTCTTAGTGTTTACCCAATATTTTCATATCTTCAATGTTGTACCCATTAGAAATCAAGACCAAAAAAGCAAGTAAAAATGAGGAACTATAAACGAATAGGGCACTTTCTTTAAGAGAATGAATGAAGTTTTGAATAGAGGCTAAACTCCAGCGAAATAAATAAAAATAAGCAAAACCCACAAAATGCTACATAAATACATGATTTTTACATTCCTTTGCTTTGTTGATCGTGAGGAAAGGATATGAGTTTAAAATATAATTACAATCCTTCAGACTGTATAATTCCAGTGAGATCACTTCCCTCTTCCGTCTCTGTCTCTTTAAACATCTGTCCATTAGCAACATTAAGCACCTCTCTACAAAAACTGTGATTCATTAGGTAGATGAAGCACAAGTATAATTTGGATACAAAATGAGCAAAGCAATGAATCACCAAGTAAAAAAGAGAGAGAGAGAGAGAGAGAGAGAGAGAGTGAGAGGCCTAAATAAACTTAACCAGCTTTTCCGCTTCTGGGCAAATGCCTGCGCTGCGGGAAGCTAATACCTAACCAGCTCTTTCTGCTTCTGTAACAAAGCTTAAGGCTTGCTTTCCCGCCACCGGATTGCCCAGGGGACTAGCCTCATGGTGGCAGCCACTCCCAAAAGGCCAGCGGCTACTCCCTACCTTGCTGAGGGAAGGGCCTGGAGAGAGAGATGTTAACCTGTTAGTCGCCAAACAAGACTTTAAACTCGCTCTATGATAGGCTGAATTCAAAGGTATCCCAAATGTTATAATTAGAAGAGCCAAAAACCTGATGGTGGGAACCAATCAGATACGGTATATGTTCACATTTGAATGTTAACCAATGGCAAACTTGTAACCATGGAAATCTCCTGTCCCTCCCCATGACTTGTTTACTTCTGTCTATAAAAAGGCTGCAAAGGCTTTGTTCAGGGCCTCTTAGCGTCACCGGCAACGAGTGCGCAGAGGTCCGGGTTCGAACCTGCAAATAAACAACCCTTGCCGCTTGGCTTTGACTCTGGTCTCTGGTGGTCTGTTTTTGGGGTTCTCTCTAATTCTGGGCGTTTCAAGAGAAATACTCCCTATTGCTGAATTTCATATCAACTCAACTTCAAACAACTCTTAGTAGAAAGTCCAAAAGGTAGACAGCATGGTCGTCCAGAACACAGATGAGGTCCAGACTTGGCAGCCAGTTAGGTGGCCTAATATCAGCCCTGGTTAGATTCTAGGAGGTCTTATCCCTTCGATGAAACAGAGGACCAGAGATCTCTGGGCAGTAATAATTCTTAATAAGGGTTGTGAGTAAGAGTTGTCATCTGTGTCAGAACAGAACCCCCCCAGAGACTCGTAATACAAAAAGAATGTTGAAGAAAAATACAAGATCAGCCAAATTATCTACAGCTATATTGTTCAATACACTAGCTGCTAGTTAAAGATGAATTTAAGTGTTTTAAAAAATAAATAAAATGAAAGATGGAACTCCTCCATAGCACCCACCACAGTGACACACCTACTGGACAGCACAGATACAGAACTTTACCATCATCTGGGCAGTGCTCAGCCAGAGTCCTGCTACACCAAGTGTGGTACATGGACCAACAGCATTGACACCACCTTGATGCTTCTAGAAATGGAGAAACTTGGGCCCTACTACATCTTCATGGGATCTGTGCACATTAAGGCATAAGGAGTACTGGTCTAAAGCTCATCCCAGGAACCTCATCACTGAAAGATAATGGAATACAAGCCAGAAAACTGAGGCAGAATGGCTCAGTCAACTATACAAAAACGATCTCTGAACTCAGTCTTTTCCTGGCTTCATCCAAATAACCACAGATGCATAACCTCTCTTTATGGAGTCGAGATGATTCTCAACTACAAATAGCATTCTGCCTATTTGATCAGGACCGGCGAGGTAACAAATATATGATATGCAAACAAATAATAACAAATAACGATAGCATTTACCATTTGCTGGGCAATTAGGCATTTTCTAAATTATTCGCATAAGTGACCTTTAATCAGCTTTACCGATGATTTAATTTAGCTTCAACAGTATAAAACCATGCCCAAGATCACATAGCTAATAAATGGTAGAGCCAAGTTTGAAGAAAAGGGAAAAAAATGTTTCTTTCTTTTCTTTTTTTTTTTTTTTTTAATCAACAGAACATTAGGGGAACTGTATTGTTATTTTGGCTTTCAAGTACTAGAATTTCTAACCATTATGAGTACTGTTACAGAGATTAAATAAATCTTGAGCTTCAACTAAAAGAATATGAAAAAGAAAGATTTTGTGCCTGGGCTCAGGACTGGTGAAGAGAAATATTTATAATTTCCTTAAAAGCTTTTAGTCTTTTGAAGTGGCTTTAATCTACATTAGCAGAGGTTCTGTCCTTGAAGTGACATTCAGTTTTATCTTCTGTGCATTTAGAAATCTGAATTTCAGTTTCTCTCAGCCTTACGTAATGGAAGGCCACTTCTCTGCATGTATTATTAACGTTAACTCATACTTTTGTTGCCCCAGAATCAGACACCACCGTGATCTCTCATTAGCTATGAGAGCCAACTGCAAAATTCTTAGTAATACAGGGAATATTGAAGGTTCTATTGGTGAGTGTGGAATTTGGTAGTGTTCCGAGCAATCATACCAAGACAGCAGTTAAGAAAACATGGTTTTTACAATTTTTACACAGACCACCAGAGTTCAGCTGCCTGTCCACTTAGTCTATCCCTAAGGGCTACCCTGACGCAGGTTAGAGTATATGCATCCTTTAAATCATCACCAGAACCATGAAAGAAGCAAGCAACACTGGTATTTTGCAAGTGAAAATTTCATTTTCAATAAATAATGCAAGCAACGATTCTCGGAGAGGAAATGTTAAAGAAAATAAAAGCCTATGGAGTAAAAAGAAAATGTAACGAAGATTAGCCATGAAATTCTCATTAAGTATAAAGTAATTCCATGCATATAGTTCTTTACTCTCAACTATTTATTTATTCATGAATCTGATGTATCAAACATTTGAACACGTATTTTATATATTCTAAGTTATTTTATTATATTTTTAACATATTACAAATATCTATGCAATATTTCATATGTAAATGTATGATGTTTTTAACTTTATTTTTATTTATTTTGAGAAAGAGAGATGGAGAGTAAGCTGAGGAGGGGCAGAGAGAGAGGGAGAGAGAGAATCCCAAGCAGGCTCCAGGTGGTCAGCACAGAGCCCGATGTGGGGCTCAAACTCATGAACCATGAGATCATGACCTGAGCCAAACTGAGTCCATGACCTGAGTCCAACACTTAACTGACTGAGCCACCCAGACGCCCTTAAATGTATGATTTTTTAATGACAAATGGTTGGATAAGAGATGGTAGCACACAATATTTTCACAAGTGTGGTGGTAATTAAATTTCAGAAACCATCATTTCTTCATATAAAGCAATCAAATTTGTTAGTAAGTTTGGAGAGGTCTCTGGGGGGAAATTAAGTATCTTAGCCTAAAGAACAGAACTTTAAATAATTAGCGGACTTTAATGTGGAAAAATTTGCGTAGTATCCAAATGCAGATCTAGGGTCAGTAAATGATTAAATAATCCTGGAGACGAAAACCAAAAGCTATTCTAATAATACTTTTTTAAAAAAAAATTCATCTCAATAAAAGCAAGCTGTTGGATTGTAGGTCACCTTCTAACCTCTTGGGGGAGCTCATTTCATTTCATCCTCAGAGAAAAACCGGGAAAGTTGGAAATGCACACTTAATCAGTGTGGCAGTGGGTGGGGCTTTAGGGGTGATATCAGAAAAGGTCTGAGTGTTCTTCCTTCTTGTGTTTTTTGTTCCTTTCTTCTCTTGCTCTAGTTATGATAAGGTGGCCTAAAGATTACTTTTGCCTACAGGTGTTCTTACACTTGGAAGGTAAACCTATGGTCACAATACAAAAGCCCAATGTACTAGAAATTAGTTTCAGCAAGCTTTGTGCTCTGGCCTAAAGAAAAAGGTGTCTATAGCCCTTGTGGTCGTTAAGGAAGCTGGCATGGAGGGAACTTTCCTGACCAACATCTTATTTGGGCCTTAAGATGAAGGCAAAAAGAATACCCACACACGATTTTACTAAATTGTCTGGCAATATAAAATACTGACAAGCAATCTTGTCAATATTAAAAAATAATGAAGAATTAGAATAGTTTTTCTTTTATATTAGCTCTTTATAAAGTCTGCTGACTTCTTATGAAAGTACAAGGTAGAGATTCACCAAATATCAAAATAAATTTCATAACTTACTTAAGCAACATATGTAGCAGTTCAGAACAAAGTATTATGAGTGTTAAGCATATTACATCTATAGGGCAGTTACAGATATAAAGTCATCATCATATTGCATGTTCTTCCCATTGTAAATTATATTATCATTTCAATAATTTGCCTTGGCAATATGTAGAAATTTAAATGCATTTATCTCTAAAATAATCACCTGAAATTACTGATGGTTGGTTACATTCTCTGAAGAGTTGATTAATTCATTTATTAAAGCATCATATGTATGATTAATTAGACCACAGTTTTGATAGAGAACTAAATAAAGTAACTATGTGGAAAAAATTTCTTAAACATTGCAACCATTTTCTCAGTTGCCTTTCTTCCATATGTCTGTCCAAGTTGAGTTCCCTGTACTTTGATATGCAAAGAAGTTCCCAGACCACTCACCAGAACACATCTAACTTCTGATTAGATAACTTGAAAGTGAAAGAAGGAGGGTGATGAGAAAACAAGACATTTATGATAACATAGAACAATAATAGATTTTATGATTGAGTGTTAACTATGCACCAGACATGTATATTTTGTGTGCAATAACATTTAATTTCTGTAACAACTAAAGGAAGAAACTGCTACTAGGTATCACTTTTTTCAGATGAGGCATACTCAGATTATTAACATATGCCAGTGTTGGATTCAAATCCAAGTCTCTCAACATGAAAGCGCATACTTTCAAAAGTAGCCCCATACAGCTCTCCTGCAATCAGTAACGTGGTTAATGGTATCATTAACAAATACGGACCATTCCAAAATGGACAAATAAATGAGGCAAAATCTATGTAAATACAACCTGAAGATTGCAGAAGATATTACAGACAACACACAGAAGGTGTTAATACAAGTCAGAGTTTTATGTTCTTTGGAAAAGGTTAATTGGATTTCTACTTCCAATTAGGATGTAGGAGTACATGAAAGAATTTCACTCCCATGATAGCAGCAAGACGAAAATAGATATGCTAAGATGCATAATTTTTATAAAGATATTGAAGGGCACTGATGACAAAGATGTCTTAATGAACTAAATTCTGGATAGAGATGAAACCTTCATAGGTTATCGAAGTGCCATTTCCATACCTGGGATCGAGGGCTTGGTGTAGGAATAGGTAAGTAGAAAAGTAGGCCTGTCAAAGACAAAGAGCTTGTAGAGACACTGGAAAATCAGCCAATGACAGACGGGACACAGAAAATCAGTAATAGGAAAATGACATATCTTAACTTGTCAATCTTCTCACTTCCCTTTGCAAAGTATTGCTGAGTAAAGACAAAGGAGACGAGAACGAAAAACAGAGTCTTCACACAGACTTGCACAGTTCCATAATGTTTCCCATTCCAGGGATCAGCTAGTAGAATCCAAAAGTGAACCAAAACTACCTAAAATTGCCATCTGAATCACACCAACCCAACCCCTGATGAGGTCAAAGAGATTAGCAGGCAAGTAAAGACAGGGTCTTAACCCAATTTGAAATTCCAGGTGAATACAACCAATTAATGTTAACAGGCCACACAACTCAACCAAAGCCTTTGTGGAATCTGAAAACTCCTAAACTCCTTCCTCACCCCTTGAGAGAGAAATACTACTTGAAATCCCTAGGAAAAAAAGATACAACATGATAACAACAAAAAATATTATAGTTTTAATCTCCACTCTGTTTAATGTAAAGCTATGCAGAGAACAGGGAATGTTACCATGATTATGAGAAAAGATAGTCAACACAGGCTGAGCAGCAGGAGACCCAGATATTGGAATCAGCAGGAAGAGGTTTAAAGGGATTATGATGAAAATGTTAAAGATTTACAAAAAACAAAAACGCAAAACAAACCCAGAAAAAGGATAGATTGGGAGAAGAAAAGGAGAATTACAGAATAGGAAAGGAAACTATATAAGTGAAACAAAAACTCAAACCCAGATACACAATATCTTAAATGTAAAATTTATGTAAGATAAAATAAGCTTAAATAAAATAAACTTAGGGCCTCCTAGGTGGCTCGGTCGGTTGAGCATCTGACTCTTTAGTTCGGCTCAGGTCATGATCTCATAGTTTCTGGGATGGAGCCCCACGTGGAGCCCCTCCCCTCCCAAAAATAAATAAACATTATACTGATGGGGGGTGGGGGAGAGGGGAAAATGGGTGATGGGCATGGAGGAGGGCACACTGGGTGTTATATGGAAACCGACTTGATAATAAACATAAACAAACAAACAAACATTAAAAATATATTTTAAAAATAAGAAACTTAAAGTAATGCAAATCGATTTCTTCCCCCTATCCTAGGTGATAATTTTGAACATAGCTAAAACCGAACAGAAGACAGGGTTAGTAATCCTTATACAGATTGATAGAAATTATGCAAATTGAAGTAGAAGCAAAAATAAATTTAAAAAATGAAAAGACAAAAAAAATTATAACCTATTTATAATTAGAGTCAGAAAAAGAGAAGGGAAAGAATATAACAGAAAAAAGAATTCATAAAATAATGGCTAAAAAGTTCCTATTTGTTTCTCAACATTAATATACATTTCCAAGCAGCATAGCAAGCCTAAGCTCAATAAAGACATAAATAACCACCTCTAGACACAGGAAAACCAAACTACTGAGGATATGAAATAATTTTTCACTGTTTTTTTAAAATTTTTATTTTAAGGATGCTCCACACCCAATGTGGGGCTAAACTCGTTATCCTTAGATTAAGTGTTGCATGCTCTACTGACTGAGCCAGCCAGATGCCCCTAAAATAATTTTAAAATCTATAGACAGAGAAAAAAAGAACACATTGCATCAATGTTATGCATGTTAAAAATGATAATGATAATTGAGTTCTCATTAGATACAATAAAAGCTGGTAGACAACAAAATGATAATTTTAATGTACAGAAAGAAAAAAAAAAGACAACCCTTCATTCAACTTTCACCAAAATAACTTTTAAGTTTATTTGTTTATCTTGAGAGACAGAGAGCATGAGCAGGGAAGGAGCAGAGAGAGAGATGCAGGCTCTGTGTTATCAATACAGACCCCAACAAGTGGCTCAAGCTCATTAAACATGAGATCATGACCTGACCTGAAGCAAAAAGTCAGACACTTAACCAACTAGGCCACCCTGGGGCCCCAGGAAAATGAATTTTTTAAGAATAATACAGTATCAAAATCAAAACATTTAAAAATAAATTTATTAAAAGATATGCAAGAACTCTATTACATAACATAAAAGACAATTTGAGAGATCTTCATTATGAGTTACAAGAATTAGTAGATATGAATTGTTCATAAAGTGAAATCAGTATTGTTAAGATATTCACTTTCTGATTTTTTAAAAAAAACGTTTTTTATTTATTTCTGAGAGAGAGAGACAGCATGAGCAGGGGAGGGTCAGAGAGAGAGGAGACACAGAATCCGAAGCAGGCTTCAGGCTCTGAGCTGGCTGTCAGCACAAAGCCCGACACGGGGCTCAAACCCAAGAACCATGAGATCATGACCTGAGCTGAAGTCAGACGCTTAACCAACTGAGCCACCCAGGCGCCCCACTTTCTGATTTAACTAGTGATTCAATGCTATGGAGATCAAAATCCTAGTTTGTTTGTGTGTTTGTTTTTGGTAGAAATATAAGGTGCTTCTAAAATTTATGTGAGAGGAGGGGCAAGATGGTGGAGAAGTAGGGAGCTCCGTACCTGCACTCGCGCCCAGGCATCACACAGAAAAGATCTGAAGCCATAGGAAACCGTACCAAACTCAAGAGATTGGGAGAGAAAGGACGCAGACTCCACTGAGAAAGCCTTCTAACATGAGTGTGAACTGGGGAAGTAAAAATCAGGCCTGGATTGGAGACTGGAGAGACGGGCCACCCCCTCTGTGGGGAGCGAGAGGGGAAAAAGAGAGTCCGAAACAGAAAAACCTCCGCTCAGGGGAAAAAACCTCCGCTCGGGGTGTAGAAAACCTTTGCGCACAAAATACCTGCGCGTCAGGAACCCCCATGCTCCAAGTCACCCAGGAGGAGGTGCACTCGCGATTTGCTTCTTTGTGCGGGCTCCTGGCTGGCTGGGAGAGGTTGTGCGCCTGCAGCCATTACCCTCCAGGGGCGGGCTTGGACCCCTGAGGAGGCGCGCAGGCACCAGCTTCCGTGCTCCTAGCTGGCTGGAACTCTAGAGGAAAGGCAAGGTGCTAGAAACTGGCAGATGTGACCTCGAGTTTGTGTGTTGGGTGATGAGACACAGAGGGAACTTGATTTCCTCACTCCAGCGGGCTCAGCGCGCCTGCAGACAATGCCATCCCCTCAGACCAGGCTCCTCCAACCTGGAGGAGAAGGAGCAGCGGCTTCTGGCTCTGTGCCTAGAGCTAGCCTGGAAAATTGGAATTGCCCTGAGGAGTAGCCAGGGGATCGCCTGAGGTAATTTCAGCTGGGTGCTTGTCCTGGGATTTGGAGGCTGGGACTGGCCTGTGTTGAACAGCTCAACAAACTTTGGCTAAGCCCCTGGCCCAGGAAGTGTACATGCCTATAAAAGCGAGGTGGAGCGCCACCACTTTCCTCCCTACAACCTCCAGGCAGAACTCCTGCCTGATGCATTGGAATCACGCCACGCCCATCCCTGCTTGAGAGCTGCCCTCCTCCCTTTTCCCCTTTTCCTTTGGTTTTGGTTTTTTTTTTCTTCTTTTTTTTTTTCTTCTTTCTTTTCCGCAGAACACTGATCTCATTACCTCTGGTCACCAGCGTGCTTAAACAATCAAATTTAGTCCATTCTTTAGATGTAAATTCTACACCTCCCGACCTTTTCATCTGTTTCTCTCAGGAGTAATTAGACTATATAGTTTCTCTGGATAATACCAGCATCCTTCTCTCACCTATCCAACCATACTCTACCCTTTACCTCTTTGAAAAAAGTTTCGTATCCCCTTCTGCCTGTTCATTCTATTTCCAATTTTTCCTCATCCCACCCTGTCTTCTCTCTTTCTCTATGCTCTTCAACCAGCACTGCATACACATGGCTATTTAACTGTAGCTGGGAAATCCGGTTATATGCTTTAAACCGTTCTTTGACCATCGGCTTTCTTCTTTTTTCCTTTTCTTTTCTCCTTTTTGACCCTTTTATATATTTTATGCTCCCTATTATTCGCCCTCCCTCTTCCGTCTTTCCTCTTAACGTTTTCATTTTCCCTCTTGCCTTGCATGTTAGTTGAATCAGCCTGTGCGTTTGTGTGCTCCTGCTCCCTGTGTGTTTGTCTGTCTGTTTTCTTTTCCAGGGCTACCTCAAGAAACAAGTCAGAGTACACAAGGTGGAGAGTCCCAAATATCACTACGAATAGGAAAATAAAATAACCAAGGTCCCAACAGGAGAGACCAAGAGATACCATTCAAAAAACACTCTCTGAAAGGATAGGCTCTGAACAAAGAATCTTCTTGGATATAGCAGCGCTCATTGATAGAGAGAGCATAACAAGTCTTTAAAAACAACAAGAGCCAGAAAGCTAACTAAAATGACGAAACGAAAGACCTCTCCTCCAAAGAAACTCCAAGAAGAAATGACAGCTAATGAACTGCTCAAAACAGATATCAGCAACATAACTGAACAAGATTTTAGAATAATAATGGTAAAATTAATAGCTGGACTTGAAAAAAACATAAGGGACATCAAAGAAACTATGGCTACAGACAGAATGAAAAATAAAAATAGGCATGAAGAATTTAAAAATGCGATAAATGAGATACATAATAAATTATGAGGCCTCCAATGCACGGATTGAAAAGGCAGAAAGGAGAATAAGTGATTTAGAAGACACCATTATAGAATAAGAAGAAGCTGACAAAAAATGAGACAAACTGATCCAGGAACAGGAAGAGTTCGAGAGCTCAGCGACACGGTCAAACGCAACAATATCCGTATCATAGGAATCCCAGAAGAGGAAGAGAGGGGGAAAGGTGCTGAAGGAGTCCTGGAACAAATTATAGCAGAGAACTTCCCCGACCTGGGAAAAGAAGTAAACGTTGAAATACAAGAGGCTCAGAGGACCCCCTCAGACGTAATCTGAATCGACCTTCTGCAAGGCATATCATAGTAAAAATGGCAAAATACAAGGACAAAGAGAGAATTTTGAAAGCAGCTAGGGAGAAAAGGGCCCTCACATACAAAGGGAAACCTATCAGAGTGGTGACAGACCTATCTACTGAATCGTGGCAGGCCAGAAAGGAATGGCAGGAGATCTTCAATGTGATGAAAGAAAAAATATGCAGCCAAGAATCCTCTAACCAGCAAGACTGTCATTCAAAATAGAAGGAGAGATAAAAACCTTTCCAAATAAACAGAAATTGAAAGAATTTGCCACCACCAAGCCAGCCCTACAGGAAATCCTGAGGAGGACGCTCTGAAGGAAAGGTTGCAAGGAACAAAGATACCAGAGACACCACCACAAACATGAACCCTACAAAAGATACAAAGACTCTAAACCCACATATCTCAATAATAACACTGAATGTAAATGGGGTGAATGCTCCAATCAAAAGACATAGGGTAGTAGAAAGGATAAAAAAACAAAATCCATCTATATGCTGTCTATGAGAAACTCATTTTAGACCTGAAGATACCTTCAGATTAAAAGTAAGGGGATGGAGAAATATATATCATGCTACTGGAAATCAAAAGAAAGCCGGAGTAGCGATACTTATATCAGACAAAATGGACTTTAAATTAAAGACAATCACAAGAAGCACTACATAATAATTACAGGATCCATCCATCAGGAAGAACTAACCATCATAAATGTATATGCACCGAATATGGGAGCACCTAAATATATAAAACAATCACAAACAGAAACACGTTTATCAATAAGAATGTGCTAGTAGCAGGGGACTTCAATACTCTATTTACAGCAATGGATAGGTCAACCAGACAGAAAATCACTAAAGAAATAATAGACTTTAAAGACACTTTGGACCAGATGGATCTGACAGGTGTATTTAGAACTCTACATCCTGAGGCCAAGGAATTTACTTTCTTCTCAAGTGTGCATTGCAGATTCTCCAAGATAGATCACATACTGGGACATAAAGCAGCCCTCAATAAATATAAAAGTATCGAGATCATACCATGCACACTCTCAGATCATAATGCTTTGAAACTTGAAATCAATCACAGGAAGAAGCCTGGAAACCCCCCCAAAACATGGAGGTTAAAGACCATCCTACTAAAGAATGAATGGGCCAATCAGGCAATAAAGGATGATTTTAAAAATATATGGAAACAAACAAAAATGAAAACACAACAATCCAAAATCTATGGGATGCGGCAAAAGCAATCCTAAGAGGAAAGTACATTGCTCTCCAGGCCTATTTCAAGAAACTAGAAAAAGCACAAATCCAAAATCTAACAGCTCACCTAAAGGAACTAGAGGCAGAGCAACAAGAATGCCCTAACCCCAGTAGAAGAAGAGAAATGTAAAGATCAGAGCAGAAATAAACAACATAGAGACCAAAGAAATAATTGAATAGATCAATGAAACCAAGAGTTGGTTTTTTGAAAAAATAAACAAAATTGACAAACCTCTAGCCAGGCATCTCAAAAAGAAAAAAGAGAGCACCCAAATAGACAAAACTATGAATGAAAATGGAATTATTATAACCAACCCCTCAGAAATGCAAGCAATTACTAGGGAATACTATGAAAAATTATATGCCAACAAATTGGACAACTTAGAAGAAATGGACAAATCCTAAACGCATACCCACTACCAAAATTCACACAGGAAGAGGTAAGAAATCTGAACAGACCCATAACTAGTGAGGAAATCAAATCAGTGATCAAAAATCTCCCAACAAATAAGAGCCCAGGACCAGACGGCTTCCCCGGGGAATTCTACCAGACATTTAAGACAGAATTAATACCCCTTCTTCTCAAGCTATTCCAAAAAATAGAAAGCGAAGGAAAACTCCTGGATTCATTTTATGAAGCCAGCATCACTCTGATTCCCAAGCCAGACAGAGATCCAGCAAAAATAGAGAACTACAGGCCAATATCCTTGATGAATACAGATGCAAAAATCCTCAACAAGATCCTTGCAAGTCGAATGCAGCAGCACATAAAAAGAGTTATCCACCAAGATCAAGTGGGATTCATTCCTGGGTTACAGGGCTGGTTCGACATTCACAAATCAATCAATGTGATACATCACATCAACAAAAGAAAAGGTAAAAACCATATGATCCTGCCGATAGATGCAGAAAAAGCATTTGACAAAATACAGCATCCCTTCTTAATAAAGACTCTCGAGAAAGTTGGGATAGAAGGAATTTACTTAAACAGCATCAAAGCCATCTATGAGAAGCCTTCAGCTAACATCATCCTCAACGGGGAAAAACTCAGAGCTTTCCCCCTGAGATCAGGAACACGACAGGGATGTCCACTCTCACCACTGCTGTTTAACACAGTGCTGGAAGTCCTAGCATCAGCCATCAGACACCAAAAGGAAATCAAAGGCATCAGAATTGGCAAAGAGGAAGTCAAACTTTCACTTTTTGCAGACGACATGATACTCTACAAAGAAAACCCAACAGACTCCACCAGAAGCCTACTGGAACTGATCCAAGAATTCAGCAAAGTTGCAGGGTACAAAATCAACGTACAGAAATCGGTTGCATTTTTATACACCAACAATGAAGCAACAGAAAGAGAAATCGAGAAATTGCTCCCATTCACAATTGCACAAAAAACCATAAAATACCTAGGAATAAACCTAACTAAGGATACAAAAGATCTGTATGATGAAAACTACAGAAAACTTATGAAGGAAATTGAAGAAGACACAAATAAATGGAAAACATCCCATGCTCATGGATAGGAAGAATAAATATAGTTAAGATGTCATTACCATCCAAAGCACTCTACACCTTCAATGCAATTCCAATCAAAATTGCACCAGCATACTTCTCAAAGCTAGAGCAAACTATCCTAAAATTTGTATGGAACCACAAAAGACCCTGAATAGCCTAAGCAATACTGAAAAATAAAACCAAAACGGGAGGGATCACCATCCCAGACTTTAGCCTCTACTACAAAGCTGTCATCACCAAGACAGTATGGTATTGGCACAAAAACAGACACATAGACCAATGAAACAGAATTGAGAACTCAGAAGTGGACCCAAAAATATACAGCCAACTGATATCTGACAAAGCAGGAAAGAATATCCAATGGAAAAAAGACAGCCTCTTTAACAGATGGTGTTGGGAGAACTGGACAACAACATCCAGAAGAATGAAACTAGATCAATTTCTCACACCATACACAAAAATAAACTCAAAATAGATAAAGGACCCGAATGTGAGACAGGAAACCATCAAAACCCTAGAGGAGAAAGCAGGAAACAACCACTTTGACCTCCACCGCAGCAATCTCTTACTTGACACAGCCCCCAAAGCAAAGGAATCAAGAGCAAAAATAAACGATTGGGACCTCATCAAGATTAAAAGCTTCTGCGCAGCAAAGGAAACAACCCACAAAACTAATAGGCAACCAACGGAATGGGAAAAGATAGTTGCAAATGACATATCAGATAAAGGGTTGATATCCAGAATCTATAAGGAACTCACCAAGCTCCACACCCAAAAAACAAACAACCCAGTAAAGAAATGGGCAGAAGATGTGAACAGACACTTCTCCAAAGAGGACATCCAGATGGCCAACAGACACATGAAACGATGCTCAGCATCCCTCCTCATCAGGGAAATACAAATCAAAACCACACTGAGATACCACCTCACACCAGTCAGAGTGGCTAAAATGAGCAAATCAGAGAACGCGAGATGCTGGTGAGGTTGTGGAGAAACGGGTACCCTCTTACACTGTTGGTGGGAATGTAAACTGGTACATCCCCTCTGGAAAACAGGGTGGAGGTTCCTCAAAAAATTAACAGTAGAACTCCCCTATGACCCAGCAATAGCACTGCTAGGAATTTACCCAAAGGTTATAGAAATGCTGATGCATAGGAGCACATGTACCCCAATGTTCATAGCAGCACTCTCCACAACAGCCAAAACATGGAAAGAGCCTAAGTGTCCATCAACGGACAAATGGATCAAGAAGATGTGGTTTATCTATACCATGGAATACTACATGGCAATGAGAAACAATGAAATCTGGCCATGTGTAACAACATGGATGGACCTTGAGGGTGTTATGCTGAGCGAAATAAGTCAGGCAGAGAAGGACAAATATCATATGTGTGCACGTATAGGAGGATTAGGAGTAACTTAACGGAGGACCAAGGGGGAGAAGAAGGGCGGAAATGGTGGGGGAAAGGGAGAGAGGCAAACCATGAGAGACTCTTGAATGCTGACAAAAACTGAGAACTGATGGATGTAGGGGGGAGGGGGGATGGACATGGAGGAGGGCACTCATGAGGATGAGCACTGGGTGTTACATGGAAACTAATTTGACAATAAACTGTTTGTAAAAAATAAATAAATAAAATTTATGTGAAACTGAGGAGTGCCTATGTGGCTCAGTAAGCAAAGCATCTGACTCCTGGTTTCAGCCCCGGTCATGATCTCAGGGTTCATCGGAGCCAATGCAACTCAGTGGGAAAACAAAAGTCTTTCCAATAAATGGTGTTGAACCAGTGGAACAGTGAACCCTGGCTCGACTTCACACTAGTCAAAAGTTAATTACAAAGATATCATAGACCTGAACAAAAATTCAACTATAAGGCTTCTAAAAGTGCACACAGGAATACATTTCCTTGACTTGGGGTACACACATATTTCTTAGACATGTCATCAAAAGTCCCAATGACAGCAGAAAGAAACAACACACTGAAACATTGTCCATAAATAGACATCAATTAATAAAAGAAAAAGCCATAGTTTGGGAGAAAGTATTCATAATCCATATGTCTAACAAAAGACTAACCAAAATTACACAAAGAACTCCCAAAACTTAGTAACATAGAGCCAAAACCCCAATGAAAACCGGAAGGAGACGTGAGCAGACACCTCCCAAGAAAAGATACCTGCATGGATAATAAGTCAGGAGAAGATGCCATGTACCATTAAGCGTCAGAGAAACTCAAATTAAATCCACTAGAATAAAAACGGTAAAAAGCCAGCCAATACTAGCTATAATTTAGGGTACGAAGCAATGGAAACTCTCACATATTTTTGGAGGACATGTAAGATAGTGTAATTTCTCTGAAAAACCAATAGCCAATTCTGTTTCAAGTTTAATATATGCCATCTCCTAGCAGCTGCTCTTCTAGGTATAATTTAATTGTTGCCTTATGAACACCTCCTTTAGATCCTAGGCTTTAAGTATCATAATATGCTGTTTCAAGCATACTTCTAAAATATGATTG
This sequence comes from Proteles cristata cristata, assembly GCA_017311185.1. NCBI lineage: Eukaryota > Metazoa > Chordata > Mammalia > Carnivora > Hyaenidae > Proteles > Proteles cristata. The sequence continues at coordinate 333,035 of JAESUZ010005207.1, forward strand.
TATTATTATGATGGTTAAACATACAAATTCATCCATGTCAATTATTAATTATTCCATTAACTTTGAGCATTTTAGGGTAAGCATATCTAATAAATTTATCATAAAAGAGTCAATTAATGGAGCAGTAGCTTATAGGAATGCTTTTGAAATTATTTCTCATTCCTTAAAGTGTTCTTTATCTTCAGTGAGGGGGAAAGAAAACTGACTCACAAGGCTGGCCCTTGTTCAACCTTAGTAGTATTCCATTAGCAGTGAGATACTTGTGTAAGTGTGTGTGTGTGTGTGTGTGTGTGTGTGTGTGTTTTCAATAGCTTAATCACTTCATGGATCCTCTCAGAAGCTTACTTAGGATCTGTTTTTTTTTATCTTATATGTTAATTCTGATTGATGCATGTATCCCTTGTCTAAACACAGATGCAACTGAAAACTCATAGCAAATGGTAGATTCTTGGTGGCTGCAAATTCTTAGTTATTGTCTGCATCAAGAGGTGGAGTCTACTTTCCTTGAGCTTGAATCTTGATGGACCCTCTGATTAACCTGACTGACAAAAAGCAGAACTAAATAACAGTGCATGATTTCCAAGTTTGGGTCATATGAATAATAACATCACCTGCTTGGTTCTTTTGGGATGCCTGCTCTTGGAACTCTTCTGAGAATCCACCTGTCATGTTGTAGAATCCCAACCCACAAGGTGAGCCCTTGTGTAGACATGCCAATAAATAACTACAGCTGAGCTCTCAGCCTAGAGCCAGCATCAAATTTCAGTCATATGAAGGAGCCATTCAACATGAGCCAGTCAAGCAAGGGCACAACTAATTGCAACTTCATCCACCACATGGTGAGAGTGAGCCCAAGTGAGAACCATACAGCTGAGCTCAGCAGTGCACAAAACCAGAAGAGATAATAACTGAGGCCACTAAGTTCGGTGGTCATTTATTATACAACAATAGATAACCACAAACCAGAGAACTCCAAGACCAATCTTTCAGACTAATTCAGTTCTCTTTTCTGACCCCTGGATAACTGTGATAAAAGCAAAATCACTTAAGCAGTCATATTGGCATAATCGTATATGACTGGGGATGGAGAGATTCAAATGATCTTTAGTTCACTTCATTTAAATTTGGATTCTACTTTATAAAGTAGATTTGCATACAGGTACTTACAAATGTGGAACTACCTTATTTTTAAGGATGAAAATGTAGGGATACCTGAGTGGCTCAGCCAGTTTCTGACTCTTGACTTCAGCCCGGGTAATTATCTCATGGTTTGTAAGATCAAGCCCCATGTCGGGCTCTGTGCTTACAGCACAGAGCCCACTGGGGATTCTCTCTCTCCCTCTCTCTGCCCCTCCCCTGCTTACACTCTCTGTCTTTCTCTCTCTCAAAATAAATAAATAAAACTTTAAAAAATGAAAAACTAAAAATATTTCTTTTTAATTAATAATTTATAGTTAATAGATAAAATTGAGATTTCATTATAAGTTTTCTCTAACTGTGCCCTAGATATAAACAGGTACACTCCTTTCCCTCAGATCTAGACAAGATTGATTCATATCCACATTTATCGATTAGAGAAAAGCCCAATGCCTTCCCCCAAACTTCTGTGAAGTAACTGAGTTGAAGGAGGGTAGCCCTTATATTCTCAAGGATACCTCTGATTTTAAGCTCCCATCTCTGCTGAATTTACTGTTTCAACATCTTTTTCATTTAGTCTTTATTGCAAGTTCTATAGATGGAAACCCAGTCCAATATCTTAATCTCCTTCCAGAATTTACATAGATATTTCCCTGAGAACTTAAGTGAGATAGAGGCACTTATAAAAATAAGCTCAAGAGTAGCTATGCATGTTCCTTAACAAAAATTTTTTAAAAAGACACACATCTCTCAGTGTTTCTATAAAAGTGGCATTTATTGTTTCTGCTCTCATTCTACTAGAAAGACGGAATCACAGGGTTAATCTTACTGTTGCTGGGGCAGGAATGGGTTCTCCTCCCTGACAGAAGCACTGGAAATCATATAGCAATGTGGAAAGGGAACGTTCTCTTAAAATTAGTGAGTTAGTCATGGGGCTCTCTGGGGGAAGAGCATTCCGGGAGAGGGAATGGTAAGAAGAAGCCTATCTTTGATGAAAAAATATGCTTGATACATTTATTTGAGAGACATCAACAAGATAAATATCTCTGTATCAAAGTGAACATGAGCAATAATGAAAATGAGATCAGAGATGTAAGTAGTCGGGTTTATGTAACCCATAGTAAAGACTTAAAATATTATTCTACATGTTATGAAGAGGCATGGAGGGATTTGGGAAAAACTGGCATAATCTGATTTATGCTTTCAAAGAATCATACAGCCTTCCATGTGGAAAACTAACCCTGGAACTCTACAGGGAAGACCAGAAAACAATCAGGAGGCTCTTGCAGGAACTAGTTCAGGTGAGAAAGGAGAGCAACATGGCCATTTAGGATTGCGATATAGCAGAGAAGGTAGAGAGAAGCATTTATGTAACTGATCCATTTTAATGGAAATGCCAGGAAGTTTTTGGTGGACTAGATGTTGCATGTGAAGGAGGAGTTAAAGCACCATTTACTAGAAAAATCTCATGGAACAGCGAATTTGGAGAAAGGCAGAGATTAAATGTGTTAAGTTTGAAATGCCTATTTGAAATTCAACAGAAGAGTTTCAGTCTGTAGCAAGGTATGTGTGTTTGGACTCAAGAGAGATACAAAACCTGGTCATATTAGAAAATGAATTGTAGGCAACATCATGCGATTAGATGAAAATACAGGGTCAGTACAGATAAGATGAGATGTCTAATGCCTCACCACTATGGCACTAGAATGTAGTCAGAAGAATGAGGAAGAGTAAACAAAGGAGGGTGAAAAGGAACAACATTGCATTAAAACAAACAAACAAACAAACAAACAGAAAACAAGGAAGTGGTTGTCCTGGAGAAAAACATCTCACGAAAGACAAAGACAATTTGCAGGCTTCTGAGACACCAAGTAAGATGGCAATTTAGAATTATGTATTGTATTTAGAAACCTGTAACCAAGATAAAAGTGATAGGGATCTTGATGAAGAGATAGAAAGTAATCTAAGATCGGGAGGTGAGGACTCATAAGCATAGCCAAGTCATAGTTTTTTTCTTTTTTCCAAGTTTTACTGAAATATAAGTGACATACAGCACTGCCTAAGTTTAAGGTATCCTGCATAATGATTTTTGACTTCCATATATTTTGAAACATGAGTGCAGATATCTCTTCAATACATTGTTTTGGTTTTCTTTGTATCAACTTAGTTTATCTTTCAGTCAGTCCCTAGTTTTGTTAATAGTCAAATCATTTTTAAAGGACATTTGTTTTATTTTTATTTTTGCTATTTTAAAATGTTTTAAATTTTATTTTTGAGAGAGGGAAGAGCATGAGCAAGGAAGGGGAAGAGAGAGAGGGAGACACAGAATCTGAAGCAGGCTCGAGGATCTGAGCTGTTGTCAGCACAGAGCCCAATGTAGGGCTTGAACTCATGAACCCAGAGACCACGACTGAGTGGAAGTCAGATGCTCAACTGACTGAACCACCCAGTAGCCCGTGAACATTTGTTTTAAAGGGGAGAAGACATGGGAATGGTGTAGAAAGCACCAAAAGTTTTGTTTTGCTTTCCTTTTATTGTAGAGATATTATAGCTGTTCTGAATTTACTCATCAAGGTCTCATTCAGGTTGTTAGAGTCACAGTAAACACACATGTGCACACACACAGGATCGAAACAACACGGTATCTTTATGAGCTGTGGGGTATCCACTGCCCATCTTGTACCAACTATTTACTCTTCCATTTTCAACTCCTTCATTCTGTGACTAAGCAACAAATGAGTAGTCCCCTTCCTCACAAATGTCTCATCTTGCCAATGACCCAACAAATCATACACGACTTGACAGGCTCCCTTGCCTAAACAGTAGCCAAGAAAAAGAAGCCATAATTATTTTCAGCCACTGAAGGTATCAAGCATTTGCAGCTGAAACTTCCAAAGTCCTTGCTGACAACTTCACTCACACCAGATCAGGAGTCGCTCAGTCAGCACGCAACACATGTCAGAAGACAGAGGAGGATTTACAAGACAGACAGACTCTCCAAAGAGGAGGCAGCACAGGAAGGAGTGGTCCATGCATGCTCACCTTCTGGTCATTACCATTAACAATTTGAGGTTTGGTCTTTTTTGGTTCACCCATTGACCAGGTTATCAACTTTATTAATATTTCCAAAAAATCCATTTTGATCTTTGTTAATTGTGTCTATTACTTAATCTGTTTTTCATTCTATTGCCTCTTCTTTTATAATGTTCTGCTATCCACTTAGATTTACTCATACTATTCTTTTTTCAAATTTCTAATAATGGAAATTCAGATCAATGAGTAAAACAACACATATATTAAACTATAAATTTCTTACAAAACACTGATTTTGCTGTATTCCACAAGTTCTGATATATTTAACTTGCATTACCATTCAGATTATAATCATCTGAATCACTTTCTTGTTTTCTTATGGGTTTCTCAGATGTTTGTGGTTTCTTCCTCCAATATCTGAGATATTCCAAACATGCTATTGTTACTGATTTCTACTTTAATTCTATTGTGTAAGAGACCATACCTTAAGAGTGTAGCATTTGATGTATTTGTGTTTTCTCTAAAAAAGTGTTTCTAGATTTAGCCTTCACATTTAGGGATATTTGTAACCTATTTTGAGTTTGTTTTTGTGTATGTTGTCAGAAAGGGGTGGGACTTCATTTATTTGCACATGGATATCCAGTATTCCCAGCATCATTTCTTGAAAAGACTGCTTTCCCATCATTGAATAGTTGGAACCCTTATCAAAAAGTAACTGACCTCAAATATGTGTTAATCTCAGTGCTATTTCATTAATCTACATGTGTATACTCATATCAGTAACTCACTGTAGCATTACTGTAGTGTTTTAGTAAGTCTGAGTCCTCCAACATTTTCTTATTTTTCTAAATTACTATGGCTATTCTGAGTTCCTTATATTTTTCGGTAAGAATTGTATTGAATCTGTAGACCAATTAGGGGAGTAATACCATGAAAACAATATTAAGTGACTCCATCCAAGAACATGGAATGTCTTCCCATTTACTTTGATCATCTCTTATTTCTTGTAATGGTTTTTTGCAACTTACAACACATAAGTCTTCACATCTTTCGTTAAATTCATCTCTAAGAATTTTAGTTTATTTCATGCTATTCTTGATGGAATTTTTTAAGTTTATTCATTTTTTTAGTAATCTCTAAAATATAAGCCTCAAACTTACAGCCCCGAGATGAAGAGTCACATGGTCTTCTGATTGAGCCAGACAGGTGCCCCTAGAATTTTTTTCCTTTTTAATTTCATTTTCTGATTGTTCATAGATAATACATAGAAACACAATTGATCTTTGAGGTGTATTGGCCTTGTATCCCACAGGCTTGTTTAACACATTTAGTAGTTCTAATACTTTGTGTGTGTGTGTTCCTCAGGATTTTCTATATAAGATGATAGCGTCTACGAAGAAAGCTGTGCTTTTTCCTTTCTGATCCGAATGCCATTTATTTCATTTTCTTGTCTAATCACCATGCCTGAAATTTCAGTACAATGGTGAACAGAGGTTGTCTTGTTCCTACTCTCAGGGAAACAGCATTCAGTCTCTTATCATAAATTCAGTGTGATCTCTGGCATGTAGATACCATCTATCAAATTGAAGAAGTTAACGCTCATTTTTGTTGAGGTTGCTTTTATTTTAAATTATAAAGTGCTATTGAATTTGTCAAATGCTCGTTGTGCATCACAATTTTTTTCTTTTTATGTTAATTGATTTTTCAGATATTTAAACCAGGCTTCTTCTTTATGGATTAAACCCCACTTCATTAGGATATATAAATTTTTTACACTTTCTTGGATTTGGTTTGGTAATATTTTTTGAGGATTTTCACCTATATTTTATTTTTTATTATTTTTAAAATTTTAATGTTTATTTCTTTTTGAGAGAGAGAGAGACAAAGCATGAACATGGGAGAGGCAGAGAGGGAGGGAGAGAGAATTCAAAGCAGGCTCCAGGCTCAGAGCTGTCAGCACAGAGCCCAGTATAGGGTTCGAACCCATGAACCAAGAGATCACAACCTGAGCTGAAGTCAGATGCTCAGTCAACTGAGCCACCCAGGCACCCCTGCCTATATTTGAATAAGAGGTATTGGTCTATTGTTTTCTTGAGATATCTTTGTCTAGTTTTGGTATCAGAGTAATACTGGCTTCATAGAATGAGTCGGGCATTGTTCTTTCCACTTTCATTTTTTTGACATGGTTAAAGGATTGACATTAACTTTTTCTTAAACATATGGGAGAAATCACCATTGAAGCCATTTGTCTTAGATTTTTCTGTGTGGGAAGTTTTTAATTACCATTTCAATTTCTTTTTATTTATTGCAAGTCTACGGTAATCTTCTATTTCTTCTTCACTTAGAGTCAGTACTTTGTTTCATTTGGACAATTCATAGGAATTTGTCCACTTAATCCAGGTTTTCTAGTTAGTTAATATATAGTTGATCATAGCATTCTCTTATAATCTTTTTTTATTTTTGTAAGCTCAATAGTATTGTCCCTTCATGCGTTACTGATTTTACTAAAACGAGTCTTCTCTTTTTTTCTTAGACAATCTAGTTAAATTTTGCTGGTTCTTTTCAAAGAACCAACTTTCTTTTTTGTGATATTCCCTATTTTTTTGTTATTTTTTTATATCCTTCATTTTCTCCAATAACATTTCTCTTAAGGTGTATTCTCACAAAATGGTTATAACTATTCTAGCTATCTTTGGTTATAATTTATATGGTATATTTTTATATCATTTTGCTTTTATTTTTTTTTTATTTTTTATCATTTTGCTTTTAATCTCCAGTGTCTTTGAGTCTAAAATGTGTCTCTTACAGAAAGCATATAGGTGAATCTTATATCTTTACCCATTCTTCCAATCTCTACATTTTAATTGGAATCCTTGATCCATTCATTTTTATAAGATTTTTTACTGTTTTCTTACTGTTTATTTTGAGAGAGAGAAAGAGAAAGAGGATGAGCAGGGCAGAGGGAAGGGACAGAGGATCCTGAATGAGCTCTGCACTGACAGCAGATAGTTCAATGTGGGGCTCAAACTCACAAACCATAAGATCATGATCTAAGCCAAAGTCTGACATTCAGCCAACTGAGCCACAAGGCTCAAGAGTCACTCTTTAGAGTGAGCCAGCCAGGTGCCCCTTTAGTATACCACCGTAAATCTCTGTTGTTTCCTTTACTGACTCCTTTTGAGTTATGTTTTTAGTAGTTTACTTGGGAATTATAATTAAAACCATAATAAAATCCATTTCATTTTAACACCAAGTTAATTTCAACAACATAAAAAGATTTGCTCCAGTATAGCTCTCTTCCCTCTCTATCCTTGGAGCTATTATGTTCATATACATTACATGTTTATGCATTATAAGCCCTTTGTCCTTAAATCAAGTAGAAGAAGACAAGTGTTACAATAAAAAATACATTGGTATTGTATTTTATATTTATCCATATAGTTTTCTTTATTGGTGTTCTTTATTTCTCAGTGGAGATTTGACTTACCGTTGAGTGTTCTCTCATTTCAGATGAAAAAAATTCCCTTTAGTAATTTTTGTTAAGCTGATCTCCTAGCAACAGATTCTCTCAGTTTCTGTTTATCTGGGAATGTCTTAATTTTCCCTCATTTTTGAAGGAGAGATTTTTTAGATGCACGATTCTTGTGGGGAGTCTTTCACACACACACACCCCTCAGGCCTTTAAATACCCCACTGCCTTCTGACCTCCATGTTTCTGATTAGAAGTCATCTGTTAATCATGTCAAGGACCCAACTACAACATGAGTTGTTTTTCCATTGCTACAGTCAAGATTCTCTCTTTGGGTTTTTTTGTCTTTCAATAATTTAATGATGATGTATCCAACTGCAGACTGCTTTAAGTTTATCCAATTTGGAGTTTGCTGAATTTCTGGAAGCTGGTTATTGTCACAAATCTGTCAAGTTTTCAGCCATTATTTCTTAAACAGTCTTCCTTCTTTTTTCTTTCTCCTTTCCTTCTGGGACTCATATGATGTATACATTGATATACTTGATCATGATGGTAATTTCTTTATCTTTTTTGACATATTCTATCTAATAGGGATATTATTCACATATTTTCATTTTTAAGATACAGTTTCCTTTGTTTTTAAGATATTTTTAATAGCTTCCTTAAAGTCTTTTTAGTAAGTCCAGCCTCTGTGCACCTCAGGAGCAGTTTCTATTAGCTGCCTTTTTTACCTATATGTAGTCACAGTTTTCTTTATCTTTGCATTTCACATAAATTTGTGTGTGTGAAATTAGAGTTTTTAAATAATATACTGTGAAAACTCTTGAAATAAGGTTCTTCTCCATCCCCAAGTTTTGTTGCTACAATTTGTTATTGTTGTCATAGTTTGCTTGTGACTTTGCTAAGTCTCTTACTGCCTATGTGTTGGGTCTGTCGCTCATATTCATATAATATGTTTTATTTTACCACTGTTCTCTGAAATTGTATTATTTGATCCAAAGCAGGCCTTGTGTTCTTTTATGGGGATATCCTAAGCCTGGTTTTTGAAAGATCTCTTAGATTAGTTTTGTGTTTCTTTCTACCACGGGCACCAAAGCTGTCACAGATATTAAAGAATTTGCACTCACTTTTGATTTTAGAGAATCCTGATACATGGTTTGCTGCAATTTACTCTAAATTTACATAAAGCACGTGATTCTATTGTTCATGAGATCCTCTCTCTCTCTCTCTTCTTCTTTTTTTTTTTTTTTTAACACCCATACCCAAGCAGCTTGTTAATTCCCTGGACTATTAAATGGCTTTGTTCTACTGAGGGTGCAACATCCAAAGGATCTCACATTAAACAAGGGTCATAGGTAAATTCTGAACAAACAAGTATGCAATGCTTTATCTTTCTATATGGCTCCTGGTCAGATTACCTCTACCTCTTTCTCAGGCCTCTGTAATTCCATCAGTTCACCTACTGTTATTCTAGCTTTCAATTTTTCTTTTCATCTCTGCCACCTGGGAACATCCTACCCTTATTTTCTGTGTGGTTGTAATTTACCCAGTGCTCCTAGGTACTTTTAAGTGTGAGTTTTAGCCAAGACTATGAATTTGAATCCATTGTACATTTTCTCAATCATTTTTAAGTTAATTATTGCTGCTATGTGGCGAATAGATCAGAACACGGTAAAAATGAAATTTGGAGAGATACATATTATTCCTCAATATGAATGAATGGTAAAATAATTTCTCAGAGTTATACCTTTTTATGTTGTATTATGTTCAAAGCAATAAACTTATTATTTTCCAAGTCCTCTGGGACTTAATAAAAAAATAAAAAAACAAAATAAGTCAAGGCATATGTTCCCAGGCTTTAGCCAAATTTCATAACAGCCAATTTAATCACATTTTACCTGTTCTTTTTATTTCCTGGACGTGAAATAATGCACGGCTTTGCTGGCAACATGACAGGTGACTGAGTTGATAGGAGAGGTTGCATCCATTATTAAATTAACTTCCTCCAGTAATCAACTTCTTAAAACACTCCTAGAGGATAAAAATTGTAAAAGTTGACACGTATTCCAATAAAAAAAAAATCATGAATAGAAGAGGCACTTTTTAAAAAATCACTACCTTGGCCAAAAGAATTTAATAGGTTTGTTAGAGAGGGTGCTGTCCTCATGTTTCCGGGCTGCTGGTAAACATCAAAGATATTATTTCTGAAAGCCTTTCTATCTTCTCTCCATGTCCACCATTTCAAAGAACCACGTGCTTCATTCTCACTTCACTGCACTATCTTTTCCTAGCAGGGAAAAATCCCTCAGAGACAAATAAGGGCTCCACCTCCTTGAGACAGTTATAAAATGTATATTTTTATTTTTGTAGCATGGGAGGAAAGTTTGGATGAAAGCACACACTTATAGGTGACAAACCCTTCATGTATTATCCAGAGCAGAGAGTCACAAATAAGTGATTGTGAAGTTGCATGGACATTCAGCATAGTAATCCCAGGTCAAAGGAAAACATCCATTAAAGCAACTAAACATGTGCCATTGAGATTTTTGACAAAGCATGATTTTCTTTTCTTTTCTATTCTTTTTCTTTTTTTTCTTTTCTCTTTTTCTTTTTAGAGAGAGAACACGAGCAAGGCAGAGAGACAGAGGGAGAGAGAAAAAGAATTTTAAGGAGGCTTCACACTCGGCATGGAGCCCCATGTGGGGCTTGATCCTATACCCCTAGGCTCATGACTTGAGCCAAAATCGAGAGTCAAATGCTCACCTGACTGAGCCACTCAGACACCTCAGCAATGATTTTCTATCAGTCCTTTGCAGTATGGCTGATGACTGAGAAGAATCATGCATAACAAAGAGGTAATATTATATCTCCCACGGTTAACAGAGCAAAACTCACCAGGTAAATTTGAAATTGATCTTTGCTTATCTTATCTTAGGTATGAGGGTTATGGATTCATATTTAAATTCAGTAAAAAAAAAAAGGGGGGGGCACCTGGCTGACTCAGTTGGTGGAACATGTGACCCTTGATCTCAGGGTCATGAATTTGAGCCCCACGTTGGATGTGGAAATGACTTTTAAAAATAATCCTTAAAGTAAATAAATAAATAGATAGACACATAGACTATTTCAGTAATAAAAAAGTAATTTTTCAGGAATTATTGTTAGTTCCTCAAAGGATGACGAAGGTGAGACTATTGTTCAATAACCACAATATTTGATAGCATAGTAGTAGTAGTAAATAGACATTAATATGTTGTACCCATGGGCAATATTCTACCCAAAGTGATGGAGCAATAATACTCTGTATAGACAGAAAAAAAGAGTGCTCCTTGATTATTAAGTCAGTGGCTAAGCCTCAAGCTGGTTTCATTTGAAGTCCTGCTATAGACTAAATATCCTCTCAAAATTCATAAATCCTAATCTCCCAATGTGATGGTATTTGGAGGCGATGAAGTCATGAATGCGAGACGCTCATGGCTAGTATTAGTGCCCTCGTCAAAGATTCCCCACCGAGCTTTTCTACCCCCTTCCACCATATGAGGACATATGCAGCAACTCTGACTACCGTAATGAAAATATCCAAATATTAAAATGGGTGAAAACTTCTGAAACTTGGCCAAGATGTTACAGAAAAAACTAGTACCGAACAAGAAACGGAGTTCACTATGGGGCAGGTGGGGAGCAGTGATTACAGCAAATACTTTTCCTGTTCATGCTTCACTGTATGATGATGCCTTAATAAATGATTAGAAGTTAAACACATTCTCATGCTACACGGTGATAAAGGGGGATTTAGGAATCTTCTAGGTCACTGTGAGACCCTAAGAAGGGATAGACTTCATGTTTTAGTTTTAGTTGTTATTAAGAAACAGGGAGTTTTATTTCCTTTTATTACCTAACTAGGTATTACTATAAGCAAAATAAGCTTCAGTCTGCTATAGAGGTGTCATTTAATTTACTGACATTCTCTCTTACTTCATCAACCAAGGATAGATTTCATCATTTCTCCATTTCCTTTCCAAAATATTTGGTATGACTATAATACAATGAAGCAAAAAAAAAAAAAAAAAAATGAAATTCTCAGATGATTTATGGAATGAATCTCTGTATTTTATTTTCATTCTTTATTCTTTTTTTCACCTTGGCTATAAGTATCGATTTTAATGGAATTTTTTTGGCTTATGAATCATAGGAAGGACCTAGCAGAAAGGATTCTATATTTTCTTATAAAATATTCAAAACCCAGTTAAAAACCAGAGTCAGTCACTTATTTATTTATTTGCTGAAGAAACGTTTACTCACAAATTTCTACGTATACTCTACTAGACCCTATGAGACCTTCAGTGAATGAGAAGATGCTACGAAACAAATTCTCACAAATTTGGCACCTTAAACAGCACAAACATAACGTTTCACAGTTCCTGACGGTGGGTGCCAGTTAGCCGGTACCTCTACTCACGATCCACCAGCCTTAAATCAACATGCCCGTGGGGGCTGCGTTCTCCTCTGGGGTTCCTGCATTGTTGTCAGAATTCACTTCCTTGGGATTGTAGGATTGTGTTTTCCATTTATTTGCTGGCTGCTCACTGGGGTCACTCTTTCTCCTGAAAACCACCGTCAGGCCCTAATTCCTGTGGCCCCTCCTCTCCCATGAGAATTCATTTTTTTTCAAGGCATCACGTATGAATGCTTATGAAGGTAGGCTTATTATCCCACAAAACAACGCTAGGAATTGCTACTATCCCCATTTTGCAGATAAGGAAACTGAGGCACAGCAAGATTAAGTAACTTGTCTAAGGTCACATAACCAGTCAGGTTTTAGAGTTGACATTCGTATACAAATTGTCTGATAGTCTGACTCCAAAGTCCTTGTTTTTAAAAAGAGCACTCTAACTAATTTATGTTTCTTAAATTATAGGATAATATTTAATATAAATTTTATAAGGTTCAATAAAGATGCATTTATTTATCACATTCTGTATACATTTCCTTCTTTAAAATTCTAGGTCATGTCTTTGCCCAGATTTCTATTTTTTTTAATGTTTATTTATTTATTTTGAGACATAGGAGGATAGGACAAAGAGAGAAGGAAAGAGCCCTAAGCAGGCTCAGCACTGAGCCTATCGCAGGGCTTGATCTCAGGAGCCATGAGGCCATAACCTGAGCTAAAATCAAGAGTTGGGCGTTCAACTGACTGAACCACCCAGGCACCCCTGCCATGATTTCTACTGTTATTTATCAGAGCTATTAGTAACAGAGGAAATGAGAAAATACGTTCCTATTGTACTCTATGTCTTTTCAGTTTGTTTAAGCTATATTTATGCAATGTAGCCGCTGTAATCTTATTTATCAGTCTTTCTATTTGGCTATCTGGGTGTGGTTTATGGTTTATACTTATAGTTTCATTTTTAGAATAATTTCTAATCTGATTATAAGGAGGCATTAATATACATATTTGTGCATTTTAATGTCTATTAATGTTATTATAAAGAAGTATTTTAAAATATGCTATAAAATGATATTATGGCCAAATATTGGTAACCTTCTAACCAAAAAGAGAATTTTGTATAAAATTAGTAATATTCCAACACCAAATTCAATATATATCTAATCTAAGTTAATTTAACCATGTAATGTATATTATTTAGGAAAAAAGTTTGGAAGAAAATCCACAAACATCATCACAGTTTCTTAGAGTGATGAAATTATGGACTTTTTATTCTCCCCTCTTTTTTCCCCACAAACTAGTATTTTAAAATTCTTTTGACTTTTTCAATGAATTTTGCATTATAATGCGGGTACAGAGAAAAGAGATTAAGTGTTTCCTTAGCTTGTGGTAAATGTCAAAACACATCTGTACTTACTTTCTACCACAAGAGTCTGGGAGAGATCTGGCTAGCTCGTTCTTGAAGCATCTGCAAATAGAAGGAATAGTGTTGTAAGATTTCCCTATTATTTTTCTCCATTCCCTGAACTATGTAGTCTGGTTATAGCTATTTTCAAAAATAAAATGGGGGCACCTGGATGGCTCAGTCGGTTAAGTGTCTGACTTCGACTCAGGTCATGATCTCACAGTTCAAGTGGGTCTGAGCCCCACGTCAGGCTCTGTGCTGACAGCTCAGAGCCTGGAGCCTGCTTTGGATTCTGTGTATCCTTCTCTCTCTGACCTTCTCCTTCTCACACACTAGCGCTCTCTCTCTCTCTCTCTCTCAGAAATAAGTAAAAAAAAAATTTTTTTAATAAAAAAAATAAAATGTCATTTCCCGAGAAGGAAAACATATTTCTCAAAACCAGTTGAGAAATTGAGAAATTGTAAATAAGGTGATGTCAGAGCTCATGGCTGAGTAAAGGATGCGGCAGATCCAGGGTCCCACGTGAGACCCACGTGGATGTGGTGGGCAGTGACAGCACCTAACCTTGACAGACACCGGCCTATTGACAAGCACAAGCACACAGGCAATTTAAAGTAAGGACTGTAAAACACTGTTACCCCACAGCATCACCGAGTGCCATGTCCTGTTAAGGAAGACCCTATTTTAACACAAGATAGCTACACATGGGGTGAGCATATCACAACACATGGAGCTGTTGAGTCTCTGTGTTGTACACCTGAAGCTACTGTAACGTTGTGTGCCAACTATACTTCAAAAAAAAAAAAAGATGATATCTACTGTAATCGCAAAAGCTATTGAAAGTAAGGATTCTTGTTCCCTATTTTTCCCCCTTGGAGAGTCTTGTTCCTAAAGAATGTTTTTATAAATACAAAGCACTAGGTAAATATTAGGTAAACCATTTTAAATATTTTGCATATGTATGCAAATGTGTACATGGATATAATTTTATAAAGTAAACACATGAGGATAGTCCTTGTCTTTTTCCTTAGCTGCCTTAATTTTATTACACATTACTCATATGTCCAAGTGACTCTCTCCCCAACTGTGAAACTCTGTGTGTGTGTGTGTGTGTTCTAAATATTTGGGTGTTTTTTTCTTATGTGGCCTTACTAATTTCCCTGTGGAGCATTGGCTCTTAATATTAAATAGATTACCTATATCTATGCTAAGATGAGAAGAACAATCAGAAAATTTAATGAAATAACATAAAGCAAATGGTAGTGAAATCACTACAGTTTTATTTCTCCATTTATGTTTTTCACATCAAACCAGATAGTTAAGAGTAAAACTTCTTTCACAATCAATATAAATTTCGTCTATCACTGGAAAGGACAAAAAGACTTTGGATTCAACCTGTTGCACAAGAAAAATGCTTGGAATATAGTAACCAAATCTCCTGGCTTTAAACTAATACCATGTCAACATGATAACAAGTGTTCTAAGAGAGAAAGTAGCAATTGCCTATTTGGCCAAGATAGTGAAAAATGTTACAGATTTCAAATTCTCCATATATGTCTTCCTTCATTAGACTTTAGCTACTTTGGGTCTTAAGTCTCCTGGTATTGTGTGCCTGACTCATTTAAGTCACCCTAACATGTGCTCACAATTAGTCACCATGCCCAGTAGGTCTAACAGGAGTCACTCAGGTGGAAAGCAGGCAACCCTCTAAGACAGAATAGAGTAAGATCCTACTTTCTTCTCCTGTGTGACCTGCAGGCCAGTAGCAGGATATACTATTTCCAAAGGCTATGGAAATGTGCAAGCCTTCAAGTTAGAAGAGTAAAATTACAGTTTCGCATGGGGAAATCAGATCTTAAAACCATACCCCAATGCAAACATTTTTAACAATTTTTTGTCTCACCCAAATTCACTGAAAATAACGAGATATGAAAAAAAATACATCAGATATAAGCAGAGACCAATTAACGGACAGTTTCCACAGCATCTAGTCCACCCTAATTAAAACAACCTTGCAGACTGGTTAAATAAATCACATATCACTCACCAGTGTGAAAATGTTACAGTGATAAAGGCACTCTATTCCAATAGTCACTATAAGATGCTTTGGCTTAAGAGTTTCCTTGCCTACAATGGTTCTCTGTTTTGGTGGTCAGTCAACATTACTGACTTTTTGAAGTTTATTTATTTTGAGAGAAAGGGAGAGCACACAAGCAGGAGAGGAGCAGAGAGAGAGAGAGAGAATTTCAGCATCAACATGGGGCTCTATCCCACAAATATTGAGACCATGACCTGAGCCAAAATCAAGAGCCAGACGCTTAACCAACTGAGCCACCCAGATGCCCCTCGACATTATTGACTTTTAATCTGAGTAACCACCATTAGCTTCCTCCATTCTCATCAGAATCAGTCTATCTGCTTACTTAAAGTTTTGATCCCTGAGTCCCAACCAAGACATACTGTATATCAGAATCTGGACAAAGAGGAAAGTATGCATTCAAAACTAAGCACTCCCCTTCACTCTAGAATTATTATGCACAATAAAACAAAACTATTATTGTTATGTATAAATGTAGTGAGGAGAGAAAAGGGTACTTTTGGTGCATGAGGGGTACATTTGATGAAACTGGAGTCTCCAGATATCTTCCATGGTGGTACCTGCAACTTTGTTCAGGTTTGGATGGGATTCAATCAGAGTTTCCCAACTTTGAGATTAGAGACTAGCAAGAGTCAGAATGTTCTAAAGACCTTTGTCAGGTAACCTGAGGTTTGGAGAAGTTCCCAGGGATGTTAAGTGAAAACCAAGGCTGAAACAAATTTGTCCCAGAGTTAAATTAGAAAACTCAATGAAGAGACGCCTGAGTGGCTCAGTTGGATAAGCATCGGACTTTGGTTCAGGTCATGATCTCACGGTTCGTGGGTTCGAGCCCCATGTCACACTCTGTGCTGACAGCTCAGAGCCTGGATCCTCGTTCCAATTCTGTGTATCTCTCTCTCTCTCTCTGCCCCTCTCCAGCTCGTACTTTGTCTCTTTCTCTCTCTCAAAAATAAATACACATTAAAAAACATTTTAAAAGAAAACTCAGTGGTATTTTTGTTCCATAAATATCAGCCCTGATCATAGAACACTGTACAAAAGACTAATTTCAAGTCCCATTTATTGCTAAGGTAAAGCCCTTTGTGTATTTCCTACCTTTTTATGATTGTTTCAGGAAACAGGCTGGTGTGAGCCAAAAGGTTCTGGGCCTTCACTGTTCAGGTTTAACAGATCTGAGGAAGATGAGTATTGAGAAATTTGTCAGCTTTAATGGGGAAAGAAAGCTTTGTGGCAGCAGCCAGGGTTAGCTAGAGAGAGAGAAACAGAGACAGAAAGAAAGAGAAAGAGGGAGTTTTCTCCTAGAAATATGTCCTCGTTAAACACTCCAAGAATTGCAGAAGTTCAGCACTGATAAGAAGAAGTATTAATACTGGCAAATGTGCAGTGTTGGAAAAATTATTTTGTCCTTGAGACAATTTCTAGTGGCTTTCAAAACTTGCAGCTAAGGTGATTTATTAACTTCAGGCAAGAAGCCAGCAAGACTCAACAAACAATAGATATACATAAGAGAATAGTCATTAAAGAGTGCCTACTATAGGGCAGAGACTTAACGTAAGAGAATTTTGCACACTTAAACACCACTGCAAGGCAAATAGTATTAGTGTCTTTTTACAGTAGAGGAAATCAAGGCTCAAAGAATTTAAGCGGCTTTCCCAATATACCACAACTGATCACTACTAGAGTTGGGATAAAAGTAGATTGTCTGTGGGGCACCTGGGTGGCTCAGTCAGTTAAGCGTCCAACTTTGGTTCAGGTCATGATCTTCTGGTCATGAGTTCCAGCTCTGCATTAGGCTCTGTGCTGACAGCTCAGAGCATGGAGCCTGCTTTGGATTCTGTGTGTGTCTCTCTGACCCTCCCCCCATCTCTCCTCTCTCTCTAAAAAATAAATAAACATTTAAATTTTTTCTTAAGAAGTAGATTTGTCTGTTTGAGAAGATATGCCATATTTCTTCCTACGCTATAAGATACTTGGATAACTTAAAAACAAGTTATTATAAAAGAAACTTTGGCCCTTGACAAGATGGTAAAGTGACATTGGCCACCAATTTCTATTACTGGACGACCCAGGAGAAGCCACAGAAATAAAAGGAATATATATGGTTCTGTGAAGCCAAGTAAAAATCAACCAACCAATGAACAACCCATCAAAAGCCTTGATAATGAGATCATTTATGGTCTAGTGTGGAGACAAAAATGGCTCAGAGCAGAGGAAAGTCTGGTGCCAAATTGAGGATACAGGCTAGGTGACAAGGTTTGAATTGTGTTCTTCATTCTCTGCTGCATTACCCAGAGGGGATCATGGATGCACATCATTAGATGGTGGGTCTTCCAGAAAGAAAAAAAGTTCAGGAGAGATCCAAGTGTTTGGTCTGAGCAGCTGGAAATACGGAGTTCTGATTTACTGAGCTGAGGAAACACAGGGCAGAAGAACGGGTAGGAAGGAAAATACAATGTTCCGCTTTGTTTTTTTTTTTTTTTTTTTTTAAGTAAGTTTAAGGTGTTACATCACCTGGATACCTATAGTACTACTATATTGTCTAGACAATAATTTTAAGATCAGGCAATAGTAGTATTTTTAAAAAATGAAACAGTATAAGAAAGAACATATTTTGTTGGCAAAAGACATGATGGAAACATGGTTTATATTTATATTATATATTTATAATTTATATATATAATTATGTACTTTTATATTCTATATTTTTAATTCCTTGACATCTGGGGCTTTGCTGACATTGGACAGGCTGGCTTGCCCAGTGTTAGCTAATTCCTAGACATAGCAAATGAATGGACTCACACAAGGCACTGCCCTTCCTCACCTGTGAGTGCATCTTTCATAGGCAAATCAAACAATCCCCCAACCACTGCCTTTCTCAGACCTTTGCATTCCCAGCCACTAGTCCCCTGCCCTGATCACCACAAAGCCAGGTACCAGACAACAGGGACCACCCTTGTGCCCCAGAGCCTACTGAAGTTATTCAATTTAACCAAGCCTAACCTCTGCCTAAACTCACTCTTTCCATAGAAAGCACGGAGAGGGTCTGGCCCACATTTTTGTCTCCTTCTTTCTGCCTCTTGATTCCCATGCCTCGCTGTGTGCCTGCTCCCCACAGCATGACATGCCCCCTTCCTGTACAACATGTGACTATAACAATCTTTTCAATGGTGGTCATTTCCTGATCCGTTAACCTTTCCATACCTCAATAATAATAAAACCTGTACTTTATAACGTGTGTGTACAAAATATAGTAATATCAGGTGAATATAGCACCAACTGGCAGAATATGGAGCCACACTCTCAGAAACTGATAGAACAGACAAACGAGTAGAGAACTCCACAACAATTGTGGAGCACTCACCAATTTTACTATGAACCAGTTCTCAAAAAAGAGTCTCAATTGTGAATAAAGTACAAAGAATCAACATAATATTGTCCTTTCCCCCTAGCCACAGTACAATAGAATTAGAAATCAATTACCAGGGGCACTTGGGTGTCTCAGAGGGTTGAGTGTTTTACTCGATTTCAGCTCAGGTCATGATCTTATGATTCCTGCGATGGAGCTCCAGGTAAGACATTGAGCTACAAGTGTGGAGCCTGGTTGGAATTCTTTCTCTCTCTCTCTCTCTCTCTCTGCCCCTCCCCTGCTCTCTCTCTCTCCTTATCTCCAAAATAAATAAATAAACTTTAAAAAATGTTTAAGAAATAAATCAATTACCAAAAGATACATCAAAATGAAATTGCTTTATGATTTCATAATATATTGCTAATTAATTTTGTTAAAGGCAGTCACATAAAGGGAAGTGTACATAAAAGTAATTGTCAATGAAAACACTATATACTGACATTTGCAAAGTGGTTCTAAAGTAATATTTATGTCTTGATATATAACTCTAAGGGTACTTAGCAGAAAACAGGAAATATTGAAAATAGAGAACTGAGCACTCAAATTAAGAACCCAGAGAAAAGAAATGTGGCAACTTTTTAAATAATAAAATGAAAGAAAAATAATTATAAGATCAAAACATACATATCAGAGAACCAAAAAATGGATACAGTAACAACACGTTGGAAATCTGATTTACTGAAAAGATCAATAAGATGGCCAAAACTCTAGCAATAAGGAAAATGAAAAAATAAATAAATAAATAAATCTCAGACAAACAAAATACCTATAAGAAGAAAAGGATAATTTTAGATTCAGGGAGGTTAATAGAACAAGAGAATGGTATTGATCGGATATATACTCAATAGCCTAAACCAAGTTGATGGATATCTGAAAAATTTACAAAACACCGAAGTTGGTGCAAAAAGAAATAAAAATCTTGAAGGAACAAATATCCTTTCAAGTTGAGCAATAAGATTAATAAACAATAATTTCCATTCTTTACTGGAATACCCCTGACCAGATGAATTATAACAAAATTTCAAGGAATGGAAACAGACAAATCTGCTTAATCTATTTTCTAAGAATTGTACAAACTTGATGTCAAAACCACAGTAAGAAGACAGCAGGAAGTAAACTATCAGTTCATTGCACTTAGAATTATAGTTTAAAAGTATTAAATATGTTTAAGAAGTTACCCATGATACTCAAGAGCTTTTAACCGAAACATATATTAAATTTTATCTGTATTCTTATATGTATTGAACAAAATACATGGTATTCTCTTTTGTCAATTCATGTGGAAAATTACATTTGCAAATTGCTTTAACTGCTGGGGTGTATATTTACCAGAATATGTCTGCAAAGATCCAAAAGGAGACATGTAGTGAAACTTCATCACTCTATTTTTTTCCAGATTAGTGGATTAGTAGATTAGTGATGGTTTGGTAGCAACACAGGTTCCATAAATGGAAACAGTGAAAAATAAAATATGGTTGATGCAGTCAAGGGGAAAGTGTACGATAGAAAAAAGGATTGAACTTGATGAATGCACCGCATCATGGGTAGAACTCCAATGCATAGCACTGAGTAACAGAAGCAGAAAGCAGAAATATATTGCATAATTCAATGTATGCTAAAATATATACGTGTATAAATGATGTGTCATTATTAAAGGGTGCGTGTATATCTGACATAGTATGTATATTAAGGACATTATAGACTGTATCATATGCATACTATTATATAGCACAGCACTGTACATTATGGTAGTATAGTGTAGCATAGTATATATAGTTTAGGAGGAAGGGAGAAAGGTGGTCCTAGTGAAAACAGGCAAAACAAAGTAAGCAAGGGAAAATAAAATGGCAACCATTAACTCATCTTTGTACAAACTAATGAAACAGTGTAGTTTGAATCGAGGAGTACACAAAGTCAAATCTATGTACTTGAGGAACACCAGTTTTAAATTAAACAGTGAAATAGGAAGAAATGTTATGTTAAACTATTCTATTTCCCATCTTCCTGTACATGGTGACTTTCCAAAGACCTTTAAAGATATATTGTATCTATAAATGTCTCTTTGTTCAACTTCTACATTATGTTTTTATGAAAACTTCTTTTTTTTTTTTTTTTTAATGTTTTATTTATTTCTAGGAGAGAGAGAGAGAGAGAGACAGTGTGAGCCGGGGAGGGTCAGAGACAGAGGGAGTCACAGACTGAAACAGGCTCCAGGCTCTGAGCTGGCAGTCAGCACAGAGCCGGACGCGGGGCCCGAACCCATGAACGCGAGATCATGACCTAAGAGAAAGTCGGACGCTTAACCGACTAAGCCACCCAGGTGCCCCTATGCAAACTTCTTTTCAGTCAAATTTTAAATGTAAATTTGGGTCAACCACTGTGACGGCTAGTTTTGTGTGCCAATCTGGCTACAGTTTAGTACCCAGTAATTCAAACACTAATCTGGATACTGCTGTGAGGGTATTTTGTGGATGTGGTTAACACTACAGTCAGTTGACTTTAAGTAGATTACCCTCAATAATGTGGGTAAGCTTCGTCCAATCATCTGAAAGGCCTTAAGAGCATAATTGAGGTTTCTCTCAGAAAGAAGGAATCCCACCTCTCAAATGCATCCTCTGCTCCTGCTGAGGAGGTTCCAGCCTGTTGTTCTGACCTTTTGATATCAGATTTACCCAGACAGACTCCACAATTAGATTCACCAATTCCTTGAAAAAAAAAATCTGTGTGTGTGTCTGCGCTCGCGCACGTGTGTGTAAATTTGTTTCTCTGATGGAGCCCTAACTGATACAACCTCCAAATCTTGAATGTCAAAAACAAAAATAAAAATTATGAACAAAATGATCAGTACTTTAAAACCAATAGTGAATTTGGTTTAAAGTAGTACAAGGGCACCTGGGTGGCTCAGTTGGTGGAGCATGTGATTCTTGGTCTCTGGTCTTGAGGTCAAGCCCCACATTGGGCATGGAGCCTACTTTAAAAAAAAAATAAAATAGGACAGACACCAAGAAAATAAAGAGGATCTTTGGACTGTTATACTCTATTATGAATCAACTGTTTTGAATTTCTGACATTACGATAGAAAGGTGATTTTATGTATGAGTCTATATTAAGAGATCTACCTCATTTTATAAATATTCTCTCAATTCACATGTGTGCAGGTTAGTTTATGGGCACATATCTTCACAGATGCAAGTATACAGAGAGGAGAAGATAATTTTAGGTAGATAATTGATCATCTCATGTGGGAACAATAACTTGTCACTAACAAAACTTCTTGGTTATTTTTATTCAGTTATGAACTGCAAACACTCACAGGAAACATTTAGTTGACTTTCAGTAACCATAAATGATTCGTTTGGCATGCTCTGTGTTCAGATACACTGAAAACCTTAGTTTTTCTCTGTGATTTCAAAACATTTAGTCAACTGCCTCATCCAAACAACCCCCTCTCTACTGCCCCTTGGGGAGATTAAAGGAACCTGTCAATGGTTTATTCTCTTGAAATGTCAGTTTTGCTCTTTGAATATTCAAGCCACAGTGGAGAATGTCAGAAGAAAGAAAAGCAGCCTCTAACCTTGTTAAAAAAAAAAAAAAAAAAAAGGCAGGTAATTCATCTTAGACTAATGTCGAACTGGCTGTGCACATTTCATAAAGGAATTTCCCGTCATGGTTCTTTTCTGCATCTTTCCCCTCTCCCGCCTGTGGCTTAACTTGTGTGTCTGAATTCAGCAGTGGGGCTGGGCAGGACTCCATCTCCTGGGCCTTTGGTGTCTTTTTCATCACCTTGATCCTGGCCTTGGAGGACAGACCGCCTGCTTTCCTCAGCTCGTTCATTCTTCCACAAGCTCTGCCTCTGCAGAGCTTTTCAAGTGAAAAGGCACCAAGTCTAGCCTGCTTTCCTAGGAGGCCACGCTTTCTACTTTAGCCACCTAAACCTTCAATTATTCTCTTTGACAGAGAACCAAATATGTTTGCCCTAAATATTACACATTCTAAAACAAAATATTTTGAAGGTACACTTACTTTTCAATACACATGTTTATCATCTCTTCCTTTAAAAGGGTCTTAAAATTCGGGTAAAGGGAAAGTAAGAGTTGACATCAATTACAATTAACACAAACAAGACTCTTTCTTGCCCAGATGGTGTCGTCTCTGAGAAGGAAAAGTTAAAAGCCCTTATTAGCTTTGTAGTCTTGGACAAATTATTTAATGCTGAGTGTCATCAATGAAATGCAAATGATATCTGTCGTGTTCAGTAACTTAATGATTATGTGCATAACGTGCCTGGCACATGGTATTCCATAAATGGTAGCTATTACTATCATTAGCTTTCCCTCTAGCAGGGAATAAAGGACACCATCACTTTTCATTATCTCTTCTCTGTGATGTATGAGTAGGGTCTCAGGATGGTCAGAGGAGCCTCAGCTCTATCCAACCTCAGATTATCTCCCTACCCGCGATGTTAATGTAGGCCCTTAATATTATTGCAACTTTGTTCCCTGCTACTTGTTCAAGTGTCCTGACCCTACAATATCAGAGCAAACACATCATTGCCCTCTTCCCCATGAACCTCATTCAGTCTGAACTTTGATATCATGAAATGGTTCATGCATGCATGCAAATTAGGTAATCCACTTCCCTCTAAAATATATTGTTTATTCCAGTCAAAGTTTTTAAGCTGATAGAGCTGTAAAAGTCAATTTGTAGCTAACCGTTCCTCACAGTCAACACCATATATTTAGAAGTATTCGTTCTGAAGTTTTGCCTTTTAAATTTTTGCATGGAATTGAAAAACACGTTTATAGTAGAGATTCACTGATTTTTCGTAATCCAACTAAGAGTGCTACCCAAATGGCCAGGAGATCCAGCCAGCAACAGAACTCAGGCATTGGAGATGAAATAAGGTGGAAACATAGAGCAAGAGCCAGACCTCATACTAGAGAAGCCATCCGGGCATCTGCTCCGCAGAGCATGTCAATGTTACCTGGTGGGGCAGAGGCACCCCACAAGCAGGGGACTGGACCTCACTCATCTACAGAGACATCTGCTCCTTCCAAACCCTCCTCCATGGCCCCTAAGATTGGAAGCACTTAGCATGAAAAGGAAAGGGACTTTTTAACATGATCCCAAGCCCCCACCCCATTCCATGCATTTCTAGCTGGCCCTCACAAGGGAGAGAGAAGGGCTTTGAATTGGATATGAAATTGGAATTGGAAAGGAGTAAACTAATTTCAAAGATAAAAAATGACAGAAGTGTTACAATCAGATCTAGATGTCATCAGGTGCTTAAAATGCAGCCAGGAAAAGAGATTTGACATAGTAATTTGAAAGCAATGATTGAAAGAAAACAAAAAGTTTTATGTTCACATTCCCAAAATAGTTGAGACACCACAAGCCAATTACTTATATAATATAATCATTATTACTATTCTTTTTAAAAATTTTTAATGTTTGTTTATATTTGAGAGAGAGAAAGAGAGAGAGGGACTGAAACAGAGCAGGAGAAGAAAAGGAGAAGAGAGAGGGAGACACAGAATTTGAAGCAGGTTCCAGGTTCTGAGCTGTCAGCACATAGCCCGATGTAGGGCTCGAATTCATGAACTGCGAAATCATGACCTGAGCTGAAGTTGGCACTTAACTGACTGAGCCACCCAGGTGCCCCAATCATTATTACTATTCTAATAAATACTATGTACTAATATATTAATTGCTTAAAACCAGATCCAAAAACATTAGCAAACTATGATTACATGTATATAAAATAAATAGGCTTGCAATAGAAGCTTAGACTGAAATATATTAATATTCTGAAAGAAGTTATATTTGGAGGCTAAGATTTATATGCCATTTTTTTCCTTTTCTCCATTGATCACATATTCTATAAAGTGTTTATACTGGTTTATAAATTAAAATATAATTTTATAAATAACAGGGATAATTTAAAATTATTTAATGCTATCTCACACCTGAGTTTTCATCTAACCGCAATGTAAACAAATGGGTAATATCATAGTGTGAGTCCTCTCAACAAAGAATGGCCCTCTGGTGGCTTATTTAACAAAGGATGGTCTTCAGGTGGTTTATTTAACAAAGGATTGTCCTCAGGTCACTTATTTAACAAAGGATGGTCCTCAGGTAGCTTACTGTGGGGAAGTAATTTCACGGGACAAAGGTGGAAGACTGGGAAGCATGAAGTAGGGAAAGGTTGAAGACAAATTCGAGGCTCAATGATTACTGTTGTGGACAGTGGAGACCAGGTCCACTGGGGACTCTGATGATCCATGAAAAGTGGTGTTCTTATCCATCAACACCCCCTCCTCATTGGTCAAGAGTTTCCTCATTCTTCCTGGTTTATCTTACTTCAGAATGGCAAGCGGATCCCTAAAGATGCCCACTGGGGCCAGATGTGAGGGCAGTAGAGAATTCTCAGGGCAAAAAGTAAGAAATATGTGATGGAGCTAAGGCCCAGTGTTTCGGGATACAACTACACAGCGGTAGCTGCACAAACCTAAAGAAGTGGGTGAAGAAAGGTGAAGTGGGACACACACACACAAATGTCCCAAGTAGGCTATAGTAGCAACATCTCTGGTTTTCAGTGAGGAAACAAATGATGACATGGTCAGTCTCCTTAGGGCAAGAGGAAGGACACAAAAGCAGTGTACATGGGGCCATCATTGAGTTGCACAAAATACTGGCTTCAACCTCAATGAATTACTATAGCACAGAATGAAATGCTTTGGCAAAGTCAATGAATATGAAGGAGAGATTTTTCTATTTCCCTTCTTCGGCATCTTACTTACAGGAATAATTTCATTCTGGCTCCGCTTAATGAGTTTTATGACCCTGGGCAAGTGAATGCCTTGGCTGGGCTCCAATTTGTTCATTTATAAAATGAGGTGTTCACTGAGCTACACACCAGTTCTAACATTATGATTCTATGAATCTATAGCCACACAGTAAACTAGATCCTAAAATCCTTCTCTGTTTCCAGCAGTATTCATACCTGAATTACTGCATATTGCTTTCCTGCAAGATTCTCTGCTAGAATATTTCTAGTCCCTCACTAGCTACATTTGAGTTTCTCAGATTTTGTATACTGAATACAATGACATGTGAATCACTTTGGAATTTGCTGAATATTCATAGGAAGAAAAGTCTATAAAGAATTCTACCAGGAAAAAAAAAAAAAGAGTTTACATTGATTACATGAAACTCAGAATATATGCTTTTGGAAATGGTGGCTCATACTTGCAATGGTAAATTTCCAGTGTCCCCACTAACATTTTAAAAACCCTGAACTCCTTCCCATGGTCTCCATGCTACACATCATCTGGCAGAATAGCTCTGCTCCCCAGTTTCTTTCCACTTCCTCCATCCCCCCTTTGCTACCTCTAACAGCACGGATTTGCTTTCTACCCCTTGACCACGCTTAGTTTATGTCTGCCTCAATGCTCCCTCATTCGAGTTCTCCCTGCCTGCACTGACTTCTCTGCTCATCACATCCTCAGAGAAGCCTGCCCTGGCCATCAGTCTAAATTTGCCCAGTCACCCTGTATTACTTTGTTTTATTTTCTTCACAGAGTTATCACCATAATATATTTTTGTTTTTGTAGTTTATATTTAGTTATATATTTATTTATTGTTCCTAATAAAAGGGAAGCTTCATCCTTAATGAATCCCCAGTTCCCAAGAGAATGTCTGGAACATAATAAATTCAAGATAAATATTTGGTGGCCAAATAAATGATCGCTGAGTGGCACATGGTCAACATGCAAATAAAAGAGAACGAACACTGAACTAGAAACTAGAATTCTTGTTTCAGTTCTGTTTCTGATATGAGATTATAGAATCTGAGAATAATATCTACCCTATCTCACAGGCTGTTACTTTATGTTTAGACTTAATGCCTCATTGTCTGAAAACTTTCCTCCAAGAGTATTTTAGAAGAATGCAGTAATTCATTCCTTCATGTTATATGATTACATCACATATTAACTGTGAAAACTTCCTGACACTTGAGTTTCTTCAACTAAAACAATAACAATAGTACCTACTTTGGGTATACCTAGTGTCTTTGGGAAAAACATGACACAAACTAACCACTACACAGGTGTTTGCTACTATTTCTTTTTCATTCTGTATCAGCATCTTTTCCTGTTAACAGCTGGTTAATCCTAACTGTGTTGCAAGGCTTCAGGCAAATGCTAGGTCTTCCACCAAGCCCTTCCTCATATCTCCGTTTACCTGTCCTTCCCCAGCACAATTCACGAACATTAGTAATTTCTTTCATTGTGTTCACCTAGTAAACACTTCAATACTTGGTTTGTTTGTTTACTATTTGGTTTTATAACACACACTAAAGAATCATTGCTTTTTTTTTTTTTCCATTTGAGAGAAAGAGAGAGCTTGAGCAGGGGAGACAGGCAGAGAGAGATAGATAAGAGAGAGAAAGGGAGAAAGAGAGAGAGAGAGAATCTTAAGCAAGTTCCACACTTAACATGGAACCCAATGTAGGACTCGATCCCACGATCCCGGGATCATGATCTGAGCCAAAATCAGGAGTTGGATGCTCGACCAATTGAGCCAACCAGGTGCCCCTCAGCATGAATTTTTTTTCTCATACCGTCTTAGAGCCACTTCATTTATGGTTAAATTTATTTTTCTCCAAATAAGTGGAATTAATTCTGATTTTCTCAATTTATTTAAAATATTTACTTAAAACATTTGATTATGGGACACCTGGGTGGCTCAGTCGGTTGAGTGTCCGACTTCGGCTCAGGTCATGATCTTGGGGACCTTGAGTTCCAGCCTCATTTTGGGCTCTGTGTTGATGGCTCAGAGCCAGGAGCCTGCTTCAGATTCTGTCTCCCTCTCTCTCTGCCCCTCCCCTGCTTGTGCCTTCTCTCTCTCTCAAAAATTATTAAACATTAAAATTAAAAAAACATTTGATTAAACAATCTTCTTTGTCATAATCATTGGTCTTCATGAAGAGAGGAGAAAATATCATCTATTTTTTCAAGCCATTTGTCTTTCCATTTCAAGAGACTTCAAAAAGTTTCACTTTTTACTCTACCATAATTTATTTCTTTATAATCCCAAAGAAAGTTCTGAGGAAACAGTTATTGAATTTGATGAAAAAAATCTGTGTATCCAAGCCAAGTGGATAGGTTATCTGCTGTTTTTTCAGAAGATTTATAACTTTAAAAGTACAATAAATTCAGTGATTTCCAGGATAGTTCTAATAAATTTAAAATAGTTTACACCCAAGAATGAAGTGCTAAGCCAAAATTACAACAAATTATGGTTTACATCTACTTTTCCAATGATAGTCAGAAGTGTTAATTTCTTACTAAGAACATATGGTTCATTTTCTAATAATAGAAATACCGATGAAACTTCAAAGAAATTCTCCCAAATATATTTAGAAGTTGAACAAACATAATTTCTTGATTTATTTCTTGTCTGTCATCTTTTCTATTTCCCATAACAAATGATCTAAAAATTTTTAAAGATTTTATTTTTAAATAATCTCTACACTCAATGTGGGGCTTGAACTCAACAACCCTGAGAACAAGCACTGAAGGCTATACTATTTGAGTCAGCCAAGCGCCCCAGACAATCTAAATCTTCATCGCTCGCCCCGAGTACCCAGTATACACCTGCAGGGACAACGATCTGCAGATAAAAAAGGACATCTGATATGAACTTTTTGATTTCCCTCTGCCTCCAGTCACAGAGACTTATTTACTTCCTTTCCTTCTGTGAAAGACCAAAAAATGTATCCCATTTTCACTCTCAAATCTTTTCTTTTAGGGGTGCCTGGGTGGCTCAGTCAGTTAAACATCCAACTTTGGCTCAGGTCATGATCTCACAGTTCATGGGTTCGAGTCCCACATTGGGCTCTGTACTGACAGCTCAGAGTGTGAAGCCTTCAGAATCTGTGTCTCCTTCTCTCTCTGCCCCTCTTCCTTCCCTGCTTGTGCTCTGTCTCTCTCAAAAATAAAATAAAACATTGAAAAACATTTTTAAAGCTGTCTCCAACTTGGGCTCGGTGGAGTTAAAAGAATAATAGATATATATAATCTGAATATGAACCCCAGCTCTATCACGTATTAATCATGGCACAATGGGTTATTAAATTTGTCTGACTCTTTTTTTTTCAATTGTAAAATGGAAATAATAAGTACTACCTTAGAGAGTGATGGTTACAAACATTATAAATTATATCATATGTGTCAAAGAAGTAACAATGTACAGGCCCTAAAAAATTTTGCTTTTCTTCCTCTGCTTCTTTTTCTCTCTTAAATTTGATTGTCTTTGTCTCTTAGTAGCTGCTCAATGAGAAACAATTGTTTTCCTTCTCATTTCTAACATCTTCAATCTCTCATTTTCATATTTTTATCTCATCCGTACCCAAGCCACACCCTCACCTCCTTTATCCTGAACTTAAAGGTGCTTTCCTCACTACTTCTCTTTGACTTCTAAGCACATGGCTCAAAACATTTCTCCTGTCCCTATGTCCTTAGTTTCCCGTGTGTCCTTCTAGCTTCAATAAGCTGACTCAAACTCCAGCCCTGTTACTGAAACTTCTGTCTGCAAGATTCACAGTGACCAGCTGCTAATTTCAGTGTTTCTGCAGGACCCACCCCACCTCTCCAACTTCCTGGTAAGTCTTACCTTTCAGGGCCTGGCCAACACAAGACTACTTTCTCCTTCTACCATGGGGAGTCTCTGTCTCCTTCATTGACTGCCCTACTTTTCGCTCCTGCTTCTATATAAGTATGTTCCAGCACCCCTTTTCTTTGTCTCTTGGCTTTCTATCTAAGAGAGCAGTGTTATAAGTTCCCCCAACAGGAATAAGTTCCTCTTTGCTGCTGTCCCCACATCAAACTTGCCGGCCAAGCATATCAGGTGGCAAATGTGCATTTCAACCTGAATATCCGGCACGACCCTCAGATGGACATCTAGATTCATCACCTCTCTTACACCCTCAAATCTATTGTTTTCCTGTGTGTTGCTTAGTGAAATAAATAACCCTCAAATGTCCAAACTAGGGGCAAATGACACTTCCTAGATTTTCCTGTGTGCCTCGTTAATCCTGTCCAAAAGTCCCAAACAGTAAATTCTGCTTTGTATGTATCATTCCATTGGTTCTACTTCTTTTCCACTGCTTAAATTTAGGGCCTCAGTAGTTTTCACCAATGCTATTATATTTCCCAACTGGCCTCTTTAATCATTAATTTCCCTTTTTTATTGATCATAGTCCAAACTGTTACCAAAGTTGATAACATGCTAAAACCTAACACTTTCAAATTTTATATTGATGTTTATTTATTTTTGAGAGAAGTGGGGGAGGGGTAGAGAGAGAGGGAGACATAGAATCCGAAGCAGGCTCCAAGCTCTGAGCTGTCAGCACAGAGCCCGATGTGGGGCTCAAACTCATGAACTGTGAGATCATGAGCCAAAGACGATTACCCAACCTACTTAGACACCTGGGTTGCTTTGTCGGTTAAGCTTCCAACTTCTCCTCGGGTCATGATCTCTCATGGTTTGTGAGTTGGAGCCCCATGTAGGGCTCTGTGTTGACAGCTCAGAGCCAGGAGCCTTCTTCAGATTCTGTGTCTCCCTCTCTCCCTGCCCCTCCCCTGTTAGCTTTCTCTCTCTTTCTTAGAAATAAATAAACATTAAAAAATTGTAAAAATCATGAAGTCTGCAATGGACTAATATATATTTAATTATAGTCTCAAGAGGATGGGAGAAGGCAGGGAAAAAATTAATAAAGAAAGAGATGAAGAGTAAATTTTACTATCAGCTCGAGAAAAAGTCAAATCACATACAATGAAACAAAGATATGGATGATGACAGATTTCTCACTGGAAACAAGCTAAGACAAAAGACAGTAAAGCAAAATCTTAAAAGCGCAGAAAGAAACCCCCACCAATCAGTATTCTAAATTCGATGAAAATTAACATTCAAAAGAAAGGACAAAATAAAGTCTGTTTCAGACCAAGAAGAGCTGAAAAAATTTGCCATTGGCAGACCAGCATTGTAATCTATACTGAAAAAAGTTCTCAATATATGGAAATATGGAACAAGGAACAAGGAAAATGTCAGAATACAAATTTGAATCATGAAATCAGAGCACTAGCAATAGTGACTGACTGGGTAAATACAAAAGGCTTTTTTCTTACTAATTAAATCTCTTTCAATGGTAATTGATTGTTGAAAGCAAAAATAACAACAATGTACTGCAGAATTCATAACATTTGTCATGTTTATAAAATGTATAACTAAAAAAAAAAAAGACAAAGGACATGATAACCGAAACATATTCTTGTTACCTCATATATAAGGTTATATATTATATATCATATGTAAGACCTTATATACATTAAAAATGGATTATGGTTCAAAAGCTAAGAGAGTACATAAAACAGAACCATTAAAAAATACTCAGTGAATTCAAAAGATACAAAAAAAGAAAAGAAAAATTGAACACAGAACACACAGGACAAAATAGGACACAGATATCAATACTCTTATGAAATGCAAAGGGTCTACATATTGCAATTAAAGAACAGATTTTCAGATTGGATTAAAAAAATAAGACCGAACTTTCTGCCAACAAATAACCCATATGCTACCAACAAGTAACCCAATTTTAAGTATAAAGCCACAGAAAGTTAAAAGTAAAGGATGGAAAAATATATAGCATACTAACACTAATCCAAAGTAAGCTATAGTTGCTATAGCCAAAGGGTCTTTCAGAGCAAAGGATATTATTAGGGATAAAATTAAAAAAATAAAGGTCATTTATCAAACTGTATACTCTAAATATGTGTCGTTCATTGTAGATTAATTAAATCTCTGTGAAACAACTTTAATTTAATGTCCAAGTCCTTCTGGACATTATGAAAAGTGCTCTTACGCACTTCGCCTTAATACCTACTTGCCATGTGTATATATCCTGTCCTGTAATTACACCCCACCACTACTATGCACTAAGAGTCATTGTCATGGTCATGCCACCATGGTTTACTATCAAGGCTTTCTTTCTAGAGCAGACTATATCCCTGAAAAATACCTAAATATCCTTCAAAATATAATACAAATGCCATTGATACCACAGTACAACCAAAGTAACAAAAACAAGGAAGTAATACTTATTGGGTATGTCTTGTGTATTTTACTTAGAGTGAATGACAAAATCTTAACGTCAAAAACCAAGAGACGTCTAACCAATTAATAACCAAATCTCAAGGGTTCTTCACTCTAGAATTTATAAAAGCAAGGAAAATATCACTTGAGAATGAGTAATCAAACACTAGGAGGGAAAGGTAGGAGTTTACTAAAGAATTACATGAGGCATACATATTCTGTTAATAATAGATCCATTGTTTGAGTGATCATGTTACCCTGGACACTATAAATGTATTATCTCATTTAAGGCAGAAGAGTTATATTAGTTACACGTTTTTTGTTATTTTCACTATAATGAGTTAAGTTAGCTTTCCAAAAGTCTCAAAGAAAGCTGGATTTTCAACTGAAATAGTGCAAATTCAGAAATTTGTTCTCAGCACCCCGCCATTCATCTTTACAATGAATTGTGACTAGCACACATTGTGGTTCTGGTCAGAATTTCTAAAACCGCTTTGCTGAGGAAATGGCCAAACATTTAGCCAAGTAACTCTGTCTTGGTTCTTTTACAGATCTTACTAACTTGCTATTTACATTTTTATTTTATTTTATTTTATTTTATTTTATTTTTTAATTGATTGTTTAAGAGAGAGAGCATGGACATGTGAGCATGAGTGGGGGAGAGGCAGAGAGAGATAGGGAGAGAGAGAATCCCAAGCAGGCTGCACACTGTCAGCACAGAGCACAGCATGAGGATCAATCCCACAAACCATGAGATTATCCACCGTGAGCCAAAATCAAGAGGGAGACGGCCAACTGAGCCACCTAGGTGCTCCTCCATTTATATTCTACATTATGTCCTAGGTTGTTGTTGTTGTTTCTTCCTCTTCTC
This sequence comes from Proteles cristata cristata, assembly GCA_017311185.1. Lineage (NCBI taxonomy): Eukaryota > Metazoa > Chordata > Mammalia > Carnivora > Hyaenidae > Proteles > Proteles cristata. Next base: position 366,059 of record JAESUZ010005207.1, read on the forward strand.
TTACAAATAAGTGATAGAATGAACTGATTTTAGTATTTGGACTGCTAAACCGATTTCACAGAGTTTCACATCTCTGGTCCAAGTCCAGATCCTAAAACACATCTTGCCTCAAGTGTGCTTACACCGTTTTAGACATCCGTATGTCTGGCTGGCCCTGCATGGGTGCCTATAATGCAAAACTTTCCGAGAAGCTGCTTCTCCCATTTGCTTAGTGTCCGGTGCTTCCAAGATGTGTTTGTCTCTGTTTACCTGAAATGCCTCCAGGAACTTGCAAAACAGGATTAATAAGGGCGGGAGGTCAGCCCTAGTTATAATAGGAAAGGAACATCTTCCAGACCAAGTTTCACTAAGATAAGGTTCCTCCACCAAACAGAAATAATTTATTCTTGGTCACTTACTGCATAATATCTTCAAATATTTGCCTTAGCTCTTAACAGTTTTTCATATCAACACTTACGTGTTTATATCACATTTTTTCCTCCACTTTTTCCCACCATCTTCCGTCGGAGTGGCCACCTACCATCTCTGCACTTCCTGGCACTTTGCATAGAGTGGTGTTATAAAACTTGGCCCGTCCGAGTCTTCTAGACTCCCAGCAAATGGCCACGTCCTTTTTCTTTTGTATTGTAAAGCCACTGGTGACTTTCGCTCAGTCCTCGGCTTATTAGAACACTTAGAAGCGTTTGGCATTCTGGACTCTCCTTCCCTGAAGCCTTTGCTGAACTTGGCTGTCAGGTCACCACACTCTAGGCTTTCCTGGTCCTGCACCGTCCCTGCCTCTCTCCTTCTTCCTGGTCCCTGAAGGGGTCATGTAGCACATGAGTGTGCCCTTGGCTGTGGTAGCCCTGTTCCCAAGACTAATCCTTTGAGCATTTATATTCCTTTCACTTTCAGTCTTTTCACTGTCTTCCCAGTTCTGTGACGTTCAAAACCATCTGTATGTTGACAGCCCCTGAATTATATCTCCAGCCACAGACTTCTCCGTGAACTCCAACCTCTTGTATCGATCTGCCTATTTGACATTTCCACTTGCGTATCTGATAGACATCCAAGTCCTAGCCTGTCCTAAAGCGAGCCTCGACTTTTCCCCGCCCCCAGATCCTTTCTTAACACAAGAACCTTCAATGGGGGACAATCCCATGCCTCCTATTATTGCCCAGGCTAAAACTCTCTGAGTCGTTTCTGGCTCTGTTCATCTGGCTCCTATCCTAGAGCTGGTCCATCAACAAATTCTCTTACCTCTACCCTCAGTATATATTTAGAACCCACAGACTTCGCACCTCCTCTCCTGCTACCACCCTGGCCCACACCACGGTCACCCCTACCTGGGTTGTTGTAGCAACTTCCAAGTCTGTCTCCCAACTGATACCCTCACTCTCAGTATGGGTCAAAGAAACGCGCTGCTCAAACCCGCCCATGGCTTCACTTCTCACTCACAATAGAAGGCAAACTTATTGCAATGGGCTATGGGTTTCTCAGGATTTGTCACCCCACAGCCAGCCCACGACACCCGCTCACCCGGCCCCTGCTCACTCCACTCCACGTGGCGTCTTTGCTGCTGGTGCAAATCCCCAGGCAAACTCCTTTGTATTTATACTGCTGTCCCCTTTGCCCAGAACATTCTTCTCTCAAACATCCACACGGCTCATTCTCTCACCTCTCTCAGGTTTTGACTCAAATGTTCGCTTCCTAGAGCAGCCCCCTTGATCTTCTCTAAGAAGGTGAAATTTCCTTGGCCACCTCTATGCCCCTTCCTGCTTTATTTCTTTCCATAAAACTTAACACCTATGCAGTCTATTATACACATCAGTTATTTAGTTAATTGATTGTCTCTTGCCCCTCACTAGAATATAAACCCAGAGGGCAGGGATCTTGTCTGCTTTGCTCACCACTGTTTTCTCAGCACTTGGTGCCTAATACACAGAAGGCACTCAAAAATTACGTGCAGAGGGGCGCCTGGGTGGCTCAGCTGGTTAAGTGTCCAGCTGCAGCTCAGGTCATTATCTTGTGGCTTGTGGGTTTGAGCCTTGCGTAAGGCTCTGTGCTGACAGCTCAGAGCCTGGAGCCTCTTTCGAATTCTGTGTCTCTCTCTCTCTTTCTGCCCCTCCCCTGCCAGCACTCTCTCTCTCTCTTTCTCTCTCTCATTCTCTTCTTCTCAAAAAATAAATAAACACCTAAGAAAAAGTATGTGCAGAAATTGCAAAAGTATGAAACAAGTGTTCGAATAAGTGAAAGAACGAAGGAATGAATATTCCCCATGACCTAACCTCATTTCTATAATAGATCACTAACACGGCGACCATTTATGGAAGTGAAAAGGAAAGCTTGGGCAGACAGGACAAAGTTAAAATGAGAAAAAGGGAGTGAAGACAAAGAGAAAGGCACCAGGACTGTTCAATATCATTTTCTTTTCTGGTCTTCGCATTTGATTTAGAAAAAGGAGGATTGTTTTGGACAGCTTGTGCTGCTCTTTATTTTAGCTCAAGCATTGAATTTTCCTTTTCAAGTTTCCGGCCACCTACTTTCTTTATGTTTGTAAATAATGATGGTCCACCTACGCGGTTGGCTTCTGGCAGCTATCCTGACCTTCGTTCCAATCTCATTTTGCTGTTTGACCTACCTTCCCATGCTGAGAAGACATTTAGATTTAAAACTGCTAAATAAGTCAAAAAGGATATGTCAGTTCCTTTCAGAAGAGACTGTATTTTGGTTCTCAGGGAATGAAAGTTAAAAAAAAAAAACACCTGTCTAGATGTTAGTGGAAACATAACTGTGGTCTATGTACATATTTCTTCTCTTTAATTTTGTATCTACTACTACTTTGGCCAAGGTATGTCCGGAACATTTCCAGATACTTTCCCTCACTTCACAAAAGTCAGTGTATGAAGGCTCTAACAGAATAAAACTGAAGTGAATTCACCTGCGGCCATTCTCTGCGGTTGGTAGAGGCTCAAACTATCAGTACAAAGGTCACTCTCCATTTTGAGAAGCATATTGTAGGCAAAACTCCTCCTTTTTTTCTATAACTAGGTGGACATTGTAATTTCTGTAATTAGCTGTTCCCCTTTTGGCTACAGTTTGAAGACACTGTCAAAGCACTAAAGAAAATTACTCGTCAATCAGCAATTATTTATTGAGCAAACCCCGTGCCTTCAAGAAGGGAATGATCTAGCAGAATTATCAGATCCACACGTGGGGTTATAGTACACAGATTCACAGAGCTCTGCTGTTACCAACAGGAATGCTGGGTGCCTGGGGGGCTCTGTCAGGTGAGCATCCGACTCCCGATGTCGGCTCAGGTCATGACCCCAGGTGGTGGGATGGAGCCCTGAGTCTGGCTCTGTACTGAGCATGAAGCCTGCTTAAGATACTCTCTCCCCCGCGCACCTGGGTGGCTCAGTCGGTTGAACGACCGACTTCAGCTTGGGTCATGATCTCACAGTTTGTGAGTTGGAGTCCCACATCAGGCTCTGTGCTGACAGCTCAGAGCCTGGAGCCTGACTGAGTTCTGTATCTCCCTTCAACCCCCCTCTCTCTCTGCCCCCACCCTGCTCATGCTCTGTCTCAAAAATAAACATTAAAAAATTTTTTTAAAAAAAAGATACTCTCTCCTTCCCCTGCCCTTCCTCCCCTCTAAGTAATAATAATGAAAACACACAGGCATACTTCTGTAACCTACATGAAACAGAAGTTGCCTTTCAACTTCCTCTGAGAGAGCATAGACCTTCTCTCTGCCCAGAGTCTGGGGTCCTAGACCAAACCAATCTAGTTAGGAAAGAACTGGAAGGAAAACAGCTACTTTAGTATGTTTTCTGCTAACACAGGGATCAGAAGGACGATTTATGCTCATGTGAAGCCAGAGGGCAGTGTATAAACCCCCCTTTCCTCCCACCTTAACCGGCAAAGCCATTCACCTGCGCTGCGCTCTAAAATGCACATTTTTAACGAGGTCGAGCAGAGCGCAAGGCAGCTCACAGGAGGCTGCGTTTCAGCTCTCACAGTGGGAACTGATGAGGACAGTGTGTCCTGCAACAACAGCCCGGCTGCAGAGAGGAGGGAGACTGAGACTGAAGAGGGGGTCTCCCTTGAAGGACCAAGCAAGGAAGTCTGCCTCCCGATGGCCCCAGTCACCGCGGCTGCGCACGGAAGCCTGAAGCCTCGGGAGCTCTCTGCAGGCCCCGGGACTCTGCCTGTACCCCCTTCTGGCTCCACTTGCCCGTCACAGATGTGAGGGGAGCAGCTGGGCGGCCTGGACGTAGCCGCCTCAGAAACAATCGGGCAGGAGTACCCTGGAGGCTTCCTGTCTTTCTAGTCATGCTGAGCCTGCATCTCTGCATCCTGGGCGTTGCTCTGTTTGCTATCGGATCATTTCCTGCCTGCCCCTCACCTCAGGGAAGTATTTTCCACGTTGCTTTGTCCTCTGGCTTCGGGGCGTTTTTGAGCCCATGGGGAGCAAGGCTGAAGGAAGGGAGAAGACGGTGCAGTTTGTGTCTCTCCCCCTCAGCCTCCTGACACCTCAGTAGCGTGCGCTCCCACCGGATAGGCCCGTCTTCTATCTCACCGCTCCCGGTAGGGAGGCGAATGCCTGATTTCTCCTCTTGCCCTTGGCTTCTGAGCTCTGCGAACCTTACGCCTTCTCGCCCCTGCAGTCACGGGCTGATCGTGGCTTCACGTGGTAGCTCAGGTCAGGATGCTTTGCCGTCTCTATCCTGCCAGCCATTCTCCGCCTGTGTAGCCGACTGCTTGTATCACACGGTTTTAGCCAGAAGGAGCTAGTTTCATTTCTGTTTTGCTGGCGGACACTGATGCACAGGTTGTGGATCGACGTGAATCTTTCCACCTCCTTCTTGGTTGGTGGTGTTAAGGTCCGGAAGAGGACAATGTTGAAATAAACCGCAGTTGTTTCGTCAAGCCAGCAAATAGAGCTTTGATGGCTCTACTAATTTCATATTTATATATACAATATTTTTAAAAGATCCATAAATATAGGAAGATTATATATAATTTTATATATTATAATTATATATAATTTTATATATTATAATTATATATATATTTTAAATATATTTCCTGTTTTCTTTTAAAGTGGATTTGTTTATTTTGGGAGAGTCAGAGAGAGTGCGAGTGGGGGAGGCACAGAGAGAGAGGGAGACAGAGAGTCTCAAGCAGGCTTCCTACTGTCAGTGCAGAGCCCGACCCAGGTTTCGAACCACAAAACTTGGAGATCATGACCTGAGCCAAAACCAGATGTTGCTTAAATGACTGAGCCACCCAGGTGCCCTTAAATTTTTTCTATATTTCTAATAGTCTGGAATCTGAGGCCTCACTGACTAGTAAGAGACTACCCTTCCGGGGCTAGCCAGTTCTTGGAGATAGCAAACAATTCCTGTGTTGAGCATGCCTTTCATATGCAAAGGAAACAATCCAAAGCCCACAGACGCCAACCACCTCCTTTCTAGAATTCTCAAACTTCTAGCTGTCATGGAGCTGTCCTGATCAGCCCATGGCCAGGGGTCAGACAGCTTGGGGTGGGCCCTATACTTCAGAGCTCACTGACACTGTTCCAGCTAGCCAATCCGGTCTGCTTATCCAGCCTCATCCATTCCTTCTCAAGAAACCATGATAAAGGCTTTTGTCGAAATTTTCCACTTACTCTGCCTCCTGACTGCCCGTAGTGCTTCCTCATGTGGCCCTCCAAGACCTCCCAGGACTATTGCTTCAAGGGATTTTCAAGCATGAAAATGTCTTTCTTCATGATAGTTATTTCTTTGTCTGTTTGTCTTACCATATCTTATTAAAACAAATCCTGCTGCATTTTGGGCAAGGCAGGGGGTGGGGGAAGGGTTGGACACCTGGGTGACTCAGTAGGCTTCTTGTCCAATGCTTTACTTCAGCTCAGGTCACGATCTTACGGTTCATGGGTTCGAGCCCTGCATCAGGCTCTGTGCTGACAGCTCAGGCCTGGAGCCTTCTTCAGATTCTGTGTCTCCTTCTCTCTCTGCCCCTCCCCTGCTCATGCTCTCTCTCTCTCTCTCTCTCTTTCAAAAATAAATCAAATATTTAAAAAAATTAAAACAACAAAAAAACCTAAATCTTGGTACATTTTTAACAATGAATGCAATATAATCTGTGTTTTCTGTAGCTCTCCCTTCCCTCATTTTTTTTCTTTTTAAATATCTTCTTAGAAATTCTATAAGGCAGTCACTTGGAAGAGGAAGGGGAAGGAATGATAACCTGAAGTTACACTTAGCTGGATGCAAAACAAAGTCTTTACACATCACTGGTTAGTCTTATCCCATCTTCTTCAATGATCATTCTTACTTTTAAAGTTTTCTTAGGTCTTCTGTCCTAAAAGAACCACTTTCAAGAGTAGCATAGTTTTGTGGGGGGTTTTGGGTTTTTTCCCCCTCTCTTACTTCACACACACACACACACACACACACACACACACACACACACACACTAGAATTGATCATAGGTAAAAGTCTTCCATTTCCTCTTTCCCATACACAATAGGTCCTTCTCCAACAGCTCAGACCCCATTTTTCCCAACTGCCTGGCTCTCTCTAGGATTCTCCCCTATTTTTATTCGTCCTCTTAGCTTAAGAAGAGACCAAGTCTTTTTCACCATTAAGCAAAATGTTTACCCTCTTCTGCATGCCCACTCTCTCTCCCTCTCTGTACCTTCCCAACCAAGTTTCCCAGAAGGTTACTTAAAGCCACACTTTCTCATCTGTCTCCTCTTGTTCTGCATAGTCTGGTTTGTGCCCTCTCTTCCCACAAAAGTTGACCTTTCCCTGATCTTCAGGAACCTGTCAATTAACTTCCTGGTAAATCTTATTGAGCTTACACACTACCTCACCACTTTAGACTTCTCTCTTTTCCTTCGGTTTTGTGTGACACCGTCCTGTCTTTCCTCCTTCTCACTTCTCCTCTCTCTTCTTTTCTGTCTCGTGAATACTGCACTTCCCTTGGTATCTTCCTCTGTCCTTCTCAATGGTCCATTTATCTATTTTCCTGGCTACAATGGTTCCACTTTAAACTGTCATTTTTAAAATTACACCAGCAGGTTAAGCCAGCATTTTCCTAGTGGGAATTACAAGGAAACCATATGTAGTTGCAGAAATGTTATCAAAGCATATTTTCTCCATTCCGATAAGATTGGATTAAAATCAACTGAAGAAAATGGAACATGGAGGACATGCTTGCAATGCACCATTTCTAAAATGTTTTTGTATCTTGAATAGGGCATGTATTAACAGCTTTTGGCAGTATTGTTATGCAGACACCGGTTTATAAAATAGCAGATGATAACACTATCTCAGAAGGACCCTGTATAAATTTGCACTAAGATACATTAATGTATTAGGAATCTCTCATAAACTGTTTGGTGTGGACATGAATAACACCACATCTATCATGTTAGAACATAAGATAAACAAGTTTTGGTAAAAAGGAAGAAACAAGCCTGAGGCAAGGTAGTACTCTAAGAAAGCAAAGCGCTGGGCTAATTTAGACATTCTCAGAACTTGAGGAGAATTCCAGGTGTCTACACGGAGCTAGTGGACATACCAAAGAAATGAAAATTTGAACAAGACTATTGTTCTGGGCAGTGATGGAAGAAGTGAAAGTTAAAAATGACTTTCTTTAAAAATGTTTTGGAGAAACTTGAATATACACACAATTCCATCCAAATATAAGAATAGTAAGATAAAACCTCTGGAAAACTAAAAAAAACAACCTATTTTCCTTATAAACAATTTTATTTCCTTTCACAAATGATGAGGTTATAACTAATCCAATTTACAAAGAGAGAAACCTAGTTTCAAAAGATAATTGAATTTGTGCTATTATATGCACAGAACTAGTCTTTGTTTTTCTTGTAGGTATGATTATAAATAGGAAAATGAGGAAATAAAATTGAATTTTAGCTAAGGCACATATGAAAACTTGAGTTATAAACATTTTGCATTTTGTCCAGCTTCAAGCTGCAGTGAATATTTTTTAAAGTCATAGGAAGTTGTTTTCAAGTGGACTCTACAGTATACTGGCAAAAATCGAAACAGAGGTACAATTTCATAGCAAATTTACGTTTTAGGGATACCTGGCTATCTCAGTGCATGGAGCATGTGACTCTTGATCTTGGAGTTGTGAGTTCGAGTCCCATGTTGGGTGTAGAGGTTACTTAAAAATAAACTCTTAAAAAAGAAACTTTCAATAAATTTCATTTATATCCTGACTAAAAATAGCACATTTTTTAAAACTTTTTTTTAAAGTTTATTTATTTATTTTGAGAGAGAGAGTGCAAGTGAGGGATAGGTAGAGAGAATCCCAAAGAGCCTCCACATGTTGAGCTGTCCCCACAGAGCTCAACATGGGGCTTGATGGCATAAGCCATGAGATCATGAGCTGAGATGAAACTAAGAGTTCAATGCTTAACCAACTGAGGCACCCAGGTGCCCGCAAATACCACACTTTTAAATAGTGACCTTTAGAATCTATACTCCAGGGGCGCCTGGGTGGCTCAGTTGGTTAAGGGTCCGACTTCGGCTCAGGTCATGATCTCATGGTTCGTGAGTTTGAGCCCTGCATCAGGCTCTGTGCTGACAGCCAGCTCAGACCCTGGAGGCTATTTCAGACTCTGTATCTCCCTTTCTCTCTGACCATCCCCTGCTCATACTGTCTCTCTCTCTCTCTCTCCCTCTCTCTCAGAAATAAATAAAAGCATTAAAATAATTTAAAAAAAAGAAGAAGAACCTCTACTCCATACAGACACAAAGTTAGAATACAGATGTATATCCTATCTGTAAATAGGAAATTACTCACTTGAAGTTATGCTATGAAAAAAAGAGAATATGGTATTACATAACACATTTCTTCTCATAGAAATATATCACAGATATTTCAAGGCTATCATATTATGTGAAATGTGTTTCTTTTTTATGGCTTTCATATATGATTTTTTAAATGTTTATCATCAACTATGGAGTTAAACATTACACATTTGGCTACATAAAAAGTTTAAAACATTTTAAGTGCGCATATTGAAAGTTTAGATTATGTTGTAACAGCTAAGGAACCAAGTAAGTAAACAGCTAAGTAAAACCTAGGCTGCAAGACTGAAAGAATAAAGCATGTAAATATGGGCGTTTTGATTTTAAAATTTTGTATGAAAGAGGATTGGTCATTTTCTCAAAATTTAACAATACTATCACCAAACTGTAAATTATTTCTACCCAGCATCTGCCCTTATTCCCGGCTTCACTCTTCAGTGTCACAGCTGGTGTTAAAGTGTAACATACTTGCTGTCATTTAGCAAACCATCCCTGCTCATAAGCACAGAACTTGGGATTTCTGAGGCTGGGCTTCAAACATGAGAACATATCAGAATGTAGCACCTCGCTGCTAACCCTTCCTCACTTTCCATCTCAACACACATGGAGGCAAAGAGGAAATAAACCTCACACTGTACAGTTTTTTGGAAACCTCTATGATGTGGAAGCACATGGATCTTAGTGTGTTGTGCAAGATTCCGACTGATGTCAACCTATGCAGTATTTATTGTCCCTTCGGAACCAAAAGGCTCCCACTTGTTCAGCACTACAACACACTCAGATAAAAAGCTTCAACGTATAGGGACGCCTGGGTGGCTCAGTCGATTAAGCATCTGACCAGCTCAGGGCACGATCTTGAGGCTCGTGTGTTCAAGTCCTGCATCAAGCTCTATACTGACCACTCAGAACCTGGATCCTGCTTCTTATTCTGTGTCTCGTTCTCTCTCTGCTCCCCCCTCCCCACTTCCACACTTGTGCTAATTCGCTCTCTCTCTCAAAAATAAATAAACATTAAAAAATTATTTAAAAAAGAGTTTCAATGTATAGACCCTTTTGCAAATAGAGATAATTGAATATGGCTAATTATGGGTACCTAATGACACTGAGCAGGGCTTCAGGGAAATCTCTTTTCAGTTGAGGAGATTCAGCAGACATGTGCCCTTTGGCCTGTTTATTTCTTCTTCCTGCCTGAAACTCATTGCTACCCTGGAGGCCAATCAGAGGTGACAAGTATAACATATGAAGGGTGGCTGAATCCCAAGCAGAGTCATGCAGCCACAATACCAGTCTTGGGCAGCCTACTCTGGACTACTTGATATGCTGAAAAAAACAAAAAAATCCTACAAAAGCACTGTCTTGTTGAAGTGATGTTTCATTAGGTTTTCTATTGCTTGTAGCTGAACACAGTCCTAACTACTACAATAGTCACAGTCTAACATAGTGACATTTATAATACCAGTAAGTGCCCATGATAGTTGAGCCAGATAAGCATAAAGTTTTCTGGGGCGCCTGGGTGGTTCAGTTGGTTAAGCGTCCTGACTTCACCTCAGGTCATGGTCTTGTGGGTTTGAGCCCCGCGTCGGGTTCTGTGCTGACAGCTAGCTCAGAGCCTGGAGCCTGCTTCAGATTCTGTCTCTGACCCTCCCCTGCTCACACTGTCTCTCTCTCTTTCTCAAAAATAAATAAAAAATGTTAAAAAATAATTTAAAGAAAGCATAAACTTTTCTGAATTCTAATAGGATGAAAATGGTAGACTTTATCTCCATTTTAAATCCCTGTCTTTACGGACAAACTTATGAGCAGCACAGTCACCAGGACTGTAGCCATCAGGAGTTAGAAAATACAAAATAGATAAAATTTGAAAATGTACTGATTGATGTTTAGAGCTTTAAATTTAGTGGCTGTATACACACATTAACTAAAATGTATAATTCTAAAAATAACAAAATATGTGACATTTGAACTATTAAAAATAAGTACAATTTAAATTTTAAAAGCTCTGTTAAATTTACTTTTGTTTTTTTAAATTTATTGTTATTTACTTTGAGAGAGAGAGATAGAGAGGAAGCGGGGGAAGGACAGAGAGAGAGAGGGAGACAAAATCCCAAGCAGGCACCACACTGTCAGCACAGACCCCGATGTGGGGCTCAAACTCATGAACTGAGAGATCATGACCTGAGCCAAAACCAAGAGTCTGTCACTTAATGACTTATCCACACAGGCAATTGAATTAGACATTGCTTGAATGTGAAACTTAAGGAGGAAATGAGCAAGTATCTTATAGAAGAACAGTATGGTTTTGTAAAAACAAAGCATCCATGAAACCAAAATCTCAACTCTATCCATTCTGACCACAGTAGACAGATAGATAATAGATAGACAGATGCATGGATAGATAGGTAAATGGATAGATAGATGATAAATAGATGCATGGATGGATGGATAGATGGATAGATGATGATAGATGCATGGATGGAGTGAGGGATGGATGGATGGGGAGTTAATAGATAGAAAGATACATAGGTGAATGGATGGATGGATGGATGGATAGATGATGATAGATGCATGGATGGAGTGAGGGATGGATGGATGGGGAGTTAATAGATAGAAAGATACATAGGTGAATGGATGGATGGATGGATGGATGGAGAGATGATAGACAGGTGCATCCATGGATGGATGAATGAGTAGATAGATGGTAAATAGACAGATGCATGGATGGATGGATAGATGACAGATAGATGCATAGGTGAATAGATGGATGAATGGATAGATGATAGACAGACAGATGCAGGCCCTGACGGATGGATGAATGGATTAGATGGATAGATAGGTAGATGATAGATAGATAGATAGATAGATAGATAGATAGATAGATAGATAGATAGATAGAAAGAATATGGCAGGTCCTTGTGATATGAACTTCTTATGTGGACTTCATGACTCTCAGAGAAGCATCCCCAGCATCTTTCCCCAGCTCCTAACTTTCTACCTAGCGATCCCCAGACACAGAATTAGAAAAAATAGGCCACAGAGAGTAAGGAGAGTCTCCACGACAGAAAGGGGTCCATGCACTGTGCTTCTGCTCTGTGTAGTGAGTACAAAATGACTGTGGAAGAAAGCAAGAGGAATTCAGTGTCTGTGCCCATGCAATAATCAAGACATCTTCCCTTATCATGTAGAGTGTGTAAAATACTAGGCTATGGCTTTGCTTTGATAAACATTTGTTTGAAGACTATTTGAGATCATTCATACTGTAGAGGAGTTTTAACTTGCATGCCGTTGCTTCAGAATTACTGGCAAGTCTCCATTTTCCCCATAAAAATATAGGCCTTGTCACCTGATGCAGGGGGCTTTCTGATTTCTTCTGTTTATACCTTCGCTTCTTATGTTCACTATGCATTTTCATTAGACAGCAGAAAACCGAGTAACATACTATTGTACAAAGAAAATAAGATAAATAGCTGGAAACTTAACTAAGGCAAGTGGATGCCCCTTGACCCTAGTCCCCAAACCATCTGTGAAACTAGGTGCAGTATAAATAACCACAAAATATGAGTTGAAAATGTAAACATATTGACTTTCCTGAATGTGCTTCATTAGTGTTTATTTATAAGCTACCGTCTGACATTAAACATTAAGAACTGTAACTTTAGTCAAAGTATTATGAATATGGTTTATTCAAGAAAGACTCAGAGATACCTGTCAGCAGGCATCTATGGAAACAAAGGCTTTCTCTGATCCTACAGCCAAACATAGGGGCGGGGAGGTGTAGGTTTGAAGTTACAAAATGGGGTTAAGCTATTGGGTGAGACCATTACTTTATCAGCTCTAAACTATGAGTCTGGTATATTATACTTATCTGAGAGAAGAGGAGAGGCTCTGAAAAGAAAGCCACATAGCCAAGATCACATACTGAGTTCAGACTGGAGCCAAATCTGCTTGAATCCTTAACTACTGTAGGCAACTACTGAATTCCTTCCTTAGGGGACAACCATGATATATTAATATCTTTGAGAGTGGTTAAATTGGAAATGCATATACATATGTAGAAAACATAGATATCCTTCAAGCAAACCATATTGATTTTTGCTTTTACTTGCTATGAATCAAACAGGAAAAAAACAGCATTTTACGATTAATATTTGTTACCAACAAACTTATAATGATTTCCATTGAATCGGAATATATTTATTTGGATCTTGGATAATAAGATATTTACTAAATTTATAGAGTTGCTAAGTAACAAATTAAACGCCACCCATCTCAATGATTCTAAAAAATGGATAAATGTCATCAAGTTTTAAATAGAAAATGTTTAATACTATAAGGCTCCCAGTTCTTGGTCCGTAAGTTACATCATGGTTAGAAACATGAACTTTTTACCTATGAAGCGGTCCTCCTCCCTTTAGCCCTCTTATGATATGACATTTTCTTTACCTTCTCCACATGTGAGAAAACTTAGGTATGTATTCAGAAAATTAAAAAAAAAACATGAATCACTGTATTAAGCTTAGAAAAATTGTACCTTAACCTTAGAAAGATGTGAAGACCAAACAGTAAAAGGTCATTTTATCATATTGTTGGTGATATAAATGATTTTGTTTGTAGCATTCAAAATATAGAAGAACTTATTATTATATTTGACTTAAAAAATAATGCTTTCTTCAAGCTAGACACTTTTGCTTATTTTTGTTATGTGCATAATCTCAGGGTTGAAAAGATCCATACCAATACATTCATATAATACTTTTTTTTTAACCTTAGAAATATTCCAACACTGGGGCGCCTGGGTGGCTTAGTCGGTTAAGCGTCCGACTTTCGCTTAGGTCATGATCTCGCGGTTCGTGGGTTCGAGCCCCGCGTCGGGCTCTGTGCTGACTGCCAGCTCAGAGCCTGGAGCCTGTTTCAGAATCTGTTTCTCCCTCTCTCTCTGACCCTCCCCTGCTCACGCCGTCTCTATCTCTCCTAGAAATAAACAAACAAACAAAAAAAAGAAATATTCCAACACTGAGGCATCTGGGGGCCTCAGTTGGTTGGGTAGCCAACTTTGACTCAGGTCATGATCTCACAGTCTGTGGGTTCGAGCCCTAAATCAGGCTCTGTACTGACAGCCCAGAGCCTGGAGCCTGTTTTGGATTCTGTGTCCCTTTCTCTCTCTGCCCCTCCCCTGCCTACATTCTGTCTGTCTGTCTCTCTCTCTCTCAGAAATGAATAAACATTTTAAAACTTTTTAAAAAAGAAATATTCCAATACTGAGATCAGAATAATGTCTCTTTAATAATACAGTCTCTACCGAATTCTAGGGCTATTTAGGGAGGCATATTCATACTGCTTCCTTGAAAGGGTGTAAATCTCATGAAGGTATGCCTCGTTTTGGAAAACATCATTTTAAAAAGCCACCACAAAAGGAAAAAAGATAGTACGCATATATATTCTGGTCCAAGTCCAAGCAGCCCCTTACTTGTATACAAATCTGTAGCGCATGACAAATCAATGGCGGCAAATACCTTTAATGTTCTCTCAGCCCTGCAGACCTTAGTTAAACAGATGAACAATCAGTATATTTACAGTAAAGAACAAAGAACCAAAAGGAGTAGAGAAGCCAGCTGCTTTTAACTTGTATGTTTGGCCTTTAAAGAATGCTTATCCCAGATAAGACTTCGTCTCCAAGAATATGCACCTTTGTTTGCATTGCATTTCTTAACTTTTTAAAAGAAAACTACTCAGTTTCCCTCCTATTTAAATCTTTGGCTTTAACCTTGGTTAAGTTTTTATTTTTCATCTTGAGCACGGTACATTTGTGTCCTGGGAACACATGTTCATTTTTGTAACGAAACTTAAGAAGTTAAAAGTTCATCAGTTTTAAGTTTATTTAAGCATCTAGCTTTGCAGAACTTGCCTCTCTCTGCATAGTGATACATACCTCAGTCTAGTGATTTCTATTTCGATTTCTTTATTTAAAAAAAAAAAAACTGAAGGATTTGAGTTTACTGTCACTCCCCTTGTCTTGACTTTGCCTGTGCAGGATTTTTAAGGATGGTTAATTCCAGACATGAAGACAGGATTTTTCAGTGTCCAAGTTATGCTACAATGGTGAATTTTGTCCTTTAAAAAAACAACAACCAGAAACTCTTTCATGCCACAGAGGAACCATTTCAGAGAGAACTGTTGCATTTTAAATGGATACATACTAGGTGTTTCTGGTGGAGCTGTTAGCTAAATTCTTAGCTCAAAAATCACCTCATCTCCAAATCCCACCACCTTTTCAGGCTACACCTTCATCAGGTTTTCACAACGTTTGCCCCTGTTGATTATCCTTTGCTTGACCTACCCCACAGGTACTATATACCATTGCTTTTTCTGCCTTTCCAGTCATCGTTCTTGTTTCTCCAAACATCCCCAGAGGAATAGAGTCCTGGGTTCTTTCCACCACCTTTTGTCTTTTTTGAATATTATTTTATTTTTTATTATTTTATCATTTTTTTCACTTTTTAAAATTTAAATCCAAGTTAGGTAACATATAGGATACTCATGATTTCAGGAATAGAGTTTAGTGATTCATCACTTACATATAACACCCAGTGCTCATCCCAACAAGTGCCCTCCTTAATGCCCATCAACTATTTAGCCCATCCCAGCAGCCCTCAGTTTGTTCTCTGTCTTCTTGACTTCCAGCCCTCTGAGCTCATGCCCTCGGATAGCCCCACCTCTGTGCTCTGGTGATTTCAGGATCCGAATGCCCAGCTGCCTGCACTTATGTCTTCCTAGGTGTCTCCTCCACAGCTCAGACTGATTTCTTCACCATCAGCTGCAAAATCCTTATGCCATTTGGCCCCTATGTTATTCCATGCTTCAGACAAAAGGAGGTATTGGCCATTTTCGAAACACAACTTACTCATTCAACGTTTTTGTCCATTTTGTTCTCTCTGGCTAAAACGTCTTTATTCCTTTTCTCAAAAAAAAAAAAAAATAAAGACTTTTTTTACAAAATGTTTTTATTCCATGCTTTATAATTCTGCAAGGTTTCATTTCGGACTCTTTTGGGCTTAATTCTTTGTTTTCATTATGGATACTCATGTCAGGATGTATTTTTCTGACCAAGATCCCAAGTTTCTTGTGGGCAGGAGACTTCATGTTATTCCCTGGGCCTGCCTAAGGTGTTCAGTAGATGATTGTTCAAAGAATGCAAAAGAGCCCATTGTCACAGGGCAATGAACTAACTCATTACTCTTGAAGTACAAAGATACTGTTTTGAGTTTGGAAAAACTAAGTTCTACAACAAACTGTCCTAAAGAAAGAGTGCCAATGTGGACCGTGAGATGTACATTTGCTTTGAAAACCCTGTGATAAATTCCCAAGGAGGGATATATGCCTATTGAGATAAACTCTTCTGTTTAAAATTGAAAGCAGGGGCACCTGGGTGGCTTAGTTGGTTAAGCGTCCGACTTTCGCTTAGGTCATGATCTCACGGTTCGTGGGTTCGAGCCCCGTGTCGGGCTCTGTGCTGACTGCCAGCTCAGAGCCTGGAGCCTGTTTCAGAGTCTGTCACTCCCTCTCTTTCTAACCCTCCCCTGCTCACGCTGTCTTTCTCTCTCTCCTAGAAATAAATAAAAAAAAAATATTTAAAATTGAAAGCCATATTTCTTTTGCATTTAAAATAGTTTAAATTATTGTGAACCTGCATATTTTTGTTATGTAAATGGCTAAAGAAAAGCATATCTGAGAATACATAAAAACATACTTCTCTTATAATATTTAGTTTCAAGCAACAAAGCTTTATTTAGACAAAGTAATGCTATTGTCCAAATGCCTGAGCAACTGGTTTAATTTTTTATATTGGAGAATTGTAGAGAGCTCTAATTTCCCTTATCACTTTCAATAGATATCTAGAGGTATCTTTTTCAATCAAATTATTAAATATTCAGAGAATTGGAAAAAATATATATCTCTTGAATATAGCAAGTTCTAATACCTTAGAAATATCTTAATTCATCACTTTTGTACCAACTTTAGTCAAAAAAATAAATTTTGCCTGAAAAATTAAAATAGGGGTACAGATTTTTGAGAGAGACAGACTGGCGGGTTATATTTATTCCCATAAATGTTGTTTCATATCATGTCCTCTGTTATTGGCCAGGTTCTAATAACACATTACATAATACCCTGTTAATCAGAGTTCTGGTTTGTGAGTCAGTTTTATTTTGATATTTCAGGTGCCCTATTTTTTTTTCCTGTAAACTAATCTTTTCTGAAAAGTCTTTATGATTTATCTTCATGTATTGTTTTCTCCAAGAACAGCAGCAGGCTTGAAGTGCTTTTGAGAGAAAAATTTAGGGGAACTTGTGACTTTTTTTTCCTTTGCTATCTCTTGATTCTATTTCTATTCTTTTTCAGGGATTTTGAAATTATTGCTCCACAATAGAAATGGGCCATACTAATCATTGTGTTCTCTTGTATCCAACAGCTATGGTGATGCTGTGTTCTGCTCGGTGATTAGGAAGACATACCAGATGAGACACTGATAGTCCTTGTGCAAATGGGACTGCTCTTCTTACTTTGCCCCTCAACTATCCTCCCCACTCTGTGTTGGTATGAGGTGTAGGGACAACTTTCCAAGAGATCACATTCTAGGAGCACGGCCTAAAGAGCTCAAGAGAAGATATGGTTCAAAGATGTGTTGAACTGTGTTTACACCACAAAATCCCCACTGTAAATTTAACATGACAAGAGTGAATTTTTTTTCCACATTATTCCGAATATTCTGGATAAGATTTGCACCTGAGCTCATTCTCAGCAAAGCACCATAACACACTATGCTTAGACAGAATCTAGTATTCACAGAAAGGGTGGTGTCACGAGTATCAGTGATAAACAAATGCTTGGATACCTCTTCTCTACCTTCTGAGCCTACCCTCTTCTGAGCCTAAACCTAAAACCATAAACCGATACGCCTTCCATGGATCCATGAATTTCATATACAAAGTCATTATAAAGACCGAAAAAAAAATTGCCCATCTTCCCATAGACACTGGGAGGAACCCTGTCCACATCCTGGGGCTGGGCCTCAGCAGGGTCAGCATAACAGTATCTTAGTGCCCCTCCTAAAGTGGAGCTGAGCTCCTCATGCAAGAAGCAGCAGGCTTGTGGTCATTCCAGTCATTTTTTCATCAGTGATGACCGCAATGCCAGGAGTTGACATGTGTGGCTTAGACTGGGGAAGGAGCTGTTTAGAGCAAGGGATTGAGGAAACTGGAAGAATGTTTTCATGATTTGTTTAATTCCTATTACAACCCCCCACCATCAACAGCTTCCAAAATAAATCAAGAAACCAGAGTGCTAAGGGTTGAGAGAAACCTCAAGAAAAACCACAAGCATTTCTCACTTTAAACTAGATTGTAACTGTTAAGCCTTCTTTTTTTTAGAACTCATAGTCACCACTGTCAGTAGGATTGATATTAACAGCCTATGCAGTAAGATGCTAAATGAACAATTTTCTGATTTTTCAGGAAGTTTTAATGGGTCTCAAATGGAGTTTAAATAAGTGTTAAGTATTCCCACATTCTAAAGGGATCACCTCAAATTGGAATTTGACATATGAAGAGCTTACTTAGAATTGAAAGAATGGGCCAGGTTAAATTCAGCATCACCTCAACCCAGAAATTTAACCAAGACTGAGACACTTAGGGAAGGGGAGAAGATATCAGGACTTCTCAGACAAGTCATGTTGGATGGAAGAAGGAGAAGAAAGTGTTCTCTACATCTCTGAAGCCAAGAGAGAGCAGCTGCAAGAGAATTAAAAAAAAAATTAAGAACCTGGGGCTCTCAGGTGGCTCAGTTGGTTGAGCATCCAACTCTTGATGTTGGCTCAGGTCATGATCAAACCTGATCATGCAGATCAAACCCTGCATCAGTATTTGAGCTGACAGCATGGAGCCTGCTTGAGATTCTCTCTTCCTCCCTCTCTGCCCTTCCCCTGCTTGCACACTGCATTCTCTCTCTCAAAATAAATAAATAAAAATAATAAAAGCAAAAATTCTAAGAACTCAGCATATTTCCTACATAAGATTCACTACTTAGGCATGTATTTGGGTGAGGAGAAAAGAAATTATAATACAATTATTTTGCTGGACAGCTACAGTATTTGACTTGGTTTTCTGTTGTTAATTCTTCATCTGGCCAAATTAATCTTTAATGCTAAACTTGTTTGGGGGAATTTGTTGGGTTAAGACTGAAAAAGCTCAATTTATTTAAATATCTCATTTTTATTTATTAACAAGCAAGACATCTTATATGCTTTTCCTGAACTTTCTCCTATAGAAAACTTTTTTTTGGTGGGGGGGGAAGAATAAAGAAGCAGGGGAACTAATGGAATAATGAACTCTCCTCTTAGAGTTAAACTGAAACTGTAACCATAGAATGTAGATGGAGAATATCTAATATAAATAATGTTTGAAGATATAACCCTATTTTCTTAGACCACTAGTATTATCTTCATAAGGACTAAGATATTCTTCTGACACTTAAATTTATGCATTTAACCTTATCTCATGAAAGATAATTTGTCTAATGCCCAGAGTAAAGATAGTGAGGAATTAGTTTCACTGCAGGTAACTGTCCCACACGGCACTGACCTGATAACTTGGTTACCGAAAGCCATAGGTCTGAGCTATTAACAATTAACTAAGGTAAGCTGCAGTTGTGCCCTGTGATAAGAATGACCTTGTTTAAGAATACAGTTCAGAGGTAAGGTGAGGTTTAAGTAGCTCTAGGCTTAGAATAAGCTCTGAATAAGCCCTAATACACGTGTGCACACAAAAATCACAGTGCTCGCCAACTTTATTCCAATATTCACAAGAAATTTTATTTTTCAGTGACAGAATCAGTCATTTGGAAGTTTCTTTTACATGGTTAAATTCATAAAATAATATTTGAATTACTTCCTTATATGAGCTAAAATAAGTCTCTGTGATATGATTTCACGTCTGCTATCTTTCAAATTTCATGTCATATCTGAAATATTTGGCTTTCAAAAGATTTTATATCCCAACAGTCAATTCCTTTTTGCATTCTACAGTAAGTATTCATTTAAGGATTTCCAATCATCCTAAAACATCTGTTCTTTCTGACATAGAAGTAGAAGGAAAATCACAAATACTGCATTTGTTTGATGAGCAAATGAAAACGCACAATCTGATGCATGCTTTTCCTTTCTTTCCTTTTTTCATTTGTCTGACTCGAGCAATCATCCAGGTTTTGATCAATTAGATATTCTGTACTATACTGATTTTTTCACTCAGAAAATATGAATGCAAAAAAAATCCCCATATTTGAAGTTTGAGAAATAAAAATGTGAGATCTTAGTCTTTCAATGACTCACACGAGTAAGCATGAAAGATCCTAACCTCAGATGACTTCTTCAAAGCAGCAAGACCTTTATATTCTGTGCTTACTGAGGGTTTGCGGGTTCCAGAGAAGACAGGTAAACACAGACACCTGCTGGTACCCCAAACAGGTCTTGAGACATTGTCCTAAGCACCTTTCTGCACTGCAACTGTTTTCAAAGTACAAGTAAAACCTTGGATGGCAAGTAACTTGTACTGCGAGTGTTCCGCAAGACGGGTACACATTTCTAATAAATTTTAACTGGATAAACCGGTGATGTCTTGCAATATGAGTCGTACTTGATGCCGAATGTCACATGATCACAAATGAGGCGATCGCTCTTGAAATTCGCTTTAATATACAAGTGCTTTGGATTACAAGCATGTTTCCAGAAGGCACTGTGCTCGCAAACCAAGGTTTTACTGTACTTGCTGTGCTCTCTGGGATTTGTTTATCTGCCAGTGAGGAATAGAGTAAGCAGAATCCTAAAAACTACACCCACTGGAGCTGTTTTTTGACTGAATTACTAATACTATCTTGAGGAACACTAGTGTCCCACAAACATGACTTGGGGGAGCTGGGCTGTAGATCTGTGTTTGGAAGTAATCAATAGTCATGTGGTATTAAATCCTTGAGACTATACGCAATTGTTCACGGACAACAGACAGACCAAAATGGAACTTTGCCAAAGGACATCTCAAACTCCAGGACAGGCAGAGTGTTATGTTGAATTTCTTATGTATGTCATAGACCCACAAAAATTTCGAAGTAGAGGAGCAGAGATAGTATAGTTCAATTCACTCACTTCATAGGCAGGGCAATTAAGGAGTGAGGAATTAAGTGATTTACTTAACGTTACACAGCTTGGTTCCTGGTTGCTCATCAAAATCAATGTACTAGTCTAAGGAAGCTCACCTTCAACAGAAGCAGCAAGCTCTGGTCACAAGACATTTAAGTACGTTAAAATAATTTCTTAATATGGAAGACAAAGGAATCTACTGGGCCCCATCCTTCCTTCCTTCATGCAGTTTCTGATAATGAGGAGGGACTGTTTTCAGCTGGCAAAACACACTAAACCCTTGTTGAAAGTCACCACACAATGATAGTGCCCATGACAATGATAAAAAGAGAAAATCTCCATGGTTTGTACTTTTATGTAGCCTTTTGTTGCCTCATTGGAGAATGTCAAACACAGAAAAAATAGAGTATTTTTGTTTCTCTTGACTCCTCAACCATCCAGTCAACTAATTAAAGAGTAATGTTTCTTCTTATTTCTCTTTAGCCAAGGACTCTGTGTATGCTGACTTAAAAAATTCAAAATGGTATAATCCAACTTCCGGCAGCATTTCACACTCATTTTTATATTCAAAAATATATTTTATATATTTTTTATATATAAAAAAGTGACCAGCGATGTATTTAGCACACTCCTAAGACAACTACAGCTTTCGAGCTGCTAGTAATGCAGTTTCTTCTCACAGAAAGTGGTGTTTGCTCACAGGACACAGGCCATTGCACCTTTAATTGCTGCACAACTGTACCTTTGATCTGTTTTCATATTCTATCTAATTAAATGTAAATATTATTTCAAATTATAAGCCAATGGAATGAGGTGTCATTTTCCCACCCTTCTCTATATCTTCTTTATTTCCTGGAGCAGGTGCCATAATAGATATTCAATATAAATAGCTATAAAATAGACACAATGGTAATGTCACCCTCATAGCCTTATTGACTATGAAGTTGACTATGAAGTTTAAGTGAGGTATTATAAATGACAATTCTTTGTAAAAAGTAAAGCCCTACTACCCTGCTCACCAGCTATTGCACTATCAGGTATTTACCCAAAAGATACAAAAATACAGATTCAAAGGGACACATGCACCCCAATGTTTATAGTAGCATTATTAACAGTAGCCGAGATATGAAGAAAGCCCAGATGTTCATCAACTGACGAATGGATAAAGAAAGTGTCACACACACACACACACATTCATTGACACACACAAATTCATTCACACACACACAATGGAATATAACTCATTCACCAAAAAGATTGAAATCTTACCATTTGCAACATTGTAGATGGAGCTAGAATGTATTATGCTAAGCACAATAAGTAAATCAGAGAAATAGAAATACCATATGATTCCACTTATATGTGGAACTTAAGAAACAAAACAGACGGGGAGTCTGGGTGGCTCAGATGGCTAAGTGTCCAAAGCAGGCTCCAGGCTCTGAGCTGTCAGTACAGACCCAATATGGGGCTTGAACCCACAAACCATGAGACCATGACCAAGATGAAATCAAGTCAAACACTTAACTGGCTGAGCCACCCAGGTGCTCCAAACCACAAGAGATCCTTTTTGATAAGCAACAAACTAAGGGTTGGTGGAGGGCTGTGGGTGGGTGGTGGGCTAGATGGGTGATGGGTATTAGGAGGGAGCTTGTTGGAATGAGCACTGGGTATTGTACATAAGAGATGAATCACTGAATTCTACTCCTGAAATCAATTTTGCACTGTATGTTAACTACTAGAATTTAAATAAATTATTTTGGGGGGCTCCTGGGTGTCTCAGTCGGTTAAATGTCTGACTTCAGCTCAGGTCATGATCTTGCAGTCTGTGAGTTCAAGCCCTGCATCGGGCTCTATGCTGACAGCTCAGAACCTAGAGCCTGCTTCACATTCTGTGCCTCCTTCTCTTTCTACCTCTCCTCTGCTCTCACTCTGTCTCTCTCTCTCTCAAAAATAAATAAATACCAAAAAATTTTAATAAATTAATTTTTAAAGAAACACTGCTTATACATTATGGATTATTATGATTACAAATGTTAACATTATTATTTATAGGACACAGCTCTAATCATTGTAACGGATACTAAAAAGAATCAGAACATTTATAAAGCATAAGATTACAATTCTTGGCACATAATAATTCTTCAAAAATATTTACAGAATCAAATATAAAATCAATATTGTACAAATGGAACACAGTGGAATGTGGGTACATAATAAAGGGCGAGTCAGAGCCTCATGAAACTAATGTGGAAAGTGAGTATTAAGGTAATTTCTTTAAAAGGTGAGAAGTATAACTTCATAATCTGGTGGAGAAGACAACAGAAGGCAAAGAGCATTGACAAAATTAAAAATGGTGGGAGTAATTATAAGCAGGGAACAGTAATGATAAAGGGCAAGAATTTAGACAGTAACTAAAGGATCACAAGTAGGGTGAGTATTTGTGATGATGACGACTTCGGAAACTTTTCTGTATATAGATCTAAGAAAAAGGGGTAAGGCAATCTAGGAGTTGGATAAGACACAGTTGTCTCATTGAGGTGATTTCTGCTTCATGTTAAAGATAGTTTTCCATCTATTTTCCAGTGTAATCTTTCGACTCTAGAATCAGACAACTAATTCTTCAGCATCCACACTTGCATGACTAATATAAGTCAAGGCTCAAATCTAACGTGTCCAAGAATGAACTACTGCCTCCCTGCACTCAAATCCTTGGTGCTCCGAATCTTCTTCATTTCAGGAAATGTCACCAACCTTTCACTCCTTCTTTGGGCGAACATGCTTGGAATCATTTTCAACTCCTTTGCTTCGCTTATAACCCAAATCCAAACCATCAGCAACGTCTATCAGCTTTCCTATCAAAATATTTCCTAAAACTGATGTACCCTTTCTCACCATTCCGATGCTATAGTACTAGTCACACCCATAAATTCCAACAGCCTCTTAAATGGCCCTCGTGCTTTCTTTCACTCTCCACTGTCTGTAATCCAAACAGTAGAGCAAATTATTCTCTTAAAACTTAAAGAAGCTAATGCTACTCTCTTGCTCAACGGCCTACAATTTCATTTAAAATAAATTCCAAATACCATCCCATGACCTAAAGAACAATATAAGCCAGGCCCTTACCTTCCTCCTTTACCTCACCGCCTTTATGACCATTTGCCCCTTAGCTCCCTGCTTTCCAGCCACAGTGGCCTCCTTCATATTCCTGGAAAACACCAGGCAACACATTCCCAATGCAGTGGGGCAGGGTGGGGGGCGGGGGGAGTTCACATGCTCTTCCTTCTATCTGGTGCACCCATCCCCTAAACAGTCACATGTTTCCTTCCAGTTTCTGCTCAGATGTCACCCCTTTAGAAAAGTCTTCTCTGACATCTCATCTAAATATTAACCTTAAGTATTCTCTGTCCCATTACTAAGCTTTATTTTTCTTCATTGCAATTATCATTGCAGACCCTGCCTTTTGTAGAATTTGTATATTTGCCTATACTATGTCTCCCCCTGCTACAAATTAAGCAGCAAAAGACATGTCATCTGTCTTACTAGTGGGTTCCAAGAACCAGGGCCTGGAATATAATGGACACGCGATAGATGTTTACATTTCACACTTATTATTCTCCAGAGCCCTACTTTTTAATCAAGACAATATGTGTTTGATATTTGTGATTTTTATATATTACCATCATTTGAAGAAAGACTAACTAAATCCTGCAGTTTTTCAACAATACTGGTCAGGCATACATTTAGCATTATAGAAGTGAGTCACTACCTGATCCACTACACCCATTTCCAAGGGAAGCTGTGTCTACATCCCTGCAGGTAAGCCTCCAGAGTGAACCCAGCGGCACACTCCAGCTTACTGGCTTACCTGTGGTCAATAGATTCATGGTACACCACCTGCTTGAAAATCTGGGCAGAACTAATCATATTCATCTCTTTGGAATTTAGAAATAGGAAACTTGGAATTGGAAATAATGAACAGAGCTGGATAATTTTAAGAGATTAAAGCAGGAACAGCCATTCTGGGTGTTTTGCAAGCAAAAGACAAAGCATAGGATGAGAGGCAAACGTGCTGAGAGATGTCGAGATTCCAGGTGGTCTTCTAGGAGAGTCCTAAGAAGGCCATAGAGAAGAGACCACCTTCCCAATTCAGCTTAAGCCTTCATGTGTCTTAAAAATAAACCCTTTCTTTACGCAGTGAGGTAGACCACATTTTCTTGAACTCAAGGGAACCATGACATAATCTGCCTAATTATAGACTAAGAACTACAGAACATGTAACTTCATCCATAGTCTTCTTTTGCTTTTGATGGGAAGGGCAATTACAGGTTAAGTAGCAGAGTTCTGTAATTGGTCTATGAAGCTCATGCGGCTTCGTATTTAACCATAAGTCACACAAGGCAATTTACCTATCTGCTCCTCATCCATGAACTTAGATGTTGTATTCACCGTATAAAAATATAATGAAATCGGCTACCAATAAAAGTTCCAGGGATGAATGTTTGAACTGGAGTCTCTGAGGCTACTTGCTGCTAAGCCATGCTTCCCAAGGTTAGCTCTCAATTAGCAAAGCAAAATATAGATTTGAGGCAATTATCTGGATAATTCAAGCAAAAACATTGCTTTGACTTGAATTGCCTGAATAATTGCAAGTTAATAATCTCTTCACTACTGGCTTCCTAGCAAGTCAATTGTCCAGGTAATACAAACAAAGTATGGTGGTCACTTAAATTATGCAAATAATTGCATGCTTGCTTCACTCAACCCTATCAATGAGTCTTGGCCATGAAGTAAAGAACATGAATGGAGAAATGACCTGAGTTGATCGCTAAGTCCAGATCTATCAATGGGAGGTGAAAAGTCACAGGACAAAAATCAAGAAGGCTTTAATAGGAAACACAGGGTGGATGGATCAGGGACTGCTCAATGACCAGACACACCTTACTGCAATACCGCTTGAAGAGGACAGGAAGGGAGGTGGGTAACGATGTACTCTGATGATGAGAAATTCTTATAAATGTGAGATAGGTGACAAAATGGCCTTCTAAAATCCCAAAGGGTCACTATGCAATAGGTTTAGCTGTGAATTAAATCACGAAAGTTTAAAAATTTTTAAACTTTAAATCCAAAATACTGTCAACTCTGTGCTTATACACTGAATATTTTTTTAAGCTTATTTATTGATTTGAGAGAGAGAGAGAGAGCAGGGGAGGGACAGAGCGAGAGGGAAAGAGAGAATTCCAAGCAGGCTCTGCAGTGTTAGTGCAAGCCTGATGTGGGGCTCGACCCCACAAACTGCCAGATCATGACCTGAGCTGAAACCAAGAGTTGGGTGCTTAACTGACTGAGCCCCCACATTGAATAAATTTAAGTATACTAATAGTAAAATTACATTCAACAAACTGAAAACACTAAGAAACACTCTCTACTCAATTTATTTTTATAGATTTTTTCTAAAGTGTGATTTCCTTAATTTGCCTCTCTAATACTTTCTACAGAGAAAAAAAATAGGTGATTTTTTAAATATAAATAATCTGTGCTTCACCAAATCAACAATGACCATATTTCTAGAACTGAAAGCATTCATGAAATACTGACTTTATATCTATAGTGCTTTAAATCCATCTTCCAATAAAATAATTTCTGCTGAAATGCTGGCTGCCCTGTGAGATATTGGTCATTTCTGTTATGAAAGCTATAACTGAATTATAGTTTAAGATATACTGATTTATCATCTTCATTCAACAAACTTATTACACACCTACAGTGTGAGAACTAGTGTGGTTTCACATATATTATCACACACATTTATTTGCACCACAAAACAAGTCAAATATCATCAATACATTTCACCACGAGCTACTTTATTTCTGTGATTAAAGCTGCAGCTCTTATATTAAAGTAAAACAGAAATCTAAAAAGGACAGTGATATAAAGGGAAATAGTATCCAGATATTACTACAGACTCTGTCCAATGACTGTGTTTTCTACACAATGAGCTTGTTGATATAGAATGTCAAGGTTTCCTTCCTACTAAAATTTCTGACTCTCTTTATTATTACCAAATCAATAATATACTTTGTATGCTTTCAGTGATGGTAATTATTATTTATAATGTTGCTGAAATC
Organism: Proteles cristata cristata; assembly: GCA_017311185.1. Classification (NCBI taxonomy): domain Eukaryota; kingdom Metazoa; phylum Chordata; class Mammalia; order Carnivora; family Hyaenidae; genus Proteles; species Proteles cristata. The sequence goes on from JAESUZ010005207.1 coordinate 393,202, forward strand.
TATTTTCTTACATTCTATGAACCAAATGAATCTCCCTGATCATATTGGCAACAGATCTGCTTTTGTGAAAGAAAATCTGAAATATGCAGTAAGAGAGTTATTTAGAATTACCTGAGGTTTTTTTTTTTTTTTTGGTTTTGATTCCTAAGAATCATTCCTGCTTTAATTTTTAGATATATTATAAATTACAGTATACATGGAAATATAACAAATTACTTGTCTCCATTTGTTATAGATCAGTTTTTTTAATCTTTAATTGATTGCTCTAAATTACCAGTGTTCCTTCACTTGTATTTTGGAACGAATATAACCATATTTGAGAACTCATTGCTGTAATTCGCTGTGTCTGATGCACACTTGGTCAGATGTGGATACTAGGCAAACGAATCACCCAAGGTCATGCAAACTGCTGCTAAAGGCAGGCAGTGAGAACTTATCAGAGGAAATCCGCAAGACAAGGCACAGCTTTGAGTTTACGTAAGAGGAGGCAGTAGGGTACAAATAATTGATATGCCAAGTCAGGTAAGGATCAGTTCTGGAAGCCACCGTGCGCTATATAAACAGCATGTGCTTGTTCAGATGTCTGCCTTGATCATTTTCCTCCCTTTTTGTTCAAGGAATGCAAAAGCTTCAGGCTGATTGATCCCAGGAAAGAAGTCAAATGGGCTTCATGACCTACTTTGTGGCTCTGTTACCAATACCACAAGAGTGATTACATTCAATTAGATGCCTCTGATCTGGCAGTTTTTATTGGCTCTCCTCGAAAGTCTGCCTGTGTGTGTGTGTGTGTGTGTGCGTGCCTGACACATGCCCACCTCTCCCTCTCCATCCCTCTCTCTCTCTCTCTCTCTCTCTCTCTTTCTCTCATTTCTTACATAGTAACACTTCACAGTTGGCATCTATATTGGCCTTAGGAACAAAATACTAGGCCCTGGTAACAAAATGATAGTCAACAAGTTCACTGCGAGGCCACTCTGAAGGGATTATCAGGAAGGGTATTATTAGGAAAGCATTCCCATTTGCATTTGGTTCAATTTGGCTCTGGCTCCATCCACGTTTGTTCTTTGATTTTTTTTTTAACTGCTATGCATGTTGGAGGGGAAGCTGGATGACACTTTATTTATTTTAAGTTGTCTTTTTTTCCCCTAAGAGCGGCAAAAGGAAGGATGTTTTCGAGAATAATCTTTTTTTAGTTACTGATTTCTACAAGCAAAAGCTTTTTCTTAAATTTAAATAATTCTTTTAGTAAAACAGACTATTTAACTTTGAAAAACAGCTGCTACACACACGTACTGACTACTCACCCTAACCATTTTATAATCCACAAGGTGTTCCAGTGCTGTATACTATCTTATTGAAAGTATTCTCCAGAGCACATCGGTAATCTAACGAAGTCTTGTAACTGACAATTAACTTTTCCATTCCTAGCTTTTACACTGAAAAGTATCATACAACAATCTGATAAAAGCGAACATGAAGCAGCCTGGTACATCTTAGATGCATGATGGACAGTGCATTTGTGGTGGTGTTGATTTTACGTACAGTCATTTTTTCCCTGTTGTTCATTTTCAAATATTTACTGAGTATCTACTGTGTATAAGGGACTGACCTGGGATGCTCAAGTGCACAAAGTATATAATTTCAGTGAACATGCCACCTATCATGGAAAATAAACTAGGGACACAAACACTTTGCTTCTGACCCAAAACATAATGTACCCTCCTCCAGGAGGAGGAAAAGGTACCTTCTAGAGAGTGGATCTGAAGAAGATTCCCTTAGGATACGGTATTTGAGGGAGAGAATATTTAGGTCTTCCACCTGGGAGATTAAAGTTTGAGAATCCAAAGCAAAGAGAGGGGCCAGAGTAAGGAAAACAAAGGCTGTCATAACTCACTAGGAAGCCACCTATTCTGATGAAACCATAGAAAAAATGATGTAAGAGAAGGCTCAAAGGAGAATCAAGATTCAATTGTAGTAGGTCTTGCGTGTCCACAAATAGAAAGAATAAACCTGATGTCCAGAGAAAAGGAACCGTAAAGAGACCAGGTACGTGCAACAAGAAAGAGCCTAAGAGGGGCGCCTGGGTGGCTTAGTCGGTTAAGCGCCCGACTTTCGCTTAGGTCATGATCTCGCGGTTCATGGGTTCGAGCCCCGCGTCGGGCTCTGTGCTGACTGCCAGCTCAGAGCCTGGAGCCTGTTTCAGTCTGTGACTCCCTTTCTCTCTGACCCTCCTGCTCACGCTGTCTCTCTCTCTCCTAGAAATAAATAAAAATATTAAAAAAAAAAGCCTAAGAAAGTCAGCCCTTTGCAGCTTTCATGTCCTACTTCCAACCTGTTCTGAAGCCCAGATGCAAAGCTGAATGTGCCTAGGCTGGGACACCCCTATGTGTTGTTTTTTTTTTAAATTCATGTACACACAGGCTCTCATATCATAATCCTCCCCTTTCTTTTATTGTCTCAAGATATTTGCAGTGTTTTTTAACTTGCAAATGAAGAAGCATTCATAAAACCAAAAATGAAACAGGACAGGGCTCCAGGGAACCACTTATTCACGTACCTGAATAAGTAGCAGCGGCTGCTACAAGCAGTCCATGAAGAAAGCGCCAAGTTCTTCATTGCCAGATACAGGATGGCTTAAAGGTCTGACGCTAAGGACAAAAGGAAGCTGAGAATAACCAACAGGAAAACTAAGGACCCAACAAGTAGACGAAAAGTCATTTGCACATTCTGCTTGCAGCGACTTCTGTGTGCACAGATCAAAGTTGTCACCTACAGCGTTTCAGAACATGAGTGATTCAATCACAATTTCTTGTACCTGAGATCTTAAACTTTAATGTGCATGTTTTAGACGTAAAAGGAAAGGGTTTCTAAATGCATCTTTAATTACAAAGATCAAAAACAGAATGTGATGTATTTTCAGTCCTATTCAAAACCAAACCCTAATGTCATTTCAAGATGACATGTCGGCTAGGGAAGTGATATGGTCTTTGGTAGTTCTCAGATTTTAGCAAGCATCACATAATATGGGCAACATAGTTAAGATGCTATTTTCCTAGACTTCACTCCTATGTATTTTGACTCCACAGATCAGATGTGGGGTCAAGAATCTCCATTTTTAACAAATATTCCAAATGATTCTGATGCAGAAAGTCCCTGAATGAAGCCTTGATAATTGTTTTTTTTATTTTTATTTTTATTTTTAGGAGAGAGAGAGAGACAGCATGAGCAGGGGAGGGTCAGAGAGAGAGGGAGTCACAGACTCTGAAACAGGCTCCAGGCTCCGAGCTGGCAGTCAGCACAGAGCCCGACACGGGGCTCGAACCCACGAACCGCGACATCATGACCTAAGCGAAAGTCGGACGCTTAACCGACTAAGCCACCCAGGCGCCCCGATAATTGTTTTTTTTTAAGTTTATTATTTATTTTTGAGAAAGAGAGAGCACATGCACAAGTGCGGGAGGAGCACCAAAGGGGGGGGGGGGAGAGAGAGAAAGAAAGAGAGAGAATCCCAAGCAGTAAGCAGGCTCCAAGCTGTCAGCCCAGAGATGGACGTGGGACTTGAACTCCCAAGCTGTGAGATCATGACCTGAGCCAAGGTCAGGTGCTCAACCTACTGAGCCACCAGGTGCCCCAGCCTTGGGAATTCTTATCATTGATCTTTAGTAAGCAGCTTGGGCCAGCAGAATAATCACTGATGTGATGTCAGAAGTCACAACTTGTCCAAGGCTGTTTATCCAAACTAAAAATGTTAATTTCATCCTTCCCATTTCAGTTATTGTCAAGTTAAAGTAATACAATAGACTATGATTAAGATACTCCTTGACCGCTATTCATGTTACAAGTCATGAGAGTGAAAGCGTGCTAATTCCATGGGAAAGTTCCTTGAGTATCAAAGGAGTACATGACTGCGATTCTTAACAGGTACGAATTCAACAGCAAAATCAAATGTTTGCAGGGGGAAAAAACCCTCTCTTTGTTTTGATATAAAACTGGTTTCCTTTCTCAAGGTCTCCTTCTTTCTCAGTGGCCAAGGGTTAACAAAATCGTGACATTTCCAGGTATTCTTTTTTCTTTTAGTTTAAAACTTCACTTCCTTTGGGTAAATATTCAGACAAATTCAAGTATTATTATTTCCATCACTATCCACACCGCCTTGTCTTACGCCTTCCCTCCGGCTCTTACTTCCTTTTCGCCAGCTGCTGGTGCCTCTCTATTAGCGCTGCGGGTGGGAAAAGGGGGCTTATAGGATTGTCCTCCTTCACAGAGAGACACTGCGGGGCGCCTGGGTGGCTTAGTCGGTTAAGCGTCCGACTTTCGCTTAGGTCATGATCTCGCGGTTCGTGGGTTCGGTCCCCGCGTCGGGCTCTGTGCTGACTGCCAGCTCAGAGCCTGGAGCCTGTTTCAGTCTGTGACTCCCTCTCTCTCTGACCCTCCCCTGCTCACGCTGTCTCTCTCTCTCCTAGAAATAAAAAAAAAAAAAAAAAAACAGAGAGACACTGCATGTGTGGTGTGATGGTCTGCTGCCTTCTACTGTTGCCGTCAAACCACAGTCGGTTCCTGGAACTGGCTGTCTCAGCCTGACAGCACCTGAAGCTGGGCTCTGCATATGAAGCGTTCCATGTGTGGGGGTTCCCCGCGGAACTCCAGGGCAAGGAAGCATGGCTTCCCCCCTCGAAATCCATTGTAGAGATGGTTCTAGGCAGACCGTCTGCTGACAGAGCTCTCTTAATGCCACAGGTGGTCCCGTGTGATGGAAAATGGCACCCTTCCAGATTTTTTTCACCTGCGACTCTAGGCCTATTGGAAACCTGGGAATCAAACTCAGCTTTGAGAGAACTTGGGGATCGTCTTTGCCTTCTCCTACCAAGTTCTGTCTCTCCCCAAACTCTACTACCTACACTGCCAATCGCTGCACTTGTCTCCAGGCAGGTTTACTGCCAAGCGACATCCCTAAACTCTAGTCCCCTATGCCCAGGATGGCCTCCCCAATGTCCAGCAATGACCCTAGTGGCCCCCATTTTTAAGTGGAGACAGGTTGAGCACACAGCCCCCACCACAGGGACCAAGAAAAGTCCAGTCTTCAACTTTCCTTCCTGCCACTTCTCTCTTTCCCTAGCTAAATGGTCTTTTTATCTCTTGTTGAATGGATGACTTGGGCAGACAATTATAGCACAATGTGCTGATTACAATCACAGAGATGCAGGCAGGATTATCCTGGGTTCACAGAGGGGAACGATTTGGACCAGACCTTGAGCTCTGGGAATGTTTCTCTTGAGAAAGTACTATGCAGTGCAAGGGGGTTGAAGTTAGGTGGTGGATGGAGAAAGGTTAGCAGAAGGGCCAGCGAGAGCCAGTTAGGACACAACCTGCTGATTGTTTGCCACAAGTGACCCATTCAATTGTAAATGTATTAAATATATCAGCAGTTTATTTCAGTTTGTCTTTTATCAATATTTCTGTTTCAACACTGAAACTCTGAAGAGGCTCCTAAATTTTTAAAATTATTTTGCTAATATACTAATTATATTAAAACTAATGCAATTACTACTACTACTACTAGATAATGAAATACTGCATCAAAGATTTGTCATGTAGTATATAAGAACTACTCAAATCTAACATGGGATCTGGGTGGCTCAGTTGGTTAGGCATCCACCTTCAGCTTAGGTCATGACCACAAGACTTGTGGGTTCAAGGCCCATGTTAGGCTCTGTGCTGCCAGCTTAGAGCCTGGAGTCTGTTTCAGATTCTGTGTCTCCCTCTCTCTTTCTGCCCCTTCTCCACTCATGCTCTGTATCTCTCTCTCTCTCAAAAATAAGTAAACATTTTAAAAACATCTTTAAGTCACCAACAAGGGCTTCTGGCTTACTCAATCAGCAGAGTATAGGATTCTTGATTTCAAAGTTGTGAGTTCGAGCCTTACTTTGGGTGTAGAGATTACTTAGAAAACAAAAGAAATGAAATAAAAATAAATAAATAAATAAATAAATAAATAAATAAATAAATAAATAAGTCACCAAGCAGGTGTCAAGCACCAACATTAGATTCTAGCTCTTGGAGGAACAAAGGTGGTTGGTGAAAGGCCTTTTTGTCTAGTGGCAAAGGCACAGACAATTATATTCAATATGATGAGGGTTCTATGGGACATATAAAGGGCTACGGGGAAAGAGAAAGGCCAACCTTACTTACGAAATTCAGAGAGGGGCGCCTGGATGGCTCAATCAGTTAAGCATCCGACTTCTGCTCAGGTCATGATCTCACAGTTCGTGGGTTTAAGCACCGCATTGGGCTCCGTGCTGACAGCTCAGAGCCTGGAACCTGTTTCAGATTCTGTATCTCCCTCTCTCTCTGACCCTCCCCTGCTCATGCTGTCTCTCTGTCTCTCTCATAAATAAATAAAACATTAAAAATTTTTAATAAAAATAAAGAAATTCAGAAAAACAGGTGCAAAGAATGGATTTAAAGATGAAAAGAGTTTGCCTGTGCCAACACTAAGAGATGATGAAAAGCCCAATCTGAGGATCAGGGAGCAGCTGATCTGGCTGGAACATGTGTTATGTTGGCTACAGTAGGAGATAAGGCAGAAAAGAGATGTGACATGACACAGAAAGCTAATAATAAGACCAATATTGGTAGTGCGCTTACGAGCACCTACTATGTTTAAAGATTAGGCTGAAAACAAGCAGTTCATTGAGTGTATACTTAATCTTCACAACATGAATATTATTAACCATGTATATGATGTAAAGTTTTGCCCAGAGCTTCATCCATTGCTATTCATTATGCAACAAACAGAAGTTGGTTAATACTGGTTATATTTGTTGATTATTAAACTCTCTCTGTCCCAGGACTGCACACTTACGGTTATTAAAAACCTGAAGCCAGGAAATAGAGCCCATGCTAGTCCTCAAGCAGTCAAGAAGCAATTCTGTGAATTCATTGAATTCATACTAAGTCTCACCTTCCAATGAGGTCCACAGAATCTTCCTGCCCCAAACCCAATATGAATCCATATGCTTCCCCTCTGGATTCATGTCAAAGCTTCCATATTGAACTTCTGTTCTGATTCCCTCTCTGCATCATAAATCTCCAATGGGACTGGTCCTGTGAGATGACACATCGTTATTTCTTGCCGTGGGCTTTATGTGTTGCATCTGATGGTGAATTAGAACTAAGCACCTCAACTCTTCCTTCATTGGTTAACTAGAATGGGCTATCCTGGAACCCAAATCATCCCCTTAAAGCTTTTGCAATTGATACTGATGCTTACACTTTTTAAAGGTCAGCTTTAAGGTATACTCTCCCTGAACAATGACCCAGATAACTTTCCTTGTATGTTCTTCTTTCCAGACCGGGTCATCCTATAGCCTCTTCACGCCTTCTGCACAAACCCATGAAGGCTATGGAATTGAATATGTTTTAAGAATAAACAAATAGGGACACCTGGGTGGCTCAGTCGGTTAAGCATCCTGACTTCAGCGCAGGTCATGATCTCACAGTCCGTGAGTTCGAGCCCCACGTCGGGCTCTGTGCTGACAGCTCAGAGCCTGGAGCCTGCTTCAGATTCTGTGTCTCCCTCTCTCTGTTCCTCCCTGCTCATACTCTGTCTCTCTCTCTCAAAAATAAACATTAAAAAATTTTTAATTAAAAAAAGAATAAACAAATAAGTAAGCAAATAAATAAAAAGATATATGAATATATATAATGTTTATATTTAATATATATAGTAGAATAATGGCCTTCCAAAAAAGTCCACATTGTAAACCCTGGAACCCACAAAAACATTGCTGTACATGGAAAAGAACTTTGCAAATGTGATTAAATCAAGGATGGGCAGATTCTTGAGAGAGGAGCATTACCCTAGATTATCAAAAGGACGGAAGTAATCATAGGGAGCCTGATAAGAGGGAGCAAAGAGGATCAGAGTCAGAATAAGAGATGCAAAAATGGAGTCCAGGTCTGGAGTGAGTCACCTGCAAGTTACAGGAAGCATTCTGGCATCCAGGAGTGCAGACAGCCTCAAGAAACTCAAAAAGGCACAGACACAGGCTCTCCAATGGACCCCTTAGTGGAAGATAGCCCTGCTGACACTCTTTTCTGACTCCTAACTTCCAGAAGTATAAGAAAAATAAATAATATATAAACAATAAATATAATATATAACAGTTTAATAAATACTACTCTAACATATAATTTATAATATACTATATGTGTAATACACACTCACAAGCACACACACAATGGAATATTATTCAGCCATAAGAAGAATGAAATCTTGCCATTTGTAACAACATAGATGGAGCTATAGAATATAATGCTAAGTGAAGGAAGTCTGTCAGAAAAGATCATAATAGGGGCATGTGGGTGGCTCAGTCAGTTGAGCATCCGATTTCAGTTCAGGTCATGATCTCATGGTTCATGGGTTCGAGCCCCACGTCGGGCTTTGTGCTGACTGCTCAGAGCATGGAATCTGCTTCAGATTCTGTGTATCCACCTCTAGCCCTTCTTCGCTCATTCTCTCTCTCTCCCTCAAAAATAAATAAACATTTTTAAAAATTAAAGAAAAAAAAAGACCATAATAAACAAACAAAGGAAAAAAAAGACAAACAAAAAAACAGACTTTTAACTATAGAGAACAAACTGATGCTCACCAGAAGGGAGGTGAGTGGAGGATGGGTGAAGTAGGTGAAGGGGATTCAAAGGACACTAATCTTGATAAGCACTGAGTAATGTATGAAATTGTTGAATCACTATATTGTACACCTGAAACTAATATAACACTCTATGTTAACTACGCTGGAATTAAAATTTAAAAACTTAATAAAAAAGAATCTTAAGTCAAATCTAAAATAAGTGGAAAGAAAAAAAGATTGAGGATGAGGACAAATTTCAGTGAATAAAAATCAGAAAAACAATAGAAAAGTAAACAATATCAAAATTGCTTTCTTTGAAAAGACTAATAAACTTAACAAATTTCTCACAAAAGTCTTCCCCCTGCAAAAGAAAGCAAGACAGAAATTGCCTGTCTTGAGTGGATATAACTTCATGTTAGTTTCCTATGACTGCCGTAACAGAGGAGCACACACTTTGTGGCTTAAAATAACAGAAATTTATTCTCTGGAGTATAGAATTCCAAAAACAGAAGTCTCTCTAGGGAGACTCTGCCTTTGCCTCATTCTGGTTTCTGACGGCCCCAGCCACTCCTCGGTTTAGGAAAAAGCATGATTGCAGTCTGTGCCTCCCACCTCACAGGGCCATCTTTTCCGTGTGTCTCTATGTCCTCATAGAGAGCTCTCCTCTATGAGTTCCTCTCTTCTTACAAAGTCATAGTGGATTAAGGGCCACATTACTCCCCATACAACTAACTAATTATATCTGCAATGACCCTATTTCTAAATAAGGTTACATTCACAGGACTTCAACAAATCTTTTGGATTGGCCCAGTTGAACTCATAATACACTACAGTGGGCCTCTGAATAATGCAGGGGTTGAGACGCTGACCCCTGCACGGGTAAAACTCTGCATGTAACTTTCACTCCCCAAACCTTACCTATTGCCTACTGTTGACCAGAAGACACAATTTGTATGTTATATATATTTTATGTTATATTTACAATAAAGTAAGCAAGAGGAAAAAATGTTAAGGAAATCATAAGGAAGGGAAAATACATTTACAGTAATATAGTGTAAAATAAATCCATGTATAAGTGGATTGTGTTGTTCAAGGCTCAACTGGATAAGCATTAAAAAGATAAAGTCAACACTAAAACAACTTTATGTCAATAAATTTCAAACTATAATGGACACATTCTTTGGAATAGTAGAAAAGGAAGAAATAAGGAATTTAAATAGCCTTATATTGGGTTAAAATATGTAAATGAATAGTGAATATCTTAACATGAAGAAAACCTCAGGCACAAATAGTTTTACTAGTGGTTTTGTCAAACATCCAGAATTACACAAACTCCTTCAGGAAATAAAGGAAGAGAGAATACCTTCCAAGTCATTTTATGATGCTGGTATTACCCTGATACCAAATGAAGACAAATATTTGACAGTATTAGAAAAACAGTAGACAAGTGTCTCTCAGAAACATACATGTAAAACCTCTTAAAAATATTAGCCAAAAAACTCCAAACAAGCAATACATAAAAAGGAGGCACATCATGACCAAGTGAGGTTTGTTGCAGAAATATAAATTTAGTTTATCATTAGAAAGATCAATCATTTACTTCACCACCAGAATTGAATAAAGGATTAAACCCTGATTATCAGATGAAGCAGGGGCCTGAGTCTGATACTCATTAAAGATAAAAAAGAACCCATAGCAAACTAAAGAATGGTAAGGAACTTTATCAGCATGGTAGAGGGCATCCAGGAAAAACATACAGCTAAGTTCATACCCAATGGAGAACCGCTACAGGAAAAAAATACAATTTACAAAATAATCAACGGTATCTCAATACAGAAGCAATAAAAATTGAAAAGTGAATTTTATTTTTTTAAATTTGTTTTAACATTTATTCATTTTTAAGAGACAGAGTACAAGTGGTTAAGAGAGGTACAAGAGTACAAGTGGTACAAGAGAGAGAGGGAGACACAGAATCTGAAGCAGGCTCTAGGCTCCAAGCTGTCAGCAGAGCCCAAAGAGGGCTCCAACCCATGAACCACAAAATCATAACCTGAGCTGAAGTCGGATGCTTAACTGACTGAGCCACTCAGGCTCCCTGAAAAGTGCATTTTAAAACCATTCCATCTAGAATAGCATAAAATATATAAAACATTTAAGATTCAATTTAACAAAGACATTCAAGAACAGTACACTGAAAATTACCAAATGGTACAGAAAAAAATTTTAAGACCTAAATAAATTAATGGATATATATACCTGTTGACTGAAAAACTCAAGATTACTAAAAAGTCAATTCCCTTCAAACTGATATATAAGTTTAGTATCTATGATTCAAAATCCAAATAGGTTTTTTAACAGAAATTTAAAAGTGTATTTATATATCTACAGTAATTGAGGCAACTGATAATGCATAAGAATAAATATATTAACATAATATTTTAGTATGGGAGTAGAACCATATATATGCAATTAATAAGCTTTCAAAGCCTGAGATAATTAAATGACAAAAGGAAGTCATCCCAAAAGTGGGGCAAAAACAATTGAATTAACATTTCAGAAAAATTTATCATTTTTAAAAATTTTATTTTAGAGTGAGAGAGAGAGTGCACAAGTGGAGTAAGGGAGTGGAACAGAGGGAGAGAGAGAGAATCTTAAATCAGGCTCTATGCTCACCGCAAAGCTGGATGCAGGGCTCAATTCCATGACCTGGGACCATGATCTGAGCAGAAATCAAGAGTACGATGCTCAACTGACTGAGCTACCCAAGCACCCCCAACGTATGGGAAAATTGTAAATTGAGCTCTGCATCATACCATATGCAAAAATTACTCTGTCATGGATCATAATAATGAGTGTAGGTGCTAAAACATTAAAACTTTTAGAAGACATGCAAAAACATCTTCATGAAATTGAGGTAGACAACAAAAATCTTAGGATGAGAAAACTATTAGTTAAAATATTTTTCATGAAAATTTGATTTCATTAAAATCAAAATTTTGTCTAAGCCAAAGATACCATTTAAAAATTGAAATGGCAAGCAATAGGCTGGAAGAACATATATACATTCAATGACAAAGAATATCTAAAGAATTAATAAAAAACAATAAAAGAAAAACTTGTATCCAGAATATATAAAGAATTCCTATGAAATAATAAGCAACAGAAAAATAACCCTTATGTAAAGGGGGTAAAACATTTCAAAAGACACTTCACAAAAGAAGATATATAAATGGGCAACAAGCACATTAAAATATGTCCAATATTATTAATCATGAAGGAAACTAAAATTAAAATCAAAATGAGACACCATTTGTCAACCAGTCAAATGGCTAAATTATTTTTTAAATTTAATGGTTTTTTATTTATTTCTGAGAGAGAGAGAAAGAGCACGAGCAAACACATGAGCACATGAGCAGGGGAGGGTCAGAGAGAGAGGGAGAAACAGAATGTGAACCAGGCTCCAAACTCTGAACTAGCTGTCAGCACAGAGCCTGATGTGGGGCTTGAACCCACGAACCGTGAGATCATGACCTGAGTCAAAGTCAGACACTTAACCAACTGAGCCACCCAGTTGCCCCTCAAATGGCTAAAATTTAAAAAGAGGTCAATGCCAAATACTACAAAGACTTGAAGCAACAAGAACACATTTAGACTCCTGGGGGAAATGTCAACTGGTTCAACCAGTTTGGAAACCTTTCTGTCCGTGTGTGTGTGTGTGTGTGTGTGTGTGTGTGTGTGTGTCTACCAGGGGCACTTGGCTGGTTCTGTCAGTACAGCAGGCATTGCAATCTCAGGGGCATGAGTTCAAGCCCCACACTGGGCTTAATTAAAAATGAAAAAAAGAAGGGGCACCTGGGTGGCTCAGTCAGGTAAGGAAGGAAGGGAGAACATTTTTCTTTCTTCTAAAGAATGTACATTTTTTACCACATGATCCTGCAATTTCATTCTGAGTATCCACACAGAGAAATGAAAATATATGTCCACAAAAACTATTGCATAAGAATGTTCACAGCAGATTCATAATGACTTAAAACTGGAAGCAACTCAATTCCCATTAACAGATACATGGATTAACAAATTGGACATTTGTGGAATGAGAACAGTTAGTTTTAAAAAATGAACTGAGGCACCTGCCTGGCTCAGTCAGGACAAGGTATAACTCTTGATCTCAGGTTGTGAGTTCAAGCCTGCTGCTGGGTATACAGATTATGTTAAAAAATTAAAACTAAAATACAATAAATTAACTCCCTACAAAGTGTTTCTTAGTGACAAAGGTAAAAACAATAACTTTTCAGAAAAAAAAAAACAAAAAACTAGCAGACATCATCTTAACCAGGTATCCAATATATACATCACAACTAACGGGAGAAAGTGATATTATGAGCCTTCCGATATGATGCATTGAGAAAGATACATCATCACTCCTATGCTATTCCTACCAAAAATGCATAGCCTAAATATAATAATGAGGAAATATCAGACAAACCCAAATTCAAAGACATTGTACAATGCCTCCACTCTTCAAAAATGTCAAGGTTATGAAAGAAAATGTCTGAATGAGAAATTTTCCCTAATTAAAAAGATCCCAAAGAGACCTCAAAAGTAAATGCAATGCTTGATCCTGGATTGGATCCTGAACCAAAAACAAGCAACAAACCAAAAAAGCCTAAAACCACTTTTTTCCCATCTATAAAGAAAAATATTGGGACATTTGGTAGAATTTTAATATGATTTCTAGATTAGATGTTAGTATTATAGAAATGTTGATATTCTGATTTTGATAAGTACACTAATGTTCTGCAGGAGAATGCTGTTTTGAGGAAATACACAGGAAATATTTAGGGTTAATGGGGCATAAAGTCTACAACTTACATCAAATGACTCAGAAAGGAAAGAGAAAGCAAATGTGGTAAAATATTAACAATTAGCACCTTGGATGAATGGTATAGAGCAATCTCTTGAACTATTCTTGCAACTTTTATGTATCTTTGAAATAAGTTTTCAAAAAAGCCACATGACACACAGCATGGATGAAATTCATTATTATTATGTTGATCCTGGACTGGATCCTGGATTGAAGCCAGACATTAAAGTTCTGAACAGGCAAAACCAATCTATGGTGCTAAAATGACAACATAGTTTTCTATGGGCAATGGGGATTGACTGGAAAGGGAACTAGAAAACCAAGAAAAGAAAACCTGTGAAATAAGGATATTTCAGATTATATTTTGCAATGGGGCAGGAGGTACTGGAAGCAAGCCTCTCTCTGGCCATACCTTAACAGATCAATTGTTCTGTAATATTTGATTAGGTAGAATATCTTTCTTCCAAAGTCATCATATCAGTTAAATGAAATGGAAGAATTTTTATATTGTTTCTTTTCTTTACGGACTTCTTGCATTAATTTGCCATATAGGAGAAATTTGGACTTTTAGGAAAGCTGTTTCTGATTCTTCTAAGCAAATATTTTTTTAAAGAAATACATGCTTTAAAATGTGTAAAACTAATAATAAATTAATATTATTAATAGTTCACAATTACTGATTACTTAAAACATGCCAAATACCATGGAAAGCATTGTGTATGCATCTTGTCACTTAATTACTGTGATTATTCCCATCTTATAGATAAAAAAACTAAGCTCAGAGAGTGTAAGTGGTTTTTACACAGAGGCAAAGCTGGGTCTGGAACCCAGGTATTTGTTAACCTAGCTGTCCTTATTCAACAAATATTCAGTATATCTATTATTCAGGGTATATAGTATTAGTGTTACAGAATCTGGTCTGGATCACTGTCAGAAGAATCAAGCAGCCCTTGGAGATCTTGGAAGGCAGGAGGTTTATTTTACACTGGTGGGTGCAGAGGAAATCATTCTCCAGAGCTCTGAGCCCAGAGGATCAGCAGAGGGAACAATTTATAGTCTGTTACTTCTGCATTCCTCATTAATTAGCACGCATAAGCAGGGTGGGTAGAAGAACAGGCAAGGGGGAGTCTTTGATCAGGGATAGGTATTTCCTTATCAGTCCTGTTGGCCATCTTGTAACTGATTTTTCCGTATCATTAATACCACTTCCTTTCTGTGACAGAGTCTGCACAAACAAGAAGAACCACATATCCAATTCTTATCTCTGTAGAAAATTAATAACACCAGATCTCTCACATGGATTACAGAGCTAGGATAACATATTGGATCTTGCCAGGTATCATTTCAAACTAATGTAAAAACACTTCAGTAAAGACTTGATCAAATATATTAATGTTTATTTATTCCATTAGGAGTTCAAATAAACTATGCATTACATTGAGGCCCTTTTGTGGTTTTAAAAGGTGAAAGAGGGGCGCCTGGGTGGCTTAGTCAGTTGAGCGTCCGACTTTCACTTAGGTCATGATCTCGCAGTTCGTGGGTTCGAGCCCCGCGTCGGGCTCTGTGCTGACTGCCAGCTCAGAGCCTGGAGCCTGTTTCAGTCTGTGACTCCTCTCTCTGACCCTCCTGCTCACGCTGTCTCTCTCTCTCCTAGAAATAAAACTTGAAAAAAAAAAAAAAAGGTGAAAGATTTATACGATCTGAAGAGAAACCAGAGTATCCTTTTGTGGTTTTATAATCTCTGATGAAATTCACTAATACCAGTACTGCCAACACCAATGCCAGGGTATTTTTTTTCTGTTTGCTAGAGGATCTAAGTAATAATAATAAAAGAAAACTGGAATGACCATTTATCATTGCAAAACATTTTTTTTGAGAGAGAGAGAGAGAGAAAGAAAAAATCTTAAGCAGGCTCCATGCCCAGTGCAACAGGGCTCAATCTCACAACCATGAGATCATGACCTGAGCTGAAATTAAGAGTTGGATGCTTAACCAACTGAGCCACCCAGAAGACCCCTGCAAAACCCTTTATATCAGTGCAACATGTCTACTCTTTAGAGCCTTCATGTGAATATCATTCTGCAGATAGAATTTCGATTGCAAATGTTTCCTCATTTTCAATATTAGGAGAAGTTTGGCTGATTTGCAGTGTTTGTCATACTATTTGAATACTATATCAAAATGTAATGCATATGTATTACACATGTATTTTTGAGAGACTGAATGACTAGCCCAAGATTACTGAGCCATGTAGACTACCTCATGGAATTACCTCTTTTTTTCCTATTTGTTCTTTTTTTTTTGAGATTCAATTGACACGTAACATTACATTCATTTTAGGTGTAAAAATAATGATTTATGTAAACATCATGACATGATTACCAAATAAGTTTAGTTAACCTGAATTAGCTCACATAATTACAATTTTTTCCTTGTGATGAGAATTATTAAGATTTATTCTTTTAGCAACTTTCAAATATACAATAGAGTATTACTACAGTCACCATGGTATACATTCCATCCCCATAGTCATACTCATTGTACGACTGGAAGTTTGTGTGTTCTGGTAACTTTCATTCAATTACCTCAGGACCACCACCACCACCACCACCACCACCACCACCACCACCACCCAACCTTTGCACCTGGCAACCACCCAACTTTAACTCATTCTTTCACCTAGGTTCTTTCACAGGACGTAGATACAACATGTTTCGTTTGAACAAGGTCAAACTTTTACTTCTAATAAGATAGATAAAGATGCATGAAGCGACTTTCTATTTTACACTTTTTTCCTTCCACCTTTTTCATCCTACAAATATACAGCCATTGGGATAGCAGAAAAGCCAAGAAAAATCTACAGCAGTTGCCACAAAACCCTGATATTACTGAGTTGTTGAATCAATTGGGGAACTACCTCCCTCTACATTTCTGATAATCAGACATATCTAACTGTCTAAAGCCACAGTTACTCAGCTATGTTGTTATTTTTATCCCAACATATTTCTAATACAATATCTTTATTAATCTCTTCAATTCTACTTTCCATATACCAACTTCTGCAGGAATTGTACTCTTTTTTTTTTTTAAGATTCTATTTTTAAGCAATCTCTACACCCTTCATGGGGCTCGAACTCATAAACCTGAGATTAAGTGTCACGTGCTCTTTAGCCTGAGCCAGTCAGGCACCCCTCAATTCCACTCTTTCTCGAAGTACAACTCATCACTCCTCATGGCCTTCTTATGTATGTGTGAGTTTGACTTTTAGTCTTCCCCAAACAAACCAATAAATGAATACATTTGATATGTGTTCACCTTGTTCTTTATTTATAGTTTAACAGTTGTGTTTTGTATTATATGTATTCTTTTATCCTTCCCATCAATCTTGAAATAAATGCCCCCCTTTAATTGCCTAAAGCTAAT
This sequence comes from Proteles cristata cristata, assembly GCA_017311185.1. NCBI lineage: Eukaryota > Metazoa > Chordata > Mammalia > Carnivora > Hyaenidae > Proteles > Proteles cristata. The sequence continues at coordinate 410,122 of JAESUZ010005207.1, forward strand.
TGGTGTTGATGTCCTTTGTTCCCATCCTTAAAGGCATCTGTCTCCACAGCTGTCACATCCCGCTACTGTGACTTCTGCCTCTCACTTAAATCCTAGGTCTGCCCTCACACTTTCTGTGCTTATTTTCTAGTTGTTGTGCTTCTCAGTGTAAGGAATCGGGTGAACGTCACCTTCCCCACAGAGTATTTTCCTCCCTTCCCTTCCTTCCCATGAACTGACCTTGCCTCCATCTCCCTGTGATGTTCCTCACTAACTCACTCACTTAGCACTCACGTTTGTTGCTCTAAACATTTGCATTCCACATTTGTAAGCATCCAGAGTTCTTCTCTCAGCCCTTTGGGGAGCATTCATTCTCACCATTTTGATGGAAATAGTGTTGGACTGGGAGCCAGGTCAGGTTCCCATTCACAGGCTAATTTCTCAACTTTTCCAGATCTCAATTTTTCATTTGCCAGTGAATAGTTTTGTTTAAGGCATTTGTTAGTTCTAAAATATTCAGCAGCTACTGAAATCTGCATCTCAGATCCTTCCTTGGGGCCATTTTCACTCCTTATTACAAGGATTTGTTTTGTTTTTCTCAAGTCCGTATGACTAAAACCAACGATTTCCTTTTTCTTTCCCTAACTTTTTCGTCTTCAGTTGGTCATTCCTTCTTCCACTCCTGTGTCTCCTCCGTGACTATACACTGTCCCATCTGTCTTGTTTTCATTAAATACAGTTTTTATCACAGTACTTGGCTTTTCTGAAAATTTGATTAACTGCTTTATTTAAGATATTGAAATTAACTTCTATTTTCTCACATTCGGTACTGTTTATAATCTGGGTTTAACGTACCTGTCAAGAACATTCTTTACCACTCTTACTCTCTGCACTTTTAAACCCAATTCTCTAAATGTTTGAGAAAAAAAATCACGTTTGTCCTTTTTGCTCATAGCTTCGCTTATAGTCTCCTCTTAGACACTGTCTCCAATACCCTGTAAACATCTAAATGTCTATTTGAAAACCCCTTTCTCCATGAAGTCTTCTAGGAATGAGCCATATTATTAATCATTTCACTCTTTTCTGAAATCCTATTCAACTAATGATCAGCATATCACAGAAAATTACTATTGTTAAGAGACTAAACTTTGCATCTTAGATTTCACTTATGTATTTGTTACCCTGTATGATTTGCTAACTGCTTAATGTGGGTAAGTGAATATTTCCCGGTTTCCTACAGGCATCCCGGGTACAGGCCATGCCTCTTGTGTCTGTCATTCGTCACTGTCTATTGACTGGATCATTTGTATTACCAATGATCCCCTACAAAACTAGGAAACCTGATAATATTTTTCCAAATTTATGGTTTAAAACAATGAGGTTCTGTGAGACTCAGTCATTAACTCGAATTTACACAGTGATTAAGTGTGGGAGCCAAGACTTAGCTCCAAATCAACCTTACTCTAAAGCCCAAGCTTTAACTTGTTAATTGAGCATAGTAAAGAGCCTCTGAAAGTATTCACCCATTAGAAATTGTCACCAGCGGGGCAGCTCAGTAGGTTGGGCAGCTGACAGCTCAGGTCATGATCTCAGGGCTCGTGGGTTTGAGCCCAGCATCAGGCTCTGTGCAGACAGCTCAGAGCCTGGAGCCTGCTTCAGATTCTGTGTCTCCCTCTCTCTCTGACCCTCCCCTGCTCACGCTGTCTCTCTCTGTCTCTCAGAAATAAATAAAAGATTTTAAAATTTTAAAAAAGAAAAGAAATTGTCACCAGCTCTACGACTGTAGGGGAGCAGGGAGGTATATAATGCAATTCAAGTATCTGAAATATGTTTCTCAAAGACCTCACTTAAACATAGTGGTATTATACAATCAGTAGTAGGAAGTTTCCACATCTGAGACAATTCAACATTTCTAGTATTTCACAAATGAAGTCTCTGTTGTTGCAGAAAAACGGGCCGAGACCAGAGAAAACTCAAGCAGCATGTGGAGAACAGGGAGAACACAGCTTTATTATGCCAGTGGGCCCTGTGGGATCGTTCCCCAAAGACTGAGCTCCGAACAAAGGTGATAGTTTGCTTATAAAGTTAAGAGAAGCCAACCCATGCTGGCAGAAGTGTTTAAAGCTGATTGGATGTATAAGGGTAGGGTGACTTGGGGTCATCCCTACGCAGAGGTAGGGAAAGGAAGTGGGTGCGGGGAGTACCAGGCCTGGGCAGTTTGGGCAGTTCGCCAATATGACCTATATGACCTCAAGGAGTTTTTTTCTTTATTTTCTCCATTAGTGTCAGTTCATGACTTGTTGGACAATATAGTAGTACTTTGGTCTTGTCACACACGTTGGGTAAATTCATCCATTTACAGTAAACCATAGTTCTATACCATGAAGAAAGGAGTGGAAAAAATCAAAATTGTTGCCTTAGAATTCAGAGGTCTACAATTAAGATGTGTTTTAATGTGGGGAAAAATATCATCTCACTTGATAAAATTTAAACTAAAAACATCTGGAATTCGGGGCACCTGGGTGGCTCAGTGGGCTGAATGTCCACTTCGGCTCAGGTCATGATCTCACGGTTTGTCAGTTGGAGTCCTGCATCAGGCTCACTGCTGTCAGCATAGAGCCCACTTTGAATCTCTCTCTTTCAAAAGTTTTCAAATAAACATTTGAAATTAAATTTCAAATAAACATTTGAAATTAAATATAATTATGATTCAAAATGTTTGTGTGTATGTGCACGTGTGTTTATGTGCACAAGCATATAAACATACACATAAATAAAGAACTTAGGAAACCTTTTGTTGTTGAGAGACGTTTTTATCTTCTCTCCACATTCCATCCTTATCCTAAACTTGGTATAAAACTAAAGTTTTAAAACTAAAGCACAGATCGGGTGCCTGGGTGGCTCAGTTAGTTAAGGGTCTGACTCTTAATTTTGGCTCAAGTCATTATCTTACAATCATGAGATCAAGTCCTATGTAGGGATTCCCTTGACTCATCTCCCCAGTTCAGCTTTATCGCTAAAGAAAACATAGCACAGATCTATTTTCTTAAAAATATTTATTTATTTTTGAGAGAAAGAAAAAGAGAGAAAGGGAGGGAGGGAGAACAAGTGGGGGAGGGGCAGAGAGAGAAGAAGACACAGAATCTGAAGAAGGCTTCAGACTCTGAGCTCTTAACACAGAGTCCAACTCTGGGCTTGAACCCACAAATTGTAAGACCATGACCTGAGCCAAAGTTGGATGTTTAACGTGCTGTGCCACCCAGGCACCCCCATATCTATTTTTATATTACGATCCATTAAGCTTGCATTTGAGATATATCACCCATGAAATATATTTGATTTAAAAAAAATAGTGTGACAACAGAAATAGAGTTGTCTTGAGTATTTACCAGTAGTGAAAAGGAGGTAAATGTGAAAGCTCAAAATGGGTATACGATTGGTTATTACATCCAGACCCCTGGAAGAACATTGAGAAGAGGTTCACACAGGAAAGCACACGACATCTGGGACATGGGTGTCACTGTCAACTTTGCCCAATTGCTTCCTTGAAATAATCACATTGTTATCATTAAGTTATGGAGTACAATTTAGATAACCAATGGGACTCTGTCAGAGCAAAGAGAGCCTAAGTGAATTTTAGATCAATAACCTGAGAAATTTAACTTTCCTGAGAAACAATTTATAATGTGAAAGTCTGTTTATTCATTTGAATAAACATCCAGTGAACACCTATTCTGTGACTAATGCTATAATAAATACTGTTGATGGGGAAAGATAGCAAAACTGGACCTTGTCCTCAAGAATTTCACAGTCTAATCCAGAGGGCCAACAGACACATGAAATGATGCTCAACATCATTCATCATCAGGGAAATGCAAATCAAAACCACACTGTGATACCACCTCATGCTGGTCAGAGTGGGTAAAATGAACAAATCAGGAGACTATAGATGCTGGTGAGGATGTGGGGAAATGGGCACCTTCCTACACTGTTGGTGGGAATGCAAACTGGTGCAGCTGCTCTGGAAAACAGTGTGGAGATTCCTCAAAAAATTAACACTAGAACTCACCTATGGCCCAGCAGTAACACTGTTAGGAATTTACCCAAGGGATACAGGAGTGCTGATACGTAGGGGCACATGTACCCCAGTGTTCACAGCACCACTTTCAATGATGGCCAAATCATGGAAAGAGCCTAAATGTCCATCAACTGCTGAAAGGATCAAGAAGATGTGGTTTATCTAGGGAAGTAAACCATAGGAGACTCTTAAATACTGAGAATAAACTGAGCGTTGATGGAGTGTGGAAGAGAGGGGAAAGTGGGTGATAGGCATTGAGGTGAGCACTTGTTGAGACAAACACTGGATGTTGTATGGAAAAAAACTTGACAATATACTTAAAAAATTTTTTTTAATAAGAGAAAATTTCACAGTCTAAATGAGACATTAAACCATAAGTTACAATGTGACATATACCATAGGGAAAATACCAAAAAAGCCTTGCCAAAGGTGCTGAGAAAACTAAAGACGAGACACTTCTAAATGCAGTTGCGGGGTGCCAAAAGTGGCTCAGTCAGTTCAGCATCTGATTTTGGCCCAGGACATGATCTCACAGTTCGTGAGTTCAAGCCCTGTGTTGGGCTCTGTGCTGACAGCTCAGAGCCTAGAGCCTGCTTCAGATTCTGTGTCTCACTCTCTCTTTGCCCCTACCCTACTCATGTTCTGTCTCTGCCTCTGTCTCTCTCTCAAAAATTAAATAAAAATTAAAAAAAAAAAAACCTTCTATTGCTTTTCACATCCTAAAATCTGATGTTGGTTTTTAAAGCAGATTAACTCTTTTGCAAGATATAAAGGTCAAAAGGTTTTTTTTTTTTTTAAATATCACACTCTAGGTTAAGTGTTTTTGCTAAATATTTCAAAACTTGTTCAAAACTGAAGATGTAAGATTAGCCTCTAGTTGAGCTGACTGTCTCATTCCAAGTAACAGAAGAAATAAGTAAAACATTCTTTAATCATTTCTCCAGCACTTCATAAACACTAGTACTTTCAGCATTCAAGCTGAAAAAGGAAAGTATGCCATGCATCTCACCTTCAAAGCTTGTGTGAAATGTCGGGAAATGGACAAGGAAAAGATCAAAGTGCCCTGGGAACTAAGTTTCATGCTGAAAACTAGACTTAAGACATTATAATAATAGATGTCCCAATACTGGCCAATTCCTAAACTAAGAAGTTCAAAAGAAAGAAAGACAAACACCTACTCAATTCTACTCTGAGATTTAGGAATAGAAGATGATGCACATTCCTGGCATTCAACAAGCTGAAACCCACATGCTTTCAATATTGGCTCAGACCTGTTTGTATTCAAGACTCAAACACTTTTGCATAGAATTAATAATTCTCACATTCTCTTGTGAGGGGGCAGGAGGCACAACAGTGCTTACGTACATCTTATAGGATTGGCAAGAGACTGGTGTAATGTTATCCAAAGTCATAGAGATTGTTGCCAAGACTATAGTTGATATCGGAACTGCAGTTAAAATGTAGTCATTATGGCTCTAAGAATTCTTTGTAACTGTAATCATCTTAAAATAAAAATGATGTAATTAAAACTTTTCCTGTCATCAAAGTCCTAGAGGAGAAAATGGGCAATAACCTCTTTGACCTCGGCCACAACAACTTTTTACTTGACGTGTCCCTGAAGGCAAGGGAAACAAAAGTAAAAATGAACTATTGAGACTTCATCAACATAAAAAGCTTCTGCACAGCAAAGAAAATAATCAGCAAAAGTAAAAAGCAACTGATGCAATGGGAGAAGATATTTGCAATGACATATCAGATAAAGGATTAGTATCCAAAATCTATGAAGAACATATCAAACTCAACACCCAAAAACCAAGTAATCCAATGAAGAAATGGGCAGAAGACATGAATAGATACTTTTCCAAGCAAGACATCCAGATGGCTAACAGACACATAAAAAGATGCTCAGTATCATTCATCATCAGGGAAATACAAATCAAAACCATGATGAGATACCAAGTTATACCTGTCAGAATGGCTAAAAATAACAACTCTGGCAACAACAGATGTTGGCAAGAATGCAGAGAAAGGGGAACCCTCTTGCACTGCTGGTGGGAATGCAAACTGGTATAGCCATTCCGGAAAACTATATGGAAGTTCGTCAAAAAATTAAAAACAGAGCTACCCTACAATCCCAGCAGTTGCACTATTAAGAATTTATCCAAAGGATACAAAAATGCTGATTTGAAGAGGCAAGTGCACCTATTATAGAAGCACTATATACAATAGCCAAATTATGGAAAGAGCCCAAATGTCCATTGACTAATGAATGGATATAGAAGAGGTGGTGGTATGTACATACAATGGAGTTTTCCGCGGCCATCAAAAAGAATGAAATCTTGCTATTTGCAACAATGTGGATGGGACTGGAGGGTATTATGCTAAGCAAAATAAGTCAAGTCAGAGAAAAGCAAATATCATATGATTTCACTCATAAGTGGAATTTAAGAAACAAAACAGATGAACCTAGGGGAAGGGAAGCAAAATAAGATAAAAACAGAGAGACAAATGATAAGAGACTCTTAAATACAGAGAACAAACTGAGGGTTGTTGGAGGGGTGTTGGCTGGGGGATGGGCTAAATGGGTGACAGACATTAAGGAGGGCACTTGTTGGGATGAGCCCTTTATGTAAGTGATAAAGCACTAAATTCTATTCCGGAATTCATTATTACACTATATGGACTTAAATTTAAAAAACTTTTTTCCTGAAAATATGTTCATAAAATAATTTTCTTAGCTGGACAACTAAATTATACTTATGGTAAAACAGCTCAGAGTAAAAGTGAAATTTTAAAAAATGTTTTAAGTTTATTTATTTTGAGAGAGACAGAGACAGTACGAGTAGGGGAAGGGCAGAGAGAGAGAGAGAGAGAGAGAGAGAGAGAATCCCAAGCAGGCTCCACACTGCCAGCTTAGAGCCCAAAGTAGGACTTGATCTCATAAAACCATGAGATCATGACCAGAGCCAAAACCAAGAGTTGGATGTGTAATTGACTGAACCACCCAGGTGCCCCAAAAGTGAAAATTTTAAATCAAAACTACTAAAATTAGAAACTTAGTGTTTTATTCTTTTCCCCAAAATTATTTTTATATACCCCCAGCTTCATATAGTAAAAATACAAAAACGTATATAAACCCTCTGAATTTTAGACTCAAGTTTGGAGATGATGCCTTCATATAAAGAAAAATATAATGATACAGTAAAGTAATAATATGAAAGATAACTTTAATTTTAGTGTGCCTTTGATGTAATAGGTGGTCCTAGATATTTTTAAAACACTAAATTGTTCTAGGCACATGGGTGACTCAGACGGTTGAGCATATGACTCAATTTGAGCTCAGGTCATGATCTCACTGTTATGAGATTGAGCTCTGTGTCTGGTTCTGCACTGACAGCTTGGAGCTTGATTCTCTCTCTCCTTCTCTCTGTGTCCCTTCCCCATGTCTGTTTTGCTCTCTAAATAAACAAACAAAAACAAACAAACTTACTTTTTAGAAAAAAAAGCCTTACATTGTTCCATCCTCACTTCTACTTTAAAAAACGTATGTCTTTTATTCCCATAACCCAGATGAAGACACAACCTCAAAGAGGTTATACAGTTTGCCTAAGGCTCTATAGTTATAAATAATAGAGATGAAATTTGAGACCGGGTCTGTTGTAAGCAGTCCTGCCTTTTTTCTCATTAGCTATTAGACGTATTTACAGTGAATGCTATGACATGAAAAGAATGAGAGACATGGGCTGGTCGCCCAGGACTAAATTGAGCTCTTAACAGATAGAAAATTATAGACAACATTCTAAATGGAGCTGAACATAAGCAAAACTATGACGTTCCCATTCCACCCCCTGCGTTGACTGAAGCTCTTCAGGGGGCCTCAGCACACAGTTGAGAGGCCTTAGAATTAGTACCTGATATCAAAGGCCCTCAACAGCAAGCATTGGAATAAATGGAACTCAAGTTATAAACGTAAGGGTATGTGTGACAGTAATAATGAGAGCAAGGCCAGGCTGAACTGGAGGGGAATGTAATGAAGGAAATGCTTTGCAATCTCGGGGTGGTTGAGTCAACAAAAAGATTAGAAAGAAAAATTGTCAAAACTGCTTCAGCTCTCCATCCCTTCCTGCATTTCATGCTGATTTTGTCCTAACTGTAGAGATATTTATATGGCTCTGGATTAGTCACTTCCCCCAACTGGCCTTAAGAATATTCACCCAAACGATGAAGGACTCTTATTAAAAGATCTCTAAGAAGCTACAATATCACTAAGAAATCATTTAGAAAACTAAAATATCCATGGGGGAGAAGAAGGGGGGAAACAGTGGGGGAGAGGGAGAGAGGCGCACCATGAGAGACTCTTGAATGCTGAGAACAAACTGAGGACTGATGGGTGTGGGGGGAGAGGGGGGAGATGGGCATGGAGGAGGGCACTTGTGGGGATGAGCACTGGGTGTTATATGGAAATCAACTTGACAATAAACTATTTGTAAAACAAAAGAAAAGAAAACTAAAATATCTGTGAGGATCTAAGGATCCTTCTAGATAGCAGTTTGATTATATTTTGCTTAAATGTTTAATAAATACTTCTTGAGTGAAGGGGTCCTTACATGTCACATAGGGATTCATTATACCCTAATAAATGGGGAACACTGAAACAAGTATAGAAAGATGTCGAATAACAAGTGTTGTTCAATGCTCTGGAATTGTTTTCCCTCCTGATGAGGAAGATAAACTGGGAGATGAGAAATGTAAATTATGGGACATGTTAAATTTCATATTTGATTGGGGCAAATGAGAAACCACAATAGCACCTGTTTCAAGATAAGTATTTTTTCTTTTTGTAGATCCAGTGGTTTTCTTGGGCAAATCTGCTCCTATCAGTGGCAAATGTCCCTCAAAAAAAGACATTATATGACTGACAGCATAGGGGGGAAAGCTGATGAATTAGTCACCGAAGCACTGAGACTCACAGTCTATAGTAAAACAATTTACAAAAAAAAAAAAAAAAATTAAGAGTCAAAGACTTCTTCCCAAAGTATAAACCCATTTCTGCAGCTAATTAAAATTCAAAGAAAAGCTGAAATAAAATGAGGGAAAAAATCATAATAATCCCATAAATTTTACCCTCTGAGAACAGAACTGACATCTTGAGAATTTAGGGATAATTTTCTCTTAAGATAATGCTGTAGATGTTTCTAAAATTGTTTCAAGGAGAGATGTCAGTGCTCCTTGAGTGTGATTTAAGATTTTTAAGGAAAATTAATAGGGAAAATAGTTAATGAAAATAAAATTTTGATTGTATAATAATTACAGAAAAATTTAGTAAACAAAGGTAGCAATTGAAATGGAAAAAAACTGAATCAATGAATACTATCTTGTAATGTTAGTATTAGAGGTAGTATTATTTAGTTTTTTATTTTATTTTCTAGCAGCTATATTTTATTTTTCAAAAATTAAAATAACTAAACATAGGGACACTTGGATGGCTCAGTCTCTCTCAAAAATATTTAAAAACATAAAAAATAAAATAAAGAAACGTATCTTGAAATTATAGAAGTATATATACAAATGTTTATTATAAAAGAGTCTACTTTTCTTTTTTGTTATTTTTTAAATGATTTTCTTTTTAAAAAAGAGTTTATTTATTTTTGAAAGACAGAGAGAGACAGAGCATGAGCAGGGGAGGGACAAAGAGAAAGGGAGACACAGAATCCGAAGCAGGATCCAGGCTCTGAGCTGTCAGCACAGAACCCAACACGGGGCACAAGCTAGTCAGTTGCTCAACTCACTGAGCCACCCAAGCACTCCAAAGGTTCTACTTTCCTGGTGTTTCAAAAATGTTTCAATACAACTATTTTTATCTATTTATTTATTTAAAGTTTATTTCTTTACTTTGAGAGAAAGAGAGGAAGTGAGCTGTGGAGGGGCAGAGAGAGAGAAAGAGTGAGAGAGACCCCCACACTGCCTGCGTGGAATCTGATATGGGGCCTGGACTCCCAAACTGCAAGATCACGTCCAGGCCTGAAATCTAGAGTCAGATGCTTAACGAACTGAGCCACCCAGATGCCCCTATTCCTTTTTTTATGTTACTTTTAAAAAGTGTTATTTAAATTCTAATTAATTAACATATAGTATAATATTGATTTCAGGGGGAGAGTGTAGTGATTCATCACTTACATAAAGCAGCCAGTGCTCTACTTAGTATTTTAGGTTTGATTAGTATTATCTTTTTGATAACATTGAATACATTTGGGACTCAATCCCTAAATGTTGATTCATTGGAGCCTTTGTGAGCAAGCTTTGCAACCATGATCTCTCAGCTCAACCAGAATAACTTAAATATTTCTACCTTGGTTAAGAGGAATATTGGACAACAGAATACATTTGTACAAAATCAAATCTATTTCCATTGCTAGGGTATAAATCCAGGACTATTTCTTACTGCAGTGGTTCAGATCATCCTCGAATATGAAGGCTGGCATGTTTCTAGCATAGCCACTGATGACAATAAGCTTAATTCTTGAAGGCTAACCAGACTAACAGGATTCACCTCATGTTTTAGACCAAATATGTAATTGGAGGTATTAGTGAAAATGCCCGGAGTAAGAGAAATGGTAATTAAATTTTTCTGTAATTCTTGATGGTTTAAATGATACGGGTTTCAGTGAGAACTCGGACTTGATTTTTTCTCTTTTACTCACCTCCATAATATCTTTTTAATTATATAAGATAATTGAATTAAAAGAGAAGTTTCCCTTCCCTATAATTCATCTAAAGCCTTCCTTCTTTCATTAATTTACCTGCTGATTAAGTAGTCTTTGTTACAGAGTGCAATATAATATATAATTGAAACCATACTTCTTTCTCATCTAAAACAGCAAGAAAAAAAACAAGCAGCACATTCTTTGTAGGGAATAGCTTAGTTTATGGATGTTGACTTCCCTTCTGTACTTTGTATCACTGTTACTGAAGCCTTCAAACTTTATGTGATCATGCAAGGAAATAACACTTTTTCAACTTAATAGAGCTTTAACTTTATTTTGGACCTTTCTGATGCACTGGAAACTTACACAGCTCATACTAGTGATCCAGTCTTTCATTTCTATATTTCTTCCTTAGAAACAAGAATATTCCCTCAAAGCCATTGATAAATTTGTCTTTTAGTTTACTATTTATAACAGCTCATCTTAAATCATTAGACAAGATAGAAATAATAGCAAAATAATGGACTCCGTGCTCCTTACCATATTCAAGCCAATGGTCTATATGTGGTAGTGTTGACATATTTGATACAGCTCATTTAATAGTCAAAACACAGAGGAGTAAATAACTCCAAATGTCACACAACTACATGAGAACCCAGGCATTCAGGCTTAAATTCTAGAATGACCACTGATTAGGCTGTAGTGGCCAGCTTCAGCAAATACCAGCATTTCAAGGCCTGAATACCATTTTTCACCTTCACAGCAGGGTGATTCTGAGGTTAACATTCTAAATTAAGAGTAAAATAAGCAATAAAAAAAGAAATGAGTATGTTGACATTTTATGTATGTATGTATGTATGTATGTATGTATGTATGTATTTATAATATAAATAAATAAAGCCAATGGATAGAGCATAGAGCATGAGAGAGGGTACGAGTGGGAAAGGGGCAGAGAGAGGGAGAATCATCCAGCACGAGGGTCGGGGGGTGTGCTTGAGCCCACAAACAAAACTGTGAGATCATGACCTGAGCTGAAACCAAGAGTTGTATGCTTAACCCACTGAGCCACTCGGGTGCTCCAACTTTTATTATTTTTAAAGGGAAAGAAGTAACCAGAAGCCATATTGTTTCGTAACAATATGGCTTACTTTTTTTCATTTGATTTATTTGAGAGAGAGAGAGCATGAGCAGGGTTTGGGGGAGGGCAGAGAGAAAAAAAAAGAGAATCTGAAGCAGGTTCCACACTCAGCCTGGAACCTGATGTAGGTCTTGATTCCATGACCCTAGGTACATGATCTGATTCCAAATCAAGAGTCTGACACTCAGCTAATGGGACCACCAAGGCACGTCCCATTATGGCTTTTAAAATATAGTTTGACTTCTTTTCATAAATATATCACAACTAGAAAATTAATTTTAAGATAATTTCCAAAATGTATGGTTGTAAGAACTTTTATAAACATCTAATTATTCAGGCTTTGTTTCTTTGGATTTCTAATATAATCAACAGGATATCTCCTTTATAAATTTGAAAAAGAATGCAATTCAAACTATCTCAAACTTCTTTACATTTTTAAAGAATATCTGACATTATGCTTTCAATTCAAGAATCAGTACTGGTCAATCACTAATTCAAGGGTGCAAGTTAGAATTCTACTTACATTTCTACATCTTTTCTGGAAACTAAACTATTTCACATCTAAAGAGGGAAAAAAATTGTGTAATTGGCCAATGTAAGCTTTATCTCTAGTTTTATTTTCAACTGCTTCTATTGAAATTGGACAAAGAAAACAAGTTGGTAAAGTAAAAATAGCTGCAAGAAATGATTCTGAAGAAATCAAATTATTCAGGGCAGGCCTGTAATGAAGGGAAAAAAAAGCATCCTTAAAAAGAAAACAAAAGTCAATGAAAATAAGAATCATATGTTCAGGAATAGTCATAGAGGACAGGGGAAGACTGTGGTATATGACTAGATCAAGTGCTGGGGTCTGTACTGTTTAACTTTTTTTAAATTTATTTTTGCTTTTATTGAAACAAAAAAGAGAACCAACACACTCAAATGTTGGAGTCCAAAAGGCTAACAAAGAGAAGTCTCATGAATATATTTTTGATTTGGTGAAATAAAATACATTTCATGCTAAAAGCATTTGTATTATGCTTGGTTTATGATGAATACCATCAAGGTAGTTCTCCCTGAATGACTTGCTATGCAGAACTTTAAAAGAGACAGGACATACAAGTAAATTCCCTTGAATACCTCTACCCAATGTACCACAATAACTCATAGGAAATTAAACACATTTCCTAGTCAATGACATTTTTTCAAAAATTTGATTTACTATTCCTTATGCATACATGCTAAAACATGTTCTTTTGTCCTACATGCAGACATATATCAGAGAAAAACTAAATGAGCGATGACTTTTTAATATAATCATATTCTTATTCTGTCATTTATAAATATTTATTATATTTTGTTTACTGGAAGAATAACTCAAAAGCTTCGTCAGTACTTAATAAGCTAAGGGGAATATGAAGGAATTGGGTATACCTTGATGCGGTTAGTAGTTTTAGAATGATTATAAAATATTTTCGGGGGCGGGGCAGCCAGAAAGTAATCCTTCTATATCTTCAATTCAGTATAAGGTAATGTCAGGAAGAAATGCTAACTGGCATAACCAACGAGAAGAACTTAGTATAGCTCTACTTTATACCTGAAAAAACGTCTAGGCAGATCTACTTACAAGAATATTATTTCGTGTTGTCATCTGATTTTACTGAACTCAGAAATGTGACACAGCACTCAGAGTGGAATGAAACATTCTTCCTGTTTAATTAAATATCCAGTTCATCAAGTATATGCCTACACGAAACCATTATTTAATATACAAAGCTCTGGCTTTTACTATTGCACATAAATAACCATAAAGAAGATTGCATACGTAATTAAATATGCTATATAGTGATTCACTGTGGGTATATAAATAACCTTTGATTATGCACAGAATATATGTACATTTGCCATTTTAATAGCAACAAATGATGAAAAATACATGTGGGAAATCAATGATTCACTTTTTCTTGATATAGCATAGTGTCAATAATTCACACAGATGATATATTAAAACCTTCGTGATTTCATTCAAAGGTACATTAGGATGGTCTAACGTTCATAAGTGGCATACAGGTAATGATAACCACCACTGGCAAGCTTTGGACGCAAAGAAGAGCGGTTTTCTTATTACCCAAAAGTTACCCACTCATTTGCTTTTTTCCACAGGGGTGGCACATATATATACCAACTGTCTGGATACTGGTGATTTTTATTTCTACTTTGTGACCTAGTTTCACTAAAGTTAGTACATCCCACTTCTTACTACAGTTGGAGAAGAAAAGAAAAAAAAAGAAGGAGAAGAAGAAAGAAGGAGAGGGAAAGAGGAGAGAGGTAGAGCACTGAAAGAGTAATATAAAAAACAGGAGCAGAGAATAGCATGACAGTAAGCTAAAGAAATTGTGTTTCAAGAGGAAGCATGTTCTCTAGTCTGGGAAGAAAAGCCTTTTCAAGAATCCATTGGCTCTATTGGCCAAGCACTGACAGAACGTGGGAAAAGACCACACATGCCTGAGACCGGAGGCAGACTTGAGTCATTCATCTTCATTACTGCAACAAGCTACCCTAGAGGACATGGACCACATTGTCATTGGCTGGGGAAAAGAAGTGTAGAAAGGATGAAGACTGCGAAGGGTTATTGAATTGGTACTTAGAGACAAGTTTTGGGAGTAAGAAAGGGGGGACAAGCCCAGATTGAAAAAGAAATTAAAAATTAAAAGGGGAGCAAAAGGAAGCAAAGGGGGAGGGGGATATATATGCTCTCCTCTTGAAGTCCTGTTTTTGTCAAAAGAAAGAGGAGAAACAGGCCAATGTGAGAGGAGGCAGCAACATTAGAGATTTGTCAACTTGTTAGTTTTTATTCTTTATTTTAGGCAGAAATGTCTTTGGCAGTTTTGTTGTCTGAGAGTCAGTAGAGACGAAAGTAGAGAAGTTTTGAGAGACACGGGCGCAGCTTATTCCCCAGGCAAAGGCTGGTAGATAAAAAAAAGAAGGTGAATCCTGGCTGCTTGAGTTGTGAGCTGAATGAGGTGTGAACAACTGGAAAGTTTATACCTCTATGTTAATGATTACACATGGTAATAATGTAGGAAGGTATTTATTTGCCCAGGAATATAACTGGCACTCATATAAACTTCCTCGTAAATCCCTCCTGCCTTACATCTCTTTGTAGCTGGGGAGCCCTCAGAAGCTCTGGGAGATTTACCTGATTCACCACCTGCCATAATTGGATTATCAAGAGCAATGACGCTGTAGGGTCCCTGGCCCTCAGAGCAGGTTCCCTAAATGATTTTCGATTTACTGTCATCCTGACTGAGAGGAAAGAGAGCAAACATGTTGCATAACCCCAGAGTTTAATCCTTGGGAACTTAAACAAACATTTCTCTGTCTTAAAAAAAAAAAAAGAGGAGCTATATGTAGTATTTATGGAGTTGTAGTTGAAAGATCTAAAAAAGTCAAGTACCACAATATAAATAAATGCCTGGACTTTCCCAGTAAAGCATTCACATACCTCGTCAAACGCTATTGATACTGCTAATAAAATACCCGGCAATCACTGTGCAGGGGACAAAGAAGAAAAAAAAATAATAAAATCTAGTTCTTGTCTTTCGATAATTTAGTTAAAAACAGGCTGTTGATTGATCACTGTCCAAATACAGTATTTACATAAACTGTTCCCCACATTTCCCTTGCAATTGGTGCTATGAATAGCATGAAGGGAAAAAAAAAAAATCTAACCCTTGCCAAACAATTCTGTAAAATCACTTGTCTTCAAATGGGAAGGGGGTAAGAATAAAGTAAGGCATCTTTTCATTAAGACTTTAGGAACACCCAAGAGGTTTTGAGAGAGATTATGTATATGTGGGTCCCTAGGTATAAACTTATGTTTTATACAGCTATTTTAAATTAGGCAAGGAATATTATTAGGTAATTCACAAAATGGTAAATAAAAAGTTTAGTAAACCTGTGAATGGACCTACCTTATTACTGTTAAAAATGTGATCATTAAAAACACAAAATAAAAATATCAAAAGATTGATATTATCTAATTACTGTTGCCATGGATGTAGGGAAATGAACACGCTCACATGACACTGAATGGCAAATTGCCTTAAACTTTCGAAAAAGTAATTTGACAATAAGTGTTTGATCCAGCAACATAAAATTTAAAAATTCACCATATATTCATAAAAATATTTAATCCATAAGCATATTTCCAATAAACACTTACAGTAAATTATATGTCTCACAGTTGTGTATGTCAAAGGAAAAATGGAAATACTATGAATGTTTTTCAATGAGGAATGTCTGAAAAAATGACATTGTGTTTATATATGAACTAAACTGTTTTGCGGTAGTTATTAGAATGGTTCAAGGAGTGCCTAGGTGATTCAGTCTGTTAAGCATCTGACTTCAGCTCAGGTCATGATCTCACAGTTTGTGAGTTGGAGCCCTACGTCAGGCTCTGTGCTGACAGCTCAGAGCCTGGAGCCTGCTTCACATTCTGTCTCCTTTTCTCTCTGCCCCTCCCCTGCTTGCACTCTGTCTCTCTCTTTCTCATAAATAAGTAAACATTTAAACATTTTTTTTAAAAAAAGAATGACTTAAAAATATGTCATTTATCCCCTTCTGGACATGTAATATATTTAGCAATTTCTGATCCACTTAAAGTTTGGCATGGTCACATGTCTTGGTTTGGCCAATGAAATGACATTGCTGTATTAGGCTAAAGCTTATGTATAATTTGTTTTCTTTCCCTTTTGCA
This sequence comes from Proteles cristata cristata, assembly GCA_017311185.1. Lineage (NCBI taxonomy): Eukaryota > Metazoa > Chordata > Mammalia > Carnivora > Hyaenidae > Proteles > Proteles cristata. The sequence continues at coordinate 426,759 of JAESUZ010005207.1, forward strand.
TAAATATAACTAGTTCCAAGACACTGAATAAGAATCTTACACAGAATACAGATCCCAGCAACTGTAATACATACATAGTTGAACAAAAAATAAGCCTTTATTGTCTTAAAACACTTAAATTTAAGAATGGGGAAAGCAAGTTGTAGAAAATATGTATATAAGAATCTTACTTTTTAAAAAACTTTGAAAAAATATATACATATGTGTGATGTATATGAGACAGGGAAAAATATCACAAGGTAGACATTTATAAATGTTAACAACTGGGGACTTTTAGAAATTAAGGAATTATGATTAACAATTTTTCCTAAGCACATTGTATTTTTATTTTTTTGAACAAAAAGCAGTTATTTCTAAACTCAACTTAAAAATAATAAAGGGTGAGGGGTGCCTGGATGACTCAGTCAGTTAAGCATCTGAGTCTTGATTTTGGCTCAGGTCATGATCTCAAGGTTGGTGAGATAAAGCCCCACATCAGGCTCCATGCTGGCAGCATGGAACGTGCCTGGGGGATTCTCTCTCTCTCTCTCTCTCTGTCTGCCTCAAAATAAGTAAAATAAACTTTAAAACAAAATAATAAAGGGTTCCTGGGTGGCTCAGTCAGTTAAGCATATGAATCCTGATCTCAGCTTAGGTCTTGATCTCAGGGTTGTGAGTTCAAGCTCACGTTGAGCCTGTGTTGGGCATGAAGCCTACTTAAAATAGTAATATGTACTATAATTCTATATTTATTGAATAATATTATGTATGCATGAGAATAGAATGGTCAAAGAAAGTGACCAGCAAGTCCATCCAGAAACAGATTCAAATAGAATTGAGTAAAGATGAGTTTACCATTTGCAGAAAGAAATATCTATTCAATGAATTAGGTTGATATATTGGTTAAACATTTGAAAAAGATCAAGTGAAATTTATACCTCTTCTTTTTAACAAAATTAATTCCAGATTCATTACGGTTATGACTGTAATAAAAGAAATCACGTAGACAAATAGTATATGTCTAGTGGATTAGGATGGCCTTCTAAATGTGATGCCAAGACCAGAAAGAGTTATGAATAAACTGATAGATTTGGCTACACAATCAATCAACCAAATCAATCAATCAATCAATCAATCAATCACAAAATAGGGGAAATATGTGTGACACATGTAACAGAGCTCAGTCAAAAATGTGTGGCCTGGGGCGCCTGGGTGGCTTAGTCGGTTAAGCGTCCGACTTTCGCTTAGGTCATGATCTCGCGGTTCGTGGGTTCGAGCCCCGCGTCGGGCTCTGTGCTGACTGCCAGCTCAGAGCCTGGAGCCTGTTTCCGTCTGTGACTCCCTCTCTCTCTGACCTTCCCCTGCTCACGCTGTCTCTCTCTCTCTCCCCTAAAAATAAATAAAACATTAAAAAAAAATGTGTGGCCTATCCAATAGCATAGCAATCGCATTCCTAGGTAAAGTTCAGCAAAGATTATTTTTAAAAGTATTTTATTTCACTACTGGGTTCAATGGGGCAATCTACATGCCCTTTCCTGGGAGACAAGACTCACAAAATGAGATTAATGAACACAATTATTTTGTAAGAGTTAGAAGTAATAAACTAGATACACACCCAAGAGTCTGGGTTAATTTTTTTTAAATATGGTAAAAATGAGATGATAAAATTTATGTAAATTCATATGTGCATAAAGAACAACATGCATACAAACAAAAACATAAACAAAGAATGTACATTAAGTACTTTAGAATGAATATCTGTGTGAGAAGAGATCTGAAATGCAACAGAAGAAATGGAATATGTAAATAAGTAAAAAAACAAAGGAACACAACAGGATTGTGTTTACTATACTTTGCAAAGAAAAATGATAATATCATGCCAGACCACTGATGAGTAAAATTAACTTAATGCATCTGAAGTCACAATATATCACCAGTATTTTAGAAGTAGGCTAAGACATGACCTGCTAAATTAATAGCAAAGGAACACAAATAGATAGTAAGAATATTAAAAAGAATTCCACTTTTACTACCAGTTAAACAATTACAAAGTAATACAGACATTGCTTTGCATTTATTTATTGACTAGTCCATTGAGAAATGTGATATTGAGTAAGAAGTGTCATTCATAGCCATTGTTGATGGCACTAGGCAGTAGTAGACCATTTCTGGACCACTCAGGCAGCTGCCAAATAATTGAACAAAAGTATTTATTGTAACATTCATTATAGAAGCTAACAGCTGGTGATAAATAACTAACACATGGATTTGATCACACAAGTGCTATATCAGAAATGGAGCCTGCATGGCTCAGTGGTTGAGCATCTAACTTTGGCTTAAGTCATGATCTCAAGCTTCATGGGTTCAAGCCTTGCATCAGACCCTGTGCTGACAGCTCAGAGCCTGGAGCCTGGTTTGGATTCTGTGTCTCCCTCTCTCTCTGCTCCTTCCCTGCTCTCTTTATGCCTCTCCCCACCTCCTCAAAAATAAATGAACATTACAAAGTTAGAAATGGAGTATTATATAGCCGCTTAGAGTTGATGAAGCAGAGAAATTTTCCCTACTCTTAAAATCTTTCTACAGTTAACGTGTATTATTTTCTGCAAAACATAATAAAGTAAGTGATAAAAATTAGGATAAAATTAATTGGGAGGAGCTTCAAAAATTAAATTCTTCCAGAAGAAAATCTCTACTGTTTATTATCTGTTCCCTGAAAAGTAATATTAGACTTTGAATGTATTTGCCTCTGCTTCTTTTCACACGGATAACTGAAGTTGACTTAGGAGTTTACTGACTTAGGAGTTCATACATTCCTTTATTGACTTAGGAGTTCATACATTCCTTTCCTATCGTTAAGAAATATTTGTGCTTCATACCAAAATTTTACATGGACTACTACTATAGTCAAGTAGGGGGAAACAACTTAGGTTTTTCTGCAATAAAAAGACTTCAAAACTAAGTGCCAAACCAGGTTAAAAATCTCTTTAACAGGAAATGGCATAAAAAAGTGTAGTGGGTTTTTTTTTTTTGCCATTAAATTAATTCAGTATTACATTTTGATAACATGTAAAATGATATAATTGTGAATTTGATATATTTGATATGACTTCTTGGTTTGTGGGTAAATAGTAAAATTTATGGCCAACAATATTTTTGTGAAGATTTTACTTTTCTAGAGCAGTTTTAAGTTCATAGCCAAACTGAGTTGAAGCTACAGAGATTTCACATCACCCCCTTGCTGCACACATGTATCGTCCACCACCCCGCAATGATCAGCATCTTCCACCAGAAGGGTCCATTCGTTACAGCTGATGAGCCTACACTGACACATCATTATCACTCAAAGTCCACAGTTCACATTGCGGTTCACCCTTTGGCTTGTACACTCTGTGGGTTTGAGAAAATGCATGATGGCATACATCTGTCTTTCTAGTTGCATCAGAGGGTTCTGACTGCCCTAAAAATCTTCTGTACTTCACCTACTCTGCCCTCCCTACCCACAGATCTTTTCATTGTCTTTTCCAGAATATCATATACCTAGAATCATACCGTATGAAGCCCTTTCACTTTGACTTCTTTCACTTAGTAACTTTCTTTCAAGGTTTCTCCCTGTCTTTTAGTGACGAGACAGTTCATCTGTCTTTAGTGCTAAACAGTATTTTATTGTCTGGATGTTCCAGTTTATTTATTCATTCACTACTAAAGGACATGTTGGTGACTTTCAAGTTTTGACAATTATGAATAAAGCTGCTATACACATTTGTGTGCAGTTTTCCTATGGACATTCATTTTGAATTGCTTAGGGTAAATACTAAGGACTGCAATTATAAACACAGATGGTTTTTTGTTTCCTGCAAGCTAATCATACATCTCAGGTATCCAGTATTAAACACCCCACACTCCAATAACTTTTATTCCCTGTGATATGGAAAAATAATTTTATGTTGAGATGAATCTGTCTTTCCCAATGAAGTTATCACTTACAAGAAAAATTTGCCTTTCACATCATCTGGCCCCACAAACCTGCCTTTCGCCCAAGAAATTCCCTTTTCCTGGTGTGAGGCTTATTTACCTTTTAACAAGACATTTGTTCTATTTCTACTGGTGCTGTCCTTCATAGAGAAGCAGATAATTAACATAACAGGACCACAGAGTCCTGGATAGTCTGTGTCACCTGTGTGCAGTGAGGACAAAGGGCTAGAGGCTCTACAGAGTCTTATTTTGTCAAGAGAGTTTAGCCCTTAATTTTTTTTTCTTCCTCCGCAGCTATAGGAAATGAAGAATATACTTTTTTCTGTGTAGTCTGATGACAGTTGGAAGTTTTACTGCGGATGTGGTCAGGCAATGGTAATCTACAACCCACACACAAAACATAGCACTAAAGTCTTTATAATTAACTGCATATGATTTAGCCGGGTCATTTAGAAAGATGATTCATCAGCAGTAGGTGTAAACTGGTTCACTAAACCTAAAGCTTAAAGGGAAAGAAGAGGCAGAATGGGTTCTTTACTTCACTTTAGGCTAATAGCCAGGTGATTCAGAGTCCTTAAGAGCCCTGATTCAGTCTTCATTTCTCATCACTGATAGGACGCGGGAGTATCATGCCAAACAATTTATCTTTCCATGCCTCAGTTATGTAAATCTCTAGCATAAGTCTTTAACAGGGGTCTAGGGAAGGTGCTACTTAGAGCCCTAGGTTCCAAAGTCCTAACATTTTTTTCTTCTTTCTCCGTTATAATTCAATGTGTATCTGTGTATATATATTTTTTAATTTTTCAAATGTTTTTTATTTATTTCTGTGAGAGAGACAGCATGAGCAGGGGAGGGTCAGAGAGAGGGAGACACAGAATCTGAAACAGGCTCCAGGCTCTCAGCTAGCTGCCTGCACAAAGCCCGATGCAGGGCTTGAACCCACGTGCTGCAAGATCATGACCTGAGCCAAAGTTGGACGCTTAACCGACTGAGCCACCCAGGCGCACCAATGTGTGTCTGTGTATAGAAGATTTTTCCCCAAAATGACTGCACATCTTGGAAAAATTGTATCATGGGCACTGCTTCTCTTTGGTGCCTTTCCATCTTTTTGTAGAGAAGCCATGCCCAGTCTCCTTATGCTTTCTGAGCCTTGGCAGCTCAGAAAGTTCTATCATAATAGACGGTCTCCCTAGGTAGCCCTCAGCTTCTACAGAAATCTTTACCCCTTTCTCCTTAAACTCTGCTTTCAGCAAGTTGCCAACGTAAAAAGATCTGAAAATCTCAACCTTCATATTGTAAAAGCTCACGGTTGTTCACTGTTATTCCCCTCACAGGAACTTGCACTGACTGTCAAAGAAGTCAAAGAAGAGATCTTTGACTTCAGGCTGTGTTTCTCAACTAAGGTCAGCAGAATCTCTTGGAATGAATATTTAGGAATTCAGGCTCCCAGGGTACCTCATTAAACACATATGCTTTAGAGAACCTCCTGAGATTGAGACTGGGCAATGAGAACCATGTACCTAGAGCAAACGCATGTGACACCATGCTCAACTAATAGTAGGATTAAAGCAAGAGTTTTAGTACCTCTCAAGTATTTTCCACCATGCTGTCTAAAGTGACCTTGTATATATAGTACGAGTGCTATAATTTGCCCTGATGCCAAATGCCAAGAACAGAAACAGATAATGAGCATTATCCATCCATTACAATATCTGATACAAACTCTACTCTTGGTCAGCTCAGGTTCAAGTAGTTGGAACATTCATCGAACGTATATTGCAAAGCAGCTAACTCTCTCATTTAGAGGAAATTGCATTCACTTCACCAGGAAGGTAACATACTTTTGGTACCTCTATTGTCCATCTAGTAGCACCCAGTGACTTTGTAACGTTTTTTGCTGGTTTACTACAAAGGCTTGTATTGTTATTTTTTATTCCAAAAGTAACATGTGTTTATTATAGCAAACTTAGAAAAAGCAATGGAATAAACAATAATACTTGATTACAACTGTTAACATTTTAATGATCCCTTTATTCTTCCATGTATATATTCATCCATCCTTTCTGTACATATTCCAGGAGCTGTTCTAAGCCCTATGGATATATTTGTGAACAAGTTACATAAAGTGTGTACAGCAAAGATAGCACTATTGCAGTACAGGAGCCAGGTAATAATGAAACACGTTAAGTTTCATGAAAAAGACGAAAGTGAGTTTAGGGACCAAGAGGATCTGAAGAGGGAGCATGACTTTATGTTGGATGGTAAGGCAAGACCTTACCAAGGAGGAGCATTTGAGTTGATAACTGAATAAGAGGTAGTTCATCCTAAGACAAGCTGGGGAATCAAAATCCAGACATAGGGACTGGCAGTGCAAAAGGCTTAGGATGATAATAAACTTAGGATACTTAAGGAAGGAAAAGAAGGTCAGTTCAATGAGTCTGACTGAAAACGTGGAGACTGATAATAACAGAAGCAGCAGAAGTAATCAGGGCTAGGTCCTTGTACAGCTGCACTGTCCAATATGGGAGCCACGAGACAGATGGGAGTACTGAGCACTTGAAATCAAGCTAGTCTGAATCAAGCTAGTCTGAATTGAAATACACATTGCTTATGAAGATCTAGTGTAGAAACAGAAAATATCCCATTAATAATTTTTATACTCAGGGCACCTAGGTGGCTCAGTTGCTTAAACATCTGACTCTTGGTTTTGGCTCAGGTCATGATCTCACAGTTCGTGAGTTTGAGCCCCACCTTGGGCTGTGTGCTGACAGAGCGAAGCCTACTTGGTATTCCTCTCTCTCTCTTTCTGTCTGCCCCTCCCCTGCTTGCTCTCTCTCTCCCTCTCTCTCTCTCAAAGTAAATAATAAACTTAAAAATAAATTAAAAACATTTTAAATTGATTATATATTGAAATGATTTTGGACATACTTGATTAAATGAAATACATTTTTACTATTAAATGACTCATTAGGTTTTACTATTAAATTACTTTTTCTAAGCGAAAAAATATGGTATTTATCTTTCTCAGTCTGACTTATTTCACTTAGCATAATACATTATAGGTCCATCCATGGTCATGAATAATAAGATCCCATCCTTTTCTATGGCTGTGTAATATTCAGTTATATATATGTAATATATATTTTATATAGAATACATATATTTAATAAATTTAATATATATAAATTTAATATATTTAATAAATAAATTATACATTATTTGTATAACATAAATAAAACATATATAAGTTCTATCTATACAATTATCACATAATCTTTATCTATTCATCTATTGATGGACACTGAGGTTGTTTCCATATCTTGGCTACTGTAAAGAATTCTGCACGGGGTGCCTGGGTGGCTCAGTCGGTTAAGCGGCCAGCTTTCGCTTAGGTCATGATCTCGCGGTTCGTGGGTTTGAGCCCCGCATCGGGCTCTGTGCTGACTGCCAGCTCAGAGCCTGGAGCCTGTTTCAGTCTGTGACTCCCTCTCTCTCTGACCCTCCCCTGCTCACGCTGTCTCTCTCTCTCTCTTTCTCTTAGAAATAAATTAAAAAAAAAATTTTTTTAAAGAATTCTGCAATAAATATAGAAAGGCTTATACCTTTTTTAAAGCTTACTTAGTTTTTCAGTAATGTCTACCCCTAATGTGGGGTTCAAACTCATGATCCCACGATCAAGAGTCACATGCTCCTCTGACTGAGCTGGTCAGGCACCTCTGAATATATCTTATTGAATTATTGTTTTCATTTTCTTTAGGTAAGTACCCAATAATGGAATTATTGGATCATCTGGTACTTCTATTCTTAACTTCTTGAGGAATGTCCATACTGTTTTCCACAGTGCCATTTAGATTCCCACCGAAAGTACACAAGGGTCCTTTTTCTCCATGTTCTCACCAACACTTGTCATTTCTTGTCTTTTTAATTTTAGCCATTCTGACAAGTTATGGTTTTTATTTCCCTGATGATGAATGATGTTGAGCATCTTTTCATGTGTCTGTTGGCCATCTGGATGTTTTCTTTGGAAAAATGTCTATTCAGATCTTCTATCCATTTTTTGATTGGTTTGATGGGGTTTTCTGGCTTTGAATTATAAAAGCTCTTTACATATTTTGGATATTAACCCCTTATTGGATATATCACTTGGGAACATATTCTCCCATTCAGTAGTGGCCTTTTTGTTTGATTGGTGGTTACCTTTATTGTCTTAAAGCTTTTTATTTTACTTATGTGTGGAATCTAAAACACCAAAGAAATGAATAAACAAACAAGCAAAAAGCAGAAGCAGACCTATAAATGCAGAGAGTAAACTGGTTGCCAGAGGGAAGAGGTTGGGGGAATGGGCAAAGTGGGTGAAGGGGAGAGGGAGGTACAGTCTTCAAGTTATGGAATGAATCAGTCATGTGGATGAAAGGAACAGCATAGGGAATATATTCAATGTATTATAATAGTGTTTGTATGGTGACAGATGGTAGCTACACTTGTGGGTGAATGTAGTGTAATGTGTGGAGATGTTAAATCACTGTAACGTACACCTGAAACTAAATTAACTTTGTGTCAACTGTACACAAATTAAATATTAAAATAAAAAAGTAAATAAACATTTGTATGTACTTTGTTAAAACAAGTAAAAATATAGATATAAGGAACTAGAACCAATTGAAAAAAATAATTACTTTGTTTACAGTTGTTACTAGAAAATTTTAGATTGCATCTGTGGCCCACATTATACTTTTATGGACAGCATCAATACAGAGCCTTGCATGTCATCATCAGAAATTGCAGCTTTTTTTTTTTTTAAGTACAATGAGTATTTAGAAGATTTTAAGGAGGTTATATGAGTTACCCTTTAATATGATTTACGCTTTAATGAGATTGCATTGTTGTTGTGCTGGGAAAAGATAAGAATGGTAACTGGGGAACTAGGCATCAGATTACTGATGGTTGTTTGGACCAGGGCAGTATAAATAAAAATGGAAAAAAGAAGGTAGTTTAACTATTTTGAAAGCTGAGCTCTAGGAAAAAAAAGATGATTCCCCAGATGTGCAACTGAGTAAATGCATTATTGTGGTACCACTGCATGGGATGGTGCAGGCTGGGGCAGGAGCATGCTTGAGAGTGGGGAAAACATGTTGGAAACATTTTGAGATTCCTACTAGATGTCCAAGTAAACTTCACAAGAGAAGTCAAATAGAAGAGTAGACCGAGGAAGATGAGCCAGTAAGTTGCTGGAAAATAGTACATGATAATGTTCCAGAAGTCAAGTAAATAACTTGGTTCAAAGAGCAGATAGCAGTTCACTATTTCACATTCTGTTCAGTAGGCAAAGAAAATGTGAACAGGGAATTAAACAGTACATCTGGCAACATGGGGAACCTTGGTAAGGGCAGTTTCTTAGGGTGGCGACAGTGAAGGTTCAACTGAAGGGGACAGAAGGGGAAAGAGATGATAAATTAGGAAACAAAATTTCAGAACAATGTTTTGTGAAGACAAGCAGACAAAAGGAATGGTAGCTGGAGAAAGACATGATATCTGTCTTTCTTTTTAAAGTTAAGACCTCTTGGGGCTTCCCTTGTGGGCTAAAGGGAATTATTCAGCAAAGGAGGTGAAAATTACGTAGTTGAGAGGATAATTGTTTGAGGTTCATGAGTGAACTAGTTGGAACAGGATTCAGATCTCAAAGGCAAGATTGGGTTTTGATTAGACTAGGATGCTTCCTCCATTGTATCTGAAAAAAAGATTGTGTAGATGAATGAGTACAGATAAAGGTGAATCTCTGTCTCTCTATTTCATTTGCTCTCTCTCTTGCTCTCTTCTCCCTTCATGTGTGTTTACAAACCTTGTATCATATCAAATTTATCAATCTGTAACATTTGTAGACAGAATTTTCAATTCACAGATCCATGTGTTCTAGCTTCACATGTCATTACAGAAAACTCACAATGTGTGTGTGTGTTGGATGTATAAAGATGGAATTTTTATGATATATTAAAAATCTCCTAAAAATGTGACTTGGTTAAGTATTTTGTTTTATTATTCTGATTGCTCAGTGATTCACTGTAATCTAAAGATTGATGTCCTTCACTTTGGGGAATTTTCTGTATTATTATTTTTTATTATTTTCTCCTTTATATGTTTATTTTTCTCTCTTTCTGGAATCTTTATTAGTTGGATGATCCATGGATTGTTTCTGAAACGATAACAACTTTATTTCTTAGTATCCATTTGGTTTTCTATTGCCTGTGTGCTCTATTTTCTGGTAGCATTCCTTGATTTTAACACTGAAGCCATTTTGGTTAAAAAAAATTAGGGGATCCTGGGTACTTAGTTGGTTACGTGTTGGACCGTTGGTTTCAGCTCAGGTCATGATTTCATGGTTCATAGGTTAAAGCCCTGTATCGGGCTCTGCTCTGGCAATGTGCAGCCTACTTGGAATTCTCTCTCTCTCTCTCTCTCTGTCCCTCCACCACTTGCTTTCTCTCTTTTTCTCTCAAAAATAAATAAACCTAAAAATTTTATGGTATTTTTAATTTCCTGGAGTTCTTACTTTGATCTCCATTTCTTCTTCACAGTATATGGCTCTTCCTTAATGGGTTCAATCACTTATCTTATGTCTCTGAGTACATTAATTACTGTTTCTTTGAAGTTTTCTTGCTTTCAAAATTGTTCCTGCTCCTTCTGAGTTTCTCAGGTATTACTTGTTTGTTGGCTTTCCCCTTTCATGTTACTGATTTCTCTGAAAAGTTTTGAGATACATAGCCATCGGTTTAGAGTAAAAATTGCTTTGAAGCTCTGTGTGAACAGCAGGATACACTGGCCAGAGAGACACATTATAAAATGAGCAGATGGCTTTTGGAGAACACTACCTGGCAAGATCTAGGTTTCTCTCTGGAATGGTCCAATTTATCTAGAGATAGAGGCTTCACATTCTTGATCTTGTGCAAGAACCTGACAGCTGGTGGTCTATACAGCCAGGTAGGAGAAAGAGGTTGGTAGGAGGGTGGCAATGCATCATGTAAATACTATGTGGACTTCCAGCAAACAGCACTCTTTTTTTAATCTTGCACTTCATCCTACACTTTTCTGTAGCTTGCTATCTTAATCTAAGCCTCTCTGGTTCAGTTCCTCCAGAGAGCATGCTTCACATTCCTAGGAAACCTAGCCGCAACAGTTGTCTAACGTTGCTGAGGTGGAGGTGAGGGCTGGAAATCTAGCTGCTTCTTATGTAAACTTCCAAACTGCCTCAGGCTTAGAGCCTGTTTCCAACCTGCCCTTTTCTGGTTATGGTGCTGCAGCTTTGTCTTTCTAGTATCCAAAGAACAAATCAGCTTCTTTCTCCAGGATAACCCACTGCGTGGCCTCCCATATATATCATCTCTCTCTACTTTTTTTTTTAAGATTTTATTTTTAAGTAATCTCTGCACCCAATATGGCACTTGAACTTAACACCCCTGAGATCAAGAGTCGTGTGTTCCATTGACCAAGCCAGCCAGGTGTCCCTCATCTCTTTCTACTTTGATAAATAATTAAATTCTTACTTTTTCTTTCCATCTTCAAACACTGTAATGCAGAATTATAGATCTCTCATAATTTAATAAGACACGAAATCAGTGTTTCTACTTATGGGCAGAGGCAGCAACATTGCTAAGTTTCCATATTATATGAGAAACTGTTTAAATTCAATGGTAATAATACAGTTCCTTTCGACAGCCAAGATTCCTGAAAATATTGTCTTTCAGAAACTCTAAATTAATAGCAATGTTTACAGCATCCTATATCCTCATATCCATGCTGTGTACTAGCTTTTATTCTAAATATTAATCAAAGTAGTATGGGGGAAAAATAGCATCTTGTTTGACTCTGCATACTTAAAACCCAGAATTGTTATTTTTTTCTGAAGAAAAGAAGAAAGGAAGGAAGGAAGGAAGAAAGGAAGGAAGGAAGGAAGGAAAGAAGGTAGGAAGGAGGAAAGATCTTTAGAACCAAAGAAGAAAGCAACTAATTCTGCTTTCTTGGTGAAATAGGGAAGACTTTATAAAGGAACTGATATTTGACCTGTATCTTGAAAAATATGCCTACTTTTTTAAAAGAGGGGATTATATATCACAAGAGAATGGAAGCAGAAAGGAGATCAACATGTTCAATGAAAAATGAGTTATTTGAAAGGACAAAAAAAGAGATAAAGTATTAGATTTGGGGAAAAGTTAAAAGTTTACATAAATTCAAGGAAGTATTATTTATTGATACTGATTCTACCTTCTTCCTGGAATTTTGTGCCCTCTCTGAATAACATGCATATCTAATGGTCTAGTTTACAAGGAACCCACAAATCCACTTCACAAGAGCCCCAGAAGACTCCATTTCAATTTCACAAGAATTATTACTTAGTAGAAAACTCATAAAAGCATCTTGTTTCATCGTTAAGAATTAGGCTATAGCTGATGGTTGGGATGCACTGTGCACATTCCCCTGAGCATAGTTGACTTCAGCCCACGAACGGTAGGCAGTTCCAAACACAGTGTCAGTTCCCCGTATCTTCAAAGCCTTCTCCTATGCCTCAGGAGGCCACTCAACTGAACCTGGTTCAATCTGCAGAGGAAGGGGAATTAATCCCTTGAGAGCAAACTTCTACAAGTGGGAGACAGGAGTCTTGATAAACACCCCAGCCTTCCTGTCTTTCATGGAGACCACAGGCGGCAGGTTAGATACAGCTCATCACCACAGTCCATGGTGGGACCGAGCTTCACTCACTACAGTGGAAAATCTCAAAACTCAGAGCTGGCTCCTCTACCCTTTTGTTCTCCCACTTTCCCCATTCTTTTCCTTCTGCTCCTTGAAATTTCCCCTTTAATAATTTCCCTATGCCCCATTTCTGTTCTCAGGTTGTGCCTTTGAAGACCTCAAAATAAAGCATATACTTAACTATTTATGTGCCACTACCATTTACTTATTTTTATTAATTCTCCAGAATTTGTGGCATCCTGCCTTTTCCATCTCTTTATCTTAAAAAATTGAGAATAATTTAAAATTATGTGTTTTCTTATTTATTAGCATTGATTACTTATATTAGAATATTCACCATGATACATAAAAGAACACTGAACTAAGAACCAGAAAACCCATATTTTAGTCTTAGGTTTTGTACCAGCTAGTGGTGAGACTAAATGAAAGCAAATGGAGGCGCCTGGGTGGCTCAGTCAGTTAAGCATCCGACTTGGGCTCAGGTCATGATTTTACGGTTCATGGGTTCCAGCCCGGAGTCGGGCTCTGTGCTGACAGCTAGCTCAGAGCCTGAAGCCTGTTTCAGATTCTGTGTCTCCCTCTCTCTCTGACTCTCCCCTGCTCATGCTCTCTCTCTCTCTGTCTCTCTCAGAAATAAATAAAACACTTTAAAAAATTCAAATAAAAGAAAGCAAACGTATCTCTCTAAAAATCTTAGTTTCCCAATTTATTAAAATGCAGGAATTGATACAGAAGATTATTCGTAGGCCCTGGTTTTATGATTCCAGTATATTATAGAGGTAGGCCTGCTGTGGACATGCTGCCAGGGGGCCAGTGGATCATGGTCAGATCATGGTCACCCACACCTGTGGCCATACCTGAGCAAGTTCCCAGCAGCATTCAATCCAAATCTGTCTCTTGTTTGAATAGTTTCCAATGCCCCAATAGCCTGTGGCTTTAAACATACATAGTATTTGATTTGTGTAATCACAGTTAACCCCAGGTTCTTCTCTTTTCTTATATTTTCTTATATTCTTGGGCAACACACAAAGTGACCTGTTTGTTACTCAACAGTGACTCCAAAGGTGAAGTTTCTAGACCAAAGGGAGAGGGACACGAGGGGAGTGGACGGAGCTTAGAGGCAAGAAAGGCTTTACTGCAGGCTGCAAATCATCCCATGTAGCTGGTTGCCAATTCAACCACACTGAAGGCTGGCTCTGACAGGAGGCGTTAAAAGGAGAAAGTAAAATAGTTCCTTTGTTCAGACTCTACAAACGCTGAGGGGAAATTCCTGCTCACAGCAGGTGATTAAACAAGCTTTATTAGAGGCCATTACATGCAGTCACTAGCACTGCTTTGTTGCAATAAAATGGTTCATTTTCCCATTTTCTCATTCTTTAACTTTCAAAAGGTATTAATTAGATTTATCAACAATTTGGTAACTCCAAACTGGCTGCCAGAGTCTTATAAGAACTCTTTTACAAACGGTTCTCTTAAAGCAATAAGAGAATAAATAAAGCTCAGACTTATCCAGCAATTTCCTCCTAAGATAGAGAAGAGCGAATTTGTATCTTGAGGGAAAGTGGTCACCATGTAGCTCAGAATGTTTGGCCACAAGCATGAAATTTCTCCAAAGGCTTCTCCTTTATCTTAAAAGTTCATATGAGGGGCGCCTGGGTGGCTTAGTCGGTTAAGCATCCGACTTTCGCTTAGGTCATGATCTCGCAGTTCGTGGGTTCGAGCCCCGCGTCGGGCTCTGTGCTGACTGCCAGCTCAGAGCCTGGAGCCTGTTTCATAGTCTGTGTCCCCCTCTCTCTCTGACCCTCCCCTGCTCACGCTGTCTCTCTCTCTCTCCTAGAAAAAAAAAAAGTTCATATGAATTTGCCTACTACTCAGTAGTAAACCTCAACTTATATTAATTTCAACAAAATGTACAGAATTATTTGCTAGTTACTTTATCCCATCAACATGTCTAAGGAAGAATAATGTAATTTAGGTTTTATGGTTTTTTTGTTTTTAATTTTTTTTGTTTTATTTATTTTTGAGACAGAGAGACAGAGCACGAGTGGGGGAGGGGCAGAGAGAGAGAAGGAGACACAGAATCCGAAACAAGCTCCAGTCTCTGAGCTGTCAGCACAGAACCTGATGCGGGGCCTGAATCCACAAACGGTAAGATCATGACTTGAGCCAGACTCGGACACTCAACTGGTTGAGCCAACCAGGTGCCCTTGGATTTTATGTTCTGTTCTTGTACTCTTCATCTTTTTACAAGGATAAAATAGAACTGATTCTCTTTCTTCCAATGATCGATTTAAACTGTTCCTGCATCAGAGGAGAGGGCAAGATGGCGGAGAAGTAAGGAGCTCCGTACTTGCACTCGCGCCCATACATCACACAGAAAAGATCTGAAGCCATTGGAAACCTTACAAAACCTGAGAGACTGGGAGAAAAAGGACGCAGAATCCACTGAGAAAGCCTTCTAACGTGAGTGCGAACCGGGGAAGATAAAATCGGGCCGGGATCGGAGACTCCAGGGTGGGAGGCGATCCCCCTCTACCCTCTACGGGGAGTGAGAGGGTAAAAGGAGAGAGTCCAAAACAGAAAAACCTCCACTCGGGGGGAAAAAAACCTCTGCTCGGTGCATAGAAAGACCCTACTTGCCAAATACCTGCACACCAGGTCCCCTCGCGACAACTGGTCCTGGGGGAAGCTGAGCACACAAACTGCTTCTTTATGCCACTCCTGGAGGTTGTATTTCAGAGCGGCGGCGGTGTGCCTGCCGCCATTGTAGCTCCAGGGCGGCTGGGACCCCTGAAAGAGCCGCGCAGACACAGGGCGTCCGCACTCCTGGCTGGCTGGAACTCGAGAGTGAAGGCAAAGAGCTAAAAACTGGGAAATTTGCCTGTGAGTTCGTGTTTCGGGTGACGAGCCATAGAGGAACCCGGTTTTCCTCACTCCAGTGGGCTCGGGCTACGCGGACCCGGCAGGCAAGCCCCCTCGCATAGGCGCCAGCCCGACCCAGAGAAGGAAGCAGTGATCCTGACTCCACCCCCAGAGCTCAGCAGGGAGCCTGGAATAGCCCGAGGGGGTTGTCTGGGAAGCTGTGTCTAAGGCAACTTCAGCAGGGCGCGCGGACTGGGATTTGGAGATTGGAACTGGCCTGTGTTGAAGAGTGCAACCAACTTCGGCTGCGTCCCCGGAACGGGGAGTTGACACGCCAAAAAAAAAAAAAAAAGCGAGCTGCAGCGCGGGGTTCAAGAAGGGACTGGAGCACCGTCACTCTCCTCCCCACAACCGCCAAGGCAGAACCCCGGCCTGAGGCATCGGATCACGCCACGCCCATCCCTGCCTGAGAGGTGCCCTCCTCCTTTTTTTTTTTCTCTTTCTTTTTTTCCTTTTTTTTTCTTTTTTTTGGTTTTTTTCCTTTTTTTGTTTTTTTTTCCTTTTTTTTCTTCATTCTTTTTTCCCTTTCTTTTCTCTTTTTTTCTTCTTCTTTCTCTTTTCTCGCTTTTATCCCCAAAACACTGACCTGATAAACTCTGGTCGCCAGCTTGCTTAAACAATCACAACAAGTCCATTCTGTAAATGTAAATTCTACACCTACCGACTTTTTCAGCTATTTCTCTCAGGAGTAACTAGACTATATAGTTTCTCTGGATAATTCCAGCATCCTTCTCTCACCTATCCAACCATATTCTACCCTTTACCTCTTTGAAAAAAGCTTCTTATCCCTTCTGCCTGTTCATTCTATTTCCAAATCTGCCTCGTCTTGCCCTGCCTTCTCTCTTTTTCTCTATGCTCTTCAACCAGCACTGCATACACACGGCTATTTAACTGTAGCTGGGAAATCCAGGTATATACTTTAAACCGTTCTTTGTCCATCGGTTTTCTTCTTTTTTCCTTTTCTTTTCCCCTTTTTGACCCTTTTATGTATTTTATGCTCCCTATTCGCCCTCCCTCCTCCGTCTTTTCTATTAACTTTTTCGTTTTCCCTCTCACTTTGCATGTTAGTTGAATCAGCCTGTGCGTTTGTGTGCTCCTGCTCCCTGTGTGTCTGTCTGTCGGTTTTCTTTCCCAGGGCTACCTCAAGAAACAAGCTAGAGTACACAAGGTGAAGAGTCCCAAATATCACTACGAATAGGAAAATAAAATAACTAAGGTCCCAACAAGAGTGACCGAGGGATACCATTCAAAAAACAATCTCTGAAAGGATAGGCCCTGGAAAGTCAAAGGTCTTCTTGGATATAGCAGCGCTCATAGAAACAGAGAGCATAACAGGTCTTTAAAACCAACAAGAGCCGGAAAGCTAACTAAAATGACGAAGCGAAAGAGCTCTCCTCCAAAGAAACTCCAAGAAGAAATGACAGCTAATGAACTGCTCAAAACAGATATCAGCAGCATAAGTGAACAAGATTTTAGGATAATAATGGCAAAATTAATAGCTGGGCTTGAAAAAAAACATAGGGGACATCAAAGAAACTATGGCTACAGACAGAATGTAAAATAAAAATAGGCATGAAGAATTAAAAAATGCGATAAATGGGATGCATAATAAATTAGAGGGCTCCAATGCACAGATTGAAGAGGCAGAAAGGAGAATAAGAGATTTAGAAGACACCATTATAGAAAAACAAGAAGCTGACAAAAAAAGAGACAAACTGATCCAGGAATAGGAAAGAAGAATTTGAGAGCTCAGCAATACAGTCAAACGCAACAATATCCATATCATAGGAATCCCAGAAGAGGAAGAGAGAGGGAAAGGTGCTGAAGGAGTCCTGGAACAAATTATAGCAGAGAACTTCCCCGACCTGGGGAAGGAAGTCAATGTGGAAAAACAAGAGGCTCAGAGGACTCCCTTCAGATGTAACTTGAACCGATCTTCTGCACGACATATCATCGTAAAAATGGCAAAATACAAGGACAAGGAGAGAATTTTGAAAGCAGCTAGAGAGAAAAGGGCCCACACATACAAAGGGAAAGCTATAAGAGTGGTGACAGACCTATCTACTGAAACGTGGCAGGTCAGAAAGGAATGGCAAATGATCTTCAATGTGATGAACAGTAAAAATATGCAGCCAAGAATCCTCTATCCAGCAAGCCTGTCATTCAAAATAGAAGGAGAGATAAAAACCTTTCCAAACAAACATAAATTGAAAGAATTTGTCACCACGAAGCCAGCCCTACAAGAAATCCTGAGGGGGATGCTCTGAAGGAAAGGTTGCAAGGAACAAAGATTCAAGAGACACCACCACAAACATGAACCCTACAAAAGATACAAAGACTCTAAACCCACATATTTCAATAATAACACTGAACGTAAATGGGCTGAATGCTCCAATCAAAAGACATAGGGTAGCAGAATGGATTAAAAAACAAAATCCATCTATATGCTGTCTACAAGAAACTCATTTTAAATGGGAAGATACCTTCAGATTAAAAGTAAGGGGATGGAGAAATATATATCATGCTACAGGAAATCAAAAGAAAGCCGGAATAGCTATACTTATATCAGACAAACTGGACTTTAAATTAAAGACAATCACAAGAGATGAAGAAGGGCACTACATAATAATTACAGGGTCCACCCATCAGGAAGAACTAACAATCATAAATGTCTACGCACCGAATATGGGAGCACCTAAATATCTAAAACAATTAATCACAAACAGAAACAAGCTTCTAGATAAGAATGTGCTAATAGCAGGGACTTTAATACTCCACTTACAGCAATGGATAGGTCAACCAGACAGAAAATCACTAAAGAAATAATGGACTTGAAAGACACATTGGACCAGATGGACCTGACGGATATATTTAGAACTTTACACCCTGAGGCCAGGGAATTTACTTTCTTCTCAAGTGCGCATGGCACATTCTCCAAGATAGATCACATGCTGGGACATAAAGCAGCCCTCAAAAAATATAAAAGAATAGAGATCATACCATGCACACTGTCAGATCACAATGCTTTGAAACTTGAAATCAATTACAGGAAGAAGTCTGGAAAACTTCCAAAAACATGGAGGTTAAAGAACACCCTTTTAAAGAATGAATGGGCCAATCAGGCAATTAGAGATGAAATTTAAAAAATATATGGAAACAAATGAAAATGAAAACACAACAATTCAAAATCTATGGGATGTGGCAAAGGCAGTCCTAAGAGGAAAGTACATTGCTCTCCAGGCCTATTTCAAGAGATTAGAAAAAGCGCAAGTCCAAAATCTAACAGCTCACCTAAAGGAACTAGAGGCAGAGCAACAAGAACGCCCTAAACCCAGTAGAAGAAGAGAAATCGTAAAAATTAGAGCAGAAATAAACAACATAGAGACCAAAGAAACAATTGAATAGATCCATGAAACCAAGAGTTGGTTTTTTGAAAAAGTAAACAAAATTGACAAACCTCTAGCCAGACTTATCCAAAAGAAAAGAGAGAGCACCCAAATAGACAAAATTATGAATGAAAATGGACTTATTACAGCCAACTCCTCAGAAATACAAGCAATTATCAGGGAATACTATGAAAAATTATATGCCAACAAATTGGACAACTTAGAAGAAATGGACACATTCCTAAACACACACTCACTACCAAAATTCACACGGGAAGAAATAGAAGACCTGAACAGACCCATAACGAATGAAGAAATTGAATCAGTGATCAAATATCTCCCAACAAATAAGAGCCCTGGACCTGATGGCTTCCCTGGGGAATTCTACCAGACATTTAAAACAGAATTAATCCCAATTCTTCTCAAGCTATTCCAAAAAATAGAAATCAAAGGAAAACTCCCGGACTCATTTTATGGAGCCAGCATCACACTGATTCCCAAGCCAGACAGAGATCCAGCAAAAAAACAGAACTACAGGCCAATATCCTTGATGAATACGAATGCAAAAATTCTCAACAAGATCCTTGCAAATCGAATCCAGCAGCATATAAAAAGAATCATCCATCAAGATCACATGGGATTCATTCCTGGGTTACAGGGCTGGTTCAACATTTGCAAATCAATCAATGTGATACATCATATCAATAAAAGAAAAGATAAAAACCATATGATCCTGTCAATAGATGCAGAAAAAGCATTTGACAAAATACAGCATCCCTTCTTAATAAAGACTCTCGAGAAAGGTGGGATAGAAGGAACCTACTTAAACATCATCAAAGCCATCTATGAGAAGCCGTCAGCCAACATCATCCTCAACAGGGAAAAACTCAGAGCTTTCCCCCTGAGATCAGGAACACGACAGGGATGCCCACTCTCACCACTGCTGTTTAACATAGTGCTGGAAGTCCTAGCATCAGCCATCGGACAACAAAAGGAAATCAAAGGCATCAGAATTGGCAAAGAGGAAGTCAAACTTTCACTCTTCACAGATGACATGATACTCTACATCGAAAACCCGACAGACTCCACCAGAAGCCTACTAGAACTGATTCAAGAATTCAGCCAAGTTGCAGGGTACAAAATCAACGTACAGAAATCAGTTGCATTTTTATACACCAACAATGAAGCAACAGAAAGAGAAATCAGGAAACTGATCCCATTCACAATTGCACAAAAAACCATAAAATACCTCGGAATAAACCTAACCAAGGATACAAGAGATCTGTATGATGAAAACTATAGAAAACTTATGAAGGAAATTGAAGACACAAAGAAATGGAAAAACATTCCATGCTCATGGATAGGAAGAATAAATATAGTTAAGATGTCATTACTACCCAAAGCACTCTACACATTCAATGCAATTCCAATCAAAATTGCACCAGCATACTCTCAAAACTAGAACAAACTATCCAAAAATTTGTATGGAACCACAAAAGACCCCGAATAGCCAAAGGAATCCTGAAAAATAAAACCAAAACGGGAGGGATCACCATCCCAGACTTTAGCCTCTACTACAAAGCTGTCATCATCAAGACAGTATGGTATTGGCACAAAAAACAGACACATAGACCAATGGAACAGAATTGAGAACTCAGAAGTGGACCCAAAAGTATACGGCCAACTAATCATTGACAAAGCAGGAAAGAATATCCGATGGAAAAAAGACAGCCTTTTAAACAGATGGTGTTGGGAGAACTGGACAGCAACATGCAGAAGAATGAAACTAGATCATTTTCTCACACCATGCACAAAAATAAACTCAAAATGGGTAAGGACCTCAACGTGAGACAGGAAACTATCAACACCCTAGAGGAGAAAGCAGGAAACAACCTCCTTGACCTCCACCGCAGCAACTTCTGACTTGACACATCCCCAAAAGCAAGGGAATCAAGAGCAAAAATAAACTGTTGGGACCTCATCAAGATTAAAAGCTTCTGCACAGCCAAGGAAACAACCCAGAAAATTAATAGGCAACCAACGGAATGGAAAAAGATAGTTGCAAATGACATATCAGATAAAGGTTTGATATCCAGAATCTACAAGGAACTCACCAAACTACACGCCCGAGAAACAAACAACCCAGTGAAGAAATGGGCAGAAGATATGAACAGACACTTCTCCAAAGAGGACATCCAGATGGCCAACAGACACATGAAACGATGCTCAGCATCACTCCTCATCAGGGAAATACAAATCAAAACCACACTGAGATACCACCTCACGCCAGTCAGAGTGGCTAAAATGAGCCAATCAGAGAACTCTAGATGCTGGCGAGGATGTGGAGAAACGGGCACCCTCCTACACTGTTGGTGGGAATGTAAACTGGTACAGCCCCTCTGGAAAACAGTGTGGAGGTTCCTCAGGAAACTAACAATAGAACTCCCCTATGACCCAGCAATAGCACTGCTAGGAATTTACCCAAGGGATACAGAAATGCTGAGGCATAGGGCACATGGACCCCAATGTTCATAGCAGCACTCTCCACAATAGCTAAAACATGGAAAGAGCCTAAGTGTCCATCAACAGATGAATGGATCAAGAAGATGTGGTTTATCTATACCATGGAATACTACATGGCAATGAGAAACAATGAAATCTGGCCATGTGTAGCAACGTGGATGGACCTTGAGGGTGTTATGCTGAGCGAAATAAGTCAGGCAGAGAAGGACAAATATCATATGTTTGCACGTATAGGAGGATTAGGAGGAACTTAACAGAGGACCAAGGGGGAGAAGAAGGGGGGAAATGGTGGGGAAAGGGAGAGAGGCAAACCATGAGAGACTCTTGAATGCTGACAAAAACTGAGGACTGGTGGATGTGGGTGGGAGGAGGGTGGGCATGGAGGAGGGCACTTGTGGGGATGAGCACTGGGTGTTATGTGGAAACTAATTTGACAATAAACTATTTGTAAAAATAAATAAATAAAAAATAAAATAAATAAATAAAAAAGTATATGGAAACAAAAAAAAAAAAAAAAAAAAGAAAGAAAGAAAGAAAGAAACTGTTCCTGCATCGTATAGTAACCTAGGAGAAAGACTTCCTGATTAGTTGTAAAGCTTATTTTTGTGCATCTGAAATCCTACACCATGTATAAATATGAAATTCAAATGTCAGCTCCATTATCCTTGCAAGAGAAACCCAAGGATCAAACTTCACTGCTTATCAAGTAAATGTAAAAAAAAAAAAATGGTGGAGGGGGCAGATATTATGGTCTTTGTATCTTCAGACTTCAAAACCCCTATGCTTAGCCACATAGCCTGCACTAGTTGAACAAGCTCAGGAATCATTATTTTGCTGCTAGCATCTGACTTGTCACGACAGAGAGGGCAGGTTCAAGACAAGCGAACAATGTACGACAGAAGATTCATTTCTCTCCCTTTACTTCCTTGAACCTCAAAACTCACTCTCATGTCTTTTCCTTTTATATTACAAACTCATCACTGCCCATTTCCCAGCACATTTTTGTAATTCTGTACCCACCCCATGTTTTCCTGTGCGATAAATACCACCATTTTGGTGCATTAAAGAAAGGCAGAGATACTCCTTTTCCTTTCCCTTTAGCCACTCTCTTTGAATTCTGTATTAATGAAATCATTACATTTCCTTGCCTAATCAATTATTACTCTGCTACACATAAATTCGGTGAGTTTGATGGCAAAAATCTGCCAAGCACTTTGGATCTCACAGAATGGAAACCTCTATATAAATGGCTGCTATGGTTTCTATTAGATGAAGACACTTTAAGGTATGTTTTATTGGCCCATTAATAAATGCCTGGAGTGGCGA
Organism: Proteles cristata cristata; assembly: GCA_017311185.1. Taxonomy (NCBI): domain Eukaryota; kingdom Metazoa; phylum Chordata; class Mammalia; order Carnivora; family Hyaenidae; genus Proteles; species Proteles cristata. The sequence continues at coordinate 449,609 of JAESUZ010005207.1, forward strand.
AGATATCTGGCTAGAAGCCCTAATTTTTGCAAGCACAAAAGATTGGGTTAATGGAGCAATTAAACATACTTTTATGACCCAGGGCTGTAATAATATTGGGGAAAGGTAAGTGAACTACTAAAAAGGAAAGACAACTGTAAATACTGAGAAGGAAGCAGAGGTTTTACTTCTATAAAAGTGATAGAAGAATATATGACAGAATTTCAAACAGTTGTCAATTTATAGGGTACCAAAATTGTTATCTTTATACGTTTTCTTGTCAAAAGAGGTATCTTGTTTTATTGAGGCAGAAGAAATATCAAGTGGAGAAACAGCCCTACAAAAGCAGCAGTGAATAGTGCAGGGGGAATGGCAGTCAAAAAGCGTTTTAAGAAATGGTAGCAGCTACTTGGTTATCAGCTGTTGATATAATAAGCTTCTTTTGAAGCTACAGAAAATGTGAGAGTTTGTTAAACGAAGTGCGAGAGCTGAGAACACCATTAGTGCACGGCCAAGTACTGGGCATCTCTGCGTTCCTAGCAGATTGCACACTTGTGCCATGGTGTGTTTGTTCAGGAATTGGTAATATGCCAGTATTAGTGTACCAATACTCGGTTACAATAGCACTAAAGGTGGTAGAATGATTGGGTCTGTCGGGTAGCTTTTTGACAAAGCTAAGTTGAAGGATAGGGCTCAGTGGAAGATGTACTTACCCTGGTATCAGCATCACGTACTCCCAGAACTTCCACCTTCTCCTTTGCTTTTCTCTTTCCTACGCAGCCTGTTGCGGAGACATCTGGTCTCCCCTCTTATCTGCCACCCTGATTCCTTTGCAGTCTTCTCCTTCCACCATCCAGGCTCGGTGCATTTATTATGATGATCTAACTTCTTAGCTCCTACACCCTGGAAGCTGAGGGTTGCTACAAATAGCTGCCTAGCCATAAAAATCTTGTGGCATTAAAAGTTAGCTGAGACCTCAGGGGAACCTGTAAAAATTTTGCTTCATTTTTTTTCCAGCTTCTTCTCTCAGCTTCTTCAATGACTTTTCCAAAGATTTCTATTCTTTACTCCTTTCCTTTCACTCTCTATTCAAACTCCATCTTCCACACTATCAGAGAAGATATATCTTCTAATTCATGAGTTCTACTTGGCTAACCGAGTATGCATGATCTCTGACCATATTCATCCCCACTGATTACAAACTCTGTGTGTGTGTGTGCGTGTGTGTGTGTGCATGTGTAAACCTTTGCCAGAATCAGTTGTACAAGAGTTTTGTATTCAAAAGAAACACAATTTTTATTTCAAAAGCATTGAAGAGTGATGGAAATCTTTACTGAAATCCCTAGAGGAAATACTAACAGGTTTATAAAAATGCCAAGATGTCCTAAAACTTCCCTAAATTTCCACTAATCATTACAACTACTTGACCAACATCTTTTTTGTGTATTTCTCTAAAAAAACTTGCCTGTGACTTCCTCACCCAGATATGTTAGGATTTCCTCTCTGAGAGGAATACCATGTCTTTCTTTATGTATCTCAGTTTCTCTGTGGAGCCCTCTTCCAATCTGTCACCACCAAAGTTCTCTGTGGCAAGTCATAGAGTAAACAAATACTCCCTCCTGGAATGGAAAGAAAATCGTGAGATGCGTTGAGTATTTGTGCTTCTATATCCACACTTATCTTTGCCTTTTCTCCTCCAGGTAGAAGACAACTAGCTCCTTTCAACTAGTCCTGCTACCTATTCTGTTGACAGTCCTAGAATGTCCCCTATAGTTCTGAGCAATGGGCTATAAATTGGGAGTTCTTATAGCCCCTCTATGGATTCAATAATTTTCTAGAGTGGTCCACAGAGGTCAAGGAAATGCTTAGTTACCTTTACTGGTTTATGATAAAGGATATACTAAAGAATACAGATAGATAGGATATAGCCAGGTAAAGAGATGCATAGGGTGAGATGGATGGCAAAGGACATGGAATTTCATGCTCTCTCTGGGGTACCACTTTCCCAGCACCTCCATGTGTCCGCCACCCCAGAAGCTGTCCAAACTCTGTACTATAGGAGTATTAACTCCATTTTCCTCTCCTCTCCCCTCTCTAGAGAATGGGGATGGAAGGAAGGATGCTGAAAGACCCAAACTTCGAATCACACCTTGGTCTTTCCAGTGATGAGTCCCCATCCAGGAGTCTACCAAGAGTTGCCTCATTAGAACAAAAGACAGTCTACCCAGCACATTCCAACCAAGTTAGGAGCTCTGGGTCAGGAATCCAAATCAAAGACCAAATATTAGAACAAAAGATGCTCTTAGTGCTCTTATTATTTAGGAAGTTCCAAGGTTTAGGAGCTCTGTTCCAGGAACCAAGGCAAAGACCAATATATTCAGTTTTTATAATCTGATCACACACACACACACACACACACACACACACACACCCCAAAACTTATCAAACTGTGCACTCTAATATGTACATTTTATTTAATGTCAGCTATACCTCAGTAAATCTATTAAAAGTTTCATACACTTGCTTTCTCATTTATCTTTTAACCCATTAAAATTTGGTTTCTATCGCTATCACTTTAGAGAAACAGCTTTATTAAGATCTTCATTAATAATTGAGTTACCATCAATCTATATCTATATATTTTAAATCCTTAATTTTACCAGACTTCTCCAGTGCATTTGATTATTATGATAATTTTGCCTTCTTGAATTCCTTTCCTCTGCTGGCTTCTGTGACACTGTAGTCTTCTAACTGTCATCACAATCTCTGAGTTTTTGGTCTTTCTTCTGTATGTACTCCGCTTTCTCTTCTGCTTTCTGAACTGTAACTGTTTCCCAGGATTTCACTGACACCTTGCCTCAACCTAAACATTATTCCTGGGGGCACCTGGGTAGCTCAGTGGGTTGAGCATCCAACTTTGACTCAGGTAATGATCTCACGATTCATGAGTTTATGCCCCACATTGGGCTCTCTGCTGTCAGCGCTTCAGATTCTCTGTCTCCCTCTCTCTGCGCCTCCCTGTCTCTCTCTCTCACTCTCAAAAATAAATAAACATTAAAAAAGGAAACATTATTCCTGAATATTGTCCTCAATTCTGATTAACCCAATGTCTCAAATATGGGGGTGACCCACATCTACATTCCTAGCATGAGACCCGCACTAATCTTCGGAACAGTATTTCCAAATGCTTGATGGACATTTCCACTTTCATTTCCCAAATGAAAGTGAATACAAAAAAGAAAACACTGAAATCACGTTCACTCTTAACCAAAGCCACTCTCCAGGACTAACAGTTGTTGTTTTCTTTAATGTTTTCTTTATTTTTGAGACAGAGAGAGAGACAGAGCTTGAGCATGGGAGGGGCAGAGAGAGAGGGAGACAAAGAATCCGAAGACTCCAGGCTCTGAATTGTCAGCATAGAGCCTGATACGGGGCTCGAACCCACAAACTATGAGATCATGACTTGAGCTGAAGTTGGAATTTAACCAACTGAGCCACCCAGGCACCCTCAGCAGTGTCAGTTTTAAATATTAGAGCCCACCTATCCCCCAGGAATAACCCCTGAGTTATCTTGAGTCATTTCCTCATTATTGCTCGCTTATATTAACTGAAACAGCCTCCTAAGTAACCCCTCTGGGCTTCTAGTCAATTCTCCATCAAACCCATGCTTGACACAGTGGTTGTCATTTCACTCTTCAGCTTCTGAATACCCTTCTGTAGTAAGCACACAGAATACCCTTCTGTGGTGCTTACTAATCACAACATGAAATACAAACACCTTACCGTGGTAATCAAGACGCAAGTCTTCAAAGATCTGTCTGTATCTATTTTGTTAGCAAACGTCTACATTTACTAACATCAAACGGCTTTTAGTTTAACACACGCATCATGCTACCATGTCTCTATTATCATTACCCTCCATGCCTCAAATGCTCTTTTGTATTCTACTTCTCTGGCTAATTACCATGTGTCTGCAAAGATTTACAACAGATTATTCTAAATTATTCAGATTATTATTTATTTATTTTTTTTTTTAGTCGCTTGGTGACTTCTCTATCAGAAGGCCAAGGTGGCTATAAAGCTTGAAATTAGTAGAGAAAAAAAGAAGACTGAGAAATGAAATACTGGTTGAAATGTTGGCAAAGGCTTAATATCTAAATGTCCTTAGAAACAGCTTGAAGATACACCAAACTTAAAGGAAATTAAAGAAAAAAAACTTGAGTCAACATGAAGAATGATGTGGGGTGAGTTCTAATGTCAATAGTACATGTGAATCCTGAAACAGTATGCGTTCACTGAGCTCGGCGAGTTCAGAGATAAGAAATTGATTTCATGCCTCTGTGTACTTTGCATTTTCCTGGGGTTGAAAGAAGTTGAATGCAGGCATGCATAAAAAGCAGAACTATATGTAACCATATAAACTTACTATAAGATACACTTGTTAAAAAGCATGCCTAGTCCTTTCCAGAAGGTACAAAGAGGAAGCTAAAAAAATAATCAACTAATAAGGTTTTAAAGGTTAGGTTACTAGTACACCTGACACTAATATAGCAGTGTATTTTAATTAATTGGAATTAAAATAAGAACTTAAGTGGCTCCTGGCTGGCTCAGTCAATGGAGCATGTGACTCTTGATCCTGGGGTCATGAGTTCAAGCCCCACACCAGGTGTGGAGCATACTTTAATTTTTTTTAACTAAAAAAATTAAAACTTAAAAAGTAAATAATTAGAAATAAAATAAAAGTCAAGTTGCCAGTATCAGTAAAGGTCCATAACTTCTGAGAGTCCTAAAAGATCAGTTTTGCTCTTCCTCAATTAATTTGTGTTCTCATTTAATTCATTTTGACTAATTTCATTGTTGCCATATTTTATTGTTAAGTTTTGACCAAGTTTTGAGAGTACATAAAAATATCTTTTCTGCTTATAAAGAATCTATAATTTAGAGGCGACAAATGCCTTTAGTACCTGCTATTTTCCTATGTTCTTCAGCTAAGTTTAATTCGGTCTTAGATCAGGCTTGTTTAGGATAGTAGAGATATGTATATGCAGCAATGCAATGCAGTTATACAGATTAATCTATTTTGTAAAGAGAATGATATAGGCTGTAATGTAGATTACAGTAGTATTAAAGAAGTAGGATTGTAAAATTATCTGAGTCGGAGACTGTCTTATGGCTAAAAGATGGTAATGTTTCAAAATATGTTATATATTAGTCTTAAGAACAAAGGGGAAATGTCGTAGAGATTGTTAGTGGTTTTATCTGATATCCATTTTCCCCATTTTTCTTATTTACAAAACTCCAATTATATTCTGAGCAAAGAACCACATCCCATAGTCTCCTTTGCAAATGGAGTTGCCAATCAAGAATAAAGGGGCAGAAGATTCCTTACAGTGGGCAATCCCAGGCAAGATTATCCCCTTATCCCCTTATTACCATGTCCTCTTTGTTCTTGCTTCCTGCACAGACATTATTATAGGAACTCCAGCAGACGTTATAGGCCATGAAGAGATCTTGAAAATCACTACAAATTTCTGGCGGAGCAGAAAGCTAGAAGGAACATGCTTCTCTGATGACTGGGGTGTGGTGTTACCATACTCCTGAATTATTTTTACGGATGAGATAAATAAGCCTATGTCTTGTCTAATATTGAGGTTAATCTGATATTTTATTTTATATATATCAAATCTAATCCTTAAAGCATTCATATAAGAACAGGATACCAAGTACAGTTAAGAGTCCAGACATTGACCACAATATTGACCACACTATTGACTACAAGAAACCGACCACAATATTGACCACCATAGAAAGTCAGACATCACCGTCACTGACAAATATCGACATGCCTTCATATTTAGCCTCCACTTTGCAATTATAACTCTTCATTTCAAATGGCTTTACACTTGTTGAATACATAACCTTTAGATGTAACTCTCCATTATTGACATCTATAAAAATCAAGCCGACTTTTCCAAGGAGAACAACTAAAAATTGTAGATTAAAAAAAATCAAGGATATTAAACAAAACAACCTGGATTCAGGGACCTAGATCTCGAGAAGCAAAAAGCACATTTGAGTTAGCCTGATAGAAGTCATTACTTTCCTGTTAGAGATACTCATTTTCCTGAGCCAAGGGGCCGATGTTGATAGACCACTTAGGGGGTTCCCCAGGTGAGATCCCAAATTAGCCCTAATGCATAGAGGGCAAGGAGAGTCCAAAGAAAGAGGCAGACCATTCTGGATTGGTAGGTGGCAGGTTTAACAAGCAAGGGGATTTACATACGAGACTTGTTTAGGGCAGCCACAAGCCCAGTAAATCTCTGCCCCCACCTTCCAGAATCTTAAGTGTATCTAGAGGTCTTCACAGGGTTCAGTCACAGATACTGTCCAGCTGGTTTCAATGATACTTCATTTCTCAAGACTGCATCCTTCAATTGGCTCCAGCTATGGAAGCATAAAGTTTTGTTCCATTTTGTTTTATTGAAGTTCAACAGTCCCATCACCAGAGCAATATTATTTGTAGGCAGAAATCACCACCATGTGACTTGGTGGTGATGGTGTTGGGGCTGGAAAACTAAATAAGAATCCAACTGATGAGGGAGGATAGGCAAGCTGAGGGCAAAGGATAGGCTAATAGCACCCCCACCCCGCCCCAGGTGGGACATGTGTGATATTACTCCGACACTCCTGGCTGCCCAAGAACAGGGAAAGGAAGGAAAGCAAATGGTAGACTGATACAGATCACAGTCTCTCAGGACAGGAGTCTCCTTCAGTTTATAGATAATTTAGTAAACTGCAAGAAAACGGCAATCTTATCCATAGCCTAATCTCCAGAAACATACAGACTCGGTTTCCTGGAGCCCTAGTAGCACCATCATCAAGATGTAAAGGAGTCTAAGTGCTTCCCATGGTGATGTGAGAAACTCAGGTAAATGAAAAATTAAATTCTCCTACTGCCTACAGCCCAGAGACAAGTCTTTGAAATAGGCAGAATGGCCTCCCCCTAGGAGCTCAGCTGCCTGGTTGATGACTTTGCTGGGGGCAAAGGGAAATCTTGGCTTAGCATTATCCTGACGCCCCCCCCCCTCCCCTGCTCCCCATGCCATAGACCCTGTAAGTCTACTTTTAACATAGAAAATTCCTTTGGAAACTTCATTTATCTCACCTCCCCCAAGATAGATGCTGGCCATCATACTCCAAGCTTATGGCCCAACTGAAGGGTCTCATGAGTGATGTTTTACTAAATGGTAATAAATGGTGTTTTCCTAACAGCAGCTAGCCCCTCAAGGACCTGGAAACCTTGCTCCCAAAATGCCTTAGACACTTACTCCATCCCTGACCCCCTCCAAATCCAGGGGGTATATAATTAGTTACCTGTCACAACCCCAGTGCGGCTCTTTCCGCCCACAGGTCCTGTCCCCATGCTTTCATAAAATCACCTATTTGCACCAAAGCCATCTTCAAAGTTTCTTTCTTGGCAGCCAGCTCCGAACCCCACCATCACCCCAAACACCATCACAGCTTCTGCCATCGGTTTGCTTCTGTCACATCTAACAAGACATCCATGCCTCTGTGAGCCTGTTTTCATCTCTACAAAAGGAATTTCATCAAGAGATTACAATAATAGAAATAACAGTGTATTAAGACGCCACAGTGTTATGCGCAAGATCTTCGTACCGTTTCCAGAAATGGCAACACCCAGGGCACCAGGCATGAAAACGGGGGTCCCCTACTCACTCGTGTACACACTGCTTTGGGGGAGGGGCCGGTGCTTTGGAATGTGCCAGAGACTGGAGCCTGGAGGGAATGCGATGATGGTGCCGGCTAAAAGAAGGAAAAGAGAAAAAATAGGGAAAAGAAGAAAAAAAAAAAAAAGGAAAGAGGGAGAGGGAGGGGGAGAGAGAGCGCCCTAGGCTTGGGCGGGTGGCTTCCCAGCTCCGCCCCAGCTCCTGGCTGCGGGCACAGGCCAAGGAGGACTTCAAAACTACCACCGGACTGGCGCCTGGGGCTCTCGGTTGGTTCAGAGTCCGATTTCGGCTCAGGACGTGATCTGGAAGTTTGTGAGTTTGAGCCCCCGCCTCAGGGTCCCCACTCTTGCTGTCCCTCCCCATCTCCAACTTGCTCACTCTGTCTCTCCCTCTCCTTCTCCCTCAAAAATGAATTTTAAAAAAATTAGATTGAAGGACGAGAGGAGTCCCTTTCACATAAAGTCGCGGCGGTCGGGGCCCTGGGCGGGCACCCTGAACGCAGAGCCCTATGAGCGGGCGCCCTGCGTCTCCTGCACGTCTGCGTGCCGGTGGCATGGGTCTGCAAAGCCACAGGTTTTGGGGGCCTCGTCCCTCAGGTGCCGGTCTTAAACTTGAGGTGTCCCATGTGACATAGGAACCCATGGTCCCTTAGGGAGAAGCTTCAAGTTTTGAGCTCCCTCCTACGAATGGGTTGGGGAGCAAGGGGTGACCCTCGCGGTGAGACGGCATCTCAGTCTTTCCTACCTGCTGCCGCGTGCTCTCCCTCCTGTTTGCTGATGGGAAGGGGTTTCTTATGTCTGGCCTAAGGTTTTTTGGGGAGGAAATGATTCCATATAGACTGAATTCAGCGATTCTGTGAGAGGAGGTGAGCTTAGGATCTTCCCGGGTCGCCATCTTGAACCCCAGCGCCTAGCACCTTCTGGTGGGGGTCGGGGGGAGGAAGTGGCCGTGGGAATGGTTTCTCCTGTGCCTCCCCTTCCTCAAACATTGCAGCCCTGTGTTGGTTGCTGTTAATAACCAAAAAATGTACTTTTGCATATTCTGTCCACGTTTTTGTAGTTATTTTGTAGTAGAAGAGTAAGTGTGCTATTACCTTTCCATCTTGTCCAAAACTAGTCTTATTTAATAATTGAATAATTGAATAAATCTTATACTTACTCTGTTTTTTTATTTTAAAAAAAACAAACTTAAAAGGCAGGATTTCAGAATGTATTTTATCTCGTTTATCCCTTTTGTTTTAAATCAACATCTAAAGAAAAGAAGTCTTAGTGAGGTCCCAATATTTCATTCTGCAAATAACATATCAGATAAAGGCTTAGTATCCAAAAATCTGTAAAGAACTTATCAAACTCAACACTCAAAAAACAAATTATTGAAGAAATGGCCAGAAGACACAAATAGACAGCTTTCCAAACAAAACATCCAGATGGCTAACAGATACATGAAAAGATGTTCAACATCACTCATTATCAGAGAAATATAAATCACAACCACAATGAAATACCACCTCACACCTGTCAGAATGGCTACAATTAACAACTCAGGGAAGAACAGATGTTGGTGAGGATGTGGAGAAAGGGAAACCCTTTTGCACTGCTGGTGGGAATGCAAACCGGTACAGCCACTCTGAAAAACAGTAGGGCAGTTTCTCAAAAAGTTAAAAATAAAACTACCCTACAACCCAACACTTTACCCAAAAGATACAAAAATGCTGATTTGAAGGGGCACATGCACCCCAATGTTTATAGTACTGCTATCAACAATAGCCAAATTATGGAAAGAGCCCAAATGTCCATTGCCTGATGAATGGATTAAGAAGATGTGGGAGGGGAATATATGTATATATATTCAGAGTATATATATATTTAGAGTGGAGTACTTATTCAGTGATCACAAAGAATAAAATCTTGCCACTCGCAACAATGTAGATGGAACTAGAATGTATTATGCTAAGTGAAGAAATTCAGTCAGAGAAATATGATTTCACTCATATGTGGAATTTAAGAAACACAACAGATAAACATAGGGGAAAGGAAGAAAAAATAAGATAAAAACAGAAAGGGAGACAAACCAAAAGAGACTCTTAAATACAGAGAACAAACTGAGGGTTGCTGGAGGGGAGGTGGGGGGGGAGGATGGGCTAGATGGGGGATGGGCATTAAGAAGGGCACTTATTGGAATGAGCACTGGGTGTCCTATGTAAGTGATGAATCACTGGATTCTACTCCTGAAATCAGTACTATACTGCGTGTTAATTAACTTGAATTTAAATGAATAAATAAAAAATAAAACAAATACAAAACAAAAAAATAAAGAACTCTTTTAAGTTTGACTTTTAGGGGGCACCTGGGTAGCTCAGTCCTTTAAGCATCCGACTTTGGCTCAGGTCATGATCTCATGGTATGTGGGTTCGAGCCCCACGTCTGGCTCTGTGCTGACAGCTAGCTCAGAGCCTGGAGACTGTTTCAGATTCTGTGTCTCCCTCTCTCTCTGACCCTCCTCTGTTCATGCTGTCTCTCTGTCTCTCTCTCAGAAATAAATAAAACATAAAAATTTTTTAAAAAAAGTTTGACTTTTACTATCTTGCAAATTATCACTACACATAATTTGGTTCATTCTCAAATCTAATAAGTATAATTTTATATTTCCATGTATATATATCCATATATATATATAATTATCAAAACCAGACACTACTCTGATCTAGCTTGAACATACTTACCAAGACATTTCAGGAAACTCTGCCCAAACTGTTAGTTTCACTTTGTTCAGTATTAACATACAATTTACACTTGCCTTGTCCATGAAGATAATGGGAAAGTAAGCTGGAATTGGGAAATGTCACATATATGAGTTTAATGAAGAAAGAAATAAATGAAGCAAGATCTGGGAAGATTTTTAGTAAATTATAGTTGTTTTCTGATTACTGGAAAATGAGTTATTTCATGATCTTCTGTGGAATATTGCCAGGAACCCATATGACACTCAATCACTATATAGATAAGGGAATCTACTTTTAAAAAATAAACATGGAACATTTCTATATGTCCATTCTTCTGGCCCCCTGTATGTTATTTGTGGATTTACCAAATATTATCAAAATATAGATTTCATATCAAATTATAAAAAGTAAATAGCAATTTTGTGTAATGGAAAGATATTTTAAATCTGAATTTATAATCGTTTTACTAGCTGTGTAATGGGCAAGTTACCTAGTCCTTTAATTTTCTGTCCTTCATTATGAAATGGGGATAAAATACTTTTCTGAATGTTTGCTTTGATGATTAGGGAAATATATTTGAAGGCAGCTATTATATTTTAATCTGAGAGGTATGCAAACAAGATGCCTAGCTTATTAATAGTTATCATTCTAGTATTTTGCATGTAATTCATTTGAGTTTGAGTATGTAAGTTGAAGTAGGCACATGCTTTCTTACTAGATTTTTTCCTATTTTGATCTCGGTTGTCTTTAAGCAATGTTTAGTGTCTTCTCTCCTAAAGATTGCTTTACCTAGAAGAGAATATAGAGACTCGGAATGGAACGTGTATCCTATTTCTCTCTTAGCATGACTTACTTTCTCAAAGAAGAGTTCTTTTCCTGTTTATTTTCTTGCTCCAAATAGAATTAACAAAATCATTTTCCTCTTCCCATATTAATACAATTTTCATTCCATGCTGTGCTCTAATTTCTTCCCTCCCTCCCCCTCCCCCCTCCCCCACAGTCCTTTCTCCTTCCTTATGGGATTCTCCTACAATTGTTCCTTACGTGATCTTAAAAAAAACCTTCAGTGCGCTGTGGGGCAGTCTCGTTGGTATCTCTGCAACTTTGGCATCTTTCCACTTTTTCCTTATTTAGTTAGCTGAGTAGTACAGTAGACATTTTCCCCCTCTCCTCACCTCCTTCTCTCCTTTTCTTTCCTCCTTTCTCTCTTTTTAGCTTCTCATTCCTCTTCAGCTACATATGCAATATAAAAGCCTGGCTAGCAAGATCGTATCTTTTATCCTCTGATTTAAAAAAAAAATGCGTCTGGGTGCGTGTGCACGCGTGCGCGTCTTTTTATTGCAGGTTTATCTTATTTAAACTAAAATGTCAACTCCTGGAAGAGGAAAAGCCAGGCCGTCCTCTCTCAATTACATTGTTCTGCAATGAAGAGACTTTCACCAGAAAAAAGAAAAAGAAAGAAAAAGAAAAAAAAAACAGAAAAGAAAAAAGAACTAGGCGGCTAAGGAAAGGCGTCCTTTATTGTAACTGAGCTGGGGTTCCCTCAGCGGTTAAATTGTGCCCAAGAATCCACTTCCTCTCAATCCTTGCAAGCAGTCCAAGCAAATGGACTTAGAAGAGAACACAGCAAAACTGACCGACGAGATGTGTCCTTGAGGCGCCGGGGCCCCAAGGTGGGGCCACAGGCGGACTGAGTGAGCCCAGCCCGGAGGCCCCGGGGCTCTCGCGCCTCCGGGCCCCTGCACCCCTCGCCCCCCGCGCGCCCCCAGCCAGGCGCAGACGGCCCGTGGAGCCCGCACGCGGGAGCTGAGCGCGCGCCAGCAAGGCCACTGGGCATGCTCAGAGCCAGGCAGGTTTGGGTCTGTGGCAGGCAGCTTGTGCATTACACCCGTGCTCGCAGTCCTGGGAGGAGGAGGAGGAGGAGGAGGGGGAGGAGGAGGAGGAGCGCGGGAGGAAGAGGAGGAGGAGCGGCGAGCAGTAGCCGCGACCGCCACCACCAGGCAGAGGAAGAGTTCGTGAGGAGGGAGAGACCCTCCTTCCACTTGGAGCGCCTTGTGTCTGCTTTTGGAAAGAGAGAATACAAGATAAAGGAGGAGACGGAAAGAAGAACGGGGGGAAAAGTGAGGAGGGAGAGAGAGAGGGGGGGAAAAAAAAAAGACGTGAACAGAGAGGGCCGGAGCGTGCCGGGAGCCCAAGGCGCGGGGGCGGCGGTGCGGAGCCAAGAGCGCTGCCGCTTGGGCAGGTGCCGGGCCGCTGCCTGGAGGCGGCATGTGACGCGGCCGCAGCTGCCCGCGGGCGGAGCGCTCTCCGGCCCCGGAGCGCACACCGCGGGGCAAGTCGGTGCCGTCCGGATCCCCGCGCTGCTGGTGAGATCGCCGGCGGTAGCCTCGCTTCTGCAAAGACGCGCGATGAACCGAAGGGCGGCTCCGGGCATGGGCGTGCGGTCCTAGGACACTCGCTCCCGGAGCGCCGACCAGGGGGCGCCTAAGGGACGGTGGACCGAGCGACCCCCGCGAGTCAAGGAGGCGCGGGCGGCCGGCGTGGGACGGTCACCTGGAGCGCAGCGGCCAGGTAAAGACGGTGCTCTCCACCCGGGCGCTGGGCAAAGCGGGTGGAGGTAGCGGCTGACCTGGTTTCTTGCCTGATCGCGTTGCCAAGGGAGGAAAAAGTTTTCGGCCCGGGTAGGAAATGCTTTTACTTTGGGGAATGCAAACAGGGTACTGGGGACGGAGGAGAGCGCTGGTCTGTCGATTTGGGTGGAGGGGTTGGTGATGGAAACTTGAACCGAGAGAGAGCGAGATCTTGTGCGGAGTTGGAGCCCGGGACCCCGGGTGGGAACGCCGGGGTCACAGTAAGTGCAGGGAAAATGACGCGAGTAACAGGAGCGGTAGCCGGGAGAGAGCAGGGGACGCACCCCTAGGCTCTCCTGGGCTTGCTTCCTCTCTCCGCCGAATGCCAGATTTGAGGCACGAAGTGTCCGGACCAGAGGAGCTACTCGGCTTGGTGTGTGCTCGTGCGCGCGCGCGTGTGTGATGTGCGTGTGTGGCCTCCCTCAGATGATTTCCTACCGCTCTTAAGAAAGCTAAAGCAGACACCCGCCAACCTCGAAACAGGGTGGCTTGTTCGGATTGCATTTCAGGGGGCGAAGAGGCAAATTTGGCACTTGGCGTAACACCTGGGCGAAGGTGGGTAGCCCCGGTGCGCATCTTTACTGACCCGGAGTCTACACTCGCGAAACGGTGGCCGTTAGACTGCACTGGATCTCCTCTCTGGAACCCTCCCCCCCCATCCCCCAGAACAGCGTCCTTACAGCTGGGTTAATTTCGGCATGTTTTTAAACCGTGGTGTTGTGGGGGGGGGCGGGGGGAACCGCTGACTCGTGCAGTAAAATGCACTTGTCTTTTTCGCGCTGTGCGTCTTGGAATTGTGATCCTGTTCGGCGTGCGTGTGCATGTGTGCGACTCTCCTAGCACGCAGGTTGGAAGTGGGAGAGGAAGCAGGGGTTTGGGAATCGCACCCATATGGACAGAAGACAAGAATGCAAACATTCATGCGTCTGCAAGTGTTATTTGAAGCTGTCTGATGGCTGTAAGGATATGCTGTGCTCATGGTGCCTGTGTTGCGTTGTCGAAAGGGGGATGGCTCTTCTTAGGAGGTAAATATGTTTATCCGAGCGTTCGTGTTGTTAAGGACACTGGCTATTTCACTGTATGCTTTGCACAGACCTTTCATGTCTCTCTTGGCCTCTGAGTCCCAACAAAACAGATAGTCCGATCTCCTAGTTTGGGTCTTTCCGGGTTACTATTGGAAAAATAATCTTTTTTTTTAAAAAAAAAGTGTATTTGTTGATTCTGTAGTCCCAAATTATTTTATATTGTGAGATCATTAAATTGCATGAAACATTCAGCACTATTTCCTGTGTTTAAAACAATGCCCCTGTATTTACTTGAGAAAGAGACCCTGCCTAAGAATATACACTTAAGAAAAAGGAGAGCTAAACCTAGAAAAAAAATACCAGCAGACAGGCAAGATTGTGGTAGTCGTGTATTAATTTAAAAAAACTGAGGTCTTGCTGTTCCAAATGAGGTGGGATAGATATGGCGTTGGGTGCACCCTCTTGTTATGGGAGCTGGTATTGCGAAGAATATATAGAACATGCCTGCCTTTTCTGTGTGCATTCAACGTGCCACAGAATTGTGGTCTAGATCACACGCTCCTATCCCTGAAGAGCCTATCTGAGATTCTGTTTACATGGTTTGTCTCAATTAGCTTAACGTATCATTAGCTATTGTTGCATTAGAAAGCATGTTATTCTTAAATCGGTTTCCATATGGAAATATAACTTTAGCTTAAATTGCTGACTTAAAATTAATTACGTTACAGGTCCGATTTAGACAGTTTCTATAGGCTGGGGAGGGGTTGCTAATAAGATGGATTTCAACATGAAAATAGTACTACTGAAATGCCATTTAAAAATATTAGCAAATATTTTAAAAATAATAGCAAATATTTATACAAATAGGCTTAATATTTGAAAAAGGAGATGAGATAAAGAGGCTTAGAAAAAATCTTTGAAAATGAGTATATCTTCTGCATGGAAAATTATTGTAAGAGGAGAGTGTAATTCAGGAAAAGGGAAAATGTGTGTGGAATTGGTCTACATATAGAGAAAGACTGATTGTATTATGAGTAGTTTTGCATTAAACCTACATTTGAACTTATTTAGGAAACTTTCCATTAAAGTTTAAAGAAATGTATGAATTGTACATTACCTGATTTTTCTTTTTGGGGGAAAAAAGGGAAATATCACTTCAAAGGTATTACTAATTTCTGAAGATTATTTAGGCATACGGAGTTTTTTTAGGATGCACTTGTTTTCTTCTCCATATAAACACAAATTATTTACTTCCTTGCAGAAGGGGAATATGTTGTCTAAGCTACAGTGTGTTAAAGTGTGAACTTCTTTTAATGGTGTTTTAGCTTTTAATTGCAGGCAACCTGTTGAAGATGAGCCAGGGGGAAAAAATACATGAAATTCACAAAAACATAAAATTTCTTGTATCCCCACAAGCCCACTGAATAGAATGAAATTTCCATGATATAATTAAAAGCAACGTTCCCTTGTGTATTTGCAAAGTGTGAAGTAATAATTTTTTCATATTTGTACCTAAAATTTCCTCTAGCATTTCCTGAGCCAACGTACCGTTCTTGCCTAATAGAGTTGTTAGCATTGGAAGAATTACTTGCCTACTCCTAAATGGCCTGGTCATTGTCAGTGTAACTATTAAGGAACTGGGTCTTTGCAATGCAGGGAAGTTTATATTGAGAACAGCTGTGGTGTAGTGGCACTTCAGACATGAGATGAATGAATGGTGAATCATATGAGGATGGAGTCTCTGGTGGGTATACAGAGAGATGCACCTGCCATTCTCTTAGGGAACCTACTTTCATGGCATAATATATTATGACCCGTAGCCTTGTCCTCACATTGTGGTTCTAAAGCATCAATGAGTAACTGGAAATGTTTTACTTTATGCAATATGTTTGTGAATTGAAAATACATGTTTTTATGGTACAGGAGAATATCAAAAAGACCTGTATGGCTCCAATAAAAATCTGAGCAAATGCTTCCACCATGGTTATTTCAAAAAAATCAGCATCATAAATTGTGCCTTATGCTTAATCCTTGAGGACAGTGCCTCCCTGGATGGCCGTGAAATGGTCCGCTAGATTTTTTACCTATCAGTCTCGTTTAGTCCAGTGGAATCCCTGTCCTAGTTGCCAGTTTTAACAGAACTGAGGGATAGAATTGCAGCCTCAGGGGAAAGTTTTGATTTTAGGGGAGAAAGGTGAAGAGATCATCTAATGAATTTGAAAACAGGCAAAGCCTGCCCAATTGGAAGTTAATTTCTCAAGTCTGACAAGACTCCATCTTTAACATTAAGGAAGGGGTTCTTGTTCAGATCAAATTAAAATCAGACTCTGGATCCTAAATCAGTAGTTAGGCTCTCTTCTCTCCTCCAGTATGCCACAGAAAGGCTGTGCAGTTGTGAAAAGCACCCCCTTTTGCTTGCAGTCTCACATCTGGAGGGCTCCCTTAGACTTCTCCCTCTCCTAAAAAGTGCATATCCTGGGCAACTTAGATCTTCATCAGCACTGTCTTCAAACAAGGAAATGAAGACAGTTTTGTTGCAGTGAAGCTATTGAAAATACTGAATCACGATGGGCCCAACAGTGGAAATGGTGTTCCCTCCCCATGTGCAGGTGGAGGGGATAGAAGTCATCCTGTCTGTGTCGCAGAGTTTGACCATCCAAAGCCATGACGTTTGTGGAAGTGCTTTTCGAATGATCTCTAAGGTACTATTAAATGTGGTGCATGATTTGGACCCTTGATATTATTTGACGTGCAGCACGGAGAGCCAGAGTGCAGGTGTCCTTCTGGCTAAGTAAGTGGCTGCACTTGTGTTCCTTTCTGTCCAGAAGTTCTGGCGGCTTGTCGACTCCCCGGCCTCTGGCAGGCGCTCCTTCCGGCTGGCAGCTCTGTTCTCCCACCTGTTGGAACTTCCTGCTCACGCACTCCTGAAGGCTAAGTCCTCTGGCTGGCACGCACCTTCTTAGACTTCTCTCTGCCGCGGCCACAGCTTCCCACGTTGCCACGGCCCTGGGATCCACTGACGGTGACGGCAAGCCAACAGAAGGAATATTTTAGCTCCTGCCATCATCTTCTCACCAATTGTGCTAGTCTATCCTAAAGCCAGCTAGAATACGAACACTTTGAAGAGGAACAGTGATGGGGGGGATGTGGGGGAATATGATTAGATAAACAGTAGCTGGCAGATGCATGTGGGCTTTGAACTCTTGCCGTCCGCATCCCTGCGCTGTGTGACGCTGGGAGGCTGGGCTTCTGGAGTCTTCAACCAGTGCACTACAGAGAAGGGAGTGCAGGCCCACTGGCCCTAACCCTAGTGAGCTCTAGCATTTCCCAGGCCCAGCAAGCCTCAGTTTCTCTTACTGTTGTCATATTTGCCAAGGCTAGGCTTCTCTCACGTTTGCATTTTTAGTACTAAAGTCTTGCCTGAAAAGACTTTAGCTATGACCTTGGCAGTCAAGCCTCACCCTTGCCAAGAACTTCTCTCCAGGAGCGAGACTGCATTCTTTCTCCTCGTAGTCTCTGATGCAACCCTCAAGTGGACAAACCCCTAGGCCTTAGGCACAGTCACCCTCCTGACAGTGTACCCTTTCTGCCTGAAGAGTGGTACTACTGCCAAGTTCCAACCTGACAAATAAATTCCCCTTGTGTGTCATTGTTGGCAGGATCAAATCTCAGTTCTCCACACTCCTCCTGGCCACTGTAATTTGAGTTGCTGACTATCCACTACAGAATTAATTCTTCATTAGGTCATTTGTTCTGGCCTAGCCCTAGCTTATTTCCTGTCCCTAGTGTTCCCTTGAAATCTGGCACACCGGCTGAGCCCTGACATATTCCACCTTCAGTCACCTCTACTGCAGGAAGTAGTGCTAGTATAGACATCCTGGGGCAGGCAGGATATCCTCCCCCTACTGCGGTTCAGATAAAATTCAGGTAAGATCAAGCCAAAGTAAAATATTGCCACCGGCTTCAGAAAGGATGGGGCTACCAAAAGTCTACTGCAAACGACCATGCATTTATGGTTGTGAGGTGTTCTTCTGCTAAAGCCTTTTACCTTATCACGGGCAGCAATGGCCATGGAATTGGATTCATACCAAAATGCTCTGCCTGTAAGCTTTAGGGAAAGGGGTCTATGGACAGCCTTTGTCCATTTTTTAAAAAAATTATCACTTTAGAGTAGTGATCATTTGTTCTGGAATTGCCCATGAAACCAAGTCTGGAGAGAGAGCCTGTTACCATTCAACTAAGCACCACTTCTTGCCCACAGCCATTTGCTCATCTCGCCAGCTCGTATCTCTAGGGGGGGGCCAGTCCAGTTGTATTTTGCAGAATCCAAGAATCCACATAAATTTCAAATATTGCTGGGTTCTATTTTTCTGTCTATCTGTCTATCTAATCTATCTATATTTATGTGTATTCATTGTGAAGTGTTGTTTATTTTCAATTTTTTCAGTTCGGAATAATCTAAAAGCACAACCTCTCTCATGGAAACTCCTCAAATCCTCTGCATTGAAAAGAAGTTCTCATACAGAGACCCTCCTGTCTTGTTTGCCTGTGATTCCTCACATGGCAATGACACGTGCCATGTGCATTACCTCGTGAGAAGGGAGACATTGAGGAAAACTGGAATTGCCACAGTATCCCTTCAAATGAGGGCCTCCTTTTTTCCTTCCTTACCTCCATATCCACAGCCAACTTCTCTCAGCTTTCTGTGAAAGCAGCTATCATTCTGTTTTCCTTATGGTAAATTATTTTGAACCCTTTAATTCATGTAGTTGTAAGAAAACTTGTCTAAGTGACTATAAGCCACATATCCTTCCTCCAACTCCTGGTTGTGCTCTCTATCTTTAATAGTAAATGTGGTAGTCAAGGAAAACTCAGGTAGTATTTATGAAGTTAACTTCATGAGTGTATAAATAAATTTTAATTTACTTGCTAGAGTAGAATGCATCTATTCATCTGCTTCATCTGCCTCCACTCCTCCCTTCCTGTCTGTCTGTGTATCTATCTACCCATCCATCTATCCATCTATCCATCCATCCATCCATCCATCCATCCATCCATCCATCCATCCATCCATCCATATCTATCTATCTATCTATCTGTCTATCTATCTGTCTATTTATCTATCTATCTATCTATCTATCTATCTATCTATCTATCTATCATCTATCTACTGTCTCTGTGTGTCTGTGTATCCATCTCTGTGTTCCACTTACACATGTGAGTATACATCTCTGTGGTAACTCTCCCTGACAGTGTTCAGTGTTATTTGATGTGCCAGGTACCACAAACATCCTTTTTTGGATTCCCAAGAGGGTGAGTCCAGGCCTGTACCTTCCAAGAGCTTATGATCTGCATATGTTGAGAGCATCTTCAGAAATCTAAGAGTTGGAAGGCGATGTTAGGCATCGCATTGATTTACAATGGCTTGAAACAAAATAAATTTATCCTCTCATGATTCTGGAGACCACAGGTCTGAAATCAAAGTGTGGGCAGGTGCCCAGTCCTTCCCTAGCCTCTAGGGGAGAATCCTTCCTTGTCACCCATAGCCACGGATGGCTGTCTACATTCCTTGACCTGTGACTGCCTCTAGTCTCTGCCTCTGTGGTCACATTGCCACCTCTTTTTCTGTGTGTCTCCTCCTCTGTGTTCCCGTCTTACAAGGATACATGTGATTGCATATACAACCCACCCAGAAAATCCAGAATAAGCTCCTCCTTCTAAAAGCCTTAGTGTTATCATATCTTTTACCATATAAAGTAGTATTTACAGGCTTCAGAAATTAGGATGTGGACATAGATTTTGAGAGGACAACATTCAGCCAGCTATAGTTGTTGTTGATGAACAATATTCTACTTTGTGATTCCCCATTGAATTGTGCAACCTGTGGGCTTTGAGAAATGAATATGCACAAGGTGGTCTGTTCCATTTCAGAGAGCCATGAGCAGGTTCTCCTTACATTGAGCCAAACTCTAATTCTTCCTGTTTGTTTGCCCTCCTAATAATTCTGAGAATTGTGATGAGAATACTTCTGATCTTTCTTCCATAAGCAAATCTTTAAAGTTCAACAGTTTAAAGTTTATTCAACCTGGTCTTTTATGCTCCTTTGAAATTTTCATGTTCATTCTTTTTTTTTTTAATGTTTTATTTATTTCTGAGAGAGAGAGAGGCAACATGAGCAGGGGAGGGTCAGAGAGAGAGGGAGACACAGAATCCGAAGCAGGCTCCAGGCTCTGAGCTGGCTGTCAGCACAGAGCCCGATGTGGGGCTTGAACCCACGAACCGTGAGATCATGACCTGAGCCAAAGTCAGATGCTTAGCCAACTGAGCCACCCAGGTGCCCCTCATGTTCATTTTTAATATTTTCATTCACCCTCAGTGCCTAGCATCCAACCACCACCCTCCACCCCCAATTTCACTACCCTCTGACCCTAACCTTTTGCTCTCTGACTTCCATCCTCACCAGGAGAAAAACCACTTTACCAAAAGTCACACGTGACCTCTCAGTCATAAAACAAGTGGCTCTTTGCCACGTGTCTCCTTTAATCTTTTAGCAACACCTGCACCTCTCTTTATTTTCAAAGTACTATATTTCCCTGACTCTCCACTCCTGTGGTTCCTCTGCCTTCTCTCAGCTTCCCCACCCCATCTCGTGAGCAGCGTAATGTTGTCTAACAATTTTTCTTTGGTTGACTCCCATGCCTTCCTCACCCCCTCCTCCTTTTGTAACTACATTTGGTTTCATGGCTTCCAATGCCCTCACACCGATTTCATGGTCTCCACGCCCGGCTTGGCTTCTGGAACGAGCATTTCCGTGAGCTTGCCGGACAGCACAGCCTTCATCTGTTTCCTCCTCATCCTGCTCCTCTTCGATTTCCTATTTCTATAAATAGCATGACCATAGTACAGCTCAAAATGTCTGAGTAATCTTGATTTATTCTTTTCCATTGCCTCCCACATTTAGTCAGATGCCAAACTGTAATAATTCAACCAAGTAATAGCTGAAACCTCTTGGCTTCTTTTCTTCTCTATCACCAGCACCTTGATTTATTGCTTTGCCAACTTTCCTGTGCATTCAGATCACATAGAGATCTTGGTAGAACGCAGACTCTGACTGGGGAGGTCTGGGCTGGGTCTTGAGAGTCTGCAGTTCTAACTAGCCCAGGTGATGTGGATGCTGATGTGAGTCACCTTTCTCGTCCACTCTCTGGGCTTCCCAGATGATTTCACTGACTGTGCCCTCTTCTTCTAATCCATTTTATACAGATCGCTTTTATTGAAGACCCAATCAGATCATTTTTTTTTCCTCCTATCCTCACAAAACTTCTTTGACATCCCCTTCTGTTATTATTGAATGACGATTAAATCGATCTATCAGCATTCAGCTAGCACTCGACTTGTTCCATGGCTTGGATTTACATTTTAAATTCAATCCCAAGTCTCAAGGTCGGTCGCCTTTCCCTTTACCCTTAGCACTTGCTGCTCTGTATCCGCTCTGCCATTTTCCTGACTTTCATGTGTTCTTAATGCTGCATAGAATGCCCTTTCTTCCACATCCTCATGGGCTCGGATTTTAGCAGTTTGTCAAGGACTGCTTGAACTGACATTTCTTACCACAAATTCATCTTCTAGTACTTTATCAGACACTCAGTTTCATCACTGGTCTCATTTGCTTGTGTGTGTGTGTGTGTGTGTGTGTGTGTGTGTGTGTAAATTATTTCAAGTCCTGGAGTGTGAGTCCTTTGAGGACACCGTGTCTTGTTTGTCCTTGATTGCCCTAAAGTACCCAGCATGGAGTCCTCCTGTAAATGCTCAGGATACTCATCGACATAGAAACTATGTAAGTATAGTGTATTTGTTGCTTTCTCGTTATGTAAGCCATAAGGATTACACTCAAAATCAAACTTCACAACAATATATATGATGTTAAATGTGAAATCAAAAGTTCATCATGACCCAATGCCCCCTGAAAATCATGGTTAACAATTTGATGCAAAATCCTTTAATACTTTTTTTTTTAAAGCAAGCTCTTCAACCAACGTGGGGCTTGGACTTATGACCCCAAGATCAAGAGTCACATGCTCTCCTGATTGAGCCAGCCAGGTTCCCCAATCCTTTGATATTTTTCTATACACATCACCACATTTACTTTATACAAAACTGAGATAATAATAGATTTTTGTGACCTGACTTTAAGTGTAAATCTACCTCTCCATGTTTTTTTTTTTTTTTAATTTTCAATGTATTCCAAAAGATCCACTGATTTCACTACATAAAAATCAATCCACTTAAGATTGGTATAGAAATACGTTTGCTTTGAAATTCTGATCAGTTAAGCGCGTCTTTATTCAGCACTTTCTCTGCCCACAGGATTAGACACTTTGGATTTGTAAGAGCAAGATATAATACTGCCCCAGAAGGCACAAGCTATTCACGTCCCTCCAGGCTAACGTTGGCCGGTAGACTGGTGGTGATGGAGTGGCCACTCATGTTTGATGCCAGATTACAATCATCGTGTTTGATGACATGTAATTTTAGATAGCTGAATTTTATATTGAAATTTAAACTTTAACATACTTTATTTTTAACAGTTATTTTAGGTTTATTTTTTATTTTTTGAGAGAAAGGGAGAGAGAGAGCCTGCATATGTGCAAGTGGGGAGGGGTAGAGCAAGAGGGAGACAGAGGCTCTGAAGCAGGGTCCCTGCTGACAGCAGAGAGCGTGATATGATGCAGGGCTCCATCTTACCAACCATGAGGTCATGACCTGGACTGAAGTGAGACACTTAACCCACTGAGCCACCCAGGCGCCCCTACAATTTCACATACTTTAGATCTGTAAAAGGCAGATGATTTATTTTGAATTCTGAATGTGGATATATTTAAGACACACGCGGGGCGCCTGGGTGGCTTAGTCGGTTAAGCGTCCGACTTTCGCTTAGGTCAGGATCTCGCGGTTTGTGGGTTCGAGTCCCGCGTCGGGCTCTGTGCTGACTGCCAGCTCAAAGCCTGGAGCCTGTTTCAGTCTATGACTCCCTCTCTCTCTGACCCTCCCCTGCTCATGCTCTCTCTCTCCTAGAAATAAATAAAACATTAAAAAAAGTTTAAAAAAAAAAAAGACACACGTATATACATATATTTGTTTTTGTTTCATGAATGAATGTAACCTTGGCTTAAAAAGCCCAGAAAATCTTTTTCTTTTCCAGAAAATCTTTAACAAAGATTTAATAAAATCATGTTGTATGTTTAACAAAGTGGAATTTGGATAGAGGAAGTGCAAAAAACCAAAACAACAAAAGAAAACAAGAAAAAACACAAAAATAACCCCCCCACAAAGTTATATGAGCTGTGTTTTAGCATGCCAATACATGAATGCACAATAGAAAAGATTTGTTGAAATGAAAATTCCTATAGAAGTTAAAATCCAAATTCCTCTAGGAATTTTGGAGAGGCAGCTCTTAATAACGACAAACGTTTGTTACTGCAACCATCTTTGTCAAGTTTTGAAAAATCAGCTTTGTGGTTGAATTCTGGAAGTTCGTTTGCCTGGGTAGTGGGTTGGGTGGAGCATGTTGGGGGAACCTACAGGTGTCAGCAGAGCTGGTCATGTCTCACGAAGGAAAAACCTGGAAGCAGAATGCCAGAAAATAAGGGGCTGATGCTTGGAAATGTAAGAGGCTGCTGTTCGTGAAATATGAAGAACATTTCTAAATCTTATGTGTTCTATTTGAGGAAAATGAGGTCCCAAGACATGGAGTGCTTTACCCAAGGACACAAACTTAACAAGCCTGAGTCTTCGTACTGCCCATCTGGGTGTCTCTCTTCTCCCAGGGAGGGGTCACCCACCTCCTCTGTGTGTGTGTTCTTGCCCCTGGAGATCTCAGCTGCACTTAGGGATTCGGCGACAGCACGACACCCATTTCTGGCACTCTGTTGGACATTTCCACAGAGAGTATCCACCAGGCACCTATCATGCCCTGTTTGGACAGTGGACCCCATCACCTTTCTCCAAAATGTACCATTCTGCCTGTTTTCCTATGTTAATTGGTTGCGTCAGTCACCCTAGGATCTCAGACTTGACCTTTTGCACCTGAATTTTCTTTAAACCCTCACTCTGCACTTTCAGTCTCCACATCCTAATAGATTTTCTTGAGCCATCTCATCTGTTCCTTCCCACTGCCTTTCCCATCTCCCCCTTACACTGGGCCCATGGCCTTGACGTGGCTCCCTGCTTTCATTCTGCTTTGGCTTCTCCCTGTTCTGTAATAACGAGGCCAAAGTCATTCACATTTGGCTCTACACAACTGTCCATTCCACCTTCCTCGCCTCCGTCTGCTGCGGCACTTAGGTCACGTCCACCTGCGGGAGAATCCTCACACGTGCCTCCATTCTCCTCCCTCCGGGTTTCTGTCGAGACTTCCTGACGCTCCAGCCCTGCTCTGACTGGGAGCACGCCCACAGGTGCCAGAGGCCTGCCTCCCTGGACAAAATGCACCTTTTCAGTCCCCATTCAGTCATGAGTCCAAGCCCCACACTTCAGCGTATCGGTCCCATGTCCGCTATAACATCTGGCACACTTGTTTGCCCTAGAATAAGTTATGTAAATGACAGTCTTTTCCTTTAGATTTGTGGTGTCTCATCAGGAGCCACCATTGTTTATTTCTCAATGCCTGGAACTTTACACAGTAAAATCTGAATGAGAAGCTCACAAAATATGTCCCTGTATGGGCAGAGATTTTTATGTGATGTTTTCTTCACCAACATATCCCATGGGCCAAAAGCAGGGCCTGGCACATAATAGACTCTTGTTACATACTTGCTGTTGAGTGAGTTCTCTTTTACTACTCCTCTTGGTGGGGGTGGGGAGGGGATTAAATCTGAGGTTTACCAGTTTTCAGTGTATCTTGATAATGACAAAATAGTGTATATATTTATAAACAGTAGCAGTTCTCAATGAGTGTCATACAGAACTTAATAGAATTATCCCAGGCCAGACCCAGAGTTTCCCCTGCTTGGAGGCTTGTCTGTGTGGATATCACAGTTACACTGGGGACCCTAACATTTTGAGAGGTGTAATCCTCTCAGAAAACCACCTCCAAACACAGCTCCTCTCACCAACTAGTTCTCATGGTACTTTTGAAGTAGCCATTATTGGTTGATTATAAGCAGCCAGTTCTCATGGGGATACTTGTAACCACCGGGAAGGCTTAGAAATGGTGATGCGCCTAAAGCCATTCGTAGCCCAGGATCGAGTGCCCCAGAATTATCTGGGGTGATTGTTAAAAATACAGTCTTGGGGATTGAAACCAGACCAGCTGAATCAGAATGGAGCCAGGTTCTCTCAGCCTGCATTTCAAATAAATGCCTTGAAGGATACTTCTGCTTGCTGAGTTTTAAGACCCACTAACTGAAGAGTAACAGCGAGCAAGAGGGAGACAGAGATGGAAAGAGATTGAGAAAGAAACATTTTCTTTCTTTCTTTCTTTTTTTTTTCTTCTGTGTAGATTCTGAGTAGCTTGGTTGGCAAGGGGTACATTATCTTAGGCTGTTCTCTATGGTAAGATGAGTCATGTTTAATTTAGGGTGTTTCTCAGGCTGTGAGGAAGGGTGGAGTGCTCTTTTCCACTGCAATTTAAACACAATCGAGCAAGGACTGAGATCTCAGGTGTAGAAATAAGACGAAACTGTTTGCATCAAATGTCTTCCACTGTATCTAAATACGGTGTTGTATTTAAAAAATATGGATATTTGTTCATAGGTGGTATTAAAACAGAAGTTCTGATCTCAAATACAGGCAGTCCTCAACAATTTTGTTTCTTGATTTTTATTATGGAGCTATTATAAGCAGACCATATATTTGCATGTATATCATGCTATACTTAAGGATTACCTTTCTGAGACAGTATATCACATATATATATTATTGATATGAAGACATAATGTCAAGACATTGAGACAAAATAGTCTAAAACTGCTACATATGTGCATAATAATTCAGTTATTATGAATATTCATAGAATAGGCATAGATTAGTTTTGCTCATGGATTAAAAGGCATTCTATCTAGGTCATCTAGAAATAAAGAAGTTTTAAAAAGCATATATAATACAATTCTTAGTACCTCACAAGTTTAAAGTATTCTATTAATTTCCAAGAGAAATAAACAAAATTATCAATCACTCTGTTCTGATCTCTTTCCAGTTTCTCTACTGGCCATTCACTAGTTCATTAAATTTATCAGGTTCCTAAATTGTTTCAGGGGCTGTTCTATGTACTAAAAATAAAGGAAGAAATAAACAGGGCAAGATGATTTCAGGAAACTTCTATTTTTGTGAAAATCCATAGAATCCATTGGATCCCAAGGAGTTCTAGATAGGCCTGCCCTAACTTGAGGTCAAGGTCGGAGAGATATGGGTATTGCAGTAACATGACCAGTTAGATGTATGACCTTCCTAAGCTTGACTTTTCCTCTATCTTTTAAGCTTAGGGCTTAGATTGAATTTTTCCCCCCCAAAAATATATATGTATATATTGACTGTTTTCTAGAAAAAATAGGCTGCTGATACTGATTTTTGCCACTAGATGGCAGACATCAGCATTCATGTCCAATGAATGGGTCAAGTCTTGAAAAATTAAAATGAGGTTCAAAAGGAGTCACTCGATACAGGAAAATGTTGTTAATTCCATGGGAGTGAGAGGGAGGGGTTGCTGTTATATTCCATAGATTTTGTGTTTTAAATATGGCCATTCCTTAATCTCCAGCATTTAGTTTGTTGTTTTGTTTTGTTTTGTCGGCATTTTAGTCTTTAATGTGGTTACCTACCCTGTTTCTTTCCAAACACAGGACAACTTGTTTTGAAACCTGTTTGGAAAGTTACATATATTGCTAGAGTTGATATATAAGATAATTATATTAACCTTATAATATCTAAGTTATGATATAGTAAGTATATGAGATATAAGATATTAGCTAGAATAGAAATTCCCTAACATACTTTAACAGTGTTTATTATATATGAAAAAAAGTTAAAATATACTTTGCCAGTTGAAACCTAGAGGAACACATTTGGTAGCTGTAAGGAGTGGGCTACTCTTCCAGATATGTGAGAAACAAAGGTTTCGTGTGTGTGTGTGTGTGTGTGTGTGTGTGTGTGTGTGTGTGTGTGTGTGTGTAGTGACAGAAGAAACAAAGACACTAGAAACCTTAAGCCTGACTACCTCATTTGATCTACCATTGGTTACAGGAATCCAAAGAAAATGAAATATAAACAGAAGTTATATCAGGCAACTCGTATGTGTAAACCAAGATTAACACTACCGTTACAGAATAGAAAGCTAGCCCAGATCCTACTAACAAGGATCCCACCTATCTATCCTCTTTTTAGCACAGAAATAACTAACCAGGGTCTCCTGGGTGGCTCGGTCAGTTAAGCCTCTGACTCTTGATTTTTGACTCACATCATGACTGTGAGTTCAAGCCCCATATCAGGCTCTGACAGCCCGAGCCTGCTTGGGATTCTCTCTGTGCCCATCTCTCTCTCTCTCTTTCTCTCTCTAAAAAACAAATAAATATTTTTTAAAAAAGAAATAACTAATCAAAGCATGACATTCAGCATGTCTTTTAGAAGACTGAGAGTGCCATCTTGTGTGTTTTCCAAGTCCAAACCAGGTTTTAAAGTAGTGCCCACCGACTCTTTAAAATTTTAGGAAGCTCATACCAACTGTAGATGCTGTTTTTGACTTCCAAAGCAGCTTGGAAATGATTGTTTCAGGGCAATGGGGTTCAGGAGGGTCTATAAAAATGTGTGGCAAAGTCTTGCCCTTAGAAATGTGTTTATAACCTATAAAAATGTTAATTTGTAAAATAGAATTACCTGAGCCAAGTTGTTCTTGGGATTCAAAGAGTGGAGAAGCCAAATATTTTTTGGAGGGATTCCAGGAACTTCTTAGTTAAAGGAATTGCACTTGAGAAACACTTAAAAGAACCGGTAAAGTTTAAATAGACAGACATATAGACACACAGGGTACACTAATTAACCAAAACTTACCTTACATGTGAACACTCTTTGCTATTTTTTGTCTGTATAAGGAACATTCCATCTCAGAGTCTTTGCACCTGTTATTCTGTTTGGAACACTCATTCTGGAAATCTATACAGCTTGCTTCTGCACTTATTTTAGGTTTTTCTCAAATGTCACTAGATCAGGCCAACATTTTGTGACCATCTCATCTGAAATAGCATGCAGTCTCTTCCACTATTCACTGTCTCCTCCAGCTCCTGTCCTTTTCTTCAGAGTATTTATCACCACCTGATATCATGTGTATTTATTTTTTTCACTTATTGTCTGTTTATAATTAGTGCAATATAAGCTCTCTGAGACCAAGAACTTAATGTTTTTTAATTGCTAAATCTCCAGTTCCTAGGACACTGCCTGGCCCACCATAGGCTCTCAACAAACAGCAAGTGAATAAATGAATACTCAGTGTCACTTTTGCATTTTTATTGCATAAACAAAAACCGACAAATCTACCCCATATGGTCCTTTCAGCTAGGGCTTTTTTCTTTGGTACATCCATATTAAAATCATCACTCATAGCATCATTTACAGTAAATTATAGGATCATAGATGTGCAGAACAATGAAGTAAACTAACACATTCACTCAGATTTACCTGATTATGCCTAGCCTTGTTTCCAATAGTGTTATTTCCCATATTTTCCCATTAGAATTACATGAGAGAAGCAACTTGCTACCTTCTAATTTTTTTAAATTTTATTTTCATAAATGCTCACTTAATTATGAGCTTATACACTGAAAAGGAAGTCAAGAAATTCCTCGGGTTATAAAATAGAAGAGGAAGAGGAAGAAGGACTTTTTTGAGTTTGGGATTCTGTGGCATAAGTAGGAAATCACCAGTGAACCCCTACTATGTGTCACTCTGCACAATGTGACATACGTCAAATGTGTGCTGGCCCGGGTTGCTCGTGAAGTGCCACAAGATACTTAATTTTCTACATTATTTAGCTAATAAGTTTTCTAGCAGTTTGATTATTCTGAGGCTCTTTAAAATAACAAAGTATTAGACTCTATTAGGTTTTTCACAGCAAAATCTAGGTCTTGAAATATTGCCAAACATACTTGAAGATAATATATTCTATTTTTTCATTCATCAGATTTTTTTTTTGAGCAATTGCCCATGCCAGAATGCTGTTCTTCGTCTGAGATACAGTGATGCCAAAAAAAGACAGGGTCTTGCCCGAAAGAGGAGCTTGAAGCTTAAGTGGATCAACTAATTTTTCTTGCTATTGAGAAGTAGCTTTAAAAAATATAATTAATATAATATAATATAATATAATATAATATAATATAATATGTAATCTCACTTGAAGGGTGCTGATCTGTGGGCATCACCATGCAACTGACATTCCTAATACTTTAAAGTTTGCTCTGATGATGGTGAGATAGAAGGCACTCCCTGGAGACATTCTTTTTCTGCAACCTGGAGATCAAAACACACACACACTCAACTGTATGAACTATCTTAGCAGCCCCCAGAACTCAGTTGGTGCTGAATTTCTCCCATTTCTCAGGTCTTTGAAACCATATGTGTAGGTGAGAACTTTTGTCTGGGCTCTGAATCAAAGTAGGAGACAATGCTTGTACAGGCGTGGCTTCAAAGCAGTTTGGAAGTTAGGAAGATATTTTACTGGGATCACATAGAAGCTGTTGTCCAAAAGAATTTGGGGTTGTCACAAGCTTGGCCTCTCGATCTCTACAAGGCCAGTGAGATGCTTGGAATTGGTATTAAGAAATTCGTTGAATAGAGAATATCTTTTGTTAAAACAAAATCAGTGATTTAGCTACTAGAGCAATTTTGATTTGAAGGTATCTTTTGCTCTAACATTTTAAGGAACATTTGTTATCAGGTGGCTAATATTAACCTTAAAATATTTTTTGTTGTTGTTTTTTAAAGTTTTTATTTTATTCTTATTTTTGAGACAGACTGCCAGTGTGGCAGAGGGGCAGAGAGACAAGGAGAGAGAATCCCAAGCCGGCTCCACACTGACAGTGGGACTCGAACTCACAAACTGAGATTATGACCAGAGCTCATATCCAGAGTCAGGCGCTTAACCAGCTGAGCCACCCAGGCATCCTAATCCTAAAAATGTTTTTAACTACAAAATGCTCTCCTGCTCCCAGAATTATAAGGTCCTTGTCAATTTTTAGCAATTCCCATTCTGAAGTTCTCCAACCATTATTTTTCATCTTAACCTTCTTTAAATTCAGTGTTTCTTATCTGGATTTTTTTTCTTTTTTTTTTTTTGGTCCTAATCTCTCTAACCCATGAAAATTTAATACCATACAATCACTATCTATCTCTCTAAAATGTGCCCATTCAGGCATTTGGAAACCATTGGAATCTCTAAAACTTTTTTTCCCCCTCTTAAAAGCCATTTTTACTCCCTTGGGTAGGCCCTTGCATACTTTAATCATTTTCCAGGACGGTATCAAGGGCAGAAGTGATTCTGTGGCCCCTCACACCTCATGGTGCCTTTAGTCTCTTTGTTGGTCCCCAGAAAAGTTCTGTACCACTGACATGATTCTCTCACGGAAGCACACTGGATCCCTTCTTCACCATCTCTCTGCTGGAATCGTCTGCTCCCTCAGGGCTCATTCTAGAGTTGACGTATCTGCTGTCCCTAAAGATGAATTTCCAGTAAAACACCTACTACACTCTTGCCCCGTAGTACTGGGTTTCTGAGAAGTCAAGATCAGTGTGTTCTTCTGAGGTGCAATAAGAAAATCCAAGCACCATTTTATTTATTTTCCAGCTTCTTACTGCTTTTCTCCAGCTCCACTGCTGTGGGTGTCCTTAAATGTGCTTTGTTCTGCCTGGCAAATCTGCCTGTTCTCACCACCCAAGTTCAGTTGAGATAAAGGGCAGCCTAGATATAGCCACTCTGTTTTGTTTTCTTACACGATTTACACAGTTGTTGCGTTCCTGTGTCATCAAAGAGTTTTGAAGCTTTTGTAATACCTCGGTCCTTCAGAAAGTCGCATGGTTCCCAAGGCTGTGATCAAGTGATAGCAGTCCTCTGTGCCCTGCGCCTCCCAGCTTCCCAGCCATGAGAGGCGAGCGTTTTAACTCTTTAGGCTGGGTTTTTCCTTGCTTATTTACTTCCATATTTCTAAATACCATGCTTTGACTGCTGTGTCTTACTTTTTGGCTTTTATTTTTTTAATAACATTTTTAATGCTTTTTAAAAAAATTTTTTTCCCCAGGAAAGAGAGAGAGAGAGAGAGACAGTGTGAGCAGGGGAGGGTCAGAGAGAGAGGGAGTCACAGACTGAAACAGGCTCCAGGCTCTGAGCTGGCAGTCAGCACAGAGCCTGACGCGGGGCTCGAACCCACAAACCGCGAGATCATGACCTGAGCGAAAGTCGGACGCTCAACCAACTAAGCCACCCAGGCACCCCTAATGCTTATTTTTCAGCCAGAGAGAGAGAGACAGAGCATGAGCAGGGGAGGGGCAGAGAGAGAGGGAGACACAGAATCCGAAGCAGGTTACAGGCTCTGAGTTGCTGTCAGCACAGAGCCCAAGGTGGGGCTTGAACCCATGAGCTGTGAGATTATGACTTGAGCTGAAGTTGGCCGCTCAGCCTACTGAGCCTCCCAGGTGCTCCTTATTTTTTGACTCTCAGAATTTACGTCCTACTGTTGAAAACCTCTTTCCTTATACTTCTGAGAAAAAAACACATTAAAAATTTTGTTATATTAATATTCAATATTAACGTGTTTTACTATTGAACCATTTAGTGTACTTTTTATATTTTCTCTTTTTGTATTTTTTTTATTTTCTAGGAGTTAATACCTGTCCCATGTTCTCCCTTCCTTCCTCCCTCCCTCTCTTCCTTCCTTTCCTCCCTCTCTCCCTTCCTTCCTCCCTCCCTTCCTTCTCCCCTTCGTTCCTTCCTTCCTCCCTCCTTCCATCCTTCCTATCCTCTTTCATCTACTCAGGAACCTTCCAGAACTCGTTACTTTCTAGACCTGCCATATATCTGTACTCTTAGAATTTTCCATCACTCTACTCCTCCCTGAATTACCCTTTTTCTTCAGAGTTCCTCAGTTTTATTATCTGTAGTGTGAGAAGGATAATTACTATCCCTTGTCTCTTCTAGTTATCAGGAAGATTAAACTGAGTATATGTGTAAGTACTTAACTAGAGCTTGCACATAGTATGCTCCGCCAAAAGACCGTGACTGTTATTATCCCTGCTATATCTACTGTTTTGTTGTTGTTTTTCTATTATTATCTTACCTGACTTATCACCAAGTTTGTATGAGACGATGTGAATAGAGTAGATTATTGTAGACTAAGAGTCTTGCAGAGTGATGATGTAATGATAATTATTACAATTACTATTAATGGTACTGCAGACTTCTTTCACAGGTAAATCCGAGCAGATATCTCCGGGAGGAGAGTCTGGCTGAGGGTTGCTGGTTGACCACTGCTGTCCATACCTCCCTGGTACTCTGGCCCTCATAAGAGGCCCATTACCTGTGAGAGTTGGAACTGAACGATAATCTGAACTTAAATGAAACCGTCATGTCTTTTAATAGTCTTCTACATTTTTTGTGAACTTCAATCAACTACTGCAAAATTAATTTGAATGAAACTGTAGAACATAAAAGCATGAGTGGCTATGTTGAAACAGAACTCACTTGTACAGGTTATTTAGTTCATTAAAGGGAAGGACTCAAGGAGCCTGGGTGGCTCAGTTGGAAAGCAGCCGACTTTGGCTCAGGGCGTGATCTCACGGTTTGTGGGTTTGAGCCCCGTGTCGGGCACTGCGCTGACAGCTCAGAACCTCGAGCCTGCTTCCGATTCTGTACCTCCATCTCTCTCTGTCCCTTCCCCACTTGCACTCTGTCTCTCTTTCTCTCTCTGAACAAAATAAATAAACATCACAAAAAATTTTAATAAAGGGAATGACTCAAAAGTAAGTGGATTTAGATGTTGCTGTGAAGTTCGAGTAGTTTGGGGGATAGAGAATACACACACACAGACACATAGGCACACACTTTTTTAAAATAAAGAAGTAAGCATCAGCTAGTTTCCTATTATTTCCATTGCAGATGTTTGCTTGGGTGGTTTTAAATCATATAACGATATCAGAATAATATAACACAGATGGTGACAAGAAATGAGGGTTCTTGGCAAGAAGAATTTGAACTTCAGACGTTCCTAGGACCTCGTCATTTGTGGAGCTTCTGTGGTAATTTTGTGAGCAGTCCCTGAGTTTGCGATGACTAATAGCGTCTCTGTAACTTAAAGTCCAAATGTGTTTGAGTGAACGTAGGGGCACTGGCTCACCTCATCACTGCTGTGCTCTGTTCTGTTTTGTTTTTCACTGCTGTGCTCTTTGTTTCATCTAATCCTTGATTTCTTCTCTATTCACAATTAATTTTGTGCTGAGCACACATGCTTTGTGACAGCTGAATACTTGTCTTTGACGTAAATCAAAAGAATAATTCCATAGTGAATCCCGCAAGTGGCTTACCTTTTTTTAAAAGGGGTTCATCCCTTCCTCCCTTAGATTTTTAATAGACTTAGGTAATTTTTAGTATTCGCTTAGGTTGCATCTACCTCAGGCTAGTGTTTGCAACAGTTTGATGTTATTTGGAGCACACTTTCCAAGTTGCTATGTGACATTGGACAAACATCAGCCTCTACCTTCTGTTTGCTCCAAAGCAGGTAGTAAAACAGCTGGAACAGAACAAAATAGTTTAGATCAGATAACACACATTTCGGAAAAATGGAGTAGCATAGACAGTGCACTTAGTTTCATGTATTTTCCTAAATTCAATTCAGCTGAGATCAAGGGGGATTAATTTAATATATAGAGTAGAAATTGAACATGATCAATTTTTTTATTTTATGATCAGTTTCTTGGGAGCTCCTCCCTTTATGGAACAGATGGCTAGTAGTGGAGATACTGGTGGTGGGTTGTAGGAGACCTTTCTTTTATTTTTGAGAGAAAGAGACAGAGAGCAAGCGAGGAGGGACAGGGAGAGAGGGAGACACAGAATCTGAAGCAGGCTTCAGGCTCCGAGCTGTCAGCAGAGCCCGACATGGGCTTCAAACTCAGGAACTGTGAGATCATGACCTGAGCTGAAGACAGATGCTTAACTGACTGGGCCACCTAGGCGCCCCAAGTTTGACCCTTTAATACAGAATGATTCACTGGAAATAATATAAATATTAATATTTACCAAAAAAAAAAAGACTGTGTGCTTGCTCTGTATTAGAACCATGCTAAGTTTTCCTTTGTAATATCTCATTTGCCCTTAAAATAATACTGCAATGTAGGTATCATCTCTGATTATAGGTGAGTATAATAAACCACACCTACATTAAATAACTTGTCCAAACCAGGTTTTAAACAAACGGGAATCTGACTGTGGTTTTGGTTAAAGGTATTTGCAATCTCTGGACTAAAAAATGAAACTTAAAGAGCCACCTGGATGCCTTACTCGGTTAAGCGTCTAACTTCTGATTTTGTCTCAGGTCATGGTCTCACGGTTTATGGGATCCAATCCTGTGTTAGGCTCTGTACTGACAGTGCAGAACTTGCTTAGGATTTTCCCTTCCTCTGTCTCTGCCTCTTCCCGGCTCACAGTTGCTCTCTCTTCTTCTTTCTTTCTTTCTCTCTCTCTCTCTCTCTCTCAAAATAAATAAACTTAAAAAAATAAAAAATGAAGCTCATAGACTGATACAAAGAAAAAATTATCTGAGCCTTATAAAAGACACTTTTTAAGTATTCCTTTCTTTGTATCACAGTAACAACTCATTAAAAAAAAAGACCAGAATAAAAATATGAAAATCAAGGAAATAAAAAGAACTGGAGGAACAAAGTTGTAAACAAGTAAAAAACACAGATTTGAGTAAGGAAAATTGTAATGTATCTAAAAGCGTAATTCTTTAACTGCATCACTTGGACACACCCAAGGTAATAACTAAATATTTATTAGCAAATAAAGTTAGACCAAGAAAAACCTGTAAGTGTGTAAGCAGTAGATGGGAGGACTTTTTAAAAGTTACTCTTGTTGGGCACCTGGGTGTCTTAGTCGGTTAAGCATCTGACTTGGACTCAGGTCATGATCTCACGTCCGTGAGCTCGAACCCTGCGTCGGGCTCTGTGCTGACAGCTCGGACCCTGAAGCCTGCTTTGGATTCTGTGTCTCCCTCTCTCTCTCTGCCCCTTCCCCACTCATGTTCTGTATCTCTCCCTCAAAAATAAAAGTAAAAACATAAAAAAAAAATTCTAAGTTACTCTTGTAAGAATATTACGATAAGACGTCATTGTATTCATCTAAGAAGGATAATCTAGTGGTCTCAACATAATCTCTTTGCAACTTGGAAAGTACTTTATTGGTCTTATGTAAATGATGCACTCTTGCCAAAAAAGATGACAGATAGAAATCCTCAATTTCTGTGTTTGGTATAGATTCTCCAAACAGTACACATTTAAGGGGAGAAGAACAGATTTTTCAAATGTGAGCATGTGTAGTGGTTCTGTCTCTGTGCTCAGCTTTATTGATGATTGGAGTTGTTGAGAGTAATACAAGGCTCTTGGGAACAGAGTTAAGGATTGTGGAGAAATCACACTGATCTGAATCTCAAAATCTACCTGAAGGGAATAAAATCATAAAGACCATTCTTCGTTTGAGCATCAGTCTTCAATGATCATAAATTGGTTTTTGTTAAATGATAACTTAGTTCTGTGGACTAATTTTAATCTGGCCCTGTCATTCATTTTCTACTAAAGTTTAGATTAAAAAAAGGACACGATGTTGTTAGTGCTGAAACCAACCATTGGCATATGTAGTAAAATAAAGGAATTTTCCCCTCTGTAAAAGAGAGATGTTCTCTGTAGAATAATATTGTTCTCCGGGGTGACCAGTAGAGCCTCCTTCATGCTGTATGGGATCTTACTGTTTTGAGGGATAAATGCTCAGGAATGGGAACCAGAATGAAATATATTTGTATGTTCTTTCCGGTGAAAATATATCCATCAATACTAATGACTCTGAGGTATCAGAAGTAGTTATGAACTTCATGTTTTTCTTTTTGCTGCCAATTAATATTTTCCTTCTCAGAAAATGATTTCGTGAATTCTTGGTTTGTATGTGAAGACAATGGAGGAAAAGCATAAATGAAAGATGTGTGTAAGACTGAACAAGGAATATGCCCTTACATTTCAGGCTCATTCCAGGGTTGGGAGGTGAAGAGACTTTCTGGAAGGGTTTGTAGCTAATCTTCCTCCTCTCCCCTGGGTATGGTTTCACAGCCCAGATTACTCCTGGCTAGTAAGCTGCTTTAACTCACCCTTCCTTCCTTCCTTCCTTCCTTTTTTAATGTTTACTTATTTATCTTGAGAGAGAGAGAGAGAGAAGCAGAGGGAGAGGGAGAGGGAGAGAATCCCAAACAATCTCTACACTGTCAGCACAGAGCCCAACGTGGGCTCTATCCCAGGAACCACAAGTTCATGACTCGAGCTGAAATCAAGAGTCCGACACTTAACTGACTGAGCCACCCAGGTACCCTGACTCTCTCTTTGGATATGAAGTTGTGCAGTTGGGGAAAATGAGGAGCTGGGTCATGCCATTGTTGATGAGGTTGAAGGAAGGAGAGCCAGTAAGAAGGAAAGTAGTGGCTGAAATTGCTTTTGCAATCCATGGATCAAGAGTATGGAATAAATAGGTAAAGTATTATATAATGAGAATTCAGGCATTCATTTGTAGGATTAAAAAAAAAGGTCTGTGAAACCAATCGTACAGTATTAGTGGCTACCTAATGGTAGACTGACTAGGTGCTTTCTAACTTCTGTTTCTGAATTTTGGGAAAGGAGGTGAATGTGAACTTTTCATCATTTTTTCTAAGATGCAAAGAAAACAATTTAAGCTGGGAATATGTGTTGCTCACACATGCCATTTTCAAAAGAGAAAAAATGTGTGAATGGAGAAAATTTTAAGATGTGAAATTCATAGACTTCATGATAGAATCAAGAATATAGTCTGGTATATTTTAGAACAAGTAGTCTGTGCTCCTGGGTAAACTCTAAGTTTGTTCCATTTAGTTCTTTAAAGAAAAGAAAAAGAGATTCTTCCCTTCTCCTTTTTTTCAGAAGCTAAACAGAAGGTTAACAGAAGGTTAACTTTGCCACAGAAGCTAACAGAAGGTTAACTTCCTAATGAACAATAAATTATAAGACACTCCTCATAAATTCTAGGTTTTAAGCCAGTGTACAAAAATAAAAAGTTAAGTTTTAATTTTTGGTTTTTAAAATAATTTTATGTATATATGTATATCTCTTTAGAATGAAATTTGGGGTCAGAAGTTACTTTGGACTATCTAAAGACATCTGTTTCAGATATTCCTGATTTTATATTTTGAAGTTGACAATTTTGAATTTCGCATTCCATAGGTTTCCTTCTTGACTAATGACAATTTGAAAAAGTAGCACTGATTTCCAACCCTAAACAAGTGAATGCAATGAAGAAAATAAGCAATTGGATCATAACATTTGTTAGAATTATTTAAGAGCAGAAAACCAGTTGTAACACATTTGGTTTTCCTTTTGAAAGTTAAAAACATTTTTTTAGTACTTATTTTTGAGAGAGAAAGAGAGACAGACAGACAGAGCAAGAAATGGGGAGGGGCAGAGAGAGAAAGAGACACAGAATCTGAAGCAGGTTCCAGGCTCTGAGCTGTCAGCACAGAGCCTGATGTGGGGCATGAACCCACAAACCACGAGCCGATGTGAGATGCTTAACTGACTGAATCACCCAGCCTCTCCCTGACTTGACATATTTTTAAAGGCAGAGACATCAATCCTTTCTTTGCTTAATCCGTAAGTACTGCCTCAATGAGTGTGTGGGCTTGACTTGATCTGACTTTAGATATCCATCTCTCAAGAGGGTTCTTGTAACCCTACTTATTAGAGTCAAACAAAAATTAGGACCATGAACTCCCACCCCACCTTTCCATATGGATTAGCTTTTTTGGAAGAGTTAGGATAAAAGTGTTATGCTTTCCATATCTTTAACCATGTGGAGATAGAACTCCTCTTGACATTAGGATTTTAATTGATAACAGAATGGACAGTTGATGTTAGGAAATCACAAAGGAAGGATTTTATAGAACTTAAGTTTTATTTGCCTGTTAACTTTCAAGGATGATGAGCTAAAAGAAGGATCAGATTGTGTATGTTTACAGCTTTGGGACATGAGGCATCTGTGGTCCATATTGTTCATATATTCCGGAATTTAATAAAATTAGATGTGAACAGTGTTCACATATAACCATCAGCATGCAAATGGGGAATAATTTATTGTATAAAAAGATAAAAAATAAAATAACTTCAGTCTTTCATTTCAAATCACATCATTCTTTGTGATCGACAGAGCACTTGCTTTGGGAAACTTTGTTTGTTTAAAGATTTATTGATTAATTTATTTTTGAAAGAGAGAAAGCATGAGTGGAGGAAGAACAGAGAGAGAAGGAGAGAGAGAGAAGCCCAAGCAGGCTATGCACTGTCAGCACAGAGCCTGATATGGGGCTCGAACACACAAACTATGAAATTATGACCTAAGCTGAAGTCTGACACAACTGACTGAGCCACCCAAGTGCCCCTGATCCACAGCCCGACTCTTGTGGTGTGAGTGTCAACCAGTTGTATTTGTATCTTTCTCCCATTGTGTGTTGATGTCATCTCAGTGGGACTGAGCATTCCCCTGCCCCTGTCTGAAAATTTACAGACTTTCTGGTCCCCCTGTCGTACACCAAGACCTAATTTGGTAATTAGAGTGTAGACTCCATCTAATGGTCAAAGTTCTAAATTTGCTGCCTCAGACTCCTTGAGGAGCAAGACCTGTAGGCAAGGGAAGAGAGGGTGAATTCTTCTCAGTTTTGGAGACGTGAGCTCTCACATAGCCTCTTGGTTTCGGGGTTCTTCTTCATTCATCCAAAGCACTCTATGTGTCTCCCTCTAACGCTCACATCACTTTATTGTAACCAAGTGTTTCCCCTCCTTAAAGACCAGAAATAATGTTTTCTGCATCTTTGCTTCCTTGGAACCATCAGGAATGTGTTAGAGGCATCAGGAAGCATAGGCTGAGTGAAAGAATAGACTCAAAACTGCAATTCTGAAAGCTCTTGTGAAGCTTTGAGGAAATGGAGGCGTTCTGGATCTTCCTGAGAGATTTTGATTCAATAGATTTTTTGAAGTTTCCCAGGGGAACCTGATTTATAGCAATGTTGAAAGCCATCAAGCTGGATATTTATTAAGGTTTTGTAAATTTAGTAGTGTTGAGGCACTTTAATTAAGGAACATTTTAATTTTAGTCTAAAAATGAGTTTCATAATAAGAAATCTTAATGAGGTTTTTCCTCACTCTGAGAAAGATTATGAAAAAATACTCTATCTTTTAGGACTGATAAATAGTATTGATTTCAGCCCAAATCCTCTGGGACAACTGTGCCGGCTTACCCACTTATTCTGTTTAGTACGTTTTATGTGAATGGTTGAAGTTTAAGTGTATTTCTTAGCTTTATTTTTGAATAAAGAAATAAAAGAAAACTTTGATAAGCCTACTGCGATATTAGAACAGTGAAACATGATGCAGACTGTTTTTCCTTCTTGTATTTGACCCATAGGTCTGGTGGCCATTTGATAACTTTATCTAATTTCTTACAAATTATTCTATTTTTAAAAAATTCTTGTTTTTAAAAATATGTATTTATTTTTGAGAGAGAGAGACAGAGCATGAGAAGGGAAGGGGCACAGAGAGAGGGAAACACAGAATCTGAAGCAGGCTCCGGGCTCTCAGCTGTCAGCACAGAGCCTGAGTCAAGGCTTGAACTCACCAACCAGGAGATCATGAACTGAGCTTATGTTGGATGCTTAAACAACTGAACCACCCAGGCGCCCCAGTTTTTAATGCGGGAAAAATGGCAAAAGAGTCTATAGAGACTGTGTAAAACCTCTGTCAAGATGCTGGGTAAAGTTAGACCTTTTTAAAGGAAGTGAATAATAATGCATTCTGGTTTGTTAATTTTTTAATACTGCAACAATTTTCTTTAATAGTATAATAAATGTTTAATATTGATCTGTAAGACAGCCTGTACATTTGGTTATCATAAAATGGCCAAGATTTTGCTATATGTTTAGAATGAGAGAGCAGAGACAGAGCACAAGTGGAGAAGGGCAGAGGGAAAGAGAGAGAGACACAGAATACGAAGCAGGCTCCAGGCTCTGAATTGTCAGCACATAGTCCAGCGCAGGGCTTGAACCCACAAACCATGAGATCATGACCTGAGCTGAAGTCGGATGCTCAATGGACTGAGCCACCCAGGCGCCCCTAGAATGCTTGTTAAAAAGAATTCTTCCTGGGATACCTGGCTGGCTTAGTTGGTAGAGTATGTGGCTCGTGATTTCAGGGTCATGAGCCCATCCCATGTTGGGTATGGAGACTACTTAATTAAAAACAAAAAAGAATTCTTGGAAACATTGTGTCATTAACGACAATTAGTAGCCTCATTTGTCCATTTTATTTTCTGTCTTCCTTGTATGAAATACCCGAGTGTTTTTAGTCTTTTATTTGGAGAGGGTACTGACCATTTGTTATAGTAAAATGACAGAGGGTGGTATCAATTTGCATTTGATTGTGTAAGCTCAGCTTTTGGCTAATAAATATTTATCATTTAATTATGTTTTAAATATTAAACTCTGCTTTCAGATTCCCTGTAAATAACATTCACTTAAAAATTTGCATTTATATATTGCTTTTATATATGTTTACATGTGTGGCTTGCTATTTTAAAAAGAATTTCTTTGCTCTCCAGATATATTAAGCGGTCACTCTTGATTTGACCTCCAAAACATAGTTCAGGAAATATTAAGTGTTCTTATCCTTTTATTGAGAAATTCCAATCATCCGTGTGAAACTTACCCTGTGGAATGCTTCACCTCTAATGTGCTCTCTATCTCTCCATTTCTCTATATTAGGCTAGTTTTACAGTCTCTGGCCTTCATTGCCAAACCACACCATCCTGATGCCAGATTTCTTTTTTTATTGGACTAGCAAATGTGCTTAAATTTCTTTCTATCTTGTGAAGAATGGAAGTTGTAATTCATATTATACCACGGAGCGCACATAATACAGTGACTGTGAGGCACATAGATGTGATTCTGTTCTGTAGATGACTTGTCTTCAGTGTTAGAACACACAGATAACATTCCAGGATAATGAAGGCCATGTAACCCCTTAGCCAAGAGATTATAAATGAGGCCAGAAGCCACTTTTTCTATAACGGCCAGAAGAGGGGAGTTTACCTTACTCTTATATTTTAAAAATGTTTTTATTTAATGCCAGGAGAAGTGACGATTTCAATGACACTACCATAAGAAAGTGTTGGGCTCACAGGATTCGGGCATAGACTTGAAGCTCGACATGTTCAAGAACTTCATGTTCTAGGCCCTGCAAATCCTGAGAAAGTGACCTGGTCCAGTGCGTGTGAGTAGGGAGCTTCTGGGAAGTCAGTAAATCGTCCCTTGCTTTATTTCTCTGTGGCTGTTACTGCTGTTTTCTGGTTTACTTTGTTTCTTTAGAACAAACATTAGAGGAATGCGGGATGCAGTTGTATTATGGCAAGCTTTACATTTTTATTTTTAATAGACAATCTTCAAAAACTTAAAAATAAATAAAAGACTGCCCCAACAACTGAGAAGACAAAGGTTTTGTAATGACAATAAGTTGTTTATAAAACATTTTGCCAAGAATAAAACCCATTTAATGCAGGAAAGCAGGGGATCACGTAGTACAGGTCAGCTTTGCATCTAAGAAAATTTAAGTGTGATATGAGAGGATAGTCCTCAAGATCAGAAGGTGGCTGGTTCCGTCAGTAGAGCATGCAACTCTTGATCTCAGAGTCCTGAGTTCAAGCCCCACATTGGGTGTAGAGCTTATTTTTAAATAAAATTAAAAAGAAGGCTTGGGTGCCAGTTCTATTTGATCTCCACCGAGTTGCATAAGTTTTATTTGATCCTTGGTTTTCTTATCTGTGACATGGAGATAGCACTATCGCTCTCAAAGGGCTGTAGGAGGACAAAATGAAGTAAAGCAAGGCAGTCACCTGCAAGACACCTGTACCTAGGGAATTTTCGGGAAATGAATTGAAATTCCAATTTATTTCTTCCTCAGTGTTTCTTGATCTTTTTAGGACAAGCATCAAAAAAATAGGTATAGCAGGTGTGTACTGTTGATTCTCATACTTTTGCATTTAAAAGAAAATCATATGCAATCAAGAAGTTAAAACTCTCATGATTATGATAACTTGTTTATGGAACACTCTGACTGGAATAGAAGCTCTTTACCACGTATGCTCAAAGACCACCTGGATCCCACTCATCCGAAGGTATCCATTAACCACTTAGCCTGTGT
Source organism: Proteles cristata cristata (assembly GCA_017311185.1). NCBI lineage: Eukaryota > Metazoa > Chordata > Mammalia > Carnivora > Hyaenidae > Proteles > Proteles cristata. The sequence goes on from JAESUZ010005207.1 coordinate 492,213, forward strand.
CTAGGGCAGCACCCAGATGGAGGAGGGTAGAGTTGGAATGAAGAAGAAATACAATATCAGATCTCAGCTTTTGAACGGTATTGGGGGAAGCCAGGAAATTCAGCAAGACTATTTAACAATTATAATAAGTCCATTCAATGTATACTATTGTGATTTTTTTCCCCTAAGAAATAGAAAAACATTCAAGAAGAAAGCCTTATAACTGTAGGCTAAATGCGTCTTTCTTTGTCAAGCCATAGTGAATATCCAGAGGCTGTCACCTATTTCACCACTATGTATCCATAGATTTCAGTCACACCTGTATTAGTGCACCTACACATAGTATGACAATTGGTGGTGTTTCTCCTGGCAGACTAGGCATTCCTCAGGGAACTGATAAGATCTTATATAACCATATACTCCATGTCCCTGTTAACACAGGACCCAGAGCATAAGAATTCACTGATGAATATTTGTTGAATTCAATAATGGGTTTTGAGTGGGACACGAAAAGCAATACTTGATTTTTGTTCATGGTGGGATGTGAAGGGTGGAGAAGATAGGTGAAGTCTCTTCAGGAATGGGAACAGTTTTGGGGCACCTGGGTGGCTCAGTGGGTTAAGCATTTGATTTTGCTCAGGTCATGATCTCGTGGTTCGTGAGTTCGAGTGCCACTTTGGGCTCTGTGCTGACAGTTTGGAGCCTGCTTCAGATTCTGTGTGTCTCTTTCTGTGCCCCTCACCCTCTCATGCTCTGTCTCTCTCTCACAAATAATTAAACATTAAAAATTTTTAAAAGAAAGGAATAGGAACGATCTTTAAAGATGTGGAGATTGAAATGAGCATGCCATTTCATTCATTCATTCAACAAACATGTATTAAGCAGCTATTTGGTGCCAAGCCCCTGAGTAAAAACAGATATAGCTTCTCCCAGTAGAACGTACAGACTAGTGGGAGAGATCGGCATTAATCAAACAGTCATGACAGTAAGTACACATTTGTAGCTGGGATAAATTCTGCAGAGGAGAGGTACATGCAGCTCTAAGACAGTGTCTGACCGAGTCGCAGAGGACACAGTGCTAGGTGCAATATGGTGACAGGAGGAAGGGAGAGGACTCCTACTCTAGGAAGGAGGCACAGTGCTACAGACACAACATGATGGTCTGAAAGAAGGCTGCCGGGCCGGTACAGCGGGGTTGGGAGGAAGTTGTTAGCCTGAAGAAGGCATTGGGGGCCAGATCAGATAGTGCCTTGTGGGCCATGTTAAGGAGTTTTGACTTTCTTGTAAGAACAGTCCAAACCGCTGATAAACCTTAAATCTTGCAGTCAAGGGATGGCAGAAATCATCAGACTTTCACTTTGTCATTTCGAAGAGCTGACTCTGGCTGCCACGTGGGTGATGCAGTGGGGACAGGGCCATCGAGAATTCTGGCTGAGGATCTGGGGGCCTGTAGCACTCCCTTGGAGGCTTGGACACGAGTGCTTCTGATAGATGGATATTGGGATAAAGAAAGATTAGTAATGTCCCTACAAGTGATTTAGGAATAACAAGAATTAAGGCTGAATAGGTAATTCTGAGACAGGTGTGGAAAGATGAAACCTTAAGTCCAACGTGTCAAACCAAAACCAAGTGACCTTTCACATCTCTGCCTTTACCTTTCCTTCATTCCCTCAATCATTTATTTGGTGAGTCATTTACATGCTCATTCATTCACTCAATAAATACTTATTGTGTGCCTATTGTGTGGCACACACAAAACCTTGGGCCTTTGCTAACCTCAATCTCCCTTTGCTCTGCTCTCAGTTTGTAATTTTTCTGACCCAAGTGCGGCTCAAACCTGTTCTTCCGAGAGCACTTTGTGGGTCTTCCCAGTTAGAAATAACAGATTTTACTCAGCTTTCTACCGGGTAGAAACATTACAAATCTCAAGCCCTAAGGCATTCCACTTGAAGAGTGGTATGGACAAAGCGTTTCTTCTTCCGTTTGAAGAGTGGTATGGACAGAGCGTTTCTTCTTCTGCTTGAAGAGCAGTGTGGACAGAGTGTTTCTCTTTCATCTCTGGCTCCTCCCACTGGAACAGAGACCCACAAAATATAGGCACATGGTAAATGCTTATTAGATCAAGTTAAAATAAATGGAAGAAAATAAAAGAGGGGAATTTTCCATGAAGCAAAATTAATTTTGTTTACTTTAAATGATGATCATTTAAATCTGGTCAAATGATGATCATATTCTGATGATATCCCTAACTATATGTGTTGTTGGTACTATTTTCCTGGCAAATGACTGTTAACCCACATTATTTTTCATGTAGAATCTTCAGATGCTCCCTTCCATGCAATTGTGATCTTTCAGTAATCTCTGATGAGTTAGGTGATCTAACCTTTCCCATGTCGAACGTGGCTCTCAGTGTACACTGGACCAGCTCATTCCAGCCCCATGTGCTGGCTCCTATTGAATGATGTTGCCTTGGTAGCTTAAAATTGGCAGTGATGGCCGTATTTTCAGTACGGAAACTGGCAAGTGCTACAGACCAGAGCTTTGGCTTTTTCCTCAGAAAGCTGGTTGTGAATTACTTTCTAGCACACTACTGATTTGAATCCAAAAAACAAAAAAACAAACAAAGAAAAAATGATGATTCATGGATTACATTAATTCTTAAGCACATGCGTGCTGTGTGTGCACACACACATGCACCCATGCACGTACAGATTGAAATGGTTAGGAACTATTTGTAAGACCTATGGAAAAAGTGAAATTCTATTATTCTGATTTTCACTTTGCAACTCATTCATTCACTCATTCAGGCAATGCATTTGCTGGTGACTCTAGCAAGCAGTGTTTTTCCCTCCTCAAATTGATGCCAACCTAGTTGGTGAGAGACAGCAGGAATTCCTGTACTGTACTATATATTGAAGTTGGACTCTGAATTAGAGTAGAAGCTATGCAGATGGAGAGAAGGAATTGACTTAAGAACTATATAAGAGGGGCGCCTGGGTGGCTTAGTCGGTTAAGCGTCCGACTTTCGCTTAGGTCATGATCTCGTGGTTCGTGGGTTCGAGCCCCGCGTCGGGCTCTGTGCGGACTGCCAGCTCAGAGCCTGGAGCCTGTTTCAGTCTGTGACTCCCTCTCTCTCTGACCCTCCCCTGCTCACGCTGTCTCTCTCTCTCCTAGAAATAAATAAAACATTAAAAAAAAAAAAAAAGAACTATATAAGAGATAAAACCAGTACTTGATAACAAGCCAGAGAGAATGAGGACTGGAGGATAATTGCCGGTTTTCTAGACTGTGCAGGCAGGTGGATGGTGGTCTCTCCCCAGAATGAGAATTACAGGCAGAGAAATGGCTTGAAGAGAGATGTGAGTAGGGCAGGTAGAGGTCGGTGAAGGGGATGTGTTTAATTTAGGGTGTGTTAATCTAAGTTATTTTAGAATACCTGGAAGGTGCTTTGAACTTGGAAATTGGAAAGAGATGGGTGATAGTGATTTAAAGTCATTATTATCCTGTGGTGGCAATCAAAGCTGAATGAGGATAAGATGGAGTATTAGTCAAGATCCCAACAGCAAACAGAGGTCATATGCAAATGGGGTAATTAAGGGGAATTCAAATGGGGGTAATAATGGGAAATTCGATGATAAGATGCTTCCTAGAGGTTATGGGCAGGATTCAGGAAACCAAATGGACTGATAAAACACACTGGGACTAGCAACAGCAGAGAGCTGTCATTAGCGTTGGGTCTGGAGAGCCAAAGGGAAGGAACATTTACCAGAACATGGACAAGCAGAAGTGACATCTGTAGATGTGTCTGTAGGAGAGAAATGCCTAATAGTATTTGTAGCCTTCAGTAGAGGGACTTGGCCATTGCCAGACTTGGTCTAGTAAGAAAAGAGTCTGGGGAGTACATATCACATCACTCCCTTCCTACTCTCTGACCTCTGGTCTCGCAAGTGGCCAAATCCACAGTGAAACTGAAGGGCAAGGAGACGCTCTGAGGCTCTTTAGAGGTCCTTTTCCTTGGGCACAGAGCAGAGTAGGGAAAGGCAGATAGTGAGATTGTGGACTCGGAATGGCAGGTGGAAGACAACAAGTGAGGTCATCCAAAGAGGCTGAGACAGGACAGAACCTTGAGAAGCATTAACATGAAAAGACAGGTAAGAAGGAGGAGCCTGAGCAAGGGCATCAAGAAGGACTAGATGTAAATGGGGGGTGGGGGGTAAAGGGGGGATGGTTTTGCTGGAAGGAAGGAGAATGTTGCAAGAAAGAGGAAATGATCAACACTGTCATATACAGGAGAAAAATCTGTGTCCACCAAATCAGACACCGAGGGTCCTCGGTGACTGTTGTTACTTCACATTGTGATGTGCACGAACAAGGTTATGCAATTGGTGGCGGCTGCAGGAACATATTTTTAAAATCAGTGCCAGTGTTCTTGTGTCAAACATGAAGAGGATGGAGAGTCCCTTAATAGTGGGACTGTATCTGTGCCACCTGTGCTCCTGTCTTTCCAAGCATACGCTCTGAAAGATGTGTGAGGGAGGATGGGTAATCATTAACCTCAGTGCACCAGGACGCTGTGCAAGGAAGGAAGGCGGTGGTAACCACAGCAGCAAGAGAAGAGGGGCCTGCTGCTTTCTAAGCACCCCCATCCACCCCACGAGTCTGACATGTGTGGCAGACACCGTGTTCTCCATGTCAGAAATGACAGTAGATTATTTCGCATAAGTGATTAAGAGTTCTTGTCTTTGGCACAGTCTGAAGTGGTATTTCAGAATACAAAATCTGACCTGGTTGTGAATTGACAGGGAGTCGAATATCGTTACCTAGACGACTTTAAAGAAAAAAGTTAAAAGTCCTTGTATTTAGTATAAAATGTCAGGAGGCTAACATTTGGAAGTGTGAGTGAAATACATATAGGGAACAGCGTAAGAGAGAGCGAGCATTCCATAAATGGGTGTTGAATGGAGCAAAGGAAAACTTGGAGAGATGCTATAAGATTTAGTCATAAGAATACTTGGTAGAGGAAATGTTTTCATTTTGTATTGTTAGACATCTCACCAAAGGATTAGCCAAAGTAACATTTTCACTATTTGTTTCTGGTTTATTTTTCCTGCTACAAAATATAAATCCGTTAACAGAACAACTAAAACAGCAGTTTTTAACATGCCAACATAACCATATTTATCACTTTGAGAAATTTCTTTCAAGATTGTTGTGCTATGTCCTTTGTCTACTTATTATATGCACAGTTATGGATGTAGTGGTCCCTGGTCAGCTTTCTATAGTGGGGATTCTCCACCTTACTTCTTCTATCCATCATTTTTAGAGGTGGAATAATAGCCTATTTGAAAGATACAAGATGGTATTCTTTTTTTAAAAAAATTTTTTCATGTTTATTTTCGAGAGAGAGAGAGAGACAGAACGTGAGTGGGGGAGGGACAGAGAAAGGGGGAGACAGAATCTGAAGCAGGCTCCAGGCTCTGAGCTGTCAGCACAGAGCCTGATGTGGGGCTTGAACCCACAAACCTTGAGATCATGACGTGAGCCAAGGTCAGATGCTCAACCTACTGAGCCATGCAGGTGTCCCACAAGATGGTATTCTTAGTTGTTGTCCTGTTACTGGGTGTTGATGTTTTATTCACATTTTTCATTCCTCCAGATATATATTATAATGATGTTTTTGTACCCAGAAATTTCCCCACTGAGTTTTGGGTTGTTAGGAAATTTTTTGGATTTTTTGGAATCAAATTACTAGGTCCAAAGAGCAGAAATAGTGTTATGGATCTAGATGCAATTTAAGGCACATCGATATTACTATTTCTTTAGTTTGCCTTTGAATGAATACACTTTCACTATCTTTAATATCTAACAACTCCCTCAATTAAATAAAACCTAGTGGTTTGTATGTGTAGGCCTGCAGTGATAGCTCTGTGTAAGAGGGAAGTTAACAGAGACTTAAAACCCTTCATCCCTGAATGCAATGACAGATACTTATTAACCTAGATTGAATCTAGTGAGTAATGTTTTAATACATGATTCTTTTTTAAAAATGCTTATTTATTTTTGAGAGAGACAGAGAAGGAGGGAGGGAAAGAGAGAATGAGCAGGGGAGGGTCAGAGAGATGGAGACACAGAATATGAGGCAGGCTCCAGGCTCTGAGCTGTCAGCACAGAGCCCAACGTGGGGCTTGAACTCAGGAGCTGTAAGATCATGACCTGAACCGTGGACGCTTAACCTACTAAGCCAGCCAGGTGTCCTAGGTTTTAACACATGACTCTTAAGTCATTATCTGTGATTTATTTTAGTCCAATTATGATCTGCTACAGTGCTTTGAACTAGATCAAAAAGGCTAGCCGTGACCTACGCGTACCCAGTGTAACATATGCTATAAAACTAGGATGTGATTGTTATATACCAATGCTTGCTTAATGTGTTTAACTCTTGCCCTGTGATTTTACACTGCAGTACTCAAGTGGATGGCACATATTTTCTGTGCTTTGCTCTTTTACACTTCTGACAATGTGTTGATTTTTCATATCTGGTGTTTTTATCTGGTTAGTCTGATTGCATTTTTCTTCTCTTTGCATTTAATTATTTTTCTCCTTCTGTCACTATTTTATGTTCCTCTTCATTATCATGAGTTTTTCTCCTATAACATCTCAAGGGTAATTCTTTATGTTTTTCCAAACTGCCTACACATGGGTTCTGCCTTCTTCATACTTCTTAACTTATTAAACCTTTGATTGCAGTTATATAAAATATATGCTCAAATGCTATAAAACCACTTGATTAAGTAAATAAACACCCAGACAGTCCTTTAAATATTTCACACTCTATAAAAATAGGTAAAATCCATAAGCTAACAGATCTTTTAACTTTTCACTTTTGATTCTAAATTAAGTAAATAAATGCCCAAAATACATACATACAGTTTCACAGACTCTCACAAACTACCCCTAAGTGCATCTGTGTAAGATGCATTTATAAGTCAATAGGTATAATTTTCATGTGGCTGCTGGATACTCTCCCACTCATTGGCCAAAATAATCAGAAGAAAACCATATTCAGTTGAATTTTTGGAAAATGTTGCCTTCAATAACTGGCTAAGCATTAAACATGGTAGGTTCAATGTTTTAAAAGTAAGACTTTTTTTAAGAGCAGTTTTAGATTAACAGCAAAAGTGAGGAGAAATGTACAGATTTCCCATATACTCCTGTGCCCCCAAATATGCATAATCTCTCCATGATCAACGTTCCCCATCAGAGGGAGTACATTTGTTATAGCTGATGTGGTATTGACACATCATTATCTTCCAGTCTATAGTTTATATTATGGTTCACTCTTGGTGTTTACTCTGTATTGTATGTGTTTGGACACATAAAGATCACATGTATCCATCATTATAGTATCATGCCCTCTGTGCTCTGTCTTCCACACCTTGTCATGCCTCCAGCTTCTGGGGACCACTGATCTTTCTACTGTCTCCACAGTTTTGCTTTTTCTAGTATGTCATATAGATGGAATCATATAGTACGTATCCTCTTCGGATTGACTTCTTTCACTTAATAATATGCAATTAAGTTTCTTCCATGTTGTTTCATGCTGTAATAGCTCATTTATTTTTATTGTTGAGTAATAGCCCATGCCTGGATGTACCACAGTTCACAGAATCATTCACCTACTGAAGTACAACTTGGTTGCTTCCAGATTTTGGTAATTATGACTAAAGCTATTAAATATCCATGTGCAGGTCTTCCTGGGGACAGAGATTTTTAGCTCTTTTGGGCAAATGCCATGAATGTGGATAAGAGGGTAAGAGTATCCTTCATTTTGTAAGAAATCATCAAGCTGTCTTTCAAAGCAGCGGCACCGTTTTGCATTCTCATCAGCAGTGAATGAGACTTCCCCTTGCTCCACATTTGCTTTTGACCATTCTAATCAGTATGTGATGGTAAATGTCTCATTATTGTTAGAATTTACCTTTCTCCCATAACATGATGTAGAGAATAGATTCAATGTTAAAAAATAATTTTTAGGGGCACCTGGGTGGTTCAGTCGGTTAAGCGTCAGATTCTTGATCTCAGTTCAGGTCTTGATCGCAGGGTCATGAGTTCAAACCTTGTGTTGGGCTCTGTGCTGGGCATGGAGTCTGTTTTTGAAAAACAAGAACACATTTTTCATACCTAAAATCATACTGTATTTTTAATCCCCCAGATATAAACATACAAACAGATAAATATGCACTCACATACACACACACACACGCATGCACACACACACACACACACACACACACACACACACACACACGCACACATTCCCCCAAATACATATATCAAATGGTTGATAGGAGTTTAACTCTTTGCTGTTTTGTTTTTTTGTTAACATTTTTTTCTGCTTGAGATGCTGCTTAGTACATTGATTTTTCTATAATAAATAGATTTTTTGTAAGATAGGAGTTTTCAGAGCCTGAGTGAAGAACAGCCAAGGAGATCTTTGTTACTTTTAATATTAAGTGAATAATAGAAAAGTATTTTCAACATACTGAAAATCATAACATCTATTAACTTCAGTTGACCTTGGAGCTTTTTATTTATTTGTTTGTTGGTTGGTTTGTTTATAGTAATATTTATTTATTTATTTATTTATTTATTTATTTATTTATTTATAATCTCTATACTCAACATGGGGCTTGAACCCATGGCCCCAAAATCAAGAGTCATATGTTCTACTTGATTGAGCCAGCCAGCCACCCCCTGAAATTGCTTTTAAAGCAATTCTGCCTCTGATCCATACATTATACTATTGTGCCAAACTTTCACTATAAATGCTAGAATGTGACCTTCATACTCCTTCCATATTGAAAAATCTAATGAAATTAACTCATTTATTCACTTGTTCATTACATATTGATAGGTATCTACTATGCGTATAAAATGTTCTGGGGTACAGAAGGAGTAGGATTAATTTGCATAATAAATCTATGCAACCTAGTTTATTTTCTCTCTGAAATAAATTTATAAGGAACATAAGGATCACTCAACAGTTTTTTGTTCTATCAACCCTCCACAGACTATCAAATCTGCTTCACTGATTTTCATTTTCAGGAAAAGGATTTTTAAGGGCTATAAAATAGCAATTAAAATGCCTGAGGTTATAACCAGGCATGCCAAATAATGAAATCAACAAGGTTCAGTGGATCTACATGACACAATAGTCTCTTTACTAACAAGGAAATAAATATTATCCCTCAAAGTTATTACATGTGGACTTAGGTTGGAGCAAAATAAACCCAGACAGAGTTCAAGGTCAGGCACTGGTTTCTGAAGAGAAGACTGTCAATGTAAATTGCTTGAACTTCCCTGCCTTTCCCACACTCTAACTTACAGTCAAGGATAGTGTTGGTTACCACTTGAGTGTATACTGACTCATTTCATTTATTTAGTGCTTAGTACATACTGTGAGAGAAGCAGAGAGAGGACAGTATTTGGCCTCCTTTGAAGAAATTATGCTAACAAGTGACCCCTTCCCTCCATTTGAGGGATAAATCTGCTAGAGTGCTAAAAACTGTTCTGTGAGCAGTTATAAAAATTTAGCAAGCCCATACTGTAGGGGAGGGCACACATTTCTCTGTAGCCCTTGACACCCCTTCTCTGTGACCATCTCCCTCATCCTTGAAGAAGGTGGCTATCTTAACAGTAGTGGTGCCTGGGGAATATGTCACCCTAAGGTGGCTTAGAGGTTGACTGTCAAGGTGGGGGAAGGGGAGACAGATAAACGAGATGTTCAAATTCAAAATCCCATCTGGAAGTCTCTATTTGGTGATTACCTATTCAGTTTTCATAAGCAGTTTTGTTACCTCCTGGGAAATTCCTGGGAGCACCTTCTATTGGATGGTAACTTCTCAGGGGCATTCCATTAGCTGGTCTGTGCACATATAATTTGACATGACATGCAGATTCTGTATTTATATTGAAATATATTAATCTTCCTCCTTAGTCACCTGGGTTTCATTTTTGTTTAATCTTACCCAATGAGCTGCCGCTGTGTGACTGCTGTTTGCTGTATGAAGAGTGAGTGGGGAAGATGCTCTATAGGTAGATTGTGAGCACAGTTGTCTTTGCACAAATGCATTACTTGGGGCTTTCTTACACGGACCCCATGATATGTCATTTGTAAGTGTGTGCTAGGATGTCCACTCTGTTTACTCTGAAAAGTTGATTTTGATGTTCATGATGTGAAAACTGTCATGAGATAAACCACAAGATATGTTTGAAAATAGGATGTATGAGAACCAAGTATGGTATCATTTAATCATCTAGAGAGAAGATTGAGTTTTCTCTGGAACTTCAGAATTGAAGAGAAACCATCAAATTCAGTCAAATGCATTTGTCTACCCGAAGACAGTAAGTCTGTTAATGTACAATGATCACTTTCTCAGCCGAATTTATAGGCTCTTTTATTTTCCAGTACTGGGGCTTCTTAGGATTCTTGGTCTTTTTATCACTTCAACGATTATTTGTCTGGCTCTGTCCCCTCCTTCATCCTCACTCCCCCCCTCCCTCCCCCCCCGCCATACACTGGCCTAAACAAATGTAATTCATCCTTATTTAGACATTAGTCCTTCAGTCTTTGCACATTTTTTCCTTTCCACTCTCAAAACCGGCTTTTGACCATCAGGATCTGATCACATTGTTTCTTTGTTGGAAATTCTTCAGTGGTTTCCCATCAGTTACACTTGGGCCCTGGTGCTTGATAGCTTTGCTTCTCTTACCTCTACCCAGGCCTCTCCTTAGTTGGACAGGCAGTACCCTGTGATCTCATACTTCATTCCTTAAAGTGCCCTATTTCTTCTACCTCGAAGGCACTTTCTTGCCTTCTTTGTCTAGCCAATTCCTGCTTCTCTCTCCTAATTTAGATAAACATCATCTTCACTTGGATATTTCCTAAGACTACTTCATCCATATAGAAATAGAATTACTATGTTGCCCTTCTGCCTTCCAAGAACATTTTGTACAGTGCCTCGTATAATTTACCATGTAACACATGGTTTATATGAGCATCTTGTCTGTTTCCTCAGCTATAGCATGACTGCTTTGAGAGCAGGAACTGTGTCTGATTTACTGCTCTTGTCCCAGAATATTCAGTTCAATGCAACAAATATTTAATGAACACCTACTATGTGCTAGGCACTAAGTGCTTGTAACACATTGGTGAACAAAACAGAAATTGCTGCACATATGAATTTCTATTCCCGCATATAATATTTGCTTGCTTTTCAGAGAGAAGGAGAGAGAACAGAGAAAGAAGGAAGGAGGAAGGGAAGGAGATACATATTAAATTACAGGATCGTAATTGCTTTGAAAAGAAACAATAATGGGTATTTGGGTTGGGAATTTGAGATTTCCAGCTCTCTGTGGAAAGGAAAGCAAACTTCTTAAGGTCTCTTCAGGAGTATTTGTTTGTTTGTTTGTTTGTTTGTTTTGTATTGTTTTCTCTCATGCTTTCTGTTGCTTTAGGACTTCATTATAGAAATCTGCTGCCTGTGGATGGCAGTATTGTTCCCATTTCTTTCCTGTTAATAAATGTTAAATGTTCCATAAAACTGGGAGTAGCAGCATTTATACACTTGTCCAATTAATTTTTTAGAAATAAAAATACTAGTTAATAATGCTCAGTGATTTTAAGAGTGCAATAAAAGTCTTCCCCACTATTATTGGTGAGATTGTCACTTGGTATTATCCCAAATAAATAGTGAGTAAGTGAATGTTTGTATCTGTCACTTTTGTACCAATCAGTATCTTAGAGGGCTAGGCATTTGGAAGTTTCTTATTTATTTTTAGTAAGTGTCCATACTTTTTAATAAGTGTCCATACTTTTTAGTAAGTGTCCATACTTTTAAAAATGTGTTCACTGTTTTCCATGTTTTACAGATAATGTGCAGAAGTAATGAATTCCACCATGTGTATACACCACCTAGATTTAATTTGGAACTCAGATGGACCTTCGATTCTCCTAGAAAGCATTTTATGACTTTACTTTTCAACATTTCCATTGTGTGATATTTTCTACTGCAGGGGCTTTATGTAAGGCATGGTTCAGAAGATAACACTTCTCTTTTGAGAATTAACGATGTGTGGTATATTTTTAAAAATTTTATTTTTAAGTATTTCTTCACCCAGCATGGGGCTTGAACTCACAGTTCCAAAATCAAGAGTCGCATGCTCTACTGAGTGAGCCAGCCAGGCACCCCAAGATATGTGGCATTTTAAAAAATAATTTTGGGGGCGCCTGGGTGGCTTAGTCGGTTAAGCGTCTGACTTTCACTTAGGTCATGATCTCGCGGTTCGTGGGTTCGAGCCCCGCGTCGGGCTCTGTGCTGACTGCCAGCTCAGAGCCTGGAGCCTGTTTCAGTCTGTGACTCCCTCTCTCTCTGACCCTCCCCTGCTCACGCTGTCTCTCTCTCTCTCTCTCCTAGAAATAGATAAAAACATTAAAAAAGAATAATTTTGAAAGGTACTGTAAATAATAATGTTTGACAGATTTTTAAAAAATGAATCTGTGTATGCACGTGTGTGTATGCTCATGGGCATATAAGAAAGAGAATTCTTGGCTATTTTAGTTCAGTATCCTAAAAGGCAGGGAGGTTGGTTTGAGAGATATGTGTGTGTGTGTGTGTGTGTGTGTGTGTGTGTGTGTGTGTGTGTGTGTGTGCTGGTGGTGGTTGTTGTTTGTCTTTGTTTTGTGTTGTTGTCATTGCCCCGCGGATTGGAAACGCATTAATTTCAAATAGCTTGGCCGGTCAGGGTATTTCTAAGCTGGTGAGATTGAGGGACACAAGCCGTGGAAGTTGGAGGCCTCGGTGTGCAGCCGCTCCCGAGCTTTCCGGAGCAAGAACTGCACATGGGGAGCCTTGCTCTCCTCACAGTAAACGGAGCTCTGTGTCCAGTGCTGTTCTCACTAGACCATCATGAGATGAATGGGCCCTTAGCACTTGATTGCTGGCTGCCTGGTGGTGTGTGAAATCCCGAGATAACACAGCTTCATTTGTTCCTTTGTACCCACCGCTGCACTTCTTCATCTGTCCCCACCCACTCCCCAGCCTGTTGAAACTGGCCAGCGGATAGTCACTTGCCCTTATTTTGATCAAAAGTGGAAAAGCTTTACGAATGGCTCTCACACTTATTAATTGTGCTCAGATACCTTTTCTGGATGCTGTTACTTTGTGACCTTCTGCCTTGCAAGGCTTTGTACTGAAAAACCTCAGAGTAATACACAGTTACTTTTTCTAGGGCAAACAAATTACTTTTAGTAGCAATGCAGGGTTTTATCTTTATGCCTTGTTCCCCCACCCCCAACCCCAGTACCTCTCCCCAGAGTATACCCTGACTTGAGTGTTGCAATTATTCCATCTTTAGTGAGAGTTAGGCCTTTGCCTGCCCACCCCCCTCCATTTTTAACTTTACCGTTAAGGATGCTCCAATGAAGTAACTCTCATGGGATTTCCAGTTCCAGAACCACATATGAGTGGCTTACTAGACACATCATACCTCACACATAAACTCTTTTGTTTTTCAAATAAGAGGCCTCACACAGTTTACAATCTAGTGGGTAAGGGCAGTTTTTATTTCTCTTCCAGGTAAGTAATTCCTGATGCTTGGTCATGTCTCTTTTAGAGCTTTGAAATCACATCACAATCTCTGCTGTGGGATTCTGTTCTGTCTGCTCCCCTTCATGGCCCTGAGGAACCCTAGGATTGTGTTGGCAAGTAGAGCTTTTCTTACTGGACCTGAGCACACCGTAGCAATGGCGGAAGATGAAAATTGACAAAATAGTCCCAAAGCTTCACAAAAACAACTAAGGGAATCTGGGATGGAAATCTGAAACTAGAGACCACTGAGAGTCTATCTGGTACTAAAAGAATAAAGATTTTATCTGTTTAAATGAAAGCTAGAAAGATTTTTGAATAATATTAGCAAATGTTTTTATTTTGAGAGAGAAAGAGAGACACAGACAGAGCAGAGGAAGGGTAGAGAGAGGGAAAGAGAGAATCCCAAGCAGGCTTCCTACGGTCAGTATGCAGAGCCCAATGTTGGGCTTGAACTCAGGAACTGTGAGACATGACCTGAGATGAAATCAAGAATCAAACATTTAACTGACTGAGCCACCCAGGCACCCCAGTATTAACAAATTTTAAAGGTCTTCTTACTTTCTTAATGCTTTGCCTAATGTGAAGCTAAGATATTCCCTGGGGTAATTGAAATAGGGGCTGGAGGAATCACAGGGTGAAGGTCACATGGAAGAGAAATCACAGATCTAACTCTGATAGACCTTAAAGTTCCTTAATGGCTTCTTGTTCATTGTATTTCTTCTTCGAAGGGCAAACACACATTACATTTTAAAATATAACAAAACATGATATTTCATGATATTATATCTCCAAGTAAGTTTACATTTATTTCCACCCCAGGGTATTTTCTTAGTAGGTAAGAAAGATAAGCTTTCTGCAACTGTAGCTAAAATCTTGAGATGTAAAACTTTTACAGAAGTTATCTATAAATAGCACTAATTTCCTACACACATGTAACACAGAGAGACATATTCAAGTAAGACTAATTCTGTATGTAACTTCAAACTCATATCCAACTGAAAATGGATTTGCACTTTGTAAACTAACTAATAAAGGACAAGATTCTGCAAGTTAGCCAAGGTAAACCTGGCGTTCTGCTGCCTAATCTTGACATGTTGACCCTGGTACGGTCTGTTTCTGTGTGTTGCTTTAATACATGAAAACTTATTACATAATCTCTTTCTTGTAGATTGTCTGTATGACGTGGAGCCATTATAAATCTGTCATTACAATAAATTTGGTAGAAATATTGTGTCAGTCACAATAGTGAATCAGCATTGCTTTCCTAAGCTACAGAAGCTTTAAGAGATCTACACATTAGGAGAGATTTAGTTTACTTTTGTAAGTTGTGAATTTCTTCTAAAGAACCATGTGGCTCTCTGATTAAGTGTGCCATCTAAGAAAAAATTAGTTATTCTATAGTATTTTTCAGTAGTGATGTCTTCTGTAAACCTATTTCAGAATTCTGATATTACCTAAGCGAAAGGTTCCCTAAATGTGTCCCGGTCATCAAAGAGTAGAAAACCAAACTGAGATAACTTAGGGACCTGGAAGCCAAGAATCATTCATACAGAATCACAGTATAGCCCTGACTCTAATGAACATAGTGACCTCCCCCCACACACACAAATAGTTGTATAAATCAAGCCTAGTTGACTATCCAATTTCTCAGTCACCACGGTACCTTCTCCTTGCAAATTTAGTGTGAAAGTTGACAGGTTCACATAGGCTAATGGCAGTTCCTGAAAAGGCACATTTCCCTGGGTAAATTAGCAATTCCAGTGACAGCCACTAGTTAGTACAAGTACAATTTTGAAACATGTTCCTTGGGTTTATATTGCACTGGAAGTCCTGAGTTTTCCTAGGTGGTCAGGTCAAAATCCTAACTGTATTCTGAGACCTAAATCTGAATGGCTCTGCTGATGTTAATAATAATAATAATAATAATAATAGCATTTCATAGTTTTTGTATTTAGTCACTCATGAGAAAGTATAAAGAGTATTGGAAAGAGAACTAATATCAGCATCTGTGGTACTTCTGAGGCCGGTAGCTGATGGGAGGCTATAGTCAGCTTCACACTCTGCACCAGGAGCAGTGAGAGGACACTAAACACCCAGAAGTCTGTAAGGGCAGCAAAATGGAGAATTCGAATAGAGTCCAGATAAAGGTAAGAGAGAGCTGTTTGGACAAATTCTAATTATTTGTTAGGTTTTTTCAGAATAATAGAGAAGACAGTCAACATACTACAACAAGTTTATCTTGGAAAGCACACATGTTGTTAACACTCCTGCAAATTTAGGCTTCGCAGGTTTATCATGATCTGTTGTGGTCATTTCAGTGTCACGGTGCCTGGGTCTTTGTACTGAATGGTGTAGACTGCGTGTGTCTGGGGGCCTGTCAGTACAGAGAACATTCTGTGGGAAACAGAAGTCAGTCCTTGTACCTTTCATTAGGACATGGCATCAGCCTATTAGATTTTAGGAAATAATGAGCAAGAAGGTGATATCAAGAAGTTTAAAAGACATCACTGCAGGGCTGGGAACCTGGTGGGTTTAGACATGAGTGTAAAGTGCAGCAGGTAGTTCTTTAAAAGAAATTTTTTTAATGCTAAACTGTCAGCGCAGAGCCTGATGCAGAGGCAAAACTCACAAGCTACAGAGATCATGACCTGAGCTGAAGTCGGATGCTTAACCGACTGAGTCACCCAGGTGCCCCTAGAAGACAGTTCTTGATAGTGAGTCACAAAGAAAAGAAAGAAGACAGAAGATCAGAAAATCCAACTAGGAAGCTAAACTGCTGACCTTGCACAATGTATCTATCCTGTTTAAAAGAAATACTAACATTAAGGGCATGGGTCACTCTATACTCCAAGGTTAAGTGATATTTAGCTCCATCACTCAGAATATTCCTGTCGAATATTCCTATCTTCTCATCAATAGCAGTATTTATTGACCATATTATATTTTGTCAGAGAACGGGTCTCAATGCTCTGTTGTTCTTCAGCTGATTAACAAATGTATCCTTTACAATAGTCCTAACATGGTGCACTAATTACAGCTCCAGAATTGTACCTAATTAAATAATCCCTTAATCCTTGCCTGGAAACCTGTGATACCAGCTCAGATCTGTGTGGTTCAACTCCATAAACAGCTCAGCCTCCCCTGGGCGATTGAATTTACGTTTACGGTTCTTTTGTGAGGCAGAAATTACTCTGGATGGTATTTTCCTTTGATAGTCTTTTGGCTGCTTAGTACTCTTAGTGCTGACAGTTAAATTCATAAACCGGCAGATTGAGGCCAGAAATGGAAAAATGAGCAAAGTAAACTCTCCTAATAATGGTTCTTAACTAGTGGAAGGCCTCACACAGTTTTCCAAAAGTACTGATTCTCATTTTAAGCACGCGTCATCAATAGCTGATGAATAGATCCGAAGTAGGAACAAAAAGGTGAAAGAACACTTAGAATTGGAAAAGTTTAAATTAGAGCTGTTGGCTTCTGGGCAAGTTAAGCAAAAGTAAGACAACAAAGAAAAGCAAACAATAACATAACTGTAACCCAAATTGGAGTAAGTTGTCGGGCTTTCTGTGCCGTTCTTTTTTTTTTTTAAGTTTATTTATTTTGAGAGAAAGAGAGAGCAGAGGAAGGGCAGAGAGATGGAGAGAATCCCAAACAAGCTCTACATTGTCAGCACAGAGCCTGACATGGGGCTTAAACTCATGAACTGGGAGATCATGACCTGAGCCGAAGTTGGACACTCAACCGACTGAGCCACCCAGGCGCCCCAAAGAAGGTCCTTTCAAATAAGTCCTTCTGAGAAACTAGGGGAAGGCTTTCCCAAGTGGTTAAAGTTTTTGCTTATTTTTCACAGTTGCAATTAGTAATTTCAATCAAACAAAAGTCTTCTTCAGATCTTGCCATGACCGATTTCTTTTGAAAGCTCTTTATGTGGTTAAGAATTCGTACACTTCTCATTAGTTGAACTTTTGCCTCCTGTTGCCATGTACAGACGAAGAATCTTAAAATCCTTGATAACAAATAAATGTTTAACAGAAGTTAAGATGAAGAGGGGCACCTGGGTGGCTTAGTTGGTTAAGCGTCCGACTTTCGCTTGGGTCATGATCTCGCGGTTCGTGGGTTCGAGCCCCGCGTCGGGCTCTGTGCTGTCTGCCAGCTCGGAGCCTGGAGCCTTTTTCAGTCTGTGACTCCCTCTCTCTCTGACCCTCCCCTACTCACGCTGTCTCTCTCTCTCTCTCTCTCCTAGAAATAAATAAAACATTAAAAAAATTAAAAAAAAAAAGAAGTTAAGATGAAGAAATTAACATTAAGCAATTAAGGAAACTACAGACATATCATTTTTCTTAGTCTAAAATTCTATTTGAATTTCCCTATATACCTAGAAAGAGACAGTCCGTATATTCATTGCCAAAGGCCATATAATTGAGTATTTTCTCCAGTCCTTTCTTTCAGCAAGCAGGGCTTGAATATCAAGTTGTCTCAGATTGTATTTAGCATTAAAGACATGCTAGTTCTTGATGAATGCATAGATAGAGACTTTTTGTTGTTGCTGTCTCTTTGTGTTCTTGAGGGTAACAAGTTTTTCAGGTTGAAGGATTATGAACTGTCGAGGAAACAAATGTGTCTGGAGCAGTCGTTGGTTATATTTCTTTACCTGTCGGGGTAACGAGCAGAAATGGGGAATGTGGGTTGGACCCTGTGAGGTGGCCCTAACAGCCTACTCTCACTGTTTGCTTTCGCTCTGATTAGAGAAGAAGAAAAAGAAACGTGGAAGCAGGGAATGTTTTAAAGCTAATTAAACCTATGACAGGTTTCATTTTTTCAGTTTAGAAATGGACCAGAAGCGGCAGAGACTTAAACTTTCTCCCATGGCCATCAGGCATGGGAAGAGAAAAGCAGAATACATTTTTTTATACTTAGATTCTGTGTAGTTTCTTTCCTGGTGGATTCTGTCTGCTGGTTGCCTTCTTTCCCTGTGAATAGGTATATGTGTTGTTATTATGCACAAATCCTTGAGCAACGGTTTTGTCGAGTCTGAGGTTTTCAAAAATATATTTACAAATAAGGATAAAACTATCAATTTTAATAGACCCACTGATCTTTTAACATTTTCATTTGATTGTACAAAGTATTACTACTTGATGGTTTTATGTGTTTAATTTACTGTGAGATAACACAGCTTATTTTATTTCATTTAATAGTGAATTACAAAAGTCTGAGGTCACTGCTCTCACTTACAATGATATTTTAAAGTGAATTTACAGTATTCTTCTACCCCCATATGTGACTTGCAGTTTTTGGTGTTCAGAGAGAAGAAAGTCATTTATGGAAAAGTCCTGTATTTGAGGAATAATCTGATGATTGTATAATTTGTCATGAGTCATGTATCCTAATATGGCATTAAAGTGAATATCTCGTACCGAGGTCTTCTGCAGTTTACCAAAGAAAGCTGATTTTGTAGTGCTGTAAATATAAAATTGATATCAGTTTTTCTAAATACACAATTATGAGAACATCAAATCTGGAAAAAAATTGCGAATGAACTACAGTTATGTAAGCACAAATGGAGTTGGATTGCACAGATCACATCAACGTGTCTGTGAAGAAAAACCGATGTTAGGATAAGATTTTTCCGGCTGTTTAGCACGACTGTCACATTGAAAGCTGTCTATAATAAATCCAGAGTATTTTGTTAGAAAGCACTTACTTTAATGAAGAATCTGAAGAAATGCTTAGGAAGTGAAAAATGTGAAGAAAAATATTGGCATTGTTTATTTTGCACGACTGTCATGCATTGAAAGCTTCAGTCTATAATAAATCCTTTAGAGTATTTTGTTAGAAAGCACTTACTTTAATGAAGAATCTGAAGAAATGCTTAGGAAGTGAAAAATGTAGAAGATAAATAAAATTTTCTTAATGGGTCTTCCTTAAATCACACATTGTTGTCTGAAAATTGAAAGCCTTTTATGAGATTTCTCTCTATTATCGGTTCTCTCTTTTTTTTTTAATTTTTAAAAATGTTTTATTTATTTCTGAGAGAGAGAGAGAGAGAGACAGACAGACAGCGTGAGTAGGGGTGGGGGAGTCAGAGAGAGAGGGAGACACAGAATCTGAAACAGGCTCCAGGCTCTGAGCTGGCAGTCAGCACAGAGCCTAACGTGGGGCTCAAACCCACAAACCGTGAGATCATGACCTGAGCCGAAGCCGGAGGCTTAACCGACTGAGCCACCCAGGTGCCCCAGATTGTGTTCTCTTTTTAAAAATAAGATCTAAATAAAATAGAAAATAAGATCTAAAAGAGTTAAATGACTCTCTCTCTCTCTCTCTACTGGGTACAATGTGTCCCACAAAGATAAACAAGAAATTTTACAATATAATAGGAGAGATAGTCATTTCATACACAAGTGAAATAAAAAGAGTATTTTAGATAAATTATGGAGTATAAAAGTTACTAAGGATTTATAAAAGATAAAGCACTTAATTTGTGTTGGAATGAATAAGAAAGAAAGACTTCATCAGAGGCCCTGCTATAGGAGCCAGGATCTGAAAGGTGGGTAGGAAGAGAACTTTGTCAAGGAGAGAGATCAGGGATGAAGAACAGCTGGGAAAAGAAAGATGGAAGACTGGAAAAGGAGGTTAAAACTAGATCATGGAAGACCTGGAGTGCTGTCTGTTTAGCTGATTTCAGAGAATTTAAGGGAAAAAGTAAACTGGATGATGAAATTTGGAATTGATAACAAAAATAAAAGATGGCATGTCTTGGAGAAAAACACAGATCAAAGAGAGCAGAGAATATTGTGCATTTCCCAGTTGCCTCCAGGAGCGATGTGAGCTAAGAGAGAGTGGAAGGGAAGAAGCTCACCAGGATGGAAGGATTGGACTTGATGGGTATTTGTTTGATGATTATTAACCTGTAGGGGCAGATGGAAAGAGAAAGAACGAGAATGGTACCAAGGTCTCTGGCATTAGTGAGAGGGAAGACAGAAGGTTCGGAAGGTGAAGGGTGATCAGAGATTTTGTTTTCTGCAGCAGACCAGCAGATTTAGCAACAAGGAGATGCTCGAAACTGGAGGCAGTAACTTCATGAATGGAAATCGGATTGCAATGTTGAAGAGCATGTGGAAGTTGGGGAAGTTGAACTATATGGATATGAAATAGTTATTTTTCAGAAATGTGTCTGGCTTGGTAGAGGAGAAGGAATGAATCTTGGGTAATGCTAGCTGGTCTGGCAATAATGATGTTGATAATAATGGCTAAACATTATGGAGCTCTTTCGGGTACCAGGCATTGCCTTAAGTATTTTCCCATTTACTGTCTGTAGCAACCTCATGAAGGAGACTGCGTTATTTTCTTTCTACTGATGAAGGAAAGAACACACCAGAACCTCAATGCAGTGTGATCATCCATATGACAGACATGTTTCTAAGACTAAAGCACCTGAGCTTGAAGTGTGAGAAAATGCATTCACAACAGAAGCTGTAGCACTTTGCACACACATTTATTTTACCATTGCTAGTGGACAGTGTCGCCATCATCTAAGACATAGGGTAGAGGTAGAAGTTTGACAATTATTGTCTAACAGCCCTTCATTAGAGTTGATCTGTGTTTCATGGACACGAGATGCAAAAAAGCTTCCATGCTGTTCTGACATCTTGGCCCCTCCCTAATGACTCTTCATTAAAGAAGCAGACTCTTAGAGGTGCATTTCAGTTTCTTTCTAAGATTGTTATAGAAGTGTGATTAAGAATAGAAACTTCAATGCATCAAGGAATTAGTAATTATAAAAGTGATTGGAACAGTGCTTAAGAAATCAAATTACATTAGCTTGTATCATTACCATCCTCGTCCATCCATCCATTCATCCATTTATAAAGCCAGTAAATATAGAGTATTATTTACTAGGTACTGGGGAACTCAGAGAGGAAAGACAGAGCCTGCCATTAAGAAATGGTCCAGTGGGGGAAGGAATGCAAAACAGGCAACTACACGTACTGATCCATTAAAAAAAAAAATTTGAGTTAATTACCCAACATCTTAAGTGGTATACATTCTCTAAGCCTTGAAGACGGGAAAAAATAACAAAGGCAAATAGAATTGAATGCTTTCATATTTATAACCTTTATGCCAAATAAGAAATCACATTAGGACCTGATTAAGCTGTGAGTATAACTTGTAGCAAAATAAAGGGAAACTGTCTTTAGTATATAATATCAATTAAACTGTTAGTAAATTAGCAAACACCTCACAGATTAGTGATCAATGTATATAGCTAACTATTTACTTAAGAGTAATCACGTCTATAAGCAAGAACAAAAATACTACATCTTAAACAGTAATCAGAGAAATATAAATTAAAACCATTATGACCCAACTAGACACAAAATTTTAAGACATTTTCAGTGACTGTCAATGTGCAGTAAAATGAACTCACTCATGCATTACTAACAAGAGTATAAGCGGTGCCATCCCTTGGAAAAACAACCTAGCAATGTGTAAGTCTGAATGGGCCATTGTAGTGAAATACACTAAAGGATGGTGAGAGCAATGTGCATCTTGATTTCAGCATATTTAAGTAGAAGAAAACTGGTCATCTAAATGTTCATCTAGACAGGGAGAGTGACTAGGTCACATTGGTTCTAAGGGACCTTCTAGAAGGATGTTAGTAATGTTTAACACCATGGAAATTGCATGTATGACAATAATAAATGAATAAAGCAAAAACAGATCACAAAAATTATGTAAGTAAAAATATGGACATTAAAAACAGAGAGGATATACTTTTGTGGTTGTATTAGGTCTTGGGGCACAAGTCTATAAGTGACTTTTTTAAGGATTTTCCACATTTTACAAATTATGTTTAATTAGAATCTAATTCATGAGTATGTGTGTATGCAATCATTTTCATCACCAGATTAACATTAATTAGTATTTTAAAATATTCACTAAATGTTTTCCATTTGATTTTTTAGGATAACTTGTGAGTTAGAAAAGGTTGACAATATATTTAAGAGGTTAAACAAGAAGATTTCATGACTGCCCAATATTGAAAATACTGTTTTGGAAAAATTCTTAAGAATCTCTATACAAGAGGGGCACCTGGGTGGCTTAGTCGGTTGAGCGTCCGACTTTCGCTTAGGTCATGATCTCGCGGTTCAAGCCCTGCATCGGGCTCTGTGAAGACTGCCAGCTCAGAGCTTGGAGCCTGTTTCTGAGTCTGTGACTCCCTCTCTCTCTGACCCTCCCCTGCTCACGCTGTCTCTCTCTCTCTCTCTCTCTCACATAGAAATAAATAAAACATTAAAAAATTAAAAAAAAAGAATCTCTATACAAGAAAAAAAAGATATAGAAGGAAGAGATTAAGTAAAAGTAGACATATTTTCTTAGAGTGTTCTAAAAATTTGGGGACAGAGTAGGAAAGTTCTGGAGGGAAAAAAATTGCATGCATTTTTTCTTTGAAAGGAGCTAAGTGCCAGGAAGACAAAACATAACAAAATTTATAAATGCTTCATATTAGAGCGAGAGCTTTGTGTACAAGTAGAAAAGCCTTAAAATTGGAACCCATTTATTGAAAAGACATTATTGGAGTTGACAGTATGAATTAGAGCATTTTTCTTGGTATCTGCACCTGGCATCTGGGTTTGGTGTGTCATTATTCAATGCTGGACTCAACCTCTCCACACCATTGGATGTAGACCCAGCCTACCACTTAGTTCTTGCAAAAGAGTGGCAGTTCAGGTCAGATCTGGATTCTAGTCCAGATTTTGCCATTCCACCATTACAAGTCCTGGGCAAATCAGTCAGACTCTAAGCCACTGTGTCCTTGTTTTTAAATTGAAGAGAGCATCTTGTAAAATGATTTGGAGGGATAAAATGCAACAGCATGGAGAAGGACTTAGCAAGCATTCACCACATAATAAATGTTCAAGAAATATATCTTTCCTAAAGAGGCAACTGGTTACTCTGCTCTTGGTTCTGAGAGATGGATATGATGTTCTTATGTAATTCACTTACTGGATCAGAGTTTTAGGCACTTTAGTCAAATCGTTCACTTTAATTTAAAAATTAAATTATACATAGAGTAATATGCTTAGCATATTATTAATATGTTAGGTCGGAGCCTACTATTTCAAAAGGATATCTCTAATTTAGTAAATCAAAGGTAATTGATTTTTAGAACTTGAACACTTTATCAAGTTTGTAACAAATATTGAACCCAATTTTACCTCATACAAGAAAAGGTTACCTAAATTGTCTAAAAAGGAAATAAATGTCCTTTTATAAACATTCAAAATGATATATTCACAGATTTCTTTGTCATGAGTAATATGTCACTATTGTTACAAGACAGAGGCATTGGTGAAACCTAATACTATAAAATACCCAAATAATGTGTTTTTCCAAAATAGTGTTATTACAGGCAAATCATTATTTTTTTAACCTGCTCACTGATCAGCTAAACCATGAAAGAGATACTAAAAGATAGACTAGTTGTAAAAAGTCTAGACCAAAATTCTCTGTAGATCAATATCAGGAATTGAGGGTCTTCCTAGTCTTAAAGTACTCTGGTCTGTGAGTCTTTAACATCACAAATTATAAAGTTGAAGAATATCCAATCCTTTTCAACTACAGGATGAACGCTGGGCCTTCTATTTGATTTTTTAACACAACGGCTCTGTTTATTATAACCGTTTGTTACCATAAAAGTATAAACTGAAAGGTAGCAATGATGGGTGAGTGTAATATATTACATTAAATAAACTTGTCCTGTGTGCAGTACATGGAAAGTTCTGTTTACATTACAGGAAGCTGTTTTCTGCTGCATTTACAATTCTGCTAGGCAAATAAATTAAGAAGGCTTATGACAGCTCAATTTAGTTTATCTGGTCAAATCCCAAAGACACTATTAGTATAATTTTAGCGTATTTAACTTTATATAGGTATTTTATAATGCAATCTCAACCATCTTTTTTTTTAAGGAAAGGATGTTTTAGCAGATGATTTAGAAAAAAAATGAGCAGAAAAATAAAATTACTGGACAAAAACGTGAACAATACAATTCAACATACAGAATCCTTGCAGAGGAGATAAATATAAACGTCATTATATGAGCTTGAAGGAGGCTTTAAAAACAGAAAGACATGTAATATATTAAAATAATTTTTCCATACTCCTTCCTACATGTTGATCTAGGATTCGATTGTGGTTTAGACCCAAGATAGAAGTGAAGGAGTTGGAGGGCGTATGGTGTGGAATTTGCAAATAGCTCCAAGTGCTTTTTTTGTGGTAACTGTAAAAAAATTTTTAAGTGTGTATTTAATTTTGAGAGAGAGAAAGAGTGAGCGGAGGAGGGGCAGGGAGAGAGGGAGACAGAGAATCCAAAGCTGGCTCCAGGCTCCGATGTATTCACACAGAGCCCGATGCAGGGCTAAAACCCACAAAACCATGAGATCATCATGACCTGAGCCAAAGTTGGTCGCTTAACTAACTCTACCATGCAGGTGCCCCTCTTTTGTAGTACTTAGAATAGATGCCACCAAGACAAGAGATGTAGTTCATTACTTAACCAGACTTAATTTTCTGAGCTTTCTGTTTGGTAGGATGAATTTTTATTTTCTGAGTGTGTGTCTGTCAGTGTGTGTGTGTGTGTGTGTGTGTGTGTGTGTGTGTGTGTGTGTGTGTGTGTGACCAAGACAAGAGATGTAGTTCATTACTTAACCAGACTTAATTTTCTGAGCTTTCTGTTTGGTAGGATGAATTTTTATTTTCTAAGTGTGTGTCTGTCAGTGTGTGTGTGTGTGTGTGTGTGTGTGTGTGTGTGTGTGTGTGACCAAGACAAGAGATGTAGTTCATTACTTAACCAGACTTAATTTTCTGAGCTTTCTGTTTGGTAGGATGAATTTTTATTTTCTAAGTGTGTGTCTGTCAGTGTGTGTGTGTGTGTGTGTGTGTGTGTGTGTGTGTGACCAAGACAAGAGATGTAGTTCATTACTTAACCAGACTTAATTTTCTGAGCTTTCTGTTTGGTAGGATGAATTTTTATTTTCTGAGTGTGTGTCTGTCAGTGTGTGTGTGTGTGTGTGTGTGTGTGTGTGTGTGTGTGTGACCAAGACAAGAGATGTAGTTCATTACTTAACCAGACTTAATTTTCTGAGCTTTCTGTTTGGTAGAATGAATTTTTATTTTCTGAGTGTGTGTCTGTCAGTGTGTGTGTGTGTGTGTGTGAGAGAGAGAGAGAGAGAGAGAGAGAGAGAGAGAGTATGTGTGTAAAATTGTAACATAAAGAGGCAGGGCAGGAACATGAAATGGAAAGATGCATGGTTTTGGAGTAAGATCTAAATTCAAGTCCCTGCTCAGCCATGTGTTAGGTAGGTGACCACTTTCTCTAATTACATTTTTATTTTAATTCAGGTGTAGTTAATATACAGTGTTAGTGTCATGTTAGTTTCAGGTGTACAGTATAGTGATTCAGCACTTGCATACAACACTTGATGCTCATCCCAAGTGCCCTCCTTAGTTCCTATTTCACCCATTCCTCCCACCCACCTCCCCTCTGGTGACCACCAGTTTGTTCTTTATAGTTAAGAGTCTGTTTCATGGTTTGCCTCTACCTCTTTATTTTTCTTTGCTTGTTTTTTTGGTTTCTTAAATTCTACAGAAAAGTGGAGTCATGTGGTATTTCCCTTTCTCTGACTTATTTTGTTTAGCATAATATTCTCTATTTCCATCCACATTGTTGAAAATGGTAAGATTTCATTCTTTTATATAGCTGAGTACTATTCCATTATAAATACATACCACATCTTCTGTAGATGACCACTTAAGCAAAGTAAATTACTGGGGGCTTACCTGAGGCTCTCAATTCTGTTAATTCAGAGTTACGTGGTAAATATGGGTGCCCTGGATCTATTAATAACACAGGAACCTTTGCAAATGATACACTTTATGCCTTTTCAAGCCACTATTCTTTACATTTCCCTCCAACCAAGTAGATCCCACTTGTCTGAATCACCTGATGTCTCTGCATTTGCACAAGCCCTTAACTTTGTTAAGGATGCCTTCCTGCTCCCTCCTAGGTAAGCGCTTGTCATCCTTCTGGGCCCACCTCAGACGCCCCTCTACTCCAAATCTTTTCTCCAGGGTACTTTTTACTCATCTCTTCTTTTGTTTTAAAAACATCTTTGGCTTCTAAAATTAATTTCAGGAACGCCTGGGTGGTTCAGTCAGTTGAGCATCCGGCTTTGGCTCAGGTCATGATCTCACAGCTCGGGAGTTCAAACCTCGAGTCAGGCTCTGTGCTGACAGCTTGGAGCCTGGAGCCTGCTTCGGATTCTGTGTTTCCCTCTGTCTCTCTGACCTTCCCCTGCAGATGTTCTGTCTCTCTCTCTCAAAAGTATATAAACATTACAATTTTTTAAAAAAAATTGAAGAAATTAATTTAAATACATTGCATAAAAATACAGAAATAAAAAAGTGAAAATAAATATGATCCAATACTCCATGAAGAGAGATAAATGCCACGAGTATTTTAGTATATTTTTACCAACTTACCTTTATATAAACCCACTTAAATAAATGAATTAGTGGGGCACCTGGGTGACTTAGTCTGTTAAGCATCTGATTTCGGCTTCGCGGATTATCGCGGTTCACGGTTCGAGCCCCAAAAGAGGGGCTACAAAAGAGGGGCACCTGCGTGGTAGAGTCAGTTAAGCGATCAAATTTGGCTCAGGTCATGATGATCTCATGGTTTTGTGGGTTTTAGCCCTGCATCGGGCTCTGTGTGAATACACCGGAGCCTGGAGCCAGCTTTGGATTCTGTGTCTCTCTCTTTCTCAAAAACAAACATTAAAAAATAAAAATAATAAATAAATAAATAAGTAAATAAACAAACAAAAAATAAATAAATTAGGAGGGCTTATGACAGCTCAATTTAGTTTATCTTGTCAAATCCCCAAAATACTATTATTTTAGCCTATTCACCTCATATTTAACTCCAGCCCCTCCAGAATACAGACAGTAACAGCAGCAAGAAAACCAACTTGGGAACTGATGTGCACAGATGTTTACACTCTCTTTTCCACTCCTCATTAGATCATGTCTTTCAATGTTCTTAGAAAACATGGGGGTAAGTCCTTTCTGATACCACCTCACACAGGTTAGAGTGTAACTAGTGTAATGGTCCTTCTCTTCATTGTCCATTGAGGCCATTTAGAATACTTTGCTTTGATAAGCAGAGCATTCTTGTGCCCATCTAACGTTCTTTCTGCAGGATAAATTCTTAGAAACAGAATTCCTGGGTATGTATGTTTTTCGTATTCTGGGAAGGCATCGCCGAACAGGCCCCTTGGGAGACTGCAGCATTTTGCATGTCTGGGGCCTGTTTTCACAGCGCTCTTCCTGTGACGGGGCCCTCATCACACTGTCTTTTCACAATTTATTTACTTGTCTCGCTCACTCATGAGACTACAGACTTCTAGGTGACGATAGCTGTGTCTTACTCATTTTGAATCCCAGGGTCTAGTGCAGAGCCCAACCGAGCACAGGAGAGTTAAGTGGGGAGCTAAAATTTGCAGAATGAAATATGCTTTTGTTTCCACTCTGTCACAGTTTTCTATACACTGATTCCAATCGTCAGTGATCTTAAAAAATACGAAATGGCTGGGGCGCCTGGGTGGCTTAGTCGGTTGAGCGTCCGACTTTCGCTTAGGTCATGATCTCGCAGT
Organism: Proteles cristata cristata; assembly: GCA_017311185.1. Classification (NCBI taxonomy): domain Eukaryota; kingdom Metazoa; phylum Chordata; class Mammalia; order Carnivora; family Hyaenidae; genus Proteles; species Proteles cristata. The sequence goes on from JAESUZ010005207.1 coordinate 520,555, forward strand.
TCGTGGGTTCGAGCCCCCTGTCGGGCTCTGTGCTGACTGCCAGCTCAGAGCCTGGAGCCTGTTTCAGTCTGTGACTCCCTCTCTCTCTGACCCTCCCCTGCTCATACTGTCTCTCTCTCTCTCTCCTAGAAATAAATAAAACATAAAAAAAAAAAATACGAAATGGCTGCCATTTCTGCCACTTCACTGAACGACCCTATGATTTCAGTGCGTTAAATTTTGAACAGGCTTTGTTATATCCTGCAACACCCCTACACAGTATAGGCTGCATAGAGAATAAATATTGTCATGAAAAGTGAGTTTCACTTTCTTTTTTTATGGAAAAATTTTTAATGGTTATTTAGTTTTGAGAGAGAGAGACAGACTGACAGAGAGAGAGGGAGACAGAATCTGAGGCAGGCTCCAGGCTCTGAGCTGTCAGCACAGAGCTGCTTTGGGGCTCAAACCCACAAACAGTGAGATCATGACCTGAGCCGAAGTTGGATGCTTAATTGACTGAGTCACCCAAGTGCCCTTATTTCATTTTCGATTATGAGTATTTAGCAGGAAGATTCTATGAAGCTAGATATAAAAATATCTTTGTAGAAAAAGTATAGACTTTCTCAACAAGACAAGGGAGTTCCATGCAGCTGATGTGACTGTCCCAGGTAATTCAAGCTTATAAATGTCCTCGTTGGTTATATATTTGGTTCGTATCATGTGGAATTATAAGATGTAAAGATTTATCTATGGTTAGATGTCTCTCTTTAAATCTGTTAAGGATACTTCTCAAGGCATTATTGAGTATTAGTTATAAACTTAGAATGTTTGTGGGTCTGATCCTAAAACTCACATTATAGTGGTGAATTGATAAATGAAATCAGTTTTAAATTTGGGCATTGTTTGTATAGACCCAGCAAGTGCTCGTTGAGTCTAAGAAGCACACCACAGCAGTCTGAATTTGACTTGTATAATTCTGCAGAATTGAATTTGTGAGTTACATGGGCCAATACCAACACTGTTGCCAAGAATGAGTATGTGGGCAAGAAAACACCAATTAAGTGGAGAATGTGGAGGGTTGGCCTCATAGTCTCTGGAACACAGACTTAGGAGGACACACCTTGGACTGAGATCCAGCCTGGTGTGGCCACAGGCAGCTTCCTTCACCCTGTGTGCCTGTCTTTCCTCACCAGCATACCTGATAAGAAGACCTGCATAGATCTCATACAGATTAAACAAATTCACACATGTGGAACATATAAACAGTACCTGAAACATTTTTAAAAATCAGATAATCTACTGAAGGAGGATTGTTAACTTCAGGAATATTTTTTTCAAGATTTTATTTATTATTATTTTTTTAATGTTTTATTTATTTTTGAGAGAGAGAGAGAACATGAGCAAGGGAGGGTCAAAGAGAGAGAGAGACATAGAATTCGAAGACAGGCTCCAGGCTCTGAGCTAGCTGTCAACACAGAGCCCGACACGGGGCTCGAACCCACGAACCATGAGATCATGATCTGAGTTGAAGTCAGACGCCTAACCGACTGAGCCACACAGGCGCCCCTTAAGATTTTATTTGTAAGTAATCTCTACACCCAACATGGGGCTCTAACTCCCAACCCTGAGATCAAGAGTCACCTGCTCCACTGACTTAGCCAGCCAGGCGCCCCAGGAAGATATTTTCAATAAACTTAACTTGGTGATCAGTAGGAAGACATGGAGCAAAGGGGTGGAAAAATGGAATACATTTTACAATGAAGAATATATGAGCAAAACTGTTCAGGATGAACACTAAATACATAAAATATTTTATCTTTCTTTCCTAAATCCTATTGCCTATTAAAATTGAATGATATATTTTAGAATACTATTATATTAGATTTTAGAAATAAAATTATTCATGGATTAACATGCAGTACATTTTGAAACAAGAGAATGTGAAGTCTAAATACATTTTCCTGTACTTTTTTTGTTGTTACACAACATTCTGGCTTAAATATACTTTCCATAAAATATTATGCCCATCCTTTAAAAAAACGGTGTGTTTTTAAAATTAATTATTTATTTATTTTTCTTTCATAGTTTGTTGTCAAGTTAGTTTCCATATAACACCCTAAAAAATGTTGTTTATCCATTTCCCATGACTATGCAACACCAACTGATGCCCACATATTATAACTAAAATACACTGCATTCTATCTTAATTTAGGCCACATAAAGGAAACAAAATTTACATGTTAAAATAATTGTGAATACATGTGTTTGAATTAGTTTAATGTGGGTTTGGATTCCATGAATGTAGCAGAAATTACTGGCCATTTATAGAAGCTACTTACAATTTGTTTCTTTAAAAAGTTTATGTAGTTTACTATTAAATAATTAACAATACTCTCATTACCCATCCATGAATATCTACAGTAATAAGCAACTAATGCCATTTCCAGGGGGTTGACACCATGGTGAGAAAAATACCTCAGGAATTCTAGAAATTAATTGCTTCATTAAGCCCAGATTCTAAAGATGGGCTTATTTTAAGAATCTCAGCCAGAAGAACCACTGAGCTACTAAATACGTTCCAATATTTCTAATACTAATTTCCACTGTAGCCAAGACATTTCACAGAGGGAAGATCCCTGTAATAATGTAGGATCAATCAGAGTCCAGTGTCCGTTGTGAGCAAACAAAGAAGAAATGGATGTGTCAAATTCATTACCCAAAGGAAGTGTAAATTGTAGCAGAACTCTAGATTAATATCTGACAATTTTATTTACAAAGAAAGTCATTCCTATTCCAGCAGGCAGTGAGAGTTAAAAAGATGACACAGACTTCTTCTGTATTTAGGCTTGCTTCTAATTAAATGATGTGGCTTAGTGTTGATCAAAGAGACTAAGAGGATGAGGAAGCAGCTCAGAAGCCTGAAAACTTCAAGCCCAGTATGGTGTCATGGAGATAATGTAACTTTTATTTCAGCATTGCTTCTAAGAAATGAGAAAGAGGAAATTGAATTTTAACTAGTGATCTTTTATTTCTACCTCACAATGTTTATTAGTATGAAATTATAGCTAATTCAGAATAATAAACGGAAATGGGTTTGTTGCTGTCCCAAGTGGTGTAGCAAGAGCTAAGCTAAAATGCTTACTTTGGGGAAGAGGTTGATTTCTTAATGTGGTTTCATCCGAATGTATGCAAATGTCTACCACAGCATCTATGGTCTCATTTTCTTTTTTTTAAATTTTTTTAATGTTTTATTTATTTCTGGGAGAGAGAGAGACAGTATGAGCAGGGAAGGGTCAGAGAGAGAGGGAGTCACAGACTCTGAAACCAGCTCCAGGCTCTGAGCCGGCAGTCAGCACAGAGCCCGACGCGGGGCTCGAACCCACAAACCGCGAGATCATGACCTAAGCGAAAGTCGGACGCCTAACCGACTAAGCCACCCAGGTGCCCCCTCATTTTATTTTTTTATTTAAAATTTTTTTTAATGTTTTATTTACTTTTGAGAGAGAGAGAGAGAGCATGAGCAGGGGAGGATCAGAGAGGGAGACAGAGAATCTGAGGACAGGCTCCAGGCTCTGAGCTGTCAGCACAGAGCTCGACACGGGGCTTGAACCCACGAACCATGAGATCATGACCTGAGCCGAAGTCATACGTTCAACCCACTGAGCCACCCAGGCGCCCCTCTATGGTCTCATTTTAATTGACAAAGGTACGTCTTTGTACAATTTTGTGCAAAATTGTCGTGCAGACATGTTATATCATGTTATAAACAAGATGTCACTCACTTCTGTTTTCACAGAAGGAGCACAGATATATTCCAAAAAGAATGAACAACTTTCCCCATTAAAAATGGAAGGATGCACATAGGTATAAATTATGTCTGGTATGAAATAAGACATTGATTGTGCATTCTATTAAACAATCTTAGATACTGCAAATATTCTACAAGAATTATAGCAATAATACTATACTATAGTATTATTGTATATAATATACTATATATTATTATATATTATATAAAATATATATACTATATATTATATTATATAAGTATTATCATATATAATATACTATATATATGTAATATACTGTTCATGAGCAAATCTGTGTCCTTTTGGAAGCAGGTACCAAAACGTATTCAGATGTAGGAGAGATTCACTGGGGGAGATGCCTGTGAAGGCTAAGGGTGGAGGAAGGACGAGTGGGGAGAGCCTTCAAACCACAGTGGATTAGAGGCTGCCAGGCCACGACCATTCACAAAGTGGGTTCTGCCTCAGGGAGCCCAGAGCAGAATGCTGACCACCAGCTGACCACCACAGAGACAGTACAAATTCACCTTTACACACGTGCAGCCGCTGCAGGTTTATCTACCTCCACCTTGTTTTCTCTCTAGTTATAGATGCACATCTTCATTTTGTGGTCTGGCTTCTAAGGTTCAGCCCCCCCGTTGCGGAGGACAGGCGGTGGGTTCGATGGCTTGCTCTTGCTACCAAACAGACATGCCATCTTGTTGCATCTTAGGTTTGTGTCATGCTGTCAGAGTTCAAACCAAGGGGTCCTTGGGGTCTAGATTCAGCTCTCCACCTGGTTTTCTCTGTATGATCATAAGCAGCTTACTTAACCATTTTTTAAGTTTATTTATCTATTTTGAGAGAGGTCGAGTGAGCAGGGAAGAGGCATAGAGAGGGAGAGAGTGAATCCTAAACAGGCTTCGTGCTAACAGCCTGAACCCAGCACAGGGCTTGAACCTACGAAACAGGAGATCATGACCTGAGCTGCAGTTAAGTCAATGCTTAACCAATTGAGCCCCCCAGGCACCCCTTTCCCTGCCATTCTAAGTAAGGTAGTAGGTACTTGTATCTTCTATCACTATCTTTGATGACATTCAGAAAGCTGTTATCCTTGTTAAAAGTCAGGGGGCTGAGTTGACGTTTCTAATGCTTCATTTTTCATTCAGCGTTTCCAACATTTCTCTGCATGTGAGCCAAAATCAAAAGTTGGACGTTTAGCCAACTGAGTCACCCAGGCTCCCCACTTACTTAACCTTTTAATCCTTAGTTTTCTCAACTGTTAACTGGGAAGAAAAATATAGAGTATTGGAAGTGAGGGTTTAAAGACAGAACACATAGAAACCTCTCAATTTGATGCCTGGCTTACCTCAAGTACCTGAAAACATTAGCACTTTTTATTGTGACTGTAATTTTTGCATATCCTTCTGTTATCTGTACATTTCATACTCTTATCCAGAAATACCTGAGTGTATGTGTATATATATTATATATATAGTTTCCATTTGAGTTGATGAGCTTTGTTTTGAAGGCTCTAATTGTATCCTTTAGTTTAATGGAAAATGTAGAACAGATTATGCCAGAGACCTATAAAACGCCAAATGAGGACCTTGTCTAGTGCTGTGGATTTTCAATGTGGTGTTTTGTCTATTGGCAAGCCAAATTAGAGTTCCACAATGAGTACTATGATTTCATATTTCTGAGGAACAAAAATAAATGTCAAGGAGTGTGAGGCTTACAGATAAAAGGAAGCCCAGTACTTGTCTGGACAGAGGGGAAGACATCTGCAGCCCAGAGGCGCTCGATTTACTAATCAAGAAATTATACAAGTCTTCTTACTTTTGTAGCTTTGTGAAAAACACTCACCATAAAACCATCTACTTGGGAATGCCCTTGATAAATATGAGAAAAGTACACTTGTTTGATAAAAAGATTGTAAAGGGTGGGTTTGAATATAGCAACTTCTCACGTGGACCCAAGCCAAGTGACTGGTGGAACTATTTTATCACTTGCCCCTGCCGTTGACAGAAATTGTTCCTCATTCAATACATTTGTGGGGATCGATTAAGGTCAGTTATGCTGTCCTTGTGTTTTGTCCAGGGAATTACAAGGGTAGTTGAATTCTAGGGTCTCAGAAATAAACCTGTTCTCAGGAAGCTTGTATTATATATGGGAAAAGAATAAAAAAACAGAAGAGAAAATAGAAAATAAACTACATAAGGAAAGAATAGCATATATAGTATGTTGGGTAGTAATAAATCGAGGGAGAAAAATAAAGCTGAGAAGAAGCTGTAAAGGTTTAAGAAGACAAAACCTACCATAGACTGTGATTGCTTTTTTCCAACCACACTCAAGCCATTGGATCCAAAGGCCCATATTTTTAAGATGTCTGGCTGGGTACAGGGATGTTCTGTGTGGCTGAAAAGCAGCCCTAAATGCATGATCCAGGCTCTATTGGTATGGTTCTAACTAATACAACAAGCTGCAGATAGAAAAAACGAGAGTAAAACCTTGGATTGTGAGTAACTTGTTCTGTGAGTGTTCTGTAAGATGAGTAAATATTTCTAATAAATTTAAACTTGACAAAAGAGCGATATGTTGCAGTATGAGTCATACGTGACACTGAATGTCACATGATCACAACTGAGCCAATGGGATTTGAAATTTGCTTTGAGAGACGAGTCCTTTGGATTCCAAGCATGTTTCCAGAAGGAATTATGCTAGAAAGCCAAGGTTTAACTGTATCTTGCTTCTTCCCAAATTGAAATCCCTGCTATGTTGGTACTAAACCAGTACACTGAAAAGCATAGTACTTAAAATTAAACTGAAGTGAAAATAGATGTGGTCAAGCAGAATAATTAAAATAATAAAGCACACATATCTAAATTACATAAGATATCATAAATATACAAGCCTTAAAACCCAAAGGGTCTTATTCTTGAAAGTATTTAAAGGAATTTCCAAATTATTCAAACACTTGATTTAGACAATGACTGTTTTTAGCTTGATTGTTAGTACTTTATTTCGCTTTATTTTATTATATTATTTTATTTTTTGTAAGGTCCTCATCACACAGAGTAAGAAATTACTTGGTACTGTTCTGGAAATAAAGACCACAGACTCAAAAATTTTTAATTGTACAACCTGGAATTAACGTACTATTGTGTGTCAATTAAACTTCAATAACAATAATATATGTAAAATAAAGTAAAATAAAATAAAGTGAAGTGAAGTGAAATGAAGAGATCGTGCAGATAATCTTCATGCAGGAAGAAGAAATGGGAGAAGTGCCATCAAGGTCTTCTGGCTACTTGGTACTTTGGCTGTATGGGCCTTATTTATACCCTTTATGCAGAAATGGCACATTATGTTCAACAAAGCTGTCAAGAATTTCTTTAAAAGAATTGTTTTCACTGCAGTTGGATGTCTTTCCCCTGTGACTAGATGCTCTTCCTTGTACTACGTGTCAGGGTTTCAGGATTTCTTGTAACAGGAGAGGGTTAGAGACCAGGGATTTGTAACATTGGCCGTTGACTAGAGGTGTGGTGATGGTATTTCCAAAGAAGCAAGATGATGTTTCTCACGTGGAGTCTGGGTCTTCCCTCCCACCCCAAATGTAAAAGAAAAATCAGGTACTTTTTTTTTATGCTTATTTCTGAGAGAGAGAGAGAGAGAGAGAGAGAGAGAGAATGAGCTGGGGAGGGGCAGAGAGAGAGGGAGACACAGAATCTGAAACAGGCTCCAGGCTCTGAGCTGTCAGCACAGAGCCCAACTGAGGGTGCGAACCTACCACCCCTGAGATAATGACCTGAGCCAAAGTCAGACGCTAAACTGACTGAGCCCCCCAGGCACCCCTGATTGGGCTTTTTAGAAAACAAATTGCACTGTGGAAGGATTGGCTTCTTTTATCCTGTCATAATTCCTTTACATCTATGCTCCTTTTGTTCTGTGTATGTTTAATGTAGATTCTTTGCAAGCAAACCTTAAGAGAATGTGCTTGTCTCCATAAACATGTAATAAATAGTATAATTCCCTTGACAGAATGAACTTTTCAGGTGGTATTTCTGGTTGATTTGCAGTGTGGTTCCATCCAGCATTTGTAAACATTTTTCCCTGGGAGGTAACGAATACTGTTTTCTGCCCCCCTTCCCACTCCCACTCCCTACCGCTGTCAGAACCCCCCATATCCCATCTCCTCCTGTCTCCTCTGGGCACGTCTTTGTGGATGGCACCTTGACTTCATTTTCTTTGCCATCTTGTTTCCTGCAGGCTCTTTCTCCTCCACAATCTCAATTCTCTCCCATTTTCAAAAGCTGACTAAGTCATAATAAAAAAGAACCTTCTGTCGAACCTGCCTTTTAGCCTCTCCACCCTTAGGTAATATTGCTTCTTTTCACAGATGAGAAGAAATGTGAATTTTCAAAATGATGTTTGAATTAAATTTGTTTCTTGCATGCATTTAAACAAGTAAATAACTATGAGGGTTTTTTTGTCCCCCCCTCCCCCGAAATGTAAAATGCATGTATGCTAAATTTGCTTTAAGTGGAAAATGTAGGGATTTAGGGGCATTTACTAAATTTAAGAACTGAGGGGGGCATTCATTTTATTTTATTTCAAGCAAGTTTATGTGAGCAGAAACGTTTAATGTTTGTTATATCACTGGGTAGATAAATAATGTACATTGGGTAATATAAGAACCCATTTTTGTTGTCCAAAGTTGATCCGTTTCAAAAGTTGTTATTCTGGGGCACCTGGGTGGCTAGGTCAGTTGAGCATCCAACTCAGCTCAGGTCATTATATCACAGTTCGTAGGTTTGAGCCCTGCATCAGGCTCTGTGCTTGGAGCCTGCTTTGGATTCTGTGTCTCACGCTCTCCCTGCCCCTCCCCTACTCGCACACTATCTGTCTGTCTGTCTCCCTCAAAAACAAACATTAAAACTTTTTAAAAAAAAAAACAGAAGTTGTGATTCTGAGCACCTATAGTTGTCAAAAGAAAAATGAAAAACATTTCTCAATTTATGTTCTTGTGCCAAATCATAAATGCTTTTGTTTGGTTTCGTTTTTATAATACAATGCATCCCAGGGATATAAAACACAGTCTTTCATTTTGTACATTCACACTTTTATAGTTGCTTACAGGATACGTGTAAAAATAACTTGACTACAAGTTCACTTTTCTGGCAGATTAATATAGCAAAATAGATTATTGATTTTCAACTACTCAGACATGCTCTAATTGGAGATAATTTTTAAATGTGCAAAATAGTTTTAGATTAATTTTACATATAGTGTATTTGACACCAAAAATGATTTGCAAGCTTCTGAATTTATATTTCAGGTTTAGTTGACAGCTATTTCTGCAGCTCTCTTCCTTGATAGTTATATTTTACCAGCATAGTGTTTTGAAATTCCAGATGTTGAACAAAACTTACTCTTTTCAGACATTTTATGGAATCAGTCATAGACAGTGTTGCGTGTCTTCTACTCCAGGTTGACAAAATTAATTTTCTGATCGCCAGTCAGCAAATACATAATGAGAGGAATAGAGAAAATGTATGAGTCATGATTCCTAGAAAAAGCAATTCACTTTTATGCAGCCAGAATACATAATTCCCATTCTATATTATTCTGGGCTACCTATAATGACTTCATTAACTGAACAATGTAGATCCTGAAGTGGAGAGTATTCACTCCTGCCCTGTCGTGATTGTACTGATAAGATGAAATAATATAAGCCCTGGTACAGAGTCAGGTATATAATAGAGGATAGTAGGCAATTAGGAAGCAAATAAATAGATAAGTAACAGCCAGTTGTATTCATGTTGCAATTTTGCAAGGTGTTATTTTCCAACCAAAGTCAGAACTCGTTGCCACGTATAATCTAGTTTTCGTACATTTTGGGGTGTTCCCTGAAAGGCTTTCATGGCCACATTCATTGGGATTCTCCTTTTTCTTCCTTGCCTGTTCCTTTGCTCTTTTCCTAGACCCGTGCTTCTATGTTCTGCTTGTGGGCACCCGAGCTGAGCTTTCTGAATCTGTCACTGTCACATTCATCTTTCTTAAATATTACTCCCACGATGACTTTTCTCTGCAACTGGAAGTTAGCTCTTACCTATCTGCTCTTACAGCTAGAATCTAAAAACCCGTGGGTCTTACTTCCCCACCTCTCATTGGCATGCATTCTCTGCCCATCTGGCTTGTCTTCCTCTTGTGCTGAACCTTACTTACCAGGCCTGTGAATGCATTCCTGCCCCGCTTTCCGTGGGAGGGTCTTTCTCCCTCTGCCTGGAACATGCTCTTTTTTCATCCGCAAAGCTGGGTGATGCTCTACTCTGCCACAGCATCAGCATACTTGGGGTTAGAGTTTGTTTCTGGGTGTGATGGATTAAAGATGGCCACAAATTATTTCATGTTCTTCCCACTGAGATGTCATGATCATGTCTCCTTCCCCTGAACATGGGCAGGTTCTGGACCGTTCTGACTAATACAGAATGCAGAAGGGACACTCTGCTGATTTCAGTCCTGAGGCTTAAGAGATAGGCAGCTTGCACTTCTTTTCTCCTGGAGCACTCACTGTCTATTCCCCAAGCCTCCATATAAAAAGTCTGACTATCCTAGGAGGTCCTATTTCCTTTTACTAAAGAAATGACAGTAAGGGTGCCAGGGTGGCTCAGTCAGTTAAGCATCTGACTCTTGATTTCGGCTCAGGTCATGATCTTGACGTTTCAGAGTCGGCTTGGGATTCTCTTTCTCTCTCTCCCTCTCTCTCTGCCCCTCCCCTGTATGCTCTCTCTCTGTCTCTCTCTGTCTCGAAAATAAATAAACTTAAAAAAAAGAAATGACTATAATGGGTTCCTGATTCTAACTTAATCTTTATATTTGAGACTTTCCCTGAAACAGTGGTCTCCAAAGTACAGTGTAAAACACAACCTAGCTGTGTGTAGGAAGTAAATATTATCATTTGTATTACTGTGTATTTTTCTTGTGTAATTTTAAATTTCCCTTTGGTACATCATTTCTATTTTAGTAACATACAATACGTAATACCTGGTTGTGATTTATATATAAATATATACCTATATGAGGCACATGCATAAATATTATTTAATAAAAAGTTGCACTGATAAAAAAATTCAAAGTCTAGGAATCTATACAATAAAAATTATCTTCAGGACGCCTGGATGGCTCAGTTGGTTAAGTGTCTGACTTCAGCTCAGGTGATAATCTCGTCGTTGGTGAGTTTGAGCTCCACATCGGGCTCCGTGCTGACACCTTGGAGCCTGGAGCCTGCTTTGGATTCAGTATCTCTCTCTCTGTCTACCCGTCCCCTGCTTGTGCTGTATCTTTTTCCATCTCTCAAAAATAAATGTTAAAAAATTTTTAAATCATCTTTAACCCACCTGTGTATGTGCATACCAGTGTTTCCTAAAAGAAGAGCAATAATTAACTTCTGATGTAGCATTGCAAGTCCCTGAAATGAAGAATTCACAAATAAAAGGCAATGAGCCAAAGCTTCTCCTTGCAGAATTCCAAAGTTATGCCTCTAATTTGATTTATTCCCCTAGAATCGAATTCAGTTTCTTTTTAGGTGCCTACAAAATTTTTCTCCACAAATGTTTCATAATAATATCAAAGCCTATAAACAGAGTGGTGGTGTTTTCCAAGTTCTCTTTATTTGTACAGTGACCACTCAATGCTGAACACCCGTGATAAGCCAGTGTGGCACTGTGCTGTGTGCTACCGTTCCAGAAACAGGGAAGGAAGGGGTGGTCCCGTCTCTCAGTTCACAGTGTGTTGGTGAAAGCTATGCTCTGGGCTCTCTGGAGATAAGTGACATAACAAAAAGAACCTTCCCGGCTTATGAGATGCTATCAAGAAAAGCAAAAATCTGGACATGACCTAAGACATCTGTAGGCCAGGGAGTTGTTCATTCTGGCTACAGCCTAGGATACATGCAGCTGTTGGATGGATGAGGTTAGTATTGGGTCTTGAATGACAGGGCGAGGCATTTAAATACTCCTCCACAGCCAAGGAACGTCGTTTTTGACACAGGCAAGCAGATGGTTGAGCAGGATGGCGTCGATGGTGTTGTGCTTATCAGTCTCCCTCTGTGGACTTCTTGCCTGTGTTTGCCATTGTATGCAGCGCCGTGCTTGCGTTCACTTCCACAGCTAGGCCGGGAGTGTGTAAGGTCAAGGGTGGGCTTTCAACTCCTCTGTGCCCCCGCTGCCTCGGTGAGGAGCAGGTAACTTGGATTCAGGTAATGCTCCCTCGTCCTGCATAATTGCAAACCCTCCCATTAGGGTGCTGAGCTATGTTTCTGAGAGGAAGGAGTCTTAACTTCCAGCATCAGTTTTGTATTATGTACTTGTTATTATTTTAAAGTGTAAGTTGCAATTCTACTCCAGTCGTTTGGGGTCATGAACGTCTAATATGGACAGGAGGATGGTGTCATCTGTCCTGAGAAACAAGTTGAGAAACCAGACGCAGGCAGTTTCTGGCAGCTTCTCACGGTCACTAACCGGAGTAGGCGCAGGCCTGAGACTCCTGTTCGGATGTTTGGGTCTCTTTCTTTGCCTCTGCTAGTCTCCCTAAGGGCATTTAGAATCCCTGGAGAAAAAGTAATGCAGTTTTTAAGGTAAAAAGCAGGTATTTTACTGTTGCCCTCTTTAAATAGGTAGTAAGTATACTGAATTTTTTTCCTCTGGTCATTTCATTTTTTAATTTTTTCTTCAACACAGTACATGTAGCAATTAAGAAAGCGACCCTATCACGTTGAACACTACATCCCTCGGGACTTTAAACACACACTGCGTGCTTAAAGTGAGTGCTTGTTTTCCTTTTGTTTTTTAAAAAAAATTCTCTGTGAGGAGTAAGTTCCAACAATGGGTGAATGCGTTTAAATGCCTTTAGATCTTAAGCAAGAGAACACAGACATTAAGAAAAAAGCATCTGGGGTAAATTCGTGCGGTGGCTTTGGATATATTCTGTAAGTTTTACCTGTTGGTTTCATTTTAAAGTATGCAGATATAGGGGAACCTGGATGGCTCAGTCAGTTGAGCGTCTGACTTTGGCTCAGGTCATGATCTCATGGTTTGTGGGTTCGAGCCCCGCATCAGGCTGTGTGCTGACCGCTAGCTCAGAGCCTGGAGCCTGCTTTGGATTCTGTGTCTCCCTCTCTCTCTGACCCTCCCCTGCTCACACTGTCTCTCTCTCTCTCTCTCAGAAATAAATAAAAACATTAAAAATAATTTTTTAAAAAGTAAAGTGCTAAGACTGAATAGCATGTCACACTTTTGCTGAGATAGTTTATTGCCTGGGTTAAAGGAAATTGTGATTAATGTCATACTCTTGCTTGGTGGGCTGGATCAGCTTTATTTTCTCTATTTCCCAGAATGCCATCCTTAAAATAGAACTCCTCTTTTTCTCCACCAATGTTTCCTACCCCCTCCCAACTTTATTCCAAGAAGAAAAGATGACAAAATGTGATCATTTGTCTCCTCGGAGTCTGAGGGTGTTAAAGAGTTCTGAGTGGTAAAACAGATGGAATTGTGCTAAAAAGCACATGGCCCCTTATAATTTTTTCTTTAAAAAGATCCAAAACTTAGGCTGAGTAATGAAATATACTTTGCTATTCTTGAGTAACACATGAGGAAATCTTTGCTTCTCCCTATTCTGACTCACTGCTCTTTTCCCAGAGTGCAAAATGTCCATTTTGGATCAGTCATTGAGAAATGCTGATTTAATAGACTTCTGGAAAAGGTGACCACGGTGGGTAACTCTGTGGAAAAGGGAAATAAAGTATATCAAGTTAGAAGATTATTACTAAATTTTCTTCTGACTTTGGTGACGTTGAGACATCTTCAGATGCTTGTACCTCTGTAGTATATTTTTACCATTACATAAACGTTAAGTATATTTTTTCTATAAATAGTGACTCAGTATGAACTTATTTCAAAGTACAGTTTTTCTTTTTTTGTAAATTAAACTCGTTGAAGTTAATGTCTGGTAGGATGGTTTTGGCAAACATGAAAGTGATCGGTGCCAGTTCTATATGATTGAAATTTCCTGTTTTAGGAGGAATTCTTGTCAGCTCCTAGAAACCGCATTAAGGTCTTTACATTCAGATCTTTAAATTCTTTGCTTTGGGTGGTACACTCAAGTATTTGAAACAATGCCATTTTACTAGTTAGCATTTGACATGCTGAAATTAGAAACAGGAGAATTGGACATCATGCCTATGACTTTATCTTGGAATTTAGTGCCATAATATGCTTTAAGCAATTAATGTGTAATGACAGTATGTTCTCATGTACAAAATACATTGAAACATTCCTCAGACACAGATCTCAAACAAGGAAACTCAAATATTTACTGTATGGCTCCTGGAGGTCAGTCTCTTAGCCACATTAAGAATGAAATAGTCAGAAGACAAAATGAAGCAGGAGACAACTGTAAAGAAGACCAGTAAATTCATTAACAGACCATTATTAGTAAATGATGTCATCTAAGTACCATATTCCTACAGAAGGAAAAATTATTCTGGGGTTATAACAGCCAAGATGAGTAAGAGAAGACCAGCGGTTTTTAATTTCTGTGAAAGCCAGGCAGAATGAGAAATAAAAATTAGACTCAGAGCCAAAGGCCTGAGTGCTAGACCTGTACTTCTCATCTATCTAACAGAGAAATCTGGGTAATTTATTCAGCCTGGGTCTCAGGGTCTTCTTCCCTCCAACTAGCCTATTTTGCAGGATTTCTGTGGAGGGTCACACAGATACAGTGTGTGTTAAAGTGCTTTGCACTTTCCTGACTGTTTCTGGCTGGAAGAGATGGTACCTGAGGTTCTGACCCGCTTCCTCCCATATCTTGTACATACAGTTAATTCCGCCCATTTATTTGACACATCTCTCTGTTATACCATATGCTCTTCAAGGTCTCTATCTGAATCATCTTGGTATCCGCGGTTCCTGACACATCGAACATTCTTAATACACGAATGAGTGAATGAATGAGCGTTATTTGCACGATCATTACTACTTTCATGAAAATCCTCAGTCTGGATGCTAAATAAATTTAGTGTATGTTCTGGATAGAAACTCTGAGCACTCCTTGGATTCCTTCGATGACCTCCTTCTTCCAAAAGCCCCACCTATCACCAGGACTGTGTCCACCCTCCCTACTCAAGCTCCCTCCCATAGGCTGGAGTCTGAGGTGATACCCAGGGGCTGTGTGGCCCTTACACCACACCTACTGAGCCTTCCCTGTGCCCTTCACCCTGTGGGGGATTGAACAGTGGTGTCCAGATTCTAACCCATGGTACCTGTGATTTTGATCTTATTTGGAAATAGCACCTTTGTGCATGTGATTTAGTTAAGGATCTTGAGATGAGATCATCTCTCTGAATTCATGACTGGTGCTCTTCTCTGAAAAGGGGAGGGACATTGAGACATATGGACACAGAGATGACGGTGATGCGATGGTGCAGGCCTGGAATGGAGACATACAGCTACAAGCCAAGGGACACCAGGAGGTTCCAGCAGCCACCAAAAGTTCAGAACAGATTCTCTCTCTTCAGGAACAACCTGCCGGCACACCTTATCCTTCAGAACTGGGAGAGGATAAATTTCTGTTGTTTCAAGCCACACAGTTTGCAGTAAACTAGTAAACACCTCTCCATTCTGGCAGAAGAAAAGTTACACTGTGGGGCTTGGATCTGGGTCCCAGAGTAGTCCTCAGGGGACCCAAGGAAACATCTCAGAAGTGTGGATGCATCACCCCCATATGGCTTGAACCAGCTGGAAATAGGAACAGCCAGTCAGAAAACGTTCCCCTCTTTTCATCCTTTCTAAGAATATGTCACAATGTGCTTTCTCATTTCACACCTTCCAGGGAAGTGCTTACCTGTCACACTCGCCACACTATCTACAGTGTTTCTCCCCAGTTCTTTGTGGAGGCCAGCACTGTAGTAACATCACACGGCACCGTTTTGTGTTTTCACTTTGCCTCACTTCCTTCTTTCCTCCCCATCACCTCCGTGGAATTGCTCCTCACAGAACAGAAGAATCAGTATTTTAACTTGCTTCAGGCTCTGCTTTGTAAAAGACTTAGCTAAGACAGTGTGTGTATTAAGTTGAAGAATTACAAGAAGACTTTCATTTTCACTGAATTCACTTCCTGAAAACTTCTTGGTGAAATAGAATTTTTTTTTTAGCAGAAACACTCTTTGTTTATTTTTATTTATTTTTATTTTTTATAGTTTATTGTCAAGTTGGTTTCCATATAACACCCAGTGGTCATCCCCACAAGTGCCCTCCTCCGTACCCATCACCCCCCTTCCCCTCCCCCATCCCCATCAGCCCTCAGTTTCTTCTCAGTATTCAAGAGTCTCTCATGGTTTGCCCCCCCCCCGCAACTATTTTTCCCCTTCCCCTCCCCCATGGTCCTCTGTTAAGTTTCTCCTGTTCCACTTCTAAGTGAAAACATAATGGTATCTGTCCTTCTCCACCTGACTTATTTTGCTCAGCATGACACCCTCAGGTTCCATCCATGTAGCTACACATGGCCAGATTTCATTGTTTTTCATTGCCATGTAGTATTCCA
The DNA here is from genome assembly GCA_017311185.1 of Proteles cristata cristata. NCBI lineage: Eukaryota > Metazoa > Chordata > Mammalia > Carnivora > Hyaenidae > Proteles > Proteles cristata. The sequence goes on from JAESUZ010005207.1 coordinate 536,919, forward strand.
TTGCATAGCATCTTATTGATCCATTCATCCGTTGATGGACATTTAGGCTCTTTCCAGGATTTGGCCACTGTTGAAAGTGCTGCTATGAACATTGGGGTACAAGTGCCCCTATACATTAGCACCCCTGTATCCCTTGGGTAAATTCCTGGCAGTGCTATTGCTGGGTCCTAGGGGAGTTCTATTGTTCATTGAAACTCCACACTGTTTTCCAGAGGGGGTGCACCCATTTACATTCCCACCAAGAGTGTAGGAGGGTGCCCGTTTCTCCACATCCTCGCCAGCATCTACAGTCTCCTGATTTGTTCAGTTTAGCCACTCTGACTGGTGTGAGGTGGTATCTCAGTGTGGTTTTGATTTGTATTTCCCTGATGAGGAGGGACGTTGAGCATCGTTTCATGTGTCTGTTGGCCACCTGGATGTCCTCCTTGGAGAAATGTCTGTTCATGTCTTCTGCCCATTTCTTCACTGGATGATTTGTTTTTCGGGTGTGGAGTTTGGTGAGTTCCTTATAGATTTTGGATACTAGCCCTTTATCTTATGTGTCATGTGTCATTTGCAGCTATCTTTTCCCATTCCATCAGTTGCCTATTATTTTTATTGATTGTTTCCTTTGCCATGCAGAAGCTTTTTATCTTGATGAGGTCCCAATAGTTCATTTTTGCTCTTGATTCCCATGCTTTTGGGCATGTGTCAAGTAAGAAATTGCTGCGGTGGAGGTCAAGGAGGTGTTTCCTAGCAGAAACAATCTTAAGGGGCTGAATTCCTGGTCTAGAATCAAATATATCATTTATGTGAACAAAAAGATTTCCTACAGTTAGCTATAAAGGCTATATGTTTTTCATCCTTTAAATAGTCCTAAGAAGGGGCACATGGGTGGCTCAGTTGGTTAAGCGTCTGACTTTGACTTGGGTCAGGATCTCATGGCTCGTGGGTTCGAGCCCCGCGTCGGGCTCTGTGCTGACAGCTCAGAACCTGAAGCCTGCTTCGGATTCTGTGTCTCCCTCTCTCAGAACTTACGCACTTACGAAACTAAATTTTTGTTAATATTTCATTGTTGTTAGACTTCCTTTTCCTAGCAAACGGTGGTGTCAGGAGCTCAGCTGAGGGAGAGAGAAAGCCAGGCTGCCAAGTGTTGGAGTAGCTGGAATATTTGATTAAAGCAACAAGCCAAACATGAAAGAGTTAAGCCTGCAGTTACTTCCTGAGGTGTCAGTATAAGCAACTGCCTAAAATCGGAGCAGTGCTGGACTCTGCCACTCCAGTCATCCCCACGAAATGGTGCGCCAGTTGGCGGTCAGGTCAGCACAGAAGTCTCACTGTAGATGGAGCTTTGGTCGAAAGTCTCTGGCAGATTTCCTGACCCTGGAGGGGATGGGGACACACACAAAAAACAAGGGAGACAAAAGCTAGTAGTGGAAACGCACTGGACACTGAGTCGGGGTGGGGGCAAGTTGCCTTTATGTGTCCCCCTCCTCGCCCCTCCCCAGAAGGAGGTCTTAGCAGAGGTGCCCCAGGGAAACTCAGCCCGGGGCTTTAGGTAAAGAGATCTACAGCTAGATACACAAACATAGGTAAGAGAATGACCAGCAAGAGGCTGGGGGGAGTGCTGAGCTTTGACTGTACTCCTCCCCTCTTTTAGACTTTGTACCACACCATCGATGCACGACGTCTGGTGTGGAGAGGGCAGCTTTCCCCATGACCTCTGCCAGAAAAAGCCTTCGTAATTGCCTGTGGTCATTTCTGAAGAAGTCACACGTAGGTTCTAATGAAGAGCCCAGTTCCCCAAGTGGTTGTGTTTTGTTTTGTTTTGTTTTTTCCAAGTAGGAAGGACACTCCACTGAGGGGGGTCAGGTAGCCAAATGTTCTGCAAACAGCTCCTTGGAATTCCATGCATTTATTATGCTGGATCCAACATGGCTCCATGGACAGATGGAGCACAAGTGAGTGGAAGCTTATGAGCCTCAGGTACACAGCTAACTTGTTACCCATCTCTGCTGTTCTCCTAATGACTCCATTCCTTACCCGTCCTCTTCCAGACAGACCTGAATGACCTCTTCTTGTCCCCAGGTGTGGGTACTGAGAGCTTTTCTTATCACTCTTCTTAATCTGGTTCCATAATGATTCTATTTTTAGGGAGTTGGTGCTTGTGGTGACCTAATATTGTACATTCTGTGATTTTCTCCCTTCTTGCTATAGCCTGCCTCTGTATGAAACCCTCACTGCTAGAAACTCCTGAAAAGAATTAACAGACTGATAGGCCATATTCATTGATAGTAGACAAAATGCAGCATCAAATATAGGTCCGTTCTCTTCAGATGTGGGAGGCTGAAGTGCCAAGACTAGATGGATTTATTTTAAAAATATAAAGCAGGTAACAGTTTGCTTTTACACATATCAACTTAAGAACCTCGACGAATTAATATATTATGGCATTGGTGCAGTTATAAACAATAAACCAAGGAAATAGCAAAGATCAGAAATAGCCTCACATATGAAAACATTCTTGATGAGTGATACATTGGCATTTAAGAAGAACAGGTAATTTTATCAGGTGCTGGGGTGGCTCAATCGGTTAAGCATCCAACTTCAGCTCAGGTCATGAGTGAGTTCCAGTTCCATGTCGGTCTCTGTGCTGATGGCTCAGAGCCTGGAGCCTGCTTCTGACTCGGTGTCGCCCTCTCTCTCTTTCCCTCTACTGCTCACGCTCTGTCTCCTTCTCTTGAAAATAAATAAACGTTAAAATTTTTTTTTAAAAAGTAAAAGGAACACATAATTTTAAAAAATGGTGGTGGAATAAACAAGAATAGGTAAAGAAAAAACAAACCAATTTAAAAGTACATCTTAGGTCCGTTAAATACTAATTTTAAAATATGAAAACAATATAGAAGAATATTTTTGTGAATGAAGGGAAATACATAAATTCTTAAATCAAATGCAAAAACCACATTATAAACAGAACGGCTGAAAATTTTAAATAGAATGTAAGCATATTCAAGCACAATTTTTAAAAAGATGCATGAAAAAATTAAAAACAAGTCACAGATTGGGGAAATATATCTGCAACACACATTATCAACCATGGATGAATATTTAGACTACAGTATACAGAAAATTCTTATATACAGCAAGAAAAAGATAACTCAGTAAAAGAAATAGAGAAAAGGTAAGAATAGGAAGTTTACATAGGAGACAGTCCAAATGACTGCAAAATGTAAAGCAGGCAGAGCCCACCTGAAATGTTGGTGGGTGAATCATTTGTGTAATTACTTTGGACTGTAATTTGACAATACATATTAATGCAAGTTTATTCCCAGATGTTGGTCTATTATTGGCCACATTGTGATAATGAAAAAAGTGTAAACAATCTAAATGTTAATAACAAGACAGGTAAATAAATTTTGGTATACTAATATACCATATCACATAAATGAATGGACTTGTGTTCTGAAGTCAGTGTGGGTAATTATACTTCCTAAATATGTTTAGCCAAAGCAAGTTAAACAAGGAAAGGAATTTTCAGAGATGTACCTACAGTATTATACCATTTCTGTGTTGTTAAAACACCTGTGTTATTTATATATGCACATGTTTGTGGTAATACCAAATTCGAGGTCATGATTACTCTGAGAGAGTGACAGAGAAGAAATGGTATCAGGAAGGGCTTCAGTAGAAACATTTTCTTATTAGAAAAGAACCAAAACCAGCAAATACTAAGATTTGGAAAGGCTGTGTATATGATAGTGATTTGCAGTATTATGCACATAATGTTACACCAAAGTATTTCACAATGCAAAACAAGAAATAAAAATACAATCCTTACCTATATAAACGTGTGTTGCATTTTATTTTGAAACATAGTATCTAAAATATGTAAATATGTCATTTTTAATTAATGAAATGACAAAAGCTTAAAAAAAAAATCAGCAGAGATACATTGAAACATACCTCTCCTAAGCTTCATTGTGACTGAATTAGTAAGAGTACTCTGGAAGTTAACATGGCGGTACTTACACCTCAAACCTTTTGCCCTAGTATTTTTTCCAATTCCCTCGTTCTGCTGTAAATAAATAGAGATGCAGTCCAAGATATATGAGCAACATATAAAATCACAACAATGTAAAAGTGAAAAATATATTACATATATATTGTGAGAATCATTTACATATAAATTATAAATTGTATATATATGTAATTTTGTTTGTTGGTGTATAGTGAGTAGACTGTTACATGTATATGCTTTTGCTAATTTATTTTTACTCATGTTACCATGTCACCAGCCCCTGGAATATTGACTGAAGTCTAATTGTGCTCAATGAATTATTGCAGAATGATACATTGTGGAAATATAATGAGACAAATATTTTTTCTCTTTTTTTGAGAAAGAGAGAGAGAGAGCGTGCATGCAAGTGAGCAGAGAAAGGGCAGAGAGACCCCACAACTGTGAGAACATGACCCGAATAGAAATCAAGAGTTGGATGCTTAACCTACTGAGCCAGTCAGGCGCCCTGAGACAAATAATTTTTAAAAAATAAAGACAGCTTTGAGAATTAATGTAATCAATGACAATTTGCTTGCAGGGGGTGGGCTATGTCTACACAGAACCTAATTATTACAGATAAAATATCTCTTCCAAAAATGATCTAAAATCACTTTTAGTTAGAGTCTAGATAAGTAGTAAGCATTTGTTTTGTGACTATCATAAGCTGATACAATTTTACAGTATTAGACCGCATTTACAGCAAACAGGATACACTAGAGAATTTAATTAGTTGGTAATACTTACTATTTGGGGCTATACTCAGAGCCAGTGATATCACCCACTACAAGAATGAGGTTAAACCATGTTTTTACGTATGTGTTTGTTTAAGGCACCAAAATACCAGATAAAGATATGCAGTTAAGAGGAAGTTATGTGAAAAACAACAAAACAATTAGGAAAATAGGGATGATTTAACTGCTAAGTAAATTAAGTTGATAAAATAGGGCACAGTGTGGTGAAGAAGCAATTAAGTTCGAACAAACCATCCATGGTGTGTCTGTGAGGAATATATACAAGTGAAACAGAGAGCAGGCTGGAAAGTTAATAAAGCAGAGAAAGATCTTCCACAGTGTGGAAACCAGGTAGGTGGCTTCTCTAGAAGGGAAAGTAAATATCTAGCCTATTTCTTTTCTTTTTTTTTAAAAAATGTTTTATTTATTTCTAGGAGAGAGAGAGAGAGAAAGAGAGAGAGAGAGAGAGAGAGAGACAGCATGAGCAGGGGAGGGTCAGAGAGAGAGGGAGTCACAGACTGAAACAGTCTTCAGGTGCTGAGCTGGCAGTCAGCACAGAGCCGGATGCAGGGCTCGAACCCATGAACCACGAGATCACGACCTAAGCGAAAGTCAGACGCTTAACCGACTAAGCCACCCAGGCACCCCAATATCTAGCCTCTTTCTGTTGTTAAGTTCTCAAGTCCTGGTGAAAGGGAAGTCCTGATTCTTCCTTCAATGGTTAACTGAATAAAAGATGTAAAAGCCCAAACAAAGGTCAAATTCAGATTAAGACTGATTGATCCCCACACCTGCAGCCTGACAGAAGAAGGGAGTACTCTTTCCAGAAGAATATCTTGCTACCTTCAGTCCTGATTGTTCTTTGCGTAGAATATTTAGCATAAAATAAACAAAGACAAAGTGTTGGAATAGCAAGAAAAGGTCATTGATAGCCATAAGAAGTACAGTCAATCAATACAGACCTAGAAATGCTAGTATTAGTAGATAAGGAATTAAAAATATCTGTAATATATATTCCAAAAGATGTATCTTTCTAGAAAAGATAGACAATGTGAATCAATACATGGAATTTTAGCAGAAAAAAAATAAAGACTACATATTTAAAAAAAACAATGGAAATGCTGAACTTGAGAAATATAAGATAAGGGGTGCCTGGATGGCTCAGCTGGTTAAGCATCCAACTCTGGGTTTCGGCTCAGGTCGTGATCTCTCGGTTTGTGGGTTCAAGCCCTATATCAGGCTGTGTGCTAACAATGTGGAGACTGTTTGGGATTCTATCTCTCCTTCTCTCTGTCCCTCCCTTGCTCACACTTCATTTCTGTCTCTCTATCAAAATAAACGAATAAACATTAAACAAATAAGAAAAATATAAGATTTGAAGAATTAGTTCCATGGATTTAATAACAGAGTAGATATAGCAGAAGAAAGAATCAGTGAATTTTAAGATACATGAATAGAAATTATATAAACTAAAACATAAAGAGGAAATAAGTGAAAAAATATAATAGAGACCTGAGAACTATAGGACAATAACAAGCTTATGTTAGTGTAGCTGGAGTCCCTCTAGGACAAGAGAAACAGATTGTGGTAAAGGAAATATTTGAGTAAATAATGGCCTTCTTTTTTTAAAAGTAAAGAAAAACTGCCACCTACAAATCTAAAAAGCTCAGTAAATCTAAATGGGTGAATACACGGAGTACCATATTTATATGCACTGTAGTCCCATTGCTGTAACCAAAGAAATGAAAGAAAGCTTAAAAGCTGCCAGACAGAAAGACCTACAGGGGACCACAGGTAAGAAAAACAGTTAACTCTTCAGAAGTTACAATGGAGGGTGGAAAGACGATGGAACGTTTTCAAAGTGCTGACTAAAACACCTGTCAACCTAGGATTCTACATCAAGAAAAAAATATCCTTTAAACATAAGGGCTAAATAAAACATTTCAGGCAGACAATGCTAAGATAATTTGACAAAGACAACTTTCACTAAATGAAATACTGAAGGAAATGATTTAGTCTGAAAAGTTTATGTTTCAGTTATGATACAAGATGGAAGCTCAGATTCATACAAAAGAGTAAAGAACAATGAAAAGGATAAGTTGTAGATAAACACAGGAATGATTTTGGTTTACATATACTGTGTGTGTGTGTGTGTGTGTGTGTGTGTGTGTGTATCTTTAAAACATATTAACTACTCAGAGCTTATATATAGAAATATACCATGAGATATACAGCATGTGAGTAGCATCTCATGATACTTAATACAGTATTATTAATACTTAATACTTATAAAATAAGAGATATAATGTATTGAGTACATCCTCTGTGCGAGCTATTGTACTTTACAAATTTAAACTCAGGTGTATAGCCCTTATTTTATAGTCTAGGAAATGTAGGTTTAGATGACTGAAGTAATTTGCCTAACATCCTACAGCCACTGAGTTGCAAAGCTCTCTTTCACTCCAAAACTCATGAAGAAAGTTTTAAAATTGTGTGAACATAACACAGAAGATAACTCTATTGTACTAAGAAGCAACTAATAATAAACCAGGATGTTTCCATTCTTTTTTTTATGGTGTTTCCATTTTATGGAATATTATACATCTGTTAAAAAGGTTACTAGATCTAAATGTGCTGATCCGGAACAATATCCATGACATAATTTTAAGTGGGATAGGTCAGATTGAATATAGGGAGTATAGTGTATTTTCCTACGTACATATATGTGTGCATATTTTTATGCTTTTATGCACAAACACACATCTATGCATATACATAGAGAGAGAGAGAGAGAAAGAGAGAGACAGAGAGACTAGCCTTTACCAATACAAAAAAACTGCTAAGAGGTTTTAAATCTAAGAAGGACTTTAGAACTTGAGGATGAGAACTGAAAGAGAGACTTAGTTTTTCAGCACTCACTTTTGGTGTTGCTAACATTTTTACTACATACTTGCATTCCACACACACCCCATTTTGAAAAGCCTAGTTTTTAAGCAAATCTTAGTTTTGCTCATTTCACTGTATTCAATTAGTGGAGGACTCACAACATGAGTTTATTAGAGGCAGAGGCCATTTTTTAATCTACATTTTTCCTTTTTACCCAGTATAATGAATGTTCTAGCATATAGGTATTAATATTTGTTGAACTTTCAATTAAAAGGATGTTGGTAATGTTAGAGTAAAATTCTTTGAAATATTGGGATGAGACAAACCAGAAATAACTAGAACTGCTTAGAATAATAATGTAGGAGGTAATAGTTGAACAGATATAGAATGGGCAGTATTTTGGGGGTTGAGGTCTGAGATATATCACATACAGCACTGAGATATATCACACATATTGCCTTAGGTGAGAATGATACAGACGTAAGTTGGGGAGGCTGACAAGTGCCGATAGGTGTTGGTGAAGTGCAGTCTTTTTTGGGAAAAAATGACCAGGGGGAGACAGATTGGTGCCATCTTGTGGGCTGAGGGCTGGGGGTCGGGGGTCATTGATGAGTTCTGATCCTCAGACATAACACTGCCTTAGGAGGATTAATATGGCAAGAAGTTCTTTCTTTCAAGCAAGGTTTGAAGCCAGCCCTCTTTACCATTATAAGGACTCTCTTTTTTTCATCTTCTCCTTTCTGTCCCAACCCCATCTTGTCATGTCCTTGCTACACTTCCCTTTTCTTTCCTCTCTCTTTTTCTGGCCCTTCTGCACCGGCCTGGGCATGGCAGTAACAGCCCAGTGACACCCTCGTGCTTTTCAGAGCTGTTCTGCTTACTCATAGAGCAAGTATTCTCGCACATTCCTGGTGATTATAGCCTTTCTCATCTTTTGCATGTCTGGTTTTTTTCTTAACCTCTGTCCACGTGTGGACATACAGCTATGGTGGGGAACACTTCAGGGAGAAAGACACATGTAGGGCTGAAGCCAAACAAGACTGTTTCTGTGTTTCTGTTCCACAGAAGTAACTAATCTGAGCTTGGAAAGCTACGTACCCTGTGGTTACCAAGATAACCTTTTTGCCTAAAATACCCTTTTGGTCCCCCCCGCCTCCTCGCCTTTGAGTCACCTGGCTAACCCTTGTTCATCCTTCGTATATCAGATTAGGGATCCTTTTCTCCAGGGAGCCTTCTTCTGACACCCCACACCCAGGCTGCTCCTCCTCCGTAACCCTGCGTCGGGCCACTTTGTTATGACACTGAGGTGCGCTTGCCTGTTTATCTTCTCCACTGAGCCATAAATTTTGTTCTGCTTTGTATCATTTTTGTCATGTTCATCTTTTATGGTCAGTGCCTAGCTTAGTAGCTGGAACGTAGTCGACTCTCTTGTCAAAATGGATGAATGAATAGCATGATAGAAAACACATAGAGAAGTGTCTCATGATTGTTTTCATGAAACTGAACTCCCCAGAACTTTTTTGGTGACCTCAATATTTTTGTAGTTATGTGATTCTAAAGCCTGTCTTACTCTCCCCCCACCTTGAAAGGACGTGACTTCCTAATCTATGCTGATTTCATAATCATGTTTGTAAAGGCATTATTTGAATCAAATGGATCTTTTAAGGGTTCCTCTTGGGTTTATGGCCTTCACAAAGTAAATTTGAAGGAGATAAGGGGAGAATTCGAGGATGCTAGTGTTAACACAGCAGTAATTAACTGACTTGTTACAGTGTTTGAAAAACCTACTTCAACGGGAAGTCGGTACTGCCTGCCTTAAAACTGTTACATATCTTTTCTACATTTTCTAAATTCTAATTATTCTAACCTTCATTATACAAGAAGGTATTAAAGATTTACTGACCAAGTTGAGGCTTAAGAATGTTGTCCCGGTAGAAAAATGCACCTTTCCAGAAGCTGGTGAGAACTCTCATAGTCATAAGCTCTTATTATAATTGTAAACTGTCTTCCACAGGCTTCTGTAAAATTAACTAATCATATGCTACTGGGGTTTCCAGTGTTGATTCTCCATTTCCTACACACCACGCTGAAAGGCTGCTCACTGCTGGGCTTCTCTACTGAGACCGAGCCCAGTAATCTGAGATGGTCAGCCTCTCAAAAGAGTAGATGGCGGTTGCGACACAAACTTGGTTTTGCAGCAGCACATGGGAGTGGTTCGCCCTGCTTTTGCAAAGCTTCTTTAACTGTGAAATTGTTTTTGATGAGATGCTTTGTCACATGCTTGACATCTTTTTTCTTTTTTTAATTGAGGGAGTGACTGGAAGATAATTTAATCTGAAATGCTGCCACCTACGTAGCGAGAGATTAATTGGATACTGTCTGAAAAATTATGTGAGAACCTCAGAGACAGAGTCTACGTAAACAGAAGGTGGTATGAACGAAATAGAGGCAAATCATGCCCCTTCCTTGGCTGTTTAACAAGACTCTGGGTAAACAACTGTCCTTACTTTTTGTCCACCCTTAAATTGGCTGAAAAGATGGTTTGGTATCACAACAAGTGTAGATTTTACACCAAGATATGGTCTACTTCTAATGCAGCTGTTAATTAGCTTTTTTTTTTCTCGGATGCTTATTTTGTACAAGAAAGAAAACAATTTCTACTGCAGTGGACTTTGTTAATAACATAACATTACCAACAAAATAAATATGTAGGAGTTTCAGCTCTGAAAAAGCCTTTCAAGATCTCCAAAAGATCTTCATCAGAAGATGTCTCTAGGATATTATTCCAACATGCAGAACACAGCTATTAGAACAGAGGAAAGCCAGGCATGGGAATAGGGGACAGGTGTGGATGGACACCATGTAGGGCTGGGATTTTGCACTCAAGGAAGCAGGGATATGGTGTGAAACTCACAGTGTGAAGATGGTATACCCTCAGGTTTCTGTGCCCTGAGAAAGCAAAGGTAAAATCTGAAAGGAATCTTGTCATAAAGACTTCTAGAACATGAAACCTCATATAAGACAAAATATACTTACACTGCAATTTATACATTTCTAGCAGCCTGTACGTTCATCTGTCCCGTTTGCTGGACCTCCATTATGGCAGTCTTGAAATTAAGTTGATTTTTGCTAAACAGGCTCCCTTTCATTATGACCATCAGGTTCCTCAGTGGACCTTAGCATTTTCTTAATATTCTGAAACAAAGCATTATTATTTTTAGCTATTGCCTTGATTGTATTATCTAGCTATGCAAACTTTATAGATAAACTTAGCCATCTTGGAATGCCCAAGAACCCAGGCATTGCCCAATTCTTTGCTGTGTCTTGCACAAATAGGGTTAGTGTACAAAAACAGGAGTTTGCTATTAAATCAGCAAGGCTAGTCTTTTCAGTGCAGATATGCTACCTCGAAAGGTGTACCAATCTTGATCTATCTTTTTTTTTTAGTTTAATTTTGAGAGATAGGGAGAGCAAGCACAGGCAGGGAAGTGACAGGGAGATTGGGAGAGAGAGAATCCTAAGCAGGTTCCAGGTAGTTAGCATGGAGCCCAACGCAAGGCTCGAACTCACAAACCTTGAGATCATGACCTGAGTGGAAATCGGGAGTTGGATGGATGTTTAATCAACTGAGCCACCCAAGTGCCCCAGTCTTGGCCTGTCTTTTTTATTCTTTCTTTTCATTTGGGCATGGAGAAGTGTATCTCCACTAAGGGAAAGTATAAGTTCCAGTTCAACAATTAATTGAGATGACACCTGACCTCAGTGTTGGGAAGCCTCAGGGAGCAGTGTGGGCTGTAGCACACTAGGGCCATTCCTTATACTGAGGGGACCTCCCACACATCTGCTTGTCACTACCATGCATGAACAGGGCGTAGTGTGGGCCATTCTTCCAATTACTTTACTGGATTTTCTATTTTTATTCTTTCAAGGAGAGAAGTCTAATTTACACCATGTGTTGGACACTGTGACGTGCCTGGGACACAAAGCCACATTCTCTGACTACTACACTGGTTCTTGCCCAAAGTCCCTTTTTTGCAGATCTCCTGCACAGACATCAGGTTTATCTTTCTCAGTTTCTCTATTGATCACGCCCCACCTCCCAGCAACATCTATAAATCCCTCCTGCCACCATATACATTCTGAACGGCTTAGCCTGCACTCAAGGCTCTACTCAGGCTGACTGTGGTCTGTCCTATACTTCAGCATTCATTTTTCACAGTGCCGTCTGCAGACATGACGGCTCCCAACGTGCTTCTCTGTAAACCCAATCTGTTCTCAATCCTGTTTACTTCCAACCAGTCCCCCACCTCCACCCACACACACAAACCACGGAAAATATCTAGTTCTGTTCTGTCTGTGGGAACTTGGTCGTGACATGGTTTAGGATAGGGGTTGGCAAACTTTGTCTGTAAAGGACCAGAAAGTAAATATTTTAGGCTTTGCAGGCCATATGGTCTCTCTTGGAACTGTTCACCTCCGTTTCATGCCACTCAGTTGTGGCATGAAACCAGCCAGATAACATGTACAGGAGAGAGCATGTTCCAATAAAACTTTATTGACAAAACAGAAGGCTGACAGGCTGTAGTTTACTAACTCTTGACTTAGAATCTCCTCCCCACCTCTGTGTTCCTGAACTTCCTGTTCTCTGATGCCTTTGCATTATCAGCCCTAGAAAGGAATTGTCGTTTCTGATCTGTGGCAATCATGCCTACTACGTCTACTGGAATGAAGCCGTTACCTCCTCAACAAGATGGGAGATGCCTGGGGGGAGAGGGCACGTGTTATTCTTCTTCGTACCTCCTGTACCAAATATTGTTTAAATGAAAATATCAAGGACCATTTGCTCTATGTCACTGACATTTCTGGGTTTCGGTATGCATCACAAATGCCAACTTGTAGATAGACTTCATTGGGAAAAGCAACAAAGTGCAATGCAAGGGAGACTCAATTCTTGTCATATTTATGCTATGAATAAATATGAAAGTCAAAAAGGAAAATTGAAACCATCCATATATTGAATTTTGTAGAGTCAATAAATTCAAAGTAAGTGTAAGAAAAAAGCCCTTGTTTAAGACAGTGAAGTATAAAAGAAAGACGAAGCTATTTTCTTTTATTTTTGTGCATGATCATTGAGGTGACATTCAAAATCCCAGTCATAATCTTGTTAGCCTTCCAAATGACTATGGTGTTACCATTATTTTCAGATAACATTGTCTCTAGTAAGCCTGAAAATCTCACTGAAAAATGAAAATAAGAGAATTTAGTAAAGGTTCTACTTTAAAGACATTATTGTACATAACTTAGTCTAAATAAGTTTCCATACACTCAACCAATAAATACTTAAATTTTGGAAGAAAAGGGGCTTCTGGGTGGCAGAGTCAGTTAAGTGTCTGACTCTTGGTTTCAGCTCAGGTCATAAACTCATGGTTCATGGGTTCAAGCCCCATGTCAGGCTTTATGCTGTCAGTGGGATTCGCTCTCTCCTCTCTGTGCCCCTCCTCTGCTTGCCTTCTGTCTCTCTCTCAAAATAAATAAATAAACCTAAAATTTTTTTTAAAAATTTTTGGAAGAAGAGCCTCCATGTAGAATATCAACACACACAAAAAAAGCATAGCTAGGAAGAAATTCAGTCGGAAACGTGTCAGACCAACATGAAAAACTTCAGACCCCCACTGTTGGCTTACAAGAAGGGCTGAATATGTGGAAACACATGGCATGGTTTTAGATAGGAAGTTTTGGCATTGTGAAAGTGCCAACTCTCCATGAATTACTCTATAACTACACTGCAGTCCCTGTCAAACTAACAAAAAGACTATCTCAGGAAGGCTTACCAGGATACAAGTAACGTAAACCCAAGATGATAGCACATTTATGAGCCCTGTCAAAATTATAAATCTTAACCTAGAAAGGAGAAATATTATTCCTTTAAAAAAACCTTTACTACTAAATATGGAAAAATCAAATGAGCAAAACATGATTGGTTAATATTTGCAAAAAAATAATAATGGACAAAGCGAAAATATCCTTACAATACAGACCTAAATACAAACCATGCAGTAGAAAATTACACAGAGAGCAGTTCATAGTTACAGAAATATGTGTAAGTAGACAGTGATCATATGGGAAAAAAAACAGCTCAGCTCATTACAAGCAGAGAAATGCACATTGACGAGACATGTTTTAGGGGCGCCTGGGTGACTCATTCGGGTTTAACATCTGATTTTGGCTGAGGTCATGATCTCACGGTTTGTGAGTTCGAGCCCTGCGTTGGGCTCTGTGCTGACAGCTCAGAGCCTGGAGCCTGCTTCAGATTCTGTCTCTCTCTGTCTCTCTCTCTCTCTCTCTGTCCCTCTCCCACTTGCACTCTGTCTATCTCTCTCAAAAACAAGTTAACATTTTTTTAAAAACAAACAAACAAACAAACAAAAAAGACGAGGCATGTTTTAGCCTACAAGGCTGGCAAATATTAAAAAGTTAGATAATCTCAGGCACTCTCCTTGCCCTCTTGGCAAGAGTTTAAACTGGTGTAGAGCCATCAGTCTGCCATTAGGCTAACTCCTGAAAGGTAAAATGCATATACTCTTTGACCCCTCTTAACAGTCAGATTCCCCCTGTAGGAAGACTTTGTATACTTACGCACTGGAAAAGGTATGAAAGGTATTATTGAAATTACAGTGGTCACATCTAAACCTTCATTAATAGGAGACCACAACTGAATTATGGTAAATCCCTATTTTGGACTCCTGAGTAGCTAGCTATTCAGATGAATTAGGTAGTTTTGTAGATGCTTATCTAGGACAATTTTTAATACCTAGTGGGAAGAAAGCAAGCTGTAGGTTGAATATACGTTTATAATTAGGTTTATGATTTATCCTACATAACTTGTTTGGCACTTGACATTCATAAAGTTTTCAGAAGAATTGGTTAGAAATTAGGCCTGTAGCTTCTTCTAGATATTAAGTTAGGAGATCACATGGGAATTCACATTAGGTATATCTAAACTTACACCTGTCTGTTTTCAACTTAATGATATTTTTTGTAACAAAAATCTGGCTGCAAATAAAGATTATCAAGTGTTGCCCAGAGAAAAGTCAGGCTATGAATTTTTACTACTCTTTTTTGAGCAAGAAAACGACTTCAGTAGGTTAGTAACAACCCAGCTTCTCACACTGTCATGGCTGTAACCGAAACCTTTAGGTGCTTACAGGACCCCCTGCTTTATAGCTGGATATGTCAGGAATGACGGTTTAGTTTCTTGAAGGAAAATGTTTCTATTCCTAATTTCCTGGAAGGTATTTTTGCCCAACACACCTGGCCTCAGTGTCATTCCTCACTCTTTCCTCCTTCACGTGGTAAAAGTGTCGGAGCAGAAATGGTGACAGAACAACCTGGGGTTTTGTCATTAGCAGTGCCTGCCTGCAGAGGGCGGGGCTTTT
The DNA here is from genome assembly GCA_017311185.1 of Proteles cristata cristata. Taxonomy (NCBI): domain Eukaryota; kingdom Metazoa; phylum Chordata; class Mammalia; order Carnivora; family Hyaenidae; genus Proteles; species Proteles cristata. The sequence goes on from JAESUZ010005207.1 coordinate 552,011, forward strand.
GTGGCTGTGGGCCAGGCTGGGGGTGACGTCCCTGCCCTGGGAGAGGAGCCTGCCCCGGGCAGGGCTACCAGCAACCAGGGGAGTGAAGCTGACCTCAGTCTGCCCGTTGTCCAGGCTGTTTATCAGATTTGGCAGAATTTGCCTACTCTTCGGTCTTACTGTTCATATGTCCGAAACTCCTCGGAGAAGCCCACTGGTTTGTCTGGAGTCTGCCCGGAGCTCAGTACCACACTATTCAGCCACCACAAACAGCCCTGAGAAGCTCTGCTATAGGCTCTCAGGTTATGGGTAAAGAAGCTGAAGTTCCAGGAAATGAAACTTGGACGGTTTGAGACACTAGCTGGACTGAAGCTGGAACACAGATTTGATATCAAAAGATCTTTCAAAGGAAAAGCTGATATTAAAAACAAAGGACTCTCAGGGATTATGTCTAGTGTAATTAAATATCAGAAATACACTATTGATGATGTTACACACTGCAGATGTATTAGTATTTTCGTGTAGATTCATGCAAGCTGACCAATGTGGTTTCTCGGTAGGAGCCATAGGTCCCCCTAGGAGATTCCAGTAACCAGCTGAGGAGCTGTGTTCTCATTGCTAGGCTTGCCCATTGTCACCTTTAATCCCAGTCCTGTCAGATGAGTTTCAAAAAAATTCTATCCATCCTGTACTGAAAACATCTCAGCTAAATTAATCTCTGTGGGGAGTTGCTCTCATCACATACTTATAAGATGGAAGTCTATTTATGGTTGAAGTTTCTTGAAAACTCTGCTCAAAAATAGCGTTAAAAATTATTTGGATACTGTGCCAAACACACAGTAGGGATTTCAAAAGCAGTAAAGCTAATGATATACATTATGAACTTTGTACTTTTAGTCAATGGGTTCCCACTGAGTAGAAAATTAAAATTTGCAACTTACAGTGTGGTTCAACTCTGTAAGGAGAGGAATTCAGATGCTGGTCATTATTCATGCTCAGCTAAAGTCCATTAGTCCAGGCAGTGCTGTTTAATACTGTCCAAGAGCATTCTTCTTCTTTTTTTTTTTAATGTTTATTTATATATGAGAGAAAGGAGGAGAGTGCGCAAGTGGGGGAGGGGCAGAGAGAGAGGGAGACACAGAATCTGAAGCAGGCTCCAGGCTCTGAGCTGTCAACACAGAGCCCGAAGTGGGGCTGGAACTCACGAACCATGAGACCATGACCTGAGCCAAAGTTGGACACCATCCCAGTGCCCCGATATTAGCTGTTATTATTATCACTGCCACTGTTCTTCTTATTCATTCCTGCACACCCCATCTTGGACTTCCCTTCTGCTCAAAGGCAAGCAGACTTTCTTCTAATTTCATATTCTTTTCTCCCTACTTTTGGCAACCTATAAGAAAACTAGGAATAATTGGGCAAAGGGGTACAATGTGTATATACTGTCACTGGGAGCGGGAGGGACCGGGGATTCTGTACCAGTATTTCCTGTCTACTGTTAACTTACTTCCGGGTCTACACTGTTTTGGAACATGAGGATGTTCATCTTTCATGCAGTCTGCAAAATAATACCCCAGCCACTCTATTTTCAGATGTCTGTCTATTCCACACTCTCTCTCTCTTGGGTATATAGATGCAGAAATCATCAAAGGGACCACTAGATGCAAACAGCATGCATAATAGCACCCCTGGGGTGGGGGGGTCAGCTAGCAGGGACCAGCTCCCGCACAGCAGGTATCACCACTTCCACTCCACATGTGGGAATCACACTTAACCAACGACCTACGTTCAAATTCTAGTCCTACGTTTTCTGGTTTTATGAGTTTATTTTCACTTTCCGAGCCTCAACAACTATGGATACAATGAAGATTTTTCTGCAGTGACCACACTTGTCGCTTTTAACTCTGGATCATACCACAAATGAATTTTTGAAGCAGCTCCTTGTGTTGACATTTAGAGTTCTCCAACTTGGGTGATGTGTTTCAAACATAATTTCATACAACTTCTTGTGTGCGTCATAATTATACAGTACAAAGGTTTTTAAATTTTTTTTAATTTTGCTTGTTTTTAACCTATAAGCACAGCAGTCAGAACCCTGTTTTGATGAATCACCGATGTTTTCTGCTGAAGAGAAGCTGTTACGAAATCCCTTCTTTCAGCCTCGCCATCACTTTTGAATAATTCCACTTTCCCCGGCCTGTCTCCTCATCTGTGTGTGTAAACACAGATACTGAACTAGACGCTTAACGTTTCTAGTGAGGGGTGTTTGGGGTTGGGCGGACGCTACGATAACTAGGCAGACCCAGAACGTATCACTGTGTTAAAGTTCCCAAATCTGGTCTGTCAGAAACAGTAACTGGAGTCATGCTTTGGAGAGTAAATGTAGACAAAATGTTATCCCAAGGAGTGTGAGGTGGTGATAACACTTTTGGAAGAATGTTGGTGATTACCATGAGGAGCCGCATGGTCATTCTTTCCATACTTTGGAGTAGGGGCTCAACGCCCCAATTTTTTCTTTCTTTTTATTCAGTGCTCTCCAGGGATTGTAAAAAGACTGGTTAGTGTACATTTAAATTTCACTAACTTTGGGGGAAAGAAATCAACAAATAGATCATTAAAGTTTCCCATGGAGCAATAATGAAGGCAGATGGCGACTGAGCAGCATGGGACCAGACACTGAGGGTCACTAAGCCCCGCAACACACTGAGGACGTTGTCTGGATGTTTATCTGTGCTTCTTCTACGGTCTCACTCCTTTGCTTGCTCATGGACTGTTTTGCCAACACTTCATTTGGATGAGGTAGAAGTAAATCACAGTGTTGTTCTGAGGTCTGCCCTTCCTTATCTGGAAGGTCGTGTGTTTAAACAAGAAGGCAAAGTGGAAGGGTTTAGAGATACTCACTTTTTGTGTTTTCCTTCTTTTTTTTGAGGTGCTGGGGGAAAGCTAATATAGCATTATAAGCTAGGGCAGAGAAATGATGGTAGACCCAATAAAACATGGGGCCATGGCCAATGCTCTGAGAAGATCTGGAGCAGAAACCAGGGATGAGTGAGATGTAAGTTCTTTAAAACAACTGGAACAGTAGCAACAACCAGTCAGAAAGGATGTGGCCATGTTGCTGGAGCCCGGAGCCCATCATGCCACTCACTGTCTCTTCAGTGGAAAAGTCTAGGGTGTCTTTTTTTACAGGCCCCTCTGGGCAGTCAGGAAACAAGTAGGGTGTTGTTCGATCAATCATTAGCCATTTACCAACTGATATAAACATATCTTAATAACTTAATATCTGCTGAATATCTGCCATAAGGAGGCCAGTAGAGCAAGACTGAGGTCCCAGTGATGACATGGCTAGTCATATGTGGACATTGAGCATTGTTGATTCAGGGAATTATATATTTGCTTTATTCAGCCTTTTATTAATCATATGTAAGTTCATTTAAAAACATTTGCCTTGTAGAACTAACAATCCTGCCAGTATCAAGTTTTTACTGTATACAATAAGAATGCAACTTATAAAGATGAAAATGATTTAGAAATTTTGAAATACCTAGCATATTAAATATGATCACTAGTCATGCATTCTTGGATTTTGTGGCCACTGCATTTGTTATTAAAGATGACCTAGAAATTACACAAATAGATTGCAAGAAATAAATTACTCTGTTTGATATAACTGAAATTAAATTTGCACCTAGTGAATTCTACTTCTCCTTTTGTGTGTGTATAACCCAAGTTTCCTAAGAGGCAGTGGACCCACAGAAGACCAAAGCTTTCCTTTATTATTAAGTAAATCAAGGGAGCATAAACCATAAGCATAGCCTCTCTGACAGTTCATAAGGAAGCCAGATCTCCCTGACTGATTAGTAAATTATTCATCAATGCTGTAATGGACATCACCTTAATAAGCTGAAATGTAGGTGTCCGGAAAACCTGATATATTTTTGTGCGTAAACTAATTTCTAAGAGTTACATGTAAAATGTATCTTTTCCCTCTTGTCCTGCTAGAGAGGAGATTGCTAGTAAAACTGTAGTAGATCAGTTCTTGCTTCTAAGCTTTTGTAAATTGCTATACAATCGCACCTTTCACATACTTTGATCTATGCCTCCTCCCTAGTATGCTGTGCAGACTTTAACATCCTCAGCTCGCTCTCTTCTATGTAGCTCTTTCTTCCCTAGTAAATGTGAGGATACTTGCATTCGGGAACCTTTATTTTTACAACATCTCAAAAAATTATCATTACCACCTTTAAGAAGAGAGAGATAATAGTGCCTCTTATCTCATGTGGTCTCTTTGAAGTTTGCCATCCCCACCACCACCATCACCATCAAGAAGTGGAGTAAACCTTCATCACCGCTTTGACCAGTGGATAAAGTGAAAGTAACTTCTGAGGCCAAGTCATAAAAGTGGCATGCACTGCCACCTGGTTCTCCTGAAATGCTCCTGCTAGGAACTCAGCTGCCAGGCTGTGAAGACATCTCAAGCAGCCTAAGGAAGAGCCCAGAGGGAGAGGGACCAAAATCCCCGGCCCTCAGCCCCTGCTGAGCTCACAGCGGGCAGCCAGCAGCCAGCCTGCCAGCACCGCCAGTGGGAACTTTGAAAGTGGACCCTTGAGTCCTCAGTGGCATTGCTCTGGCTCACACCACCAGCACAAAGTAGCCATCCCCACCATGTGCTGCCCAAACTGCAGACCTGTGAACAAAATGTGAGTTGTTAGTGCTTAGTAACTCCGTATTAACGTTCAGTTTAAGGGCACCTGAGTGTCTCATTTGGCTGAGTGTCTGACTTCGGCTCAGGTCATGATCTCACAGTTTGTGAGTTCGAGCCCCACATCCGGTTCACTGCTATCAGCATAGAGCCTGCTTCAGCTCCTCTGTCCCCTCTCCCTTTCTGCCCCTCCCCTGCTCACACTCTCTCAAAAATAATTTTTTAAAAATGGAGTTAAATAATAATTAGTTTTAGCTCTATTAATTATATTATCAATATACCAATAATCATTTATAGTCTATATTCTATATTCATATATAATTTTGTATATAGTTTACATTATATAATGGTTTCTTATGTAATATTACATTAACACATAGTAAATGCTACTACTATATCATACTTGATAACATTAATAAATTAGAGCTTAGTAATAACTAAAGATTTAACTGTTTACCAGGTCTGTGTTCTGGGAAAATTCTTCACATGTCTTGGCCTTGGTTTTTTCAGCCTTAAGTCTAGAGATCTCGCTAGCACTTAGCTCTTAGTGTTGTGAGAAATCAGTGAAATTAGCATATAGAAAAGCACCTGAGACTTGTAAAGACTCAGTAGCTATTTGTTGTGATAATAACGATGATGCTGATGATGGTGGTTCTTGATAATGTTGATGAGCAGGACAAAAACATAGAGATCACCTTTACATGGGCTAAGTACTCCCTGTATTATATTTTTCACGATGTATTTATGGGCCTGTTTATGTGAATAGACTAAAACTCGCTGAATTCAGGGAATTGGTCTCATTTATTTTTGTATGTCAAGCACAGCTGTGCTTGTTGGACTGTTGAAGAACAGACATCTGCGTGAAAACGAGAAATTCTATTTTGGACCTTCTGGGGTTTAGGATGTGAGGGGGATATCCCTAAAACTTATATAGAAGTCCCTGAAAATAGGAGCTTTGTGCTTATGAGAAAAGCAGAGATTTGGGTGATGATTGAAGACACAATTGGCGAGAATCTCCATGGTATATGGCTGATAAGAATACAAGGCATAATGTAGTAATTATTTCAAGCACGATGCTACAGAGCCCAAGACTGAAAATATTCCCTCTGATGGGAGGAGACAGGAAGACTTCATAGAGAAGATCGCACCAGACACACTTCTCCTTTAAATCTTGAAGTCATTGGAGATGACTATTCATCCTATTCAAATTTATTTTCCAAAGGAAAGAATTAGATCAGCTCTTCCCAAGTTTGTAGTCAGAGAAAAATGATAGGTGAAGCAACACGTCTTCAGTTTAAGAGTAGATGATAGTTTAATGTGTAATAATGAAGCTGGACAGCTCTGTACAATGAAATGGAACCTCAAACTCTATACCTCAATATTTTCTGGAATCTGAATGGATCCTCATGAATATCAGAAGTCTTCACTAAACTATAAGTGTTTAAACACCAAATATGAATGTAAGTGAATTCTTTGCATTTTTAAAACCTACAGCACCAACTCTATTTTGGCCATGCTTTAATTATTTTTGTTTCTGTCATTTGCAATGTAATAGATGTGATATTCTCTCCTCTTCTAAGGTTTAGGGTAAAAGTGGCTCTACATCTTTGACATCTATTCTCTTCCTCAACTTACTATAGTCTGGCTTCTGCCCATACTTTTTTGCCTTAAGTATAATCACCAATAACATCCTATTTATAATTCCAATAGGTACATCCTTATGGAAAGGACTAGAAGCTTACAGAGAAGACTAGAATGCTTCCAATATTGATACTTATTTCTCGAGCATGAAAGTTAAACTGTATGGATCTCTTAGGAACACAGGCAGCAAGAGTTATGTCAATCATGTATAGTCATCTGTCTCCTGTGCCCACCAGCCTCCAACAAATATTTATGGGACACTTCAGTGGATGCCAGCAGAGTTTTAATACAGTGACGTAACACTTGATAAGGGCGACACATTAACATCGTGGTGTTCTTAAATTGGATGTTTATTAAAGTCACCTGGGCTGCTTGTTTACAATTCAGATTTCCAGGCATCGCTCCAGATCTCCTGAATCCCAGCCTCGTGTTGAGGCCAGTAAACATAATGGGCAACTCTGACATGGGTCATCCAGAAACGTAGCGCACACACAAAGCCTTTGAGGACTCCCTTCCCCAGCTTGACCCTCTCTTACCTATGTGCATGTTACCCTTCCAGACATGCCTCACGACAGTTCCCCTTCCTGTGAACTCACTGCTCTCCTCCATAGACAGCTATAAATTGTTAGTACCTCAGAACTTACAAACTCAGGCAACAAACAATCCTGCGTGAACATCAGCTGGTTCCTTCATTTATCTTAAAATACTTTTTCTTGTTTGTATTCTTTCCATGTTTACATTGTACACTCCTTAAATACACAGACAAATGTATGGCACTTCTAGAATCAGCCCTAAACCTTAGCAAAGAGCCTCCAATATAGTGGGTGTTCAACATATAATCGTTGATTAACCAAACCATGAGTCAAGGATCAAGCAAGTTCTGTTCTAGTTCTAGCTCTATGCGTGACTGGTTGTGCCGTGATGTGGGACAAGTCCTTCAGTCTCCTTCAAATTAGGCTTCTGTATCTATTGAACTATCTTGAGGGCCCGTTCAGCTGTATATTGTGAGGTGATGGTTTAGAAAATGTGGGAAAAAATCAGCTTTGCATGAATGGTAAGCAATAGAGAAGACTAGGAGAAGCGGGACTTTATTTCAAATGAAATGTTTCAAATAAATAGACTGGATAAACATTTGAAGGGCTAGGTCTCCACTTCACATTGTGTGAAGTGTCTCCAGGCCACCAAACATTACTCCATTATCTAAACCAGATATTATAACGACCGAGAACTTTTCACTTTCGTCCCAGTACAGATTCTTCAGAATCTAGCTAGTATGATACTTTCTTAATTTAACTCATCCGTCCAGTGTATATGTGCAGGATGTGGATAAATATGTTTGATGGATATTTTTTCTGGAGAAATATTCTTTCTTGTTACCCGCTTTTCCTGGATATGTTATAACAAGAACGTTTAATTTTTACTGTTGAGTAAAATCCTATTCTGGTCTTGAAATGATTTAAATGATTTAAATGAAATGATTTAAATGATTTAAAATAAATTCCATCAAATCCCATCAATGGGAATACCCAGTTATATGCTATTTCCCTTTATGCAAAGAAGAAATTAACCTGGAATTTCCATCCAATGGCATTCATGCTTTTTACTCCAGTAAAACCTGTTAATAAAATACTTGCAAATGTTTTCCCCCAAAGTGTGGGTGGAGGTCGTCTCCATGTAATCTGCTTGGTTGGCTCCCAGCCAGCAACTCACAGAGGCTTCCTGGATCGAGGATCCTGTGAAACCATCCATGCCTATTTACATTAGAAATGTTGATACTGTAGGTACTAGATAGAAACAAGTTTTTTTTCTTCCCCCTCATGTTTTAGACTAAATTTGGCGTGTAAAGATACTTATCTGTGCCTTTTGAACATTGCTTAAGAACTGGTGCGTTGATGAATTTGAGTTTTTTGTTTGTTTGCTTAGTCAACAACTGAAAAGTTTTAAGAAGTAGAAGCTATTTACCCTATGTAAGAAATCTGAGATACCGTAGAAGAAGCTCTAGTTCTCAGTGAGGTTGACTCCTCAAAATATATTTTACTCCAAGATTATTAGTTTAAGCCAAACAAAGTAACTCTGGGGTTCTTTTTGTTTTTGTTTTTGTTTTTTTGTAGATGTAGCACCTCAATTTTTCCTAGCAAATATTGATGTAGAAAAGAGCATGTGCAGTAATCTAGGACTGAGACATGAGAATTATCTTGGGACTTCTGCAGAGTTTTCTTGTTCACTAGAAAGAGAAATGAGCAAAACTTGTTCCCTCTTCTTCCTCTGGATGTTGCATCATGAAAATGTGGCCACCATGTTGTGACCATCACTGAGAAGCTAATGGCACAGCTGAGAGACCGGAGGACTGGAATCCTCAGTAGCATCATTGGACTCGAATGTGCCAGAAGCCCAAACTAACCCTCTAGACTTTTGTATCATGAAATAATAAGTTTTAGCTAGTTTAAGGTTTTTTCCAACCTACATTTGAAATATCTTAACAGACACAGAATAGATAATGAAACTCTAAGAGGATGAGATGGAATTGTGCAGAAGAAAACAATGCAACTACAGCAATAAAGAGAAACAAAATATGAAAGAAAAACAGAAACACCTTTATATGAGAAGAGAATGAAATGTCCAAGGGCTAATTAGAGAAAAGTACTAGATGCAAAGAACTAGGCAGCATTTGTGAATCACATCCATGTGGTTATAGGTTACGTACTCTTATACAAGAAATCAGAGGGAGAGATTAATCAGATTGATTGCATACAGTTTATTAACAGCCGTGAAGACTGGCTAGAACCATGGATGTTACTTTCCAATACTGCTGATAATATCTTTTAAAAATGAATTAAACACAGAGCAAATAATCTATAGATGTGTTATTGGTTATTGGTTACTATTTCCAGTTTTATCACAGTTGTTGTCTTGTAGACACATTTAACATCAAGGTTTTATGAAGGTGAGGTCTCTTATTTGTTGTAATTTTGTTACTCTGCAACTGAAAGTAAATATTCACTTTCTTCTGGTAGAATTCGGTGTTTTAAAAGATTCAAAAATGAAAGTGTCAAATATGATTTCTATGATTATTTTTCTCCATAAAATAAATTTCCAGAAAGATTAGATATGTCTATTCCATTTTTATCATGGTACTTTGTTAAATGATTTTAATGCTATGGGATTTAAAAAACAAATCAGGGTCAATTAGTTTGGAAGTTGCACTACATTATATTGGGAGAAGAGTTTGGAGAACTTTTGCCTGACATGTAACAAATTAAAACTTTATTTTTGATTAAGTTTAATTCCACAAAGTACAGACTCATACTTATTTTAGATACTTCTTGATCAGAATGAAACGCGTTTCATGGGAAATTAAGAGGGAGAGAACAGAGTGAAAATCCTACTATTGCCAAATCAATAGATCAAGGAAGAAAAATAATCTTTTTGAAAGGTAATTGAAGTTGTAATGAATGAGCACTTTACATTATAATCGCAAGTGCATGTTAAACTCATTTATGCAGACAGAGGAATATTATTGGAATATTAATCAGTTATGATATGTGCACAAATTTGGAAGGTTAAGATTGAAAGAAGAAAGATGGAAGGAGCCATTTATTCTAGTTGAGGGTTTGGGCTAGGACGTTGGCATGGCAACCAGAAGGAAGGAACCAGAGTGAGAGGTGAGACATTGACTTTGTAGAAGGACGAGTCAACAGAGAAATATGAATCCAGCAAAAGGGCAGTCCAGTGGGAGTGCGCTTTGGGTGGAAACTCCAATCCACTCATAGACAGTCATTGATGTGAACGTGGAATAGTCAAGTCTAGATTTTCAGGCTGTGGGTAGAATTCAGGGCTTCAAAATGGTGAGTGTTCAGATAAACAGCTCTGGTAATAGCTAAAGGATTTTAACTCCATTCAACTAATTTTACCTGAATGAAAGCCTAGTCTGTGTAGGAGATCTCACAGGAAACTGGCTAAAAGTGAAGGCACAGGAAGCATCAGGACTATATCCCTGAATCCCTACCCTAGTTTCTTTTGTTGACTCCACCACAGTTTGACATTAACTTCAGGATATTGGTTTTTTAGGAGCACCTGGCCTGTTTATTCTGTCTGGAAGCTTATAATTGTTTCTCCCTCCCTTCCTTTCTTCCTTGCTTCCTCTCATAGCCCTTTGCTGATGAATATTATCTTTTGGTGCCCTGGTTTCTTGAGGGTGTAGCCAACCTCTAAGGGACCTCGCTGTGTGAAAGTTTCATTTCCATGTTTTGTGTGGGTCCAAGTCTTAACCTCTTTCCCTAAAAAAAATTGTAAGAATCAAGACCCTTGGTTGGGCAGAAAGGCAGATGGCCCAGAGCATCAGTGGTTCTGAGCCAACTCCCCAGTCCACCTGGTCAGCTTCCCCTTCAGAACTCTTGACTCACTCTGGTGATTTTTCTCATTTTGGGGTGTGCCATGCATACAGGGATACCTGTTCTCATGCCCCTCACCTCCATGGTGATAAATGTTTTATAGTGAAAGGGCTTTTACATTTTGGCTCCTATTTCTGATATCAGAAATCTAGATTTTGGCAGTTAATTCAATGCCACCTGGATTTCCAATGAGGTATCTTAAATGTTTTTATAGGTATTGTAAAGACATAATAGAAGATACCGAAAGGACCATTAGCCTTTTGGCATCATAACCTGATCCCTTTTTTGTGGGGTCTTGATTTAATTAGTTTAAATCTGCCTATTTTAATTTTGTCATTGTTTTTCAAAATAATGTTTTAGTTTATTTATATATGCATTGATTTGATTTTTTCTCTACAAACTTTATAAACATTCTAACAGTTGGAAGTAGGATATTTTCTACAAGTTACATGTACCAAAGTCTAAACATTTTCATTACCTTTTATAAGCCATGCTCCTAATATTGGAAAGATTAATTAACTAATCCAGTGAGATAATTGGTCATTTACTAAATGACTAATTCGTGGCAGGGGGCACACTGTTCCAGGCACTGGGAAGTCAGTTATTAGTAAACTTCCTGATCTCACAGAGCTTACTTTCTTTCAGAGAAAACACATTATCTACTTGTTTCGACTGGAGTCTGTTGTGAATGAAAATAATGATACTGTTGGAAACTGTGCCTTAAAGTACTGCTTATGTACAAAGTGCCTGTTTTTTATAGTTGGACATTATTGTTTTGAGAAGTTTCACGTTTACAGCAAAATTGAAAGGAAGGTCCCTATATGCCCCCAGCCCCCCTACATTCCCCACCAGAATGGTATATTTGTTACAATCCATGAACCTACATTGAACTTCATTGTCTACCAAAGTCCTTAGTTTACATTAGGGTTTATTCTTAGGGTCATACATTCTGTGGTTTTTGACAAATACATAATTTACCCACCATTATGGTATCATAGAGAGTAGTTTTACTGCCCTAAAAAAATCTTTGTTCTGCCTTATCCATCCTTCACTCCCTTCTCACCACTGACATCCTTCTAGCCACTGACAACCTTCTAACCACTGACACCCAATAATCTTTTTACTGTGTCTGTAGCTTTCCTGTTTCAAGGCTGTCTTATAGTTGGAATCATGTAGCATGTAGCTTTTTCAGATTGCCTCGTTTGCTTAGTAATTTACAGTTTACGTTCCTACATGCATTTTCCTAGCTTAATAGCTCTTGTCTTTTTACCATTGAATTCCATTGTCAGGGTGGACCGCAGTGTATTGATTCATTTGCCTAGTGAAGAACATCTTGACTGCTTCCAAGTTTTAGCAATTATGAATAAAGCTGCTGGAAACATCTGTGTGCAGACTTTTGTATGGACATAAGTTTTCAACTGATTTGGATCAGATACCAAGGAGGGCGAGTACTGGATCGTATGGTATGAGTATGTTCCGTTTTGTAAGAAACTACTTAACTGTCTTCCAAAATGGCTGTGCCGTTTCACACTCTCACCAAGAATGAATGAGGGTTCCTATTGCCCCAAATCTTTAGCTAGCATTGTCAGTGTTTTTGAATTTTGACTATGCATATAGGTGCGTACCTTGTTCTGCTTTTCAGTTCTCTAATCACATGAGATGTTGAGTATCTTTGCATATGCTTATTTGCCATCTGTATATCATCTTTGGTGAGGAGTCACTTAGGTCTTTAATCCATTTGTTTAAATTAATTAATTAGTTAATTATTAGGAGGCTAGGCGTGGGTTTTTTTGTTTTTTTAATATAATGTATTGTCAAATTGGCTTATGTACAACACCCAGTGTGCATCCCAACAAGTGCTGTCCTCAATGCCCATCACCCATTTTCCCTCTCTCCCACCCCCTGTCCATCTTCAGTTTGTTCTCTGTATTTAAGAGTCTCTTCTGGATTCCATTTTTAAATTGCGTGTTCATTTTCCTAGTCTTGAACTTTAAGACTTCTTTATATATTTCAGATAACAATTCTTTATCAGACATGTCTTTTGCAAATGCTTTCCCCCAGTCTGTAGCTTGTCTTTTCATACTCTTGACAGTCTTTCACAGAGGAGAAGCCTTAATTTTAATGAAATGTCCAGCATATCAATTATTTTCTTTTATGGATCATGCCATTGGTGTTTTATCTAAAAAATTATTACCCTATCCAAGGCCATTTAGATTTTCTCTCCCGTATTTTGCATATAGGTCTGTGATCCATTTTGACTTCATGAAGGGTTTAAGGCCTGTGTCTAGACTTTTTTATTTTTTATTTTTTGCATTAGTTCAGGAGTTAAATTATTCTTTCAGGTGTCTACCTAGACAGTCATGTCCTCAGTAAAGAGACAATTTTATTTCTTCCTTTCCAATCTGTATCTTTTTGTGTTGTTTGTTTTGTTTTGTTTTCTCTTCTTTTCCTTTTCTTTTCTTTACTAATTGCATCAGCTAGGACTTTCCACAGAATGTTGAAAAGGCTCGTCAGAGAGGACTTCCTTGGCTTGTACTTGATGTAATTAGGACAGTTTCTAGTTTCTCCTATGGGTGTCCTTTTTAAGCTTACTGGTTTTGAATATTTTTTCTGTGCAGAATTTAAGTGCCTTACATGCATCACTTATTTCAGTCCTCCACCCTGACTACTGTCCACTGAACTTGATCAAAAAGAAAATTTGCAGGTGGAAGCATTTCATTATTAGGTGCTAGACCATAGCAGAAAGAAAATTTTTTAAGTTTCAGGACTCAATCCATTATAAAATCCTCTGTGAATCCAAACATCACCACAGAAGTGAAAATTAAAATTACTTCATTGAATATTTAAGAACTTAAAATTATTTTCCTTTGCTAATAGAATTGCCTACATTTATAGAAAGGAGAGAAATGTGACTAAATATAATACTGAACTGTACAAGAAAAAAATACACTGATTTTCTCTATCAATACATGTGTTTACTGGTCATGTTTTTAAAGCTTAACATGTTGCCCGTGCTTGATAACTGTATATATTTCCCTATAAATAAACTAAATATTCAAATTCAAAATCCTTTAAAATGCTTACTAAAATAATACATACAATTTTTTTCTAAAAATCCAGAATGATTCCCTGAGGATTTTGAATCGTATATTGACTTTACAAGTAAGCATTGAGTAAGTTAAAAATAGATATATGAATGAAAGACAGAAAATACATCATGTAATTGCAACTTTTAATGGACACTTAGAACAATTTATAATTATTCATAGGTCTTTTCAAAAGTCTGGGATGAGGATGGGGTAGGAGAATTACTCTATCTTTGCTTAAAGAATTTCACAATATTTATACTTCAAGAAGAGCAGTGTCTGTTACAAACCTGTTTTTCTGCCATAAACAAAGGGCGAATTATTTCTCTGGACTTTAAATTATTTACTTTTCTAAATGCGTGCTCTCTGGCTCCAAAAACATGACAGACAAACAACGACTGCGAGAAATGAAAAGTGACAATGTATTTAACTCCTTGCATCATATTTTTACGCAGGCAGAAATCTGCATCCTGAATGAGTAAAATATGATGGAAAATGCTGAACTGTCATCTTCTTGCCAAGGAAGTGCAAAAGGACTGTGACTTACTTCACAATAAGTGAAAGTATAAGACCATTAATTTCCAGTTAGCTATATAAAATAACATTCTATTTGCTATTTTTATGACTTTTCTGTTTATTTCTTAAAACCCTCATTAAAAACTTTTAGGGACTTTTAGGAGCATGAACTATGAAGTTAAGAGTGCTGCCCTTTGCTTTGGTTGTTGAATGGGACCATGGGAATCTGACCTTGGTAATCTTTCTATTAATGACCTTGAAGAGCTTGATAACTCTATTGCCAGAAAACTGAGAGGCAGTATTCTGTTTATTTGCGAGAACCGTTTGTAGTTTAGTTCTTCAGATATAATATTTTCTTCTCTTTTTTAGGGGTTTTTCACCATATGAAAGAGTGACTTTTCTAACAGGGGTAGCATTGTAAGCAATTATGCCAGCATATTAAATAAAGGGAAGGTGAAAGAAATATGCCGTTTGCGAGTTGTTTTTACAGCCTTGAAAATATATCACTTAAAACCTCAGACCTTGGGTTTTGGGTTAGGATTTGTTCTTTATCTCCATCCTAGGTGTGAGAGCTGAGGTAAAAAGAGGCAAATAACTTTTCCAAGTTTGCTCACCTGATAAGCAGAGTTTGTCTCCCTCCTTCGAAAATTTTTACTTTCCTATTGATTTGACATCTGCTGCCATTGCTCTGCTTTGCATTTAGACCATAAATAAACAACATGAGTTTATCATTGACATAATATACCCTATAAAGTAGCTCCAGAATTCAGTGAAGTATAATACATTCGGTGGCCAATTATCAGCAATATTAACGATAGCTAGGGAAACAGCATCATTCAGACCTTCTAGGAGAGTCATGGATTTAAGAAAATATAATGTTTAAATTATTTTTTATTTTTCTCAACGGACTACTTGTATCTTTAGGAATGAGCATTTTTGAAGGACATATTTTAGGAAACACTATTTTGGTTGTCTTTGTTTTATATATTCTACTTTAAAATTAACTATGGAAGACCGGGGATAAATAATCAGTGTATCTGATGAGATAAAGACAATTTCCCCACATTTTCATTTAATTGCTTTAAAAAAAAAATTTAGTAATTCTTTTTTTGAAAGTGATCTCTATACCCAGTATGGGGCTCAAACTCACAACCCTGAGATCAAGAGTCACATGCTCTACTGACTGAGCCAGCCAGATGCCCCTAATTTATTTGCTTTATAAAGAGCACAAGGGAAGACTAAACAGTCATATGAATTTGCCAGGATACCTCTAATAAGCAGAAGTAATCAGTTCATTAAATATATGCAAGGGGAATAGTAAAAACAAATGAAAACTTTCATTTATGAGACAGCATAGTGAATGTGGATTTGAACCTATCTCAGTGCAATCAACAATAAACCCCACAGCCCCCTCCTGTTAACCCCAAGTCATTCTCAACTTGACAACTCTACTAGATGCATAATATAAATACAAGGACAGGAGACTGGTTTCAGTGACATTACGCTATATAGTCTTCCAAACTGAGGTCCACAAAAGGTGCTTTCCCGAGGTTCTCTTGGTGGGTGATGGAGAAAACAGATGTGGCCAAATGTGAATTGTCAACCTGACTGAAGGCCCTTTCAATTTGCTCTAGGTTTGAAGGTTTTCAGAATCAGAAGTTTGGATGTGAGGGATGTGAGGGATGTAGAGGGAGCAGAGAAGGCAGAAGCTAGCTCCAGGAGACTAACAAGTGTTTGAAATTAACTTAAATGTAATGAAGGCAATACCATGATTTAGGGTCATGATGGGAAAGCCTGTACATGTGGTGCTTATGAGGAGAAACTGTGTGTGCACTTATTCCACATGAATCTCCCTTCAAAAAACTTTTTTAAATGTTTGTTTATTTACTTTTTTAATAATATAATTTATTGTCAAGTTGGCTAACATACAGTGTGTACAATGCACTCTTGGTTTTGGGGGTAGATTCCTGTGGTTCATCACTTCCATACAGCACCCAGTACTCCTCCCAGCAAGTGCTCTCCTCAGTGCCCATCACCCACTTTCCCTTCTCACCCACTCCCCCAATCAATCCTCAGTTTGTACTCTGTATTTAAGAGTTTCCTATGGTTTGCCTCCCTCCCTCTCTGTAACTATTTTTCCCCTTCTTTTCCCCCATGGTCTTCTGTTAAGTTTCTCAAGATCCACATAAGAGTGCAAACATATGATACGTGTCTTTCTCTGACTGACTTATATCTCTCAGCACAATACCTTCCAGTTCCATCCACATTGCTGCAAATGGGATGATTTCATTCCTTCTCATTGCCAAGTAGTATTCCATTATAAAACGGGAACCCTCTTGCACTGTTGGTGCAAATGTAAACTGGTGCAGCCGCTCTGGAAAAGTGTGGAGGTTCCTCAAAAAATTAAAAATAGAATTACCCTACGACCCAGCAGTATCACTACTAGGCATTTATCCAAAGGACCCCGGAGTGCTGCTGGATAGGGGCACATGTACCCCAATGTTCATAACAGCACTCTCAACAATAACCAAATTATGGAAAGAGCCTAAATGTCCGTCAACTGATGAATGGGTAAAGATGTGGTTTATATATACAATGGAATACTACTTGGCAGTGAGAAATAATGTTTGTTTATTTTTGAGAGAGAAAAAGAGAAAGGAAGAGAGAGAGGGAAGACAGAGGATTTGAAGTGGCCTCCATGCTAGCAGAAGAAATCCTGACGTGGGTCTCAAACTCATGGACTCAAACTTGTGAACCATGAGATCATGACCTGAGCCAAAATTGGATGCTTAATTGAGCCACCCAGGTGCCTACATGAATCCCCTTATCTAAAAGACAGAGGTCTAGTGGTTGAGCTGCTGAGGCACAGCCTTCCTGTCTATGGTGATCTGCCCTATTCATTCCTTCTCCTTCTGAATCTAGCCCAGTGTGTATTTGATACACATGCTTCTACGACCACAGAATAATGGGCTGATGGTTTTTGCATCATAACAACTTGACTTTGACAGATCATAAACATACATTTTTCTTTGAGTAAAATTTAGAGATCCTTTGAATGCAATTTCTTCAATGTAAATAGTATAAAAAATTAGCATGTGGTACACACTTAATCTAGATAAGCGAAAATTTATACAGATTTTCCTTTGCAGTAATTTAAACTTAGGTTTTAAGATTGTACATTGTAGTTCAAATAAAGCCATCTCTTATGAGACAGATTTAACAAATGTAACATCTTCTGTATGTTGTAAGACCTACCAAAGTTAAGCAAAGATTTTGTGATTTTTTTTCACTGATATATATTAGTAAAATCAATTTCTGTGTTTCATATGTGAATTGTTAGTGATCTGTAAATTAAGCAGTTCATTAATTGGGTTCAGGTAGGCATAAATACTCTTTTTATCATCAAAACAACACCCATTGTGAAATGTCTAAACAGTTGTTAGCAGAGAGATTTTTAATAGAGAGAATATTCAATGTTTATCAACTTTATTTTGATTTTTTGAATATTCCTCCATAAGAGGATTGTTCTCCCATATTCCTTGCCATTTGAATTCACTTGCCATTTTCACATGGTTAAAAACTAGCTTCTTGGTTCTTATTCTTTTGTTTTCCCTGTCTCTTAAAGTTCAAACCATATTGTCTCCTGTCAAATACCAAATGTTTATCTTTAAATGTGCTCAATTATTGCTGAGAAAAATTTTTTTTCATTTAATTCCCAGAGTGTATTTAATATTCTAGCATCCAAGAAATGCACACAGGAAAATAAGTTGAAATCAGGAATATTTGGGGCATGGCAATATTTTATGTTCACCAAGAACTCTGGTTCATAAAAGCAAGGAAGGTATGTCGTAATGCAAGTCAAATCAGTAACTGAAACATCATCCCAGCCAGGTTCTTCTGGTCCTTCTGAGCTCTGCAGCAGTCTGCTTCTTTGAACAGATGTAATATTGACCTCATTTTAGGGACGCTTTCATGTATTCGCTGAGGCATTTGTTGACTTTCAAAAGGCAACTTCAGACCAAAGCATTCATACACACATGGCATACTGTTAGTACCATCTTACAAAGGGCTTCAAATGTATCCTAATAAAACTCCTGTCTCTTTAGAGTTACATAATGATAAAACACAGAAAAGACAGAGATTTGACCCGATAAGAACCTGAAGGAAGCAAGGTTGGCAGTGAGAGTGCAAAAATAGACCTGCAGGAAATCCTTTAGAATTTTTTCATTATTCAGATTAGTATTAAAAATAATTGGATTAGATGTTCCTCCCACATTGCTGTGGCACCATCCAGAAGTCTGTTATCTTTAATTACAATCGCAGTAACAAACCTAGACCTCATTTATCAGCCAAAGACTGAAGAGCCTCCTCTGTCATTGTCAGTACATAGTGCAGTTTGAAGCTCTCCGGTGGTCAACAGATGGTCATCGCTAAGCTCAGCATTGCCCTGTTCCTGCTTTCCTTAGGGCACGCACACAAGCTATCTTCCTGACCATTAGGCCTTTAGAGTCATAGCTCCAATAAAACCATGGGTGTCTTTGTGAAGACACTGGGTCCCTGAGTGGTACAAGACGAGAGGTCTTTCTTGTCCTCGTGGAAGGCATCTTCAGAATTATTCACTGAACATTTGTACTCCACATAATTCTCTGAAATTCTCCAGTGTTGACATAGGTATAATGGTTTCCTATAAGTGGAATGAATACATACTATGCTTTTTTTGGTTATTCACAAAATGATGTCATTTCTGATATTGAAATAATAAGCCCTGTGAATTCTGCTGAATTGTCAAAGGATTTTTTTTTCAGTGCATGAATTCTATAGGAGAGTGAAATTTCATTGCAGAGCTGGATATACAGGTTTACTCTAGGCTTTGTTTGAGGAAGAGATGTGTATTGTTTTGGCCATAGTACTAGTATGACCGTGTGACACGGAAAATTCTCAATCCAAAGATAAGCATATGCATTCATTCCTTGGACATGGGCAGACTGTTGTTGCTGCCTCCGGGCTTAGAATGAGATAGTTGACTTGCAAACCTCATGAAAGGCTTTACAGCATCCATCTTGGATTATTTCAGCTAGGGAGGTGGGTACCCTGTCATGGGGAGCTTGAAGCCACCCTGTGGAGAGAGGGAGCCATGTGGATGGAGGCCCTCATCCCCCAGCCTATACCAGCTTTACTAGGAAAGCAATTGGCTTTACTAAATCTGCTGATTCAAATGTTAATCTCGAGAAACATCCTCACAGACACACCTACAATAATGTTTAGCCAAATATCTGGGCACCCAATAACCAGTTAAGTTGATAAAACATTGACCATTATAGTACATAATATATATGTTGTATGTATAGGCATATAGTGATTTTCAAAAATCTTTTAATGTTTCATTTATTTTTGAGAGAGCGACAGAGTATGAGGGGCAGAGAGACAGGGAGACACAGAATCTGGAGCAGGCTACAGGCTCTGAGCTGTCAGCACAGAGCCCAACGTGAAGCTTGAACTCATGAACCAAGAGATCATGACCTGAGCCAAAGTCGGACGCTCAACTGACTGAGTCACCCAAGGTGCCTCTCTTTTTGACAATATATACACAAGACATATGTACACAACATATACCGTACATATAGACATGCATGTTTCTAAACCATATTGACCCCTTACAATAATCAATAAATAACCATTTTCAACACCATGCTACCTACTTACATTCTTTCAAAAACCTTGATGATGACAATTTACATATTTTATAGATAAAGAAACTTAAGATAAAGAAGTTATTTGCAGTAGGCTTATCCCTCAACTAATTTCAGAGCTATAATTTGAAACCAGTCTGATTTAAAAATCTTGCCATTATGCCTCAGAAATGTGTATCATGTGGCCTCAAGAAATAATTGTGTTCATTAATTTCTTCTAATACTTAAAAAACTCCATAGTATAAGTGTGCTAGCACCTAGCAGGCCTGGTTCAGAGTATACCAGTGGAGGGACTCACCACATTTCAAAATACTCATAATGAAAAGTTTTGTGGCAAAGTCATTCCAAAACCTAGGCTTAACTTTTAGAGAGTAAATCTCAGGCAACATCCTATTCAACAGCTGTGTCTGTTATCTGAGCTTAAATTGGTAATGACCTTCTCAATGTTGACCTCAAGTTCACCCAGATTATCAAAGGATTTGTGCCATTACATTATTAGAAAATAGGATATCTCTCTATAAATGCCCACTTGCTATTAGTGCATTATTGGATCAAAAACAGTTCATTCTGTAGTGATTCCAAGTAAGAGTAAGTATTGCCAATTTTTTAAATATCCAAAATAGGGATAATATCTACATGGTGCAATGGAAACACTGCCCATAAATTTGTCATAGTGATCTTACATGCATTCTGTGGTGGAAGAACCAGGATGCAATGGAGGGACGTGTCTTGCTGTTCGATGTTTCTGGCTGTTCAGCACTGCTTTCTGTGGTCTCATACTCTGCCATCACAGGTGTGTTAGGAGATAACTTTTAGGAAAGTTAAGAGTTGCATATTAAGCTTACATTTGGAGTTTCTCACTCTCTTTATACATTCAGCATACTCAAATGCAATCAGCTAATTGTACTAGGAAATCATGTACAATTCTTCTGGCCCAGTTATTTTTCCTTATTGCCAACATATATCTATTATGAGCTTTTACTCCGGGACCTTCTGAGGAGTCTTATAGTTAAAGGACAGTAGTGTGAATGTAGAACCAGAGACCTAGACACTTGCGCATGCGTACATGTCCAACTTCTATTGCTGGAAAGCTTTACCTCCACCTCTGCACTTCACTAGATTGCCTCCTCGGGATCCCATTCAGATGTCCCACTCCCTTGAAAAGCCTGTCCTAACTACCCACCCGAAGTCACCCCATGTCCCATTGCTTAATTGCATCTTCCTGTTTTCTTTCCTTCCTAGCAGTTTTCACTATGTGATTACCTGTTAATGTATTTGGTTACTTGGGTATTGTCTGTCTTCCCCACTAGCATGTCAGTTTCATGTGCCTTTTATTCACTGACTTATTTGTCCAGGGCTCTTTGTAGCGGGCTTGGCACACAGTAGGCACTCATTAAATATTTGGTGAGTTAATGAATGGTTGGCTTTTATTTGAGCCTAGTGTTTCATCAACTGGTTGTCTTGCAATATTCTATAATAAACCAAGCACTTTTATTTATCTGTTGTTTTGGTACATCCTGCTCCTTCTCGCTAAGGAAGTTGTAGCATAGTGAGACCTCTTGAATCGTAGAATCCTAAAGAGCAAAGTAACCTTGTCATCTTGCGAGTCCTGTTCTGTCATTTAATGGTTGAGGTTGCAGATCTTAAACGTAAAGCTAAGCCCAGGTTAACTGGCATTAGTAAGATTTGTCCAAGCTATGCGTCTGTCTCATAAGCTACTACTCTAGATACTTGCACTGCAATAAAAAATTAATTTCTCAGCAGTGATGCTTTGCAAATGAAAATATCATTTAAAAATTACAGATAAGCTGATGAATGCAGATAGTCGGAGTGACAGATGTGGTTGAAGACAAAAATAAAATCTGAATCCTTTGTCCCCCATATGTGAAAATGTTTTGTTATTTTTTTAAATATTTCCATTTGGCGTCTCTCTGTTATTATCATATTGTAATTCAGAGAATCTGATTTCAACTTATTTTCTTGGTCAAAAGACAGCCAGAAACAGAAATCAAGGTGCCACAGAGGCACGCAGCGACAATTAGCAAGTGACTATTGTGTGTTTGTATAACAGTATGTTTCAGAACGACTGAACGCAAAGACGAGATGACAGAAGGGAAGATGGAATTAATGGGAAGAAGCTTTTTTGTGTGATTTTGTGCAGAAGTTACAATCAGAAAAGGTGTGCTAAACTCAGGAAATAGAAGAAATAGAAGAATAAATTAATAAGTGAAATATTTGTAATTCGAAACCAGACAGAGGATGTCAAACCAATGAAGTCTGTTAGAAAGGAAGATCTATAGGCCAGAACTCATACCAAGTGCCTGAGTCCTGGCACTTCCTTAAGTGTAAAGCCACATTTCTCAGCTTTTAAGTATTCAACCCACCAAAACCAAGAAGTCCACATCCCACCTTTTTATTTTTTTTTAAGTTTTTATATATATATATATATATATATATATATATATATATATATTTCTAGGGGAGAGAGAGAGAGAGAGACAGCATGAGCAGGGGAGGGTCAGAGAGAGAGGGAGATACAGACTCTGAAATAGGCTCCAGGCTCTGGACTGGCAGTCAGCACAAAGCCCGACGCAGGGCTCGAACCCACGAACCGCGAGATCATGACCTAAGCAAAAGTCGGACGCTTAACCGACTAAGCCACCCAGGCGCCCCTCACATCCCACCTTTTTAATAGGCTTGCCCAACTTCTAATTCTAGATTCCTACTGACTTAAAGAATATATATACGCCAGTTTCCCATAATATTATTTGCTTTTTTCCACCAAAAAACAGGCCTTCTGTGATTTTCTAAATAAGTGCAAATTTTACTGACAGCATGTATTTTTATCTCTTCAAGAAGACAGTTCCTTGTCATTGTTCTTTTCAACAATCTGGCATTTGATTTAAGCGACTTATTCTCCAGTTTGTAGTACTTGAGGTATCACCCCAGTGAAATTGCTCTACATCTTATAGTGAGTGTTTTCTTGGAAACATGGACAGAGCATTCAATTATTTATTATACCAAGTCCATCAGCACTGTAGGCAAACAGCATACCCGGCTAAATGTAGGTAAGAACATTGTTATCGTAACTGATTTTCTGTTAACTACAATCTGTGAATTCCACAGACTGAATTTATAACCTAAGCATGCAAATCAGGTTTCCTTTCCATTTTTTAAAAGCTTTTATTTTTAAATAATCTCTACAATCAACGTGGGGCTCGAACTCACAACCCCAAGATCAAGAGTCGCACACTCCACCGAATGAGCCCCCAGGTGCCCCCTCTTTTCTATTTTTGAATTCTAATCAAAGTGAACCATGTCTTGCCTCAATAATAAATATAAATAAAATGAAATGACTAAAAGAACCAGAAAACTGTGAAAAAAGGCAATGGTAAAATAAAAGTGGTTTCTTTGGGCTGCAGCCTCTCACCCTTCTGCATAAGCCTGGCAGCGGAGGTCAGAGGCCTGATCAACAAAGATTGCTTCCAGTACTACCCTTTGTTCTTAAACCTGTCATTTTTTAGAAAACAAATAATTATTCCCTCTCTCAATACTTGGACAAATTAAGAATTTTTCATATTGGGTTTTGTAAAGCGAAAACCTAAGCATGTTCAAACATTCCTATCTATTCACATGCACATCCTTTATACAGCACTATCCAGAGTATATTATTGTGCATTTCCCTTCATTTTTCCTATTCTAGTTTTTGTGTTTTAAGATAGCCCACCTAATTTTTACTTTCATACTCACATGATCCCATGTTGCTGTGTCTTAACTTGGTTATCAGCTATTGTCCTATTAAGCATTTTTATTTCCTTTTCTCTTGTTTTAAAAACTTTTAAATCACATGTAGTATAAAGACTTATATACAGATTAGGCTATTTATTTGGGGTTTAATAGAAAAGTTCAACTAAAGGTGAATAATACAAATTATAACATATTCCCAGGTTTGGTTTTGTTTGCTTGTTTGTTTGTTTTTTGTTTTTACAGAGAGGTTAGAGGGGAAGGAGAGAGAGAGAGAGAGAGAGAGAGAGAGAAAATCCCAGGCAGACTCATACCCAGTGCGGGGCCCAACACGGGGCTTGATCCCATCACTCCAGGATCATGACCTGAATGGAAATCAAGAGTAGGACACTCTACCAGACCTCCCCTCCCAGATTTTCCTTTAGAGAAAAGGAACAGGTTAACTGGCAACACATGTGTCTATACCACTTTACCTTTCCCCCATCCACTGTCTCATGACAGCTTACATTTTTTTGTTTTAATGCCTAAAAGATTAAATTTGTGGCTTTTTAACCACACTCAGGGTGATGCATCTTTCCCCCCACAGGACAGTTCTCTGTCTGTTTTATCATTATCTGGATAATGGCAAGTGGGCACAAAATGAGATACTCTTCATAACATACTGTCAACCTCAGTGACTCTCCACCTTCGTTGCATATTATGATTAACTCGGAGGGCATTTAGAAACCCTGATGCCCACCAGAATTGGCAAAGAGGAAATCAAACTTTCACTTTTCGCAGACGACATGATACTCTACATAGAAAACCCGACAGATTCCACCAGAAGCCTACTAGAACTGATCCAAGAATTCAGCAAAGTTGCAGGATACAAAATCAATGTGCAGAAATTGGTTGCATTCTTATACACCAATAATGAAGCAACAGAAAGAGAAATCAAGAAGCTGATCCCATTCACAATTGCACAAAAAAAAAAAACCCATAAAATACCTAGGAATAAACCTAACGAAGGATACATGATGAAAACTATAGAAAACTTATGAAAGAAGTTGAAGAAGACACAAAGAAATGGAAAAACATTCCACGCTCATGGATAGTAAGAATAAGTATAGTTAAAATGTCATTACTACCCAAAGCAATCTACACATTCAATGCAATTCCAATCAAAATTGCACCAGCATACTTCTCAAAACTAGAACAAACTATCCTAAAATTTGTATGGAACCACAAAAGACCCTGAATAGCCTAAGTAATATTGAAGAATAAAACCAAAACGGGAGGTATCACCATCCCAGACTTTAGCTTCTACTACAAAGCTGTCATCATTAAGACAGTATGGTATTGGCACAAAAACAGACACATAGACCAGTGGAACAAAATTGAGAACTCAGAGCTGGCCCCAAAGGAATACAGCCAACTAATCTTTGACAAAGCAGGAAAGAACATCCAGTGGAAAAAAGACAGCCTCTTTAACAGACGGTGTTGGGAGAACTGGACAGCAACATGCAGAAGATTGAACCTAGATCAATTTCTCACACCATACACCAAAATAAACTCAAAATGGATAAAGGACCTGAACATGAGACAGGAAACCATCAAAACACTAGAGGAAAAGGCAGGAAACCACCTCCTTGACCTCCACCGCAGCAACTTCTTACTTGACACATCCCCAAAAGCAAGGGAAACAAGAACAAAAATAAACCATTGGGACCTCATCAAGATTAAAAGCTTCTGCACGGCAAAGGATACAACCCACAAAACTAATAGGCAACCAACAGAATGGGAAAAGATAGTTGCAAATGACATATCAGACAAAGGGTTAATATCCAAAATCTATAAGGAACTCACCAAACTCCACATCCGAAAAGCAAACAACCCAGTAAAGAAATGGGCAGAAGATATGAACAGACACTTCTCCAAAGAGGACATCCAGATGGCCAACAGACACATGAAACGATGCTCAGCATCCCTCCTCATCAGAGAAATACAAATCAAAACCACACTGAGATACCACCTCATGCCAGCAAGAGTGGCGAAAATGAACAAATCAGAGAACTCTAGATGCTGGCGAGGATGTGGAGAAACGGGCACCCTCCTCCACTGTTGGTGGGAATGTAAACAGGTACAACCCCTTTGGAAAACAGTGTGGAGGTTCCTAAGGAAACTAACAATAGAACTCCCCTATGACCCAGCAATAGCACTGCTAGGAATTTACCCAAGGGATACAGAAATGCTGAGGCATAGGAGCACATGTACCCCAATGTTCATAGCAGCACTCTCCACAATAGCTAAAACATGGAAAGAGCCTAAGTGTCCGTCAATGGATGAATGGATCAAGAAGACGTGGTTTATCTATACCATGGAATACTACATGGCAATGAGAAACAGTGAAATCTGGCCATGGGTAGCAACATGGATGGACCTTGAGGGTGTTATGCTGAGCGAAATAAGTCAGGCAGAGGACAAATACCACATGTTTGCACATATAGGAGGATTAGGAGGAACTTAACGGAGGACAATGGGGGAGAAGAAGGGGGAAATGGTGGGGGAAAGGGAGAGAGGCAAACCATGAGAGACTCTTGAATGCTGAGAACAAACTAAGGATTGATGGGTGTGGGGGGGAGAGGGGGAAGATGGGCATGGAGGGGACTTGTGGGGATGAGCAATGGGTGTTATATGGAAAGCAACCTGACAATAAACTATTTGTAAAAAAAAAAATGCAAGTTGATCCATGGGGGAAAAAAACCCTGATGCACAGGACACCCCAGTTCCACTTAAGTCTGAGTCCTTACGAGTGGAACTCAGGCATCAGTACATTTTTTTAAAGTTCATTTACTTATTTCAAGCAGGCTCTGAGCTGTCAGTACACAGAGCCCGATGTGGGGCTTGATCTCATGAATTGTGAAATCATGACCTGAGCCAAAATCAAGAGTTGGACGCTTAACTAACGGAGCCACCCAGGTGCCCCTACATTTTAAATCTACTGAAGTGACGCCATTGGAATCAGGTTGACCCAGGTTTGGGAAGCACTGGACTGCACAACCTGGTTATGAAGTTGCCTCTGGGTTTGACAGGGAATGGAAAGAGAGAAATAGCCTTAGCTCCATCACCTGGGGCAATCAGAATTAGGCAGAATTGCTTGTCTTACTTGGTTCCGTTTTGCTGAAGCAAACGCTACCTTGACCTTGAATCTCCTTGTATTGCTTACATCCTTCCCTGTCTGATCTCTCCATATTGGAATAGCCCATAAGACAGGTATTCTTTTCTATAATAGTCCCTCTTTTTCGTACGCAGCCCCACTGGTACCGCATCTGACTACTGGCACGCTTTTCTCTGAGCCTTTTCCCTGCAGAGCTACATCTTGCTTCCTGAACCTCCAAACCCTGGCTGAAGTTGTATTCTCAGAGGATACTGAATTTTCATATTAGTGAAGAGCCACAACAACCCTACTTTATCCCAGTAGTTTTAGGGCATACTTTCTTAAAGGATTTGACCTCTGCAATGAATATGAATGCTACTGGTCTGGGTACCACTGCTTGCTATTGGCCACTGGCTGGGTGGGCCTCCCCATAGCTTTAATGAGTAAGACATTTTCTGGCCTCTGCAAACACACCCCTGCTCTGATTCCTTTGCCGCAATTAAGCACAAGTGAAATACAGCAGTTTTTGCCATATTTAATAGGACCAACTCACAGAGCAGGGAAAAAGAGTCCATTTCCATTTATTAGGCTTTTCTTTTTTTACTTTTATTTTCCACCAGCTGCAAACTAAGTCTGTCTCATCCATAATGACAATAAACACAATGATGACAATAACTCACTTTCATCAGATTCTTTTTACATCTACACACCCTGATAAATCTTCTACACCTTTTAGATCTCATTTGCTGCTATAACAAGTTACAAAATAATTACTTTACTTAGTCCCATTTTTCAGATGAGGAAACAGTGGGTAGGATAAATTTCTTGGCCAAGGTGACGTATTTGATAAATGACAGAGCTAAGAGGATCCAACCTAGGAGTGATGAGTTCCCAGAGCCTGAGAATTACCCATGGTCTTGTGAAAACAGGACTTCTTAAAAGCTATGCAGGATCCTCAAAAAATCTACTCCCCAACTTCTATGTTCTCACAGTCATTTTCACCTGTCCTTTCTTCAAGTCCTACTGGTTGACCCCAACTGTGACAACAGTGTGTCTTTCCACATGCTTTTCCTTAGGTTGGACACTTTTGCTCCCTCCTTCAAGGTAGATGCCCACTCACCATTTCAAGCCTCCGTTCAAGTGTCAAATGACCCTATGTGAAGCTTTTTTTTTTTTCATTTTATTTATTTTTGAGACAGCGATAGAGACAGCATGAGCAGGGAAGGATCAGAGAGAGAGGGAGACACAGAATCTGAAACAGGCCCCAGGCTCTGAGCTAGCTGTCAGCACAGAGCCTGACTTGGGGCTCGAACCCACAAACCATGAGATCATGACTTGAGCCAAAGTCGGACGCTCAACTGACTGAGCCACCCAGGTGCCCCGACTCTATGTGAAGCTTTAACTGAGCTCCCAAGTTGGTTATTTGCTCTTTTTCCTGTGTTCCTGTAGCATGTGGTAAATATCTCAATCACAGCATTCATCACAGACTAGCTAATAACTTTTTTAAATTTTATTTATTTATTTGAGAGAGAGAGAGAGAGAAAATGCATGAGCAGGGGAGTGGCAGAGAGAGAGAGAGATGGAAAGAGAGAATCTCAAGCAGGCTCCACATTGTCAGTACAGAGCCCAACATGGGGCTCGATCCCACAAACCATGAGACAATGAGCCAAAATCAAGAGTCAGACACTTAACCAACTGAGCCATCCAGGCACCCCTAGTGAATAACTTTTGATGATTCATTTGTCAGACTGTTTCATCTACAAAAATAACGTTAATCAGAGGGTCCACCTCAGAGTCTTATGTGGATGAAAGGAGATAATGAATTTAAGATACTTAACATGTTGTGTAGTAAGCATTTAAAAAAATATTAACTATTATTATTTTATTTTAGAGAGAGAGACCATAAGAAAGGGAGGGTCAGAGAGGGAGAAAGACAATCTTTTTTTCAAAATTGATTTACTTATTTTGAGAGAGAGAGAAAGAGAGAGCATAAGAGAGAGCGGGGGGGTGGGAAGGTGGGGCAGAGAAGGAGGGAAAGAATCCCAAGCAGTCCCAGTGTGGGACTCAGTCTCACGAACCATGAAATCATAACCTGAGCTGAAATCAAGAGTTGATCACTTACCTGACTGAGCCACCAAGCATCCCTAACTATTTTTTATTATTAACCATCTCATTGTGGTACAGTTTCTTAAAAATCTATTTTCTCTTTCTACATGGTTACTTTCTGTGAGAATGAGCACAATGATTTATATTTTGTATTTCCATATTATGTAAAGTGCTCAGCACACAGTAGAAACAATGAGCTCTTGCAAGTTACCTAACTCCTCCATCTCTCAATAATGAAGATCCCATAGAGGTATATGTGGATTAAGAGAGAATGTTAAACTGATTAGCATGGAAATCTTTTTAAAAATGTCAGCAACTATCATTGTGTAATAAGTTTGAATAAATGGAGGGATGAATTCAAGAGGGAGTAAAACTTTTACATGCTGCTGGGTTTCTATTTATTATACTGAGATGATGGCAAATCACAGCTGTCTGTGTCAGCTGTCTCCTAGATAGACCTCATTGTGTGATGGGAGATGACGAGTCTTTAGACTTTGTCTTATTAATATGCAGCAGGACTGATTCCTGCTGTCGTCAGGGAGTAAGTGTTGTATTGATCTGTGAGAGAACTGGCAAGTCTTGCCAAAAGTCTCTTATGACAATAAGATAAACACTTTCCATAGATTCTTTCTGTTCTGCACTGGAACTTTGGTAGACCATTTGTTTGAAGATGCAGGACACAATGGTGCAGAAAAAATAAGGTGCCTTCCTGTAAATTCTAGTAATTCACCCAGAGTAAATGCCAAAACATGACTTGACTAGAGTACCTGGTAAGTAATCTCTGTTACAAGTAGCCCTGCACATCCTTGAGCAGCAGAGGTTGGAGATGGAAATAAAAGGGCATTCATTTAGTTTGGGTTGGAGACAACCTAACAAAATTTTTTCTTCTGCAATAACTCCCCAAGACAGTATGAAAATTCCTTTTCCTATTCAAGCTTAAAAGAACAGTCGTGGGGCACCTGGGGGGCTCAGTTGGTTAAGTGTCTGACTTTGGCTCAGGTCATGGTCTCACGGTCTGTGGGCTCAAGCCCTGCGTTGGGCTCTGTGCTGACTCATCAGAGCCTGGAACCTCTTCGGATTCTGTGTCTCCCTCTCTCTCTGCCCCTCCCCCGCTTACACTCATTCTCTCTCTCTCTCTCTCTCTCTCTCTCTCAAAAACAAAGATTGAAAAAAAATTTTTTAAAAGAGAGCAGTCTTTATTTGTTGGATCCGCTTCCCCACCTTCCATTTACTTCTCATATACTGATGTCTTTTTGAGCAATTTGGCCATAGTTGCCTTTAAAGAAAGAAAATATGAGTTAAAAACTTGTTACTGAAGAAATACTTGCAAGTCTTGCTTTGCTTGTGGAGAATATTCCATGTCATAGAGTACAGCATATTGTCAGTTTAGATTATAAGCCGCTTTGATGTGGTAGTTTGAGAAGTAAATATATGAAATTCTAATTCCAAATGTCTTTCATTTTTAAATTTAGATAGCTAGTATACTAGGAGATATGTTGTTAATTATTTGTTACTTTGGTTGATTAATTATGTATTTCCCATTTTTGTCCATTTATCATTTATCTTTATATCAACCCAATAGTCATTTGTCTTCAGAGATTACCCCATGCTGGCTCAGTGTTAGCATCAGGTGCTGGTCTCACCCCTGTTCGTCTAATAAAAACCCTTTTAATTGATGAACAAATTTCCTTTTTAACCCTACCCTCAAACCCTACCAAGCTATCATGTCTTTCATTACTTTTGATAATAAACTTCTCCATGAATACATTAAGTTAAATAATTGCACCCTTGAATTAGCTACTTGTTCTCAATTCCTCAAATTCAAATTTCTATCCCAACAGATAAGCAAAAACTAACTTGATATATTTTTATCTATATTGGTTGTTCCAGTACAATTTATATTGACATGAAAACAGGGAATGCACTAAGTAGTGTGCCTATAAAAATTAATGATTACCAATTTTCAGAAAAGTGTGACTTTAAGAGTGTGGCCCATACTAAAAAAAAATAAATACATAAAAAAGAAGAAGAAGCATTTAAGAGACGCTATCAATGTGAGGTGTAGAATTTAGCATACAAAGACCCCAGTGGAGCTATGATAAATATGTTCAAAGAATTATAGGACTCTATGCTTTAAAGAATGAAAGGAAAATATGTGAATGACATCACAAAATAGATAATATCAACAAAGAGGAAGAAATTATATAATAAAACCAAGTGAAAATCTACTAGACAAACTTGAAAATAGACTTGAGATGGTAGAAGAAAGAATCAGTGAACTTGAAGATTTATGAATTGGAATAATTCATGAAAAACAGGAAGAATGAAGGCCAGTGAACAGAGCCATAGGGACTGTCGTACAACATCAGGTGTACCAACAGTCGGAGTTCCAGATGAAGGCAGAAAACACAGAAAAATATATTTGCAAAATTAATGGTTTTATGAAAAATATCAATCTACATATGCAGAAATCACCACAAACTCCAAGACAGATCAATACAAAGAGATCCATGCCTGAACACATCATGGTCAGACTGTTGAAGGCCAAAAACAAAGATAAAAATTTTAAAAAGGACTGACAGAAAGATCAAAAGACATTTACTAGAGACGAAGACATTTATAATGCTGAAAGAGTCTATTTATCAAGGAAGATAAAAATTTTGAAAACATATAGACACCTAACAATAGAGCCCTAAAATATAGGAAGCAAAACCTGACAAAATTGAAATGAGATATAGACAGCTCAACAAAAATAGTTTGAGAATTCTGCCCTTAATAATTGATAGAATAATGAGACAAAATCAACAAGTATATAAATACTTAAACAACCCTATCAACTAACTTGAAATAAAAGAACAAATGGAGTGTAGATCATTCCGTCCCAAACACTTAAATATATATTATTGTCGAGTGCAGATGGAGCATATTAAGAAAAGACCATATACTAGGCCCAAAAAACAAGATTCAATAAATTTAAAAGGGTTCAAATACACAAGCTGTGTTCTCTCACACTAACAAAATTAAATTAGAAATCAACAATAAAAAAATTGTGGAAACCCCCAAATATTAAAAATTGAGCAAAATACTTCTCAGATAATCCAGGAATCACAGAAGAAATCACAAGGAAAATTTAAAAATATTTTTAAATGAATGAAAAAGAAAATACAACTTATCCAAATTTGTGAGGTGCAGCAAACACAGTCCTATAGGAAATTTGTAGTTAAGTGCCCACAGAATAATAAAATGAAATTGAAAATTAATAATCTAAGCTTCATCATAACATACTAGAAAAAGAGGAGCAAACTAAAATGAAAATATGGAAGAAAATAATAAAGAATACAGTGGAAATCAATGAAATTAAGAACAGTAGAGAAAACTAATAAAAATAGTAGAGAAAATAAAAAAAGTTTGGTTCTTTGAAAAAATCAAAGCAATGGACAAACTTTTAGCTAGACTGAACAAGAAAAAAGAGAAAAGATACAAATTGTCAAAATCAGGAACAAAATAGAGGACATCACTACCAATCCTATAGAAGTTAAAGGGATTATAAGGAAAAACTTTGAACTATTTTCTGCCATCAATGGACTATTTTGATGAAATAAACAAATACCTAGAAAGATAGAAATCCGTAACTGACTCAGAAGAAATAGAAAATCTGAATGGCCGATAAGTAAAAAGAATAGAATTAACAATTTAAAATATTCGCATAAAGGCAAGCCCAGGCCTACATGGCTTCCTTGGTGAATGGTCAGATATTTAAGGAAGACATAATACTATTCTTTTACAAACGCTTCAAGATTTAGAGGAAAGAATATTTTCTATATAATTCCTCACATCCAATAACACTGTCACATCAAAGCCAGATAAGACATCACAAGAAAACTAGAACAATATCCCTCATAAGTATAGATGCAAAAATCATCAACAGAATAACAAAGCAAATCAATGTGTCAATTGACCAAAGTGTGTAAATTAACTATGATTTGTCATTTTAAAACAAAGCCAGTTTAATATTAAAATCAATTAATGAAGTGCACCAAATTAATAAAGGGAAAACACATGATCATCTTAAAAGATGAAAAAAAGCACTTAACAAAATCCTATATACATTCCTGATTTAATTTAAAAATTTTTAATATTTATTTATTTTACAGAGAGAAAGGAAGAGACAGAGCGTGAGTGGGAGAGGGGCAAAGAGGGAGAGGGACACAAAGAATCTGAAACAGACTCCAGGTCCCACTCTGTCAGCACAGAGCCCAACTGGGGACTCGAGCTCATGAACCGTGAGATCATGACCTGAATCGATAGATTTAACAAACTGAGCCACCCAGGCACCCGCATTCCTAATTTAAAAATGAACATGAAGGGGCACCTGTGTGGCTCAGCCAATTAAGGGTCAGACTCTTGATTTTGACTTAGATCATGATCTCAGGATTGTGAGATTGAGCCCCAGGTCAGGCTTTGCTCTAGGCATGGAGACTGCTTGGGATTCTCTCTCTCCCTCTCTCTCTGCACCCCCACCACTTGTGCTCTCTTTCTCTCTCAAAAATAAAATCAAAACAAAAATGAAAACAAAAAGCTTTTGACAAACTAGGAATAAAGGGCATCTAAAAAAAAAACCATACAGCTAACATACAAAAGAATGAGAAACTGATGCTTGCATCCGATGATAGGGACCCACAACTCAAGATATCTAGTCTCAGTATTCTACTCACCATTGTATAGAGCATGCTGATCACTTGCGGTAAGGTCAAAATTAAATTTAAATAAAATAAATAAAGACATCCAAATAAGAAGTAAACTGCCTTTTACTTCATTGGCAGATGATTGATCCTGTGTGTAGAAAATCCTAAGAAACCCACAAAAATACTGTTAGAACTAATAAAAGTGTTCAGCAATATCAGAGAATATAATATCAATAAGCATAGTCAATTGCCTAGTTATTTACTGTCAATGAAATTTAAATAATTTCATTCACAAAAAATATGTAGGAATAAATTTAACAAATGAAGTACAATACTTAAACAACAAAAATTATAAAACATTGCTGAGAAAAGGAAACTTTCTAAGAGAAGGAACAGGTTAGCTGAGGGAAATTATTGAAGATTTAAATAAATGGAGAGACGTATCATGGTCATGGATGGAAAGACTCTGTATTGTTAGTATGACAGTTCTTGCCAGCTTTATCAATAAATTCAAAAAATCTTATCAATATCCCTCTAGGGTCTTTGCAAAAAGTGATAAGCTGATACAGAAATTTATGTAGAAATTCTGAGCATCCAAAATAATCAAATGATTTTGAAACAGAAGAACAAAGTTGGAGGACTTAATACTTCCTGACAGTAGAACTTAATGTGAAACTACATTAATCGTAGCAGTGTGATAGCATGAAAGACAGATCATTGATTTTACTCAATATATGCTAATTAAAGAAGCTGGATACAAGATGCTTTTATATCAATGATTTCATTTGTATAGCATTCTGGAAAAATTCAAGAATAGAAATCAGAGCAGGGGTGCCTGGGTGTCTCAGTCAGTTAAGCGTCTGACTCTTGCTTTTGACTCAGGTCATGGTCTCATGTTTTATAGAATCAAGCCCTGTATCAGGCTCCATGCTGAGAGCCCAGAACCTGCTTGAGATTCTCTCCCTCTCTCTCTGCCCCTCCCTGACTCGGGTGCTCTCTCTCTCTCTCAAAATAAATAAGCTTAAAAAGAAAAAGAATAGAAATCAAAGCAGAAGTTGTCAGGACTGGGGTGGGAGAAGGACACTGGCTTCAAAGAGGCACAGGTAACTTGCCAGCATGATGGAAATGTATGTTGTGATATTGGGCATGCTACTATACAGTGAACACTTAAAAAACTCAACATACCATATGCTAAAAAAAAGGGGTGAATTTTACTGTATGAATATTATTTGTAAACATCCAACTTCAAAATTAAGGAAAGAACTTCCTGAATTTATTTATAATTACACGTTAGAAAATATTGACAATTCAGTGAAAAGGGCATGAGCCTTTGAATCGAAGCACAGTGATGCATGTGCACATAGGCTTTGCCACTTACTGAAACCCGTATTTTCTCTTCATTGAAATGCAGTAGCATTATCTACCATTTATTGTAAATGGTATATCTAGAACCGTTATGTGACAGTCTCATAATATCGTATTAATTTTCTTTATCTTTTATCTTAATATTGAAAGTATCAAGTAAAAGTGGAGGGTATTTTGTTTCTGCCTTTTCTGTTTTTCCCATTTCGAAGATACAAAACTTGAATGAAGTGCGTTTCTCACCCTTTGCCCCTCCTGTTCAATAAACTTTACTTTCTAGTGCAAGGAATTTGGTTCCCTACACCAGACTGGCTGACTTGTCGTCACTAACAAAGACTTTTCTCCCATGCTCAGAACAAGCCATCATTTCTTGTGTTTCTCTGTTGTCCAGTCCAAGCTCAGATAGTTGTATTGCGGTAAGTTTTTACCAATCAACCCAGTTTGGCATGCATATCATGTCAGTTTCTTCAATAAGCCCCTTGTTAAATTGTACATAAATTTGGATACATGTTATTTCTTTTATACATTGAATTATTTGTCTTATTTGTTCACATCTTAAAGTTAAACAAGACTTATCTCTTTGCATGGCTAAATATACTCTTGAGGGAGTAAGATTTTCTGCAACCAAAGCCTGTGAGCTTCATGGTGCCTAGAATCATGGTTTGTATCAAGCTCACCATGTTAATGTGTTTGATAGTGATAATAAAAGAATAGGAGTCATTTAAGAACTTGTTTTGTGCCATTGCTATTGACCACTATTTTTAAAAGTTTTGAGGACAAAAACAAGTTTGAAAAAGCTGCATATGTGTGATAAAGATGATGAATTTAGATGAGGAAAATGATATTTTAAAATGTTGGAGGATCATGAGAACATCTGATCAGAAACTTTTTAAAGCAGTTTAATGGCCAGTAATATAACCAATAATAATAAATACAACCAATAATTGTATTTAGGGATTGAGCATAAATCATATAGTTAGATTACGTCAGTATTCCTAAAATGTTAGAGAGTAGCAGTCTTTGTAATTCTACTTAAAATGGATTTATTATGAATTAAGCATTTCAAGGTATCTTAGAACTTGGTTAATTCTAAGAAAAATGTCTATTATTCACTTTGTCTCATAGAAAAGAATATTTTTAGAATTGGTTTCTAAGATGAAGAAGTTGTCTTATAAGATATGTAGGAGATCCACTCTATTTGATAAACATTAAGACCCTGAAATAAAAGCAATGTAATGAAAACTGAGAGGTTAATAAGCATAGAAATAATTGAGAATATGCTAAGCCAGAAGACTGTGGTATGATATATTCGAAGTGCTGAATGAAAAATATTTGCAGCTAAGAATACTCTATTCAGCAAGGCTATCCTTCAAAATAGGAGATATAAAGAGTTTCCCAGATAAACAAAATCTAAAGGAGTTTGTGACCACTATACTAGCCCTGCAAGAAATATTAAAGGGATTCTCTGAGTGAAAAGGAAAGACCAAAAGTGACAGTATAAAGGCAGAAAACACAAAAGCAGGAAAAACAAATATTTCTATAAAAATCAGTCAAAAAACTCACAAAATAAAGGATGTAAAATATAATAACATATACCTAAAATGCAGGGAGGAGAAGAGTAAAGAATGGGGTCAAGCCTAAACAACCACCAACTTAATACAGACTGCTATGTGCAGAAGAGGTTAGGTGTTAACTTAATGGTATTTACAAATCAGAAACTACTAATAAATATGCAAAGAATAGAAAAGGAGTAACAAATATATAACTAAATAAAATCAAACCATGAAAGAAAGACAAAGATGAGAGAAAAGCTTCAGAAACAACCACAAAATGAGTAATAAAATGACAATAAATACATATCCGTCAATAATTACTTTAAATGTGAATGGACTAAATGCTCCAGCGAAAAGAAATAGGGTGACAGAATGGGTAAAAATACAACACCTAGCTATATACTGCCTTCAAGAGACTCATTCACACCTCAAGACACCTGCAGGTTGAAAGTGAAGAGATGGAAAAACATCTATCATGGATTTCAAAAGAAAACCAGAGGAGCACTTCTTATATCAGACAAAATAGACTTTAAGACAAAGAGTGTAAAAAGAGACAATGAAGGACACTGTATAATCACAAAGGGGACAATTCAACAAGAAGATATAACAATTGTAAATATTTATGCACCCAACATAGAACACTCAAATATATAAAACAATTAATAACAAACATGAAGGAACTAGTAGTAATACAACAATAGCAGAAGACTTTAACATGTCACATCAATGAACAGATCATCTAAACAGAAAATCAACAAAGAAACAATGGCTTGGAATGACACACTGAAACAGATGGATTTAAAGAGATACATTTAGAAACTTCCATCCTAAAACAGCAGAATACACTTTTTTTTTTCCTCAGAGAACATTCTCCAGAATAGATCACACATAACCCACAAAACAAGTCTTTACAAAATCAAGATCGAAGTCAGATCATGCATCTTTTCTGACCACAAAGATATGATAATAGAATTAAACTGCACATGCACACATGCATGCATACACGCACACACACACGCAAGCACACACACACACACACACACACACACCAAAATCTGGAAAGACCACAAATACATGGAGGTTAAATAACATGCTACTAGGGAATAAATGGGTCAACCAGGAAATAAGTGATGGAATAAAAAAGTACTACATGAAAACAATGAAAATGAAAACACAATGGTACAAAACTACTGGTATGCAGCAAAAGCAGTCATAAGAGGGAAGAGGGAAGTATATAGCAATACAGGCTTTTTCAAGAAACAAGAAAAATCTCAAACGTACAACCTAACCTTAAAGGAGCTAGAAAAAAAAAAAGCCAATAAACAAACCCTAAGACCAGCAGAAGGAAGGAAATAATAAAGATTAGAGCTGAAATAAATGATTTGAAACTAAAAACAATAGAACAGTTCAGTGGAACCAGGAGCTGGCTCTTATCATGAAAAAAGAGAAGAGACTCGAATAAGTAAAATCACAGATGAGAGAAGAGGGGTAACAACCAACAACACAGAAATGCAAAAAACTATAGGAGAATATTTTGAAAAACTATATGCCAACAAATTGAATAATCTAGAAGAAATGGATAAATTCTTAGAAACATATAACCTTCCAAAACTGAATCAGGAAGAAATAGAAAATTTGAACAGACTGATAACCAGCAAAGAAATTAAATCAGTAATCAAAAAACTCCCAACAAACAAAAGTCCAGAACTAGATTGCTTCACATGTGAATTTTACCAAGCTTTCAAAGAAGAGTTAGTACTTATTTTTCTCAAACTATTCCAAAAAATAGAAAAGGAAGGAAAACTTCCAAATTCATTCTATGAGGCCAGCATTACCCTGATTTAAAAAAAAAAAAACAAAAAACAGATAAATACACCACTAAGAAAGAGAATTATAGCCCAATATCTCTGATGAACGTGGATGCAAAAATTCTCAACAAAATACTAGCAAACCAAGTTCAACAATAAACATTAAAAAAATATCACTACTATCAAGTGGGATATATTCCTGGTTTACAAAAGTGGCTGAACATTTGCAAACCAATCAACACAATACACCACGTCAATAAGAAAAGAAAAG
Organism: Proteles cristata cristata; assembly: GCA_017311185.1. Classification (NCBI taxonomy): domain Eukaryota; kingdom Metazoa; phylum Chordata; class Mammalia; order Carnivora; family Hyaenidae; genus Proteles; species Proteles cristata. The sequence goes on from JAESUZ010005207.1 coordinate 590,681, forward strand.
AACTATATGACCATTTCAATAGATGCAGATAAAGCATTTGACAAAATACAACATTCATTCATAATAAAAACCCTCAATAAAGTAGGTTTAGAGGGAACATTCCAATACAGTCCATATATAAAAACCCAAGGTTAACATCATTCTCAACGGGAAAAAACTGAGCGCTTTTCCCCTAAGTTGAGAAACAAAGTAAGGATGTCCGCTCTCACCACTTTCATTCAACATAGCACTGGAAGTCCTAGCCACGGCAATAAGACAGCTGAAAGGAATAAAAGACATCCAAGTCTGTAAGGAAGGAGTAAAACTTTAACGATTTGCAGATGACATGATACTGTTTGTAAAAAACCTAAAAGATTCCACCCAAAATCTACTAGAACTGATAAATTCGTAAAGTCTCAGGGTACAAAATCAACATACAGAAATCTGGTGCATTTCTACACATCAGTAATGAAGCAGCAGTAAGAGAAATTAAGGAATCGATCCCATTTTAAATTTCACCAAAAACAATAACTTAGGAATAAACCAAACCAAAGAGGTCAAAGAAGTGTACTCTGAAAACTATGGAATAATAATAAAAGAAATTGAAGACAACAAAAAGAAATGGAAAACATTCCATGCCCATTGATTGGAAGAACAAATATTGTTAAAATGCCTATTCTGCCCAAAGCAAACTACCCATTCAATACAATCCTAAAAATACCATCAGCATTTTTCACAGAACTAGAACAAACAATTCTAAAATTGAAATCACAGAAGACCCTGAACAGCCAAAGCAATGTTGAAAAAGAAAAGCAAAACTGGAGGCCTCACAATTCTGGACTTAAAGTTCTATCAGAAAGCTGTAGTGATCCAAACAGTATGCACTGGGACAAAAATAGGTACATAGATCAATAGAACGGAATAGAAAGCCCAGAAATAAACCCACAACTATATGATAAATTAATCTTCAAGAAAGAATATCCAGTAGGAAAAGGACAGTCTCAGGGCACCTGAGTGGCTCAATCAGTTGAGTGTCTGTCTTCAGCACAGGTCATGATCTCACAATTCATGAGTTCAAGCCCCATCTTGGGCTCACTGCTGTCAGTGCAGAGCCCACTTCCGATTCTCTGTCCCTCTCTCTCTGTCCCTTGCCCACTTACACTGTCTCTCTCAAAAATAAGTAAACCTTAAAAAAAAAAAAAAAAGCACAGTCTCCTTGACAAATGGGAAAACTGGACAGCAACATTGCAAAAGAAATAAACTGGACCACTTTCTTACATGAGGCACAAAAATAAATTCAAAATGGATTTAAGAACTAACCGGGAGACCAAAATCCTAGAAGAGAACACAAGCAGTAACCTCTCTGACATCAGCCATAGCAATTTCTTTCTAGATATGTCTCCTGCAACAGGAAAACAAAAGCAAAAATAAACTATTGGACCTTCACCAAAATAAAAAACTTCTTTACAGCTAAGGAAATAGTCAACAAAACTAAAGGCAGCCTACAGAATGGGAGAAGATACTTGCAAATGACATCTCTGATAAAGGGTTCATATTAATATGTACAAAGAACTTACAAAACTCAACACTCCAAAAATAATCCAATTAAAAAATGCCCTACAATCCAGCAGTTACTCTACTATTTACGCAAATAATAAAAAAATACTAATTCAAAGGGTTACACACACCTTTATAGCAGCATTATTTACATCGGCCCAGGTATGGAAGCAGCCCAAGTGTCCATCGATTAATGAATGGGTAAAGAAGGGGTGGTATCTCTCTCTCTCTCTCTCTCTATATATATATATATATATATATCTATATCTATACAGATGATAGATAGATAGATAGATAGATAGATAGATAGATAGATAGATAGATGATAGATAGATAAAGACATAGACTCAATTATAGAGAACAAAACTGATGGTTACCAGAGGGGGTGTGGATATGGATAACATAGGTAATGGGGATTAAGGGGTGCACTTGTTGTGATGAGCACTGGTTGATTTATGAAACTGTTGAATCTCTATAGTGTACACATGAAAGTAGTATAACACTGTATGTTAACTAACTGGAATTAAAATAAAAATTAAAAAAACATAATATGCTAAAATAAGGTAATTAAGAGAGAAGACTGTCTGGTGAGGTTTAACATAATCTTTGCTACAAATTTAGACATAATCACCTGTAAGAAAATGAGAACAAAAATTACTGAAGCAGATTGCTTTAAAATATTATTTATGTTCTTGGGGTGCCTGGGTGAATCAGTCAGTTGAGTATCTGACTTCAGCTCAGGTTGCTCACGGTTCATGAGTTGGAGCCCCACATTGGGCTCTGTGATGACAGTTCAGAGCCTGGAACCTGCTATGGATTCTGTGTCTCTCTCTCTGTTCCTCCCCACTTGCATTCTGTCTGTCTCTTTGTCAAAAATAAAAAAACAAAAAATGTTAAATATTACTTATGTTTTTAAATTGATTCTCACTCAAATTCATTAGTTTCGTGAATTTTTTTTACTTTTGCAAAATGCTCCATAATCAAACCTTTAAATAATTCTGGAGTATCTTTTAACTATTCATAGATCTCTGATGGAAATAACATATTTTGACATATTCTCATTCTCCTTTAAGGGAGGGAGCAAAAGTCAAACTTATTGCAAGTATTTTAGAAAAGAAAAGCATCGTATTCCTTCTATTCCTCAATTATTGTGGGAACATCATAAGAAAACATACTAAGGTCACCATAACTAAGCCAGACTTTTCCATGTTGGTAAATGGGTACATCAGTGATGAGGCTAACATGGCTTCCTCCTGTGCTGCCCCACTGAGCATGGGGCTGACTCAGCCGCCCTGGCTAAGCATCTGGAGATCCCTTCCTCTTTTCCAGACCTTTACACATGTGTCAGAATGACGGTGTGCATTTCAGTTGAGCACACATGCTGATTTGCACTTAACAGGTCTGTAACCTTCAAAGCTTTTGCACGTGTGTGTTACTTTATTGGATCCCAGGTAATGGATTGGGAAAGGAGTCCCAGACTAGATGACTATCATATGACTATGTGCTGATGCCAGAATTAGCAACCATCTCTCACCTCTAGATGTCGACCTATCATTTCTGGCTCCAGAAACAGAAAAATAAACAAAAATTTAAGCTCATATGGTGTAAAGTAAGTGGGATTTGGCATAATCCAACCTAAGTTTGAATCACCAGTTTTCTCATCTGTGAAAGGGGAACAATATACATTTACAAGGTAATAAGGAGGACTAAATGGCACAGTCCATATTTAAAACAATTAGCATTGATCTAGTTCCTGGGAGAACCTCAATAAATAACAGTGTATAATAAAAGCAATAAACTGTGATTAGTAAGGCTCTCATTAATCGGAAGATGTAGTACCACTGCTGGTAGGTGCTGAACTTGTGTAATGGCTTCTTTTGAAGATACTGTCTTTCTGTAAGGATGCCCATCCACTGCGAACCATTCTGCTATGTGTCAGGGACCGTGCTAGGTGCTGGGAATGAAGTGGTGAGAAAGAGCCTCTGCTCTCATGTGACTTACCATGCCTTTTAGCATGTGCAGATTGCACTGCTTCTACAACTTTCTTCCACCAAGTCATGGTACTTTTTGTTTGTTTTATTTATTTATGAGAGAGAGACAGTGTGAGCAGGGGAGGGGCAGAGAGAGAGGGAGACACAGAATCCGAAGCAGGCTCCAGGCTCTGAGCTAGCTGTCAGCACAGAGCCCGACACGGGGCTCGAACCCGCAAACCGTGAGATTATGATCTGGGCTGAAGATCATCACACTTAACTGACTGAGCCACCCAGGTGCCCCCCAAGTCATTGTACTTTTAACAGAAGCTCAGTTGTGGAATTCAGTCAGCACCAAGTATTTGTTGAGGGAAGGAAGATGGAGCAATTAAAACTTTGCATTGATGAGGATGCTAGTGGCCCAGACTCTGCATGCTGTGGGCTGAAACTCAGTTGGGAGTTGGGAGCAATCTTCTACTAGTTAATATTGGCATCATGCACTCATCACATCTGGGGCAAAGACTTCTGAGTAATACATTAAGAGCTTTGGAGAGTTGTGTCTCCTCTCTCTTAAGGGGAGGGTTCACCATATTGTTGCCATATTACTGGGTTGAGAACTTTGAGGGGAGGCCATCATCAGGTCTTACTTAAGAGACCTTTATTTCCCACTTAGTATATACTTTAAGTCCTTTACATTTCTTTTTTCCATTTTTGTCCCTGTGTTTCTGGCAAAGCAGATCTATGTTGAGTGTGGGATCTGCCGCGTGAAAACGCTTTCACATTCTGGTCAGGCAATTCTTTGGGCTCCTGTGTTGCCCTTGGCTTTGGCTTAGGTTAAAGAAACCTGTCTAATTGAGAAGATTATCTCTCCCTTTCCTGCCTTCATTTGTCTTTCTGTTTGGGGATCTCTCCGAGCAGATCCCTGGCCTGGAGCTACTGTTGATACTTGTGAAGCATGTTCCCTAGCATCAAGGAGTCAATGTCATGGAGGTGAGTCAGCTGTTGAGAGCAAAACTATAAGTAGGTGAGGCTGAGTGAGGGTGAGCCCTGTGAAACTGACTGTCACCTGGGCCTTTAGGTGCAGGCTACTGGAGCTTGACCTTGACCCACAGAGATGCCACCTCACCTGGAATTGCGAATGAAGCAGACCGAGTATTTTAGGCAGGAGAGGTGAATGGTGTACAGTGCTTTCAAGCTGCAAGCCTGATGCACACGTGAAGAAACACTGTTGAGACTCCATCATTACATTATTGGGTTCCAGCCTTGGGGTGAGCATCTTGAGGTCTGTTGCTCCCAATTCTACTCTACACTTGGAGTCCAGCAGGCAGGACTAACGCCGGACTTACATGGCTTATCCTCATGGTTCCAAGTTTGCTTTGGTTGGATTAATTACCAAAATTCCCACTTTGGCTTTGGTTTTCCAGTTCCCACAATGCAGAGTATTTGAGGAGCCTGTGGCTGTGTGCCCTCCATTCGGTCTCAGTCACTTATTTCCACGTTCTAACTGGAGGACATGGTTACTAGTTTTCTCTTGGCCAAAGCCATTGTCCTCCTATGGCAAGCGATCTCCTGAGATGGAGACTGTAGGTTCAAGACTAATACTCAGGAGCTGTGACTGGGGAAAAGGCAATGTGTAAAGGGTGCATGTGACCCACTGGTCCTGGCGGTTAGTGGTGAGGCTGCCAGCCAGTGCGTTCCTGTATTCATCAAGCAGCTGTATGCTTACGAATTCAGTGGATCCCTGCCAGAGGTTAATAATCTTAATGAGTGTGTTCATTGTATAAATGCATAGCTTAAGAACAGCTTAATAATATGCATATATGGTGCATTTTTATACAGGGGGAGGGGGAAGGGGAGGGGTTTTCCTGTTCAAAGCTTGTATGCCCCATACCTCAGGACTGTTCCTCCTCCTTTGTTTCTTAATCCTGTCATCGATATCAATTTGTAAGTGGACTGGAAACTTGCTTTTTCAAATGTAGTGCAAGTCCCTCCATTTATCCACATTTAGAGTGACACTTTCCTTGCTTAAATGCGTAGGGTAGAGAGGGGCCTTGCCCAGAGAGAGCTGCGTGAAGCCATGCACTGAAATCCTGCATGCATTTTGCCACAAGCAAACCTTCCTGCCACTTTAAGCCAGGAGGATGTCCTCTTTCTACCCTATGAGCCCAGTATCCAATTGCCCTAAACGTTTGCTGTAGTCTTCCTTACTTAGTCAAGAGAATGCTGCATATCAGCACTAAGGAATGCTTATGCATCTGTCTTTCCCTGACATTAAGGGAAGCGTTACCACTTCCAAAGACTTCAGGAGCAGTTTGTTAAATTTGTAAATATTCTGACTCCAAAATATACCTGAGACATCTCTTTACCCAAAATACTAGTAAACCATCATCTTTTTGAAAACTGTAACAACCATGTGAGATCACTGTGTGATTTCTGAGTCATAAATCACTTCTTTCAAGACTAGGAAAGTGTCCAAAGGCGTTCGTGATGATAGCCATCTAACTACCCAGGCTGGTAAGGAGAAAAGAGAAAACCCCAACTTTAATAATTTCTGTGTTGTCTTGGCTGCTTTCCTTTTTACTGTGCTTCCAGGAAACCAAGGTCTTTCCAGGTTTCAGAGTCATTTGTGCACTGGCTTCTCAGTCCTGGAAAGTTACCATGCAGTCCCGCACATACACAGCCTATAAGAAGTCCTGAAGAAGCCATTCTCATTTCGATATAAATGCAGATTTTGCCTCGGTTGATCTATTCCAGCCGAGTAGTGGGTTCTATTAGGTTTTAAGAGGGAAATGAAGCTTGTTTTTTTTTCTTTTTTTTTGTTTCTTAGGCTTCAAAGATGACTTCTAAGTTTGCTTTCCTTGGACTTTATGGCTGGAATCCCTAGCAGATATTAAATGACTGAGGTGCTCATAGATTGCTAATTTTGTTGTATGTTGGTTTAAAAAATACCCTAAATTTTAGCCACCCCCTCCAGTCTAGCCACCTCTTTGTCTGATAACAATTATTTTTGTTTCCTTTTATGATCCATAAATTAACTGGTACATTGGTACTGATCATGGTCCCTTTTAACATGAAGATTCAGACATTAATTCCATTTGTTCCCCAAGTACTTATTCTGTTGCTGTGATTTAAGAATGTTTAATTGAGTAGCTCTCTGGTATAGGAAGAGGTCCTGAAGGATAACTGTCCAGGTGCCAATTTCCATCCTGATTCCTTACATGCGCAGGGTCTGTGATGTCGCGGTGAGTTCTGCATTTACACAGAGCTCTACCTACAGCCATCTTACTATTGTCATTAAAAACATCTGTTAGATTGGGTTTGGTTTCTACCTTTGCCACTACCTTTGGCTCTTTGGCTGCAAAACTCTGTAAGAACCTCAGCTTCTGTGAAATGCCAGTAGCAACAGTTTTGGAAGACTGTGAAAAAGAAAACAAAGATACATGTAAAGTGTCCATCAACGTCCTCGGGACAGAAGGAAGCACATGAGTAATGCTGACTGTGATATTGCTCCTGCTAAAAAGGGCAGGAAGAAAGAAGAGAAACGGTGGCGAGGGGTGGGGGGGGTGGGGGGGAGAGACGAAGCGAAGAAGTGAGAGAAGAGGAAGAGCATGGAATGGCTAAAGTAGCGAGATTCTAGATTGTTCTCTAGCCTTTGGGGAGGGTTTTCCCAAGTATTTCTTTCTTCAATTTACGTAGCTCTCATCTTCAATGTGATTACAAAGGGCGATGAAAGTCTCTGAAAGGCTGTTTCTTTTCAGGAAGATGCCAATTGAAAATGCTTCCCACTGAATGTAAACTGGTACAGCCCCTCTGGAAAACAGTGTGGAGGTTCCTCAGGAAACTAACAGTAGAACTCCCCTATGACCCAGCAATAGCACTGCTAGGAATTTACCCAAGGGATACAGAAATGCTGATGCATAGGAGCACATGTACCCCAATGTTCATAGCAGCACTCTCAACAAGAGCCAAAACATGGAAAGAGCCTAAATGTCCATCAACAGATGAATGGATCAAGAAGATGTGGTTTATCTATACCATGGAATACTACATGGCAATGAGAAACAATGAAATCTGGCCATGTGTAGCAACATGGATGGACCTTGAGGGTGTTATGCTGAGCGAAATAAGTCAGGCAGAGAAGGACAAATATCATATGTTTGCACGTATAGGAGGATTAGGAGGAACTTGATGGAGGAACAAGGGGGAGAAGAAGGGCGGAAATGGTGGGGGAAAGGGAGAGAGGCAAACCATGAGAGACTCTTAAATGCTGACAAAAACTGAGGACTGATGGATGTGGGGGGGAGGGAGGGATGGGCATGGAGGAGGGCACCTGTGGGGATGAGCACTGGGTGTTATGTGGAAACTAATTTGACAATAAACTATTTGTAAAAAATAAATAAATAAATAAATAAAATAAATAAAATTAAAAAAAAGAAAATGCTTCCCACCTCCCACCTCCTCTCTATTGATGCTTTGCCCGCACTTTCGATCGCCTCTCTGCACCAGCTAACCTCCACAGCGTCCCTCGATCAAAAGGCTTGGTCACTTGTCTGCCATCGTGACAGCCTTGATTCATAAGAGAGCCTTTTATCCACAGCTTGCCAACTGGATGATGTCTCAGCCCAGTCAGATAATATTGTAGTTAGATTTAAAATTTAAATAGAGTTAGAAGCTGCTGTCTGTTTCATAAATGGCAAATGAGAAAATCTACTGACTGTTGTCTAGTTAATTTAACAGTCCTTACTTAAAACTAATAGAAAAGACTCATTGGACCATCAGGAAAGCAAATGCAAATGTATAATAAGCATGGAAGTTAATTTTCGGTACAACTAGTCTTTAAAGTTTAATAGCTTATAAATATAAACATGAAGTGGCAGTTACCTCATTACAAATGTAAACACATATAAACCTACCCAGTAGCAATTTAAAACAAACCTAGAAATTAAAATATACCTCCTACTTTGGCTATGCAAGAGCCTTTCTCACCAAGGCTATCATTCTTTTTGATTTATTATTTCCTACCTGAACACTGTAGCTGTCCACTGCAGTTACTAAAATAGTTAATTTGCGGCGGCTTTTTGACTTAGTCTATTAAGCATCTGACTCTTGGTTTTGGCTTAGGTCATGATTTCTTGGTTCATGGGTTTGAGCCCTGCATCGGGCTCCACACTGAGAGCGTGGAACCTGTTTGGGATTCTCCCTCTCCCTCTTCTCTCTCTGCCCCTTGTCCACTTGCTCTCTCTCTCCCTCTCTCAAAATAAATAAATGAACATTAAAAATGAAATAAAATAGTTATTTCCTATGAAAATTAATTTTAAGGTCTTATCAGATAAGGAAAAATACCATCAGATTATCTTTCATATAGTGGGAAACCTAGCTAAAATGTGTATTTTCATCCAGAATATCGCCATGTGCCCTGGGTATAACCATTAGTGTGCTCAAACCATATATATATCAGATGTAGGTCTCTGGGCATAATCATCTGTATGGGAGAAAAGCCAACCCCTTACAAAGAAAGAGCTACTTCTGATTCTCGGATGATTAGGTTTCATGGTTATATAATCAAGGTCACTTTTCTGTACTTTCTTTGATAGAAGATGCTTTTGATTAAACAGATTTCTTTATGGGCACTTGGGTGGCTCAGTCAGTTAAGCATCCAACTTCAGTTCAGGTCATGATCTCACAGTTTATAAGTTCAAGCCCTGCATTGGGCTCTATCCTGACAACTCAGAGCCCAGGCCTGCTTCAGATTCTGTGTCTTCTTCTATCTCGGCCCCTCCCCCTCTCTCAAAAATAAATAAGCATTAAATAGATTTCTTTAATCTTTGTGGCTTTGTTCTGTTATAATGCAATGGTCATAAGAGAATATTAATTGCTTTATGAGTGAGTGACATGGGTTGGAACTGCCTTCAGATGAAACTCGGAGATGTGGATGGTCAGTGACCTGGATATCCACTGGCGTGGATATTAGGTCCTGTCTGAGCACACATCAACGTGTTTTATACCTCAACTGTTGCTCTTGTCCAATACTGTCTCCCTTTTTTGGTAGTAACTTCCAACATTATCTTTGTTGTGGTTCTGTTAAAATAGCTCACTCTCTATATGTGGTCTGCACACACACACTAATATATATCCATATATATTGCAGGAGTACAGGAGTCAACATCATCATGTGTTGATTGCTTTCGCTAATTGGTCTCTCTGTGAAGGTAAACTCTATTTTAAGTCGAGTAGATGGTTTAAATGATTTCATTTCAAAGAGAACTTAGCTCCAATAATTCTTGTTTCTTAAATCAGCCTCTAAATGTTTCCGTTTCCAATTGCAAAATAAATAGACAAACTAATAGCTCTTACTAAAACAACAATAAGTATTCTCTTGCTCAGGGGAAAAAAATGAGATTTCAAATGTTGAGAAATCTGATGTGTTACCACCATTCTTAGAAATATATATATATCGTTTCTCAGACTTTTGGCTAAGATCAAGTGTAGAAATATATACATGTCGGCTTTTTTAAAATATAAATTTGAACTCATGCACATTTGCACTTTTCTCAAATAAGTGGATAAATTTCGAATAAGTTACCTATAATCACACGGTCTTATTTTCACCATACTGTCTTCCAGTATTTATTATTTACTCTACATGAAATTGCCCATAACTTTAATGAGCCTATCTTAGCTTTTTATATTCTGCATTTAAGGATACATATCCTTGTGTTAGCATAAGTTTCATACTTACAGCAAACAAAGGATAATATAAGTTTCAAAATATAACATTCTATAATGATAAGCTGTTTCCCTTTGTTGGGTTATAATAATTGTAGTAACAACAACTACCATTTATTGACTGTTTATACATAAAGTCTTCTGTTAAGAGCATCTTTTAACAAAGTAGAGACCAAGTTTAGTTTGTTATGTGGAAATGCCTAGACTTTGATATATTTAAGTTTCCACTCTCTGTGTGACATTAGTCAAGAAAAAACTTCCTACTCTGCTCCTCCTCTGACAAAAAAAAAAAAAAAAAAAGGAAATAGCTGACTTAGAGGCTGTACCCACCAGAGTCTGGTACATAGTAGACATTCGAGAAATGGGGAAGATTGTCATTGAAAACTACTTCTAAAGATCTTTTGCCCAAATCTATAAGATGAAGAGATGTATACTTTTGTGTATATATTTCCAGATTGATTTCCGGAATAATTAATCAGTCAGTGTCACTGAGAATGTGCTAAGTGTTCATTTCTTACAAACAAGATCTTTACTAGGTTTGCTTTTGCATTCCTCTTGCATTCATTCTTCACTTATTCTTTCAACAAATAAGCAATGTGTTGTGCACCAAGCATTTCTGAAGTCGCCATTACACTCAGGTTGTGGATGACATGGAGGGGGGGTTGTCTATTCAACAAGTGTCAGATGACTTGAGTGTGGGCTCCACTGCTAGGCCACTAATAGTCAGGAATGTGTGTGGCGTGCACGCACACGCGTGCATGTGTGTGTTTACATGTCTGTTTTCCCCATGAGATTATGGTTGGTCATTTTGATATCACATCATATCATATCAGTGAAAATGACCAAGATACAATGTCCTGAGCAAGACAGATATTAACAGATAATACACTATGACTTAACAATAATAGAGTTTTGCACAAAAAGGTTGTGCTTGTATATATCTGCCCAAGGGATTAAGGAGGGTTACAACACTCACTTCTGAATTAAACATTTTTTTCAAGTGAATAGCAGTTTACTAGTGAGATCAGAAAAGGGTTCAATGTTAAAAAGCATAGTCTACCCAAAGAAAGCAGAAAATGCAAAGACAGGAGAGACATGTCCAGCAACCATTTTTCCTATAGCCGTAACTGTCATGGCGGATGGATGAATTAAACAGGAGGGTGCGAAAGTAAATAGGGCTAGACCTGAAAGAAGACAGGAAGCTAGTCAATACTATACTTCCCATGTAACAGGCAATACGCTGGGCATTTTACACATATTTTGTCTTACACCTTTAAGAATAACCACATTTCAGAGGTTATGGAAATGAGATTTTGATTATGAAGTCATTCAAGTTCATACGGCAAGAATACGGTGGATTTGGTGTTCAGAACCCAGTCTTTGAGATCAGAACCACCCTTCACCAAGATGCCATTAATAGTTAAATGGGAAACCACTTAAATGTCTTCTCATTTATTTGGGTTTAATTAACTTCTGTGAAGATAAAACTTTGGGATTTTGTTCTGTGTTGTCTCAAACTTCACTGAGAGTCCAAACGAATGTTCTACAAAAGTTTAACTTTCTTTGGTGTCTTTCAAATGTAAACGTTTCCTCTTCATAAAGACAGCATGGTTTCCTTGTGCTATGTAGCAGATTGCTTTTTGTTTTTTGTGGGGTTTTTTTGGTTTTTAAATAGGATTTTTAAATTATGTTTTACTTTTTTAAAGTTTTTATTTAAATCCTAGTTAGTTAGCATACAGTGTAATATTAGTTTCTGGTGTACACTTTAGTGATTCAACACTTACATACAACACCTGGTGCTCATCACAGCAGTCATTTTTATAGTCTTTATGCTTTGTTTTGTTTACCTTCATCACCCTTTATCCATCCTTAGATATGGCCAGAGAGAATGCCTTGGCCTATTGGAGAATGACACTTACCATGGTGGCCAGATTTTTTCATCCATCCTCATTGGCACAGCCTGTGTGCCAGATTGAGTGTGGCTGAGTCTAACTTCCTTTCTGGTGCCTCCTCCAAGGAAAACCCCACTGTCCACAAAGGAGCCTGGCCTTACTCCATGCAGCCATTGCATTACCCCTAGAGTTCTCCATCCTCTGTAAGGATTGGGTTCCCACCCCCTGCTTCTCGTCTGCCTGAAATCACCCATCTTTCTCTAATATCATCCCCTCTGAAAGGAGATGAGAAGCCAGCCAACCATTTCAATAAAAGGTCATGTAGTCTGTATTTTAGACGCTGTGAGTCATGCTATTTGTCACAACCTCTCGACTCTGCTGTTGTAGCACCAAAGCAGCCAGAGACGATATGTAAATGGCTGACTGTGGCTGTGTTCCAATAAAGCTTTATTTATAGGCTCTGAAATTTGAATTTCAAATAGTTTGCAGGCTTCTTTTGATTCCTTTCAGTGATTTAAAAATGTAAGACCCATTCTTAGCTCAAACACAGACGGCAGGCTGCAGTTTGCCAGCCCCTGCTCTAGACAGACAGCGTGCCATGGCACTCACCTGCTTCTTCAGTGGGGTCTGACCATTGGGGTCTTTGATGTAGCCCTTTCTCTCCAGCTTCTCCAGCTTTTCCTAGTTCCTTGTGGTCACACAGTTTCTTCCTAGGATCTTTAGGAAGACCATTTCTCTTTGTTCCTATCTTTGTGCAAGGGAAGGACTACATGAAGAGATCTGGCCATAGGGGAAGGTGGTTAGGTACTGTTAGCACGCTGATATCTGATCTATGAGTAAAAGCCAAATTCTTATTCTCTGGAAAATTTCTTTGTTATTGACCTCTTGCTGTTCTTCAGGCATTTCTCCAATTCAAGCAAATTAAACGGACTCCTAATTAATTTGTAATTCTTTGAATGGGGATATTTGACCTTAGCTCACTTGATGTTTCAGATTATGTATTCTACTTTTTTTTTTCCTCTTGAGACTGTGTTGCAAACAGGAAGATAACGTTGGCAAGCAAATGAAAGGATTGATCGAACAAAAGTGTGAACTTAGACAAAAAATATATGCCAATTCCTACTTTGGTTGCCACTTATTTATTCATTTACTCAGCAAATATTTACATGCACCAGACTCTATATCCCAAAATGAGATCTCACTTTGCAGCTCTGCATACAAGGATGAGCAGAGCACATGCTTGTCTCCTGAGAACTACAGGGAAGGTGGAGATCAAGGAGATCCATCTTTCTATAATCCTCTTGGTGTCTGTCACTCATATTGTAGGACGTAGGAGACACAAACATGCATAGGACAACACATGTTCCTACACTCTCCCCACGATAAGTGAAAGAACATGGTTCGAGAGGTCAGAGTCTAGGGCCAGTTGCCCTATTCTGAACCCTAAACGTTGTAAATGAGGACACTACCTATGCTGGAGCATTGCTGGGAAGACTAAAGGAAATGTCATACATGGACAAGATATAACGTTCAGTGCATTGGTCCTAAAAAAACAACCCACATCCAAGGATGTCAGATTTGCCTTTTGTTTGTTTTGTTCTTTCTTGATAAATTTATAACCTTCCAGTAAAGTCCTATCAATTTACTACAAATTTACTATGAAATCAGCTAATTTATTGACCCATAGTGTGTGTCCATGGCTATGCTATGCATTATGGGGGAAATCAGAGATGTGTGATGCATCGTCAAACATTTTTCTAAAGCCGTAGGTTGGAAAATACTCTTGTATGAATGATATGAAATACTCTTCATTGACCTTGTTATCTCTTTGTATGTCTTTTTAGATCTGAACAGTGATGGCACACGTTTCAGTGAAGAGCCGCTCAGTGAGCTGTGGATCAATGGAACGATAAACATTCCTGTCCAGATGTATGCCACTAAGGCTCTTCACTAGTAGGTATTTTCTATTCGATATTGTTTACGTGGTTATGTATGGAGATTGTCAAGAGTATACATTTATAATGAAAGATATGCAAAATACATTTGTTCGTCTTGCTGTTATGAATATGGCTAGATTTATTCTGGTTATGTAGCAACCAATTGCAAAGTGAAAAAGCAGGTTAAAATGTATCTGTTATGCATGTGTATGTATATTAGTATGGAAGGATATATGTATCTCTGTAGCAGAGTTTAGAAGTATAGAACTCTACTCTCTTTTAACTGAGTGAAAATAACATCACTGGAAATTTTCAATGGCCTTTGGTTCTTGAATATCATCATAAAAACCTGGCAGCATAAACCTAAAAAATTTTTACCTAATGTGATGTTTTGGAAGGGTTTGATTTTATTGCAGTTTTAACAACAGGATATCTGATAATGTGTCCACTTATACAAGTATCATATGGTAATTGACATGCGATGTTTATGGTGTCATGGAAAGGGAATTACACTGCGTCAGAAAACCTTAATTGTACCATCCAACGAGGCCCTTAAGTCTCCAGGCATCAGTTTCCTCATCTGCAAAATGAGAGAGAGAATTTCTGTTTTACCTAATTGCTAAGATTATAGGTCCAGCGAGATAATAATATGAAGTTATTAGTTAACTACAAAACCCATAAAAATGATGTTATCTGTGGCTGATTAATATTTCAAGGAGGGAGTTGGACAAAAGTTGTGCTCATATTTTTGTTTTTTCTTTAGTGTTTTTTTTTTAATTTAAATTCTAGTTAACATACAGTGTAATATTAAACTCAGGTCTACAATTTAGTGATTCAGCACTTCCATACAGCATTTGGTGCTCAACCTTTTAAATTGGTTAATACCATTTGATGTTTTGTGTGTTATTCACCCAAAATATAAATAATAAAATCATACTTAATTTTAATTCATGAACCAAACTAATTTCTGGTATTTAAGAAAATTATGTGTAAATTAAATATGAAAAAAACCCATGCTTCTCACACAGGCTGTGCATATTAGTCCCCACAACCATAGGCAGTAGGTGTCTGCTTCTGATCTCCTGAACAACTCTTTATTAAACTTAGTTTTGGCTATGTACATGTGGAGGAGAAAAGATATATTAGGTACTTTTTATATACAGTTACATTTCAGGACATTAAGGAAATAATGGAGAAATTTAATCAGATACTGTTCATTTAACTCAATATGTTGAATTCCTTTTTACTGAAATCTCTTCACTACTTTGTATGACCATTCTTTTTTCCTAATGGAATACAGCTAGTGTGTTTAAGGTAAAAGATTGAAAATGAGAATATTAATGAATAGATTTAGTAAGATGGAGAAAGACTTTTTCAGTAAAAATTAAAAAGTTGTTATATAAGCAGGACCGTGCAATGACACTGGTATGCAGATTATTCTCCAGGAATTGGATATGATTATCATTGGAGGGGCAATGTCTTATTACATGAATAAAGTCCTTGCATTTAGGTGAAACAAAATCTTTAATAATAGGTAACATATATTCACTTTCTAGTATTGTAGCGTAGTCCCGAACATGGGCAGGGGGCTGTCTAAAGTCAGACTTCTGGGGTTGCAGCCGAATTCTTTCATTTTCCAGCTTTGCACTGTTGGACAAGTCCTTTAACCTGTCTGTGCTTTAGTTTGCTCATCTGTAAAATGAGCCTAATAATAAGAATTATTTCTTTTTCTAAAAAAAAAGAAAAAGAAAAAGTAAGAAAAGAGGTGGAAATGCAGAATGTATGTCACAAAATGATGTGGAGGAAGGATTTGCTTTTCACTTCCATAATCATTTTGTCTATACCATATTGCATACTTTATACTTCTATTATAAATGAACTTAAGGTATTATCCATTGGGCTCGTATTGGACAAAATTTAGTGGTTGTGCTGGGTGGTATGTTTCAAATGAGTCATTTTTTGTTCCCTAGGTGGGAAATACTGATAACCTGAGGCAATAATCTGAGCCAAGAGCCAATTGCCTGGCTGCTGTGTACAATTCTGAAGAGAAAACCAAGTTTCTTTCAGTCGTGTGTTCATTATAACCTGTCTGGAGCAGTGGCAGTGCTTGGTCACCCCATCTCTGTGCCCATCCGTACCAGCACCCAGAGTTATCTCACAGGGTTTTTTCGTGGATTACATGCCTTAGTGGGGTCAAGTGCTTAGGAGTGCTGTGTGGTGCTTAGTAGCTAATCAATATGTTTGGTTATTAGTCACTGGACAGAGTGTGGGATTATGGTGACCACTACAGGTTTTGGAATCAGAAAGCCCTGAGTCCAAACCCATTTATTACTCTATGGTGGAAACTAAAGTAGCTACTGAACCTTTTGAAGTCTCAGTTTCTGAAAAAAAAAAAGAAAGAAAGAAAGAAAAGAAAGAATTAAGATATACTCCCTCTGCTTTTGTTAGGATGGTTTAACACAGCATCTGGCAAGGAATGGTAGCCAGCACCTGAACTGAGAGTTGTGAAAATATAGTCACAAATTATTATATAATGCATTTTTAAAGTAATGTAAATCAGAGATACTCTGATTCTGAAAATGTCCTTCTCGCCATATGTTATATTTAGGGGACTTTTAGCAATGTGCCCAATTATGTGATTTAGTTTGTTAGATCCACAATTTCAAAAAAGACAGATGAATAACTTCAATCAAATTATAAAATGCAAACATAACTTAAATATGGCATCCTGATTAAAAAATAAATCCATTGCCTTTTTTAGGCCTATCAAAGAATATCAACTCAACGTTTAATTTGTTAAAAAGACTGGGCTGCTAGCATATTTAAAATGATTTCTTTTCTTAAAAAAAAGGGAGGGAGAGAAGAAAAGAGGTGGAAATGCAGAATGTATGTCACAAAACAAAGTGAAGGAAGGGTTTGCTTTTTGAACATTTCATCTAAACCATATCTTTGCTTATTCCTGTTATAAATAAACTTAAAATATTGTCCTTTGGGCCCACAGTGGACAGATCAGCGGTTGTTCTGGGAGGTATATTTCAAATGAGTCATCACTTGTACCCAAGATGGGAAATACTGATGATCTGGGGCAGTAATCTGAGCCAAGAGCCCATTGCCTGGCTGCTGTGTATGATTCTGAAGAGAAAACTGAGTCCCTTTCTGTCGTGTGTTTATTATAAACCGCCTGGAGCAGTGGCAGAGCTTGGTCACCCTATCTCTGTGCCCATCCGTATCAGCACCCAGAGATTCTTTCACGTGCAAATTTAACCTGACTTGTTGATAGTTCAGACTGTGATATTATCGACCCCTGTTTTACTTCTTGTTTGTTTTTTGCAATAGCGTTAGCCTTCAAGAGTTTGCTCATGACGAGGACATTCATAGTTGTAGAGGAGATTTTGGGGTCAATGGTTTTGGGAAGTGCACTCTTCTGTCCACATATGCAGACACAGGCTTTGCTGTTTCTTTGCTGTCCCTGCTCGGGGCCTTTGGTGAGAGATGAACTTGATCATTCTCACCTGCTTCCACAGGGCCCTGCACTGCTCCATACTTCGGCCCCATGGTCACCGTCACATTTGAAGTCTCCTATTAGGACTTAGAGTGTCATAAAAAGAAAAAACAGAGTCACAGTGCTCACCCAGACAGATTCTCGCATCGTCCTGCTTCTTGTCACGGCCCTGACATACTTGTGATGTTTGTCTCAAAAATTATTTGTGGCAGTAGAAGTGTCCTTTCAAAGGGGTCTGATTTAGTCAGGTATGAGTCTAATACTTCATACAGTGGTATCTCTGAAAACTAAGAGAAGTCTCATTCCCTGTCATAGTGCCAGAGTTTGGAAGACATGGGGTATTCAGAACTAAAGCCAGCTGTCATTTGGAGACAGATGTGAATGGAATCTGTATGGGTGGGACTTTTAAGAAAAGGTTGTAACTGTAAGCATAACACACTCCGTGGGGAGCAGGAGAAGCTCAGGGTGGTTGTGGATGATGAGGATGTAGGACAGGACACGCAGAAGATGAGTTCATGAACGGCGAGTATCTGCTGCCGAGTGACTAGATGCACTGTCAGATGAGCTGCAGATGCCCCAGACGGTTTATGAGGCCACCTTGCCTTTGTCAGCTTCAGATCTCAGCCTCTGTGCCCACCGCCCACCCATAAACCCCCCAGCCTCACCTGCCTGTCCTGATCTCCTCTTGCTCACACACACCATCCACTAAAGTCCGCTATTCCTTCCAGACTCTTTTGACATTCGCTGCCGTCTGTGAAAGCTACTCTAATCCTCGTCTTGAAACTCACCATCCCTTTCTTTCTTTCCACCTCTGTACTGCGTGCATGCCTCGGTGACAGACCACATTCTTCACTTCTTCTGCAATAATTGGTTTACATTTCTGTCTTAGTCCGTTGGTGCTGCTAAACCAGAATACCATCAACCGAGTGGCTTATAAACAACAGAAATGTATTCCTCACTGTTCTGGAGCCTGGGGACTCTGAGCATGAGCAGATTTCATGTAGGGTAAGGGTTTACTCTTTAGAAAGCTATATTTTCTGTGTCCTCACATGGTGGAAGGGGCAAAGGAGTTTTCTGGGGCATCTTTTATAAGTTTCCCATTTATTCTTGAGTAACTATAATCCTATTCATGAGGGCTGAACCCTCATGACCTAATCACCGCCCAAAGACCCCACCTCCACATGCTACCACACTGGGCATTTGCATGTGATGTCTGAGTTTTGGGTGAGAGGTACACAGTCAGTCTATAGCAAGTATCCATCGATCCTATTGCAGTCTTGCTGAGGGAATTCCTTGTCTTATTCAGTCTCTTATTTCCAGGGTCTAGTGCTCAACAAATAGTTGGTGATTAAATTAATAATAGAAAGAATACCATTCTCTGTCCTCAGATTGAACAGAAAATAATTACATTTGCCATGTCAAAAGATTTCTATGAAATGTTCTTCAATATGGATATTACTTCCAATTGTTATTAATATAAATTAGCAGGGGCACCTGGTGGCTCAGTCAGTTAAGCCTCCGACTTCAGCTCAGGTCATGATCTCATAGTTCATGAGTTCAAGCCCTGCATTGGGCTCTGTGCTGACAGCTCTGAGCCTTGAGCCTGCTTTGGATTCTGTGTCTCCCTCTCTCTCTGCCCCTCTCCTGCTCATACTGTCTCTTTCTGTCTCTCAAAAAATAAAATAAAACATTAGAAAGTATATATATATATGTGTGTATATATATATATATATGTGTATATATATGTGTATGTATATATATACTTTCTAATGTTTTATAAAACATTAGAAAATCTGCATAAAGTATAACCAGAAAAATAAAAACTGTCAACTTTTAACATATTATGACATTTGTATCATTTTTAACACTTTTAGAAAAATATAACAGAGTTTTGAAAATGTAAAACTGAGGGGCACCTGGGTGGCTCAGTCAGTTAAGCATCCAACTTCGGCTCAGGTCATGATCTCGCAGTTCGTGGGTTCGAGCCCCGCGTCGGGCTCTGTGCTGACTGCCAGCTCAGAGCCTGGAGCCTGTTTCAGATTCTGTATCACCCTCTCTCTCTGACCCTCCCCTGCTCACGCTGTCTCTCTCTCTCTCTCTCTCTCTCTCTCTCTTTCTGTCTCTCTCTCTCCAAAATAAATAAAACATTAAAAAAATTTAAAAAAAGAAAATGTAAAACTGATTCTACTGACTTCCTTATTAGTTTATCATTAATGTATTATTTTTACATATACAACATTTCAACAAAAATAAGAATTATTTGACTTTTCTTGACTGAGATAGAAATGATTTTTTCCATGCAGATTAATATGTAAGAAATTATTTATACATTAATTAAGGAGTCCATACATTAATTAATAGTTTATTAATATATAAGAAAACATAAAAGAGTTCTTAATGTTTTTTATTATAATAATATTTATATATATTTAGAATTGTGTTCAACTCATTATAAAATATATTAGAATATT
The DNA here is from genome assembly GCA_017311185.1 of Proteles cristata cristata. Taxonomy (NCBI): domain Eukaryota; kingdom Metazoa; phylum Chordata; class Mammalia; order Carnivora; family Hyaenidae; genus Proteles; species Proteles cristata. The sequence continues at coordinate 610,715 of JAESUZ010005207.1, forward strand.
TAAGAATTTTACATATTTTACATATACCCATGGAAAATTCCTATCATTAATCTGAATGGGGAAAGGTGGAATGTATATATTGAGTAATTCAACATTCCCATAGGTTTGATCTATTTTTTAAGAAATACATGGAAATACAACGAAACCAAAAAATTCCCTCCAAGTCAGTAAACAAAACCCTCATTATGTAGCTGCATGGAATTCTATCTGAAATGTAACTTTGGTGGTTGTATATTGCTCAGAAGCAAAATTAAATTTGTTTAGTTTAATATTTATACTTGAATAGTACCGTCTTAACAGAGAAGACCATTAAGTCCACTAGTATTTTCACACTTGACATTCATCTTTGCTACTTCATGTACCTAAGTCTTACACAGAGGAGTCACTACAGGCTAATTGTAATACACTGTATCTCATGCCATTCAGCTTTCACAGATGACTGTAGGTAGGTAAGTGCGAGGTGTTAAGCCAGTAAAGACATATTCAGAGAGGAAAATGGGCTGACAGTTTTCAATGCATGAGCTATTTTAGATTGACAGGCTTCTGCAAAAAGGGATGATGGTTGAATGAATCATGTATCAAGAATATTCATCCAGTTGTGTAAGCAGAAATATAGGACTAATGTAGGAGTAATGAATATTCATCCAGTTGTGTAAGCAGAAATATAGGACTAATGTAGAAATATAAGGCTCACGTAATCACAATATTAAAGCTTTGGTATGCTCCAATAAGTAGATTGCGATAGTATAACATAGTATCAGAAGTGGGATTTCGTTTTATTTTGTTTTGGTTTCTTTTGGTTTGGTTTGGTTTGGTTTTGTGTTATTCCCAAAGGTAACCCTTAAAAAATTTCCAGATTGTGGGGCACCTGGGTGGCTTCGTCAGTTAAGCATCCAACTTTCCCTTAGGTCATGATCTCGCGGTTCGTGGGTTCGAGCCCCCCATCGGGCTCTGTGCTGACTGCCAGCTCAGAGCCTAGAGCCTGTTTCAGTCTGTGACTCCCTCTCTCTCTGACCCTCCCCTCCTCACGCTGTCTCTCTCTCTCCTAAAAATAAATTAAAAAAAAAAATTCCAGATTGTTTCCTCATAATTTCTCAAGTCTTTATTTTATGTATTTGAAGATTCAAATATCTCAGTGACTATTTTCTGACATTCCTTTTAGCTAATGAACTTAACAGTTGTGTGGTGAAATTTGGCAATGATATTGATGACTACCATGTACTGAGCTAGTAACTGCAGTAGGTTTTTGTCTCATATTGTGTCACATCATTGTGTCATCTTCACGAAAGCTCTGCGACGATGGCCTCCTCATCTTCTTCTTACAAAGGAGATGTTTACTGTGCCCTGTACCCCACTGATTCACATCCATACTTATGTAACCTAAATTTGTAACAGCTTCAGCCTACAGCGGAGGCACATATGTATGGAGGCATATCACATTTTATGAAATTAGGAAACTAATTTGATTTTTTAAATAAAATTAATTTTGAAAATATAATGTGCTTCATGTTTTGAACCATGCTTCTTTTATATCCTGGAGAATAAATAGCTTATAAAATTATAGTTAAAGATTTTCCCTTCTATCCTTCTGCAGCAACTTATATGAATAAAAATGAGAATCTGCACTTATTTGAGACATGTCTTCAATGACAGACAGAAACAGGCATCTTCCAGGAAAATACATCAAAAATGCATTTTTTAGACTGGACAGTGTATCTGTAAATTTTGATGACTTATTTTTTTCATATTAAGGTCATGTAACTGCCATGAAATCAGCATGTGTTTCATACTATAATTCATTACTTCCACAAAGTTCAGACTAAAATTCTTAGTCTGAACAAGGGTCTTCTGTACCCCAGTCCACCCACCAAATGTTTTCACATGCATTCCCACTTTTCAGCTCAGTTATGCTTGAAAAGAATTTTGTGGATTCATCTCATATCTTGCTTCTATTTCTGATGGACAGATATTAATGGTGTTTTACTGTCCCTTAGATGCTCACTCAGCAGATCTATTTACCCCAACAAGGAAGACCTAAATGTAATTTAAAAAAAAAAAAAAAAGCCTGGGCAGCAGAGATAGTTTTGAGGAAACACTTGCTTTTCAATAAAGAAGATAATTGTAATATTTTGAAATCATTTAATACTTGAGTGGATTAAATTATCTGAAAAGAAAATCATGCCCTAAGTTACATTAGTTAAATATTTGAAGCCGGAGAACTCAGGTATTTTGTTCATTCATTCAGTAAGTATCTGTCAACCTCCTTGTACAGTTGGCCCTGCCTCTGTGAACAGTGGGCAAGATCCCCGTCCTCATAGAGTTTTTCTAGGTAGCCACTGGTGGCCAGGAGGTATGGACGACGAGAGTCGAGTGTGTGTGTTTATGTGTATGTATATATGTATATATAAGCTCCTCTTATATAGTGATCTATATCATTAAATGTATGGATATACAAATAGTAACAAATTTAACTTTACATAGGAGCAATTGCTTTTTGTACCAACAAGAATTCTTTCACTGAACTTTCTCCAAAGCATAATTTTATCTATTTATTTTTAATGTTCATTTATTTTTGAGAGAGAGACACAGAGCATGAGCGGGGGAGGAGCAGAGAGAGAGGGAGACACAGAACAGAAGCAGGATCCAGGCTCTGAGCTGTCAGCACAGAGCCTGACTCGGGGCTCAAACCCACAAGCCATGAGATCATGACCTGAGCCGAGGTCGGATGCTCAACTGACTGAGCCATCCAGGCGCCCCTCCAAAGCATAATTTTAGATTACCAAGTTGGGTATTCTTACTTCCAAAACTTCATAGTTTGATCTCTTCTAGAAAAATGAAAATTTTGATAAGCTATTTCAATCTTCATTAGAAAATGATTCATGTGTTTCCTATCTTGTTTGTTTGTTTGTTTTTACTTACTGTGAGATAATTTTGTAGGTGCTCCAGAATCTAAAGGAGAAAACCTTGTGTACATTATCAGATTACACCAAAAATGGTTTATAGTGGCTAAGGGGGACAGAAAGTTTGCACACCATGAGACCCAAAGGGGAAAACATAACACAGAGAGAAAAGATGCAATTCCAAATTTTTATTCTTCAGTTGAAGTTCAAGTGCTTTCTCTGCTGAAGCATAGAACGACACGGATGTATTGTACTTGTATTAGCTAATCATGTGAAAGCTGGTTATAGAACCAGAATCATTGATTCATATCCATTACTTAATTAGAAATGTAGTATCGCATGTAGAGCTTGTGACATAAGGAACAATTAAGATATTGTGTAAAGTGTCAGCCATGCACTGTGCTGAGCCAGCTTTCCAACAGGAAAGTGAGTCAGACATTTTTAGTGATTTTTGGATGCAATATAATGACTTCTTAAGTTCAGTAAGTAGATATTAAACTCTGTTTACTTAGAATTGCAGTGGTAGATAAAGTAGCCCATTCCTCTTGGATGGAGAACATCAGAACTGCATTCATTTAAAATCATGCTTCTTTTCACTAACCCCTTTTACATGTCTGAAACTTACCTACTTTCCAGGTTTTCTGAATACGTGATTTTGGTGGCTTTCCCAACTCAAGATCACTTCCCTCTCATGCCATTGAGGTAAAAATTAATGCTTGCTATGAAATGTGCTACAAAAGATCTTGTAGCCATCCTTGAGACTGCGTTTTTAAATTTAGCTTTTTAAAATAACTTGGATTAAAAAGTAATCTCATCAAATGATAATGTCTAATGGCTTTTAGACGATGGGGCAAAAACAGGCTGAGGTGCAGGAACATGAATAGCTCATCAGTGCTAATTTTGCCTTTTCCATACTACTCCACATAGAGAGTAATACTAAAGGATTTCCACCAAAGTAAAATTGTTGACAAAGTAATTATCACCAAGTCCCCATTCTGCAAACAGTCCCCAGCCCCCTGTGTGCTAACAACCTGCGAAGTGTAGCACTCTAATAAGGAGAGTAATTAAACCTGCATTTCAGTGTCTAATACTCTTAGTGTTTGTCTATTAAAATACATTAAACGTGTTATAGAAATGTCAGAGTCTGCCTTAAGCTGGAGATCAATCTCCAGCTTCCTCAAGGAGGAGGTATGCAAGATAAGTCACAAGATAGAAATAGTAAGTCCAAGACAAGGAAAAATTCATTGTGTAGAAGGAGTTCCAGGTTGTTTATTTCAGTTTTGTTACAACTCTCAGGGGGAAATCAACACCAAGTGGGGCCATTGGAGGAAGCAAATGATGCCCCTGCTTTTCAGTTTCTGAGAGATCAGCTACAAGCTCAGACTATATTACAAAAGGTGTTTATTTTATTTTATTTTTTAACTTTCAAAAGTAACTGGATCATGGACTTTAATCTCATTCTTTCATTTATGCCTTGGGCTATCAGATCCTCCAGGGCTGTGCAGATTAAGGAAAAGCCGCTTAATTAGTGGAGAGAGCCCTCTCCCTTTGTTCAGAAGCTCTGTTGCCTGCTAATGAGAAAAGCAACTCAATCACATTGCTTCTGACACTCAAACCTCTTTGTTCAGCTACCTGCTTCACAAAACCAGTCTTACCATCTGAGTTCTCTGTCAGCGTTGCTGATATTTCAAGACTAACCTGCGAATCAGTCATAAAATCAGGTTAGTAGATTGCCACCAGCATTTTAAAATGCAACACCAATAAAAGAAAAAAATGTCAGAGTATATCCCATAATTACTTTCTATAAAGTCCTTGTTTCATTTATATCATTTATATGTGTCAGGTCAAAGTACAATGTGTTTATTATTAGGGGACACAGTGGAAAAAAACTTAGAAAACCACTGTCATTTATCTAATCCCCTCTCTTCTTAGTTTTGTCTTCTTAAATTAGTTTGTCTTTTCTAATCCATACGTTTTCAAAATCTTCACTTTGTCATCTTCAAGTGTAGACAGCTCCTTAGTTCCTCAGTATCTCCGTCTTGATAGCCATCACTTAGTAGAAGATGACTGGAGTGATCTCTTAATGTTGTTTGAAGTACTGAGTTAATGGCATTCTTAAAAGCAGTTACAATTTTGTAAGTCCAAATGTGAACTTAGTTTTTAATCCCACCCTCCTTCTCCTCCTTTAATCTCTATTATGACCAGTGGTAATCACCACCATGCACTTATCCAGTGGAATTGGAGTCATTTTCGAAGTCCCCCAGCCTCTTAATAAAAATGAGTGATCGATCCAGATGATTCTGTTACCTAATATCCTTTAAAACAATTCTATTCTTTACCTTGCAGGTACTACTATTTGGCCCTGTGATTTTATACCTAAGCTATTGCAGTAAACATTGTAATAGCCTATTTGACTCCCTCATTACTCCCTTCTGGTATGTCGTTGCTCTTACTGTTGAAATCCTTTCCAACACACAAACTTGAATATTTCACTCTTTGCATAAACATTTCCCATAACCACATTCCCTTTGCCTTGAGATTAAAGTTCAGACACATCTCAGTGAGAATAAGAGGCCCTCCAGAATCCGACTTCAGGAAATTCTCCAAACATATCCAGCCCTACCCACTTACACACCTAACATTTGAACTCGGGTCGGTATTAAGCACGTTAAAAATCTTTTGTGTTACTGGACCATTGGGCTGGCCCATGCTCTCCTTACCTAGAATGCCTTCACCTTCTGTTACGCCTGGAAAATGCCTACACATCCATTAACATATTGGTCCAAGTTTTTGCTTCTTGTTAAAAATTCTGGGTCACCAGAGTCAACTTCTCTGCCATTACTTACTAAGTATTTATGGAACTAAAATCCCTCACTGTCTTTATCTTCATCTTCCTTCCCTAATTGGACTCAGTGCTTGTCTTGAGCTTCTCTTGCGTACGTATTGCCAGTTCCCCTTTGTAACCCAAGATAGAAGCTGTCACAGTGCTGAGTACTAGAAGGATGCTCAGTGAATGTGGGCAGAGTGAGCTCTTGTGCCAGGAACATCTAGGGTATTTGTCTCTTTTACTGATATGGCCTTCCTTATCCTCTCACCCCCACTATACCACTGATAATCTTGCTAAACTCATAAGTATGGCACAAAATAATATTCACAATAGCCATTCTCCGTCACTTTCCCTAAATCTGTGATGGTTTTTTTTTTTAGTTTATTTATTTATTTTGAGAGAGACAGAGGCAGTGCAAGTGGAAGAGGAGCACAGAGAGAGGGAGAGAGGAAATCCCAAGCAGGCTCCACACTGACAGCATGGAGCCTGATGCGGGGCTCGAACCCACAAACTATGAGATCGTGACCTGAGCTGAAATCAAGAGTTGGATGCTTAACCAACTGAGCCACCCAGGCACCCCTATCTATGAGTTTCATAATCTTTGAAAAGGTCATATAAGCGAAGCAGTGTGTCTCCATTATTCACAGTCCATGGAACACCTTGATACCCAGCTGATACTCTGGACCTGGGTTAAGATAATCTCAGATGGATTCACCAGTTTATGCTTCTACAGTGTATATCCTAAAGAAATGTTCCACTGTGGGCACAAATACTTATTTAAACACTAGAATTTAAAATAAAATCTTGGGTTTCGGCTTACCCTTGACCTTAAACTTGATCTTGAATTCTGTTATACAACACATTTTCCCCAATTGCTTTATTATGGTCAAAATTTGTTTCATTGGATGTCAACAACTGACTGTTTAAGCACTGCATCCAATTTTAATATCAAATTCTGAGGGACCAATTTCCTTAAATATAAGATTTTCTTCATAAGACTTCAGGGAAAGTCAGGAAGAATTTCAAGAGAGAACACTGATTGGTTTAATTTAGTAAAGAAGACATTCCTTAGTTGCAGGAAGCTAATCAACATTTCTCCTGCATGAGTTGATTACCTTGTTACATTTCACTGGCCCTGATAGTGTATGTTTAATAAGGGAAAATATTCCATTGGTTCTATAACTATAATTATATATACAACACTATCCCAATGACTATGAAATGTCTTACACACACTTCCCCCCTTTTTTTTGTCATTGCAGAGCTCAGTTCTCACACAATTGATCATTTCCCATGTGTCAGCCAAATCAACCATTAAGGGGAAACAAAACATTTCATGGCCTTTTTGTTTTGGAATGAATAACAACGGATGTCACAGTTTATTTTTCCAAGTAAATTTAAGAGTGATGGATGGACTAAGTATATACCATTTATTTGTAAGAAAAGGTACAAATGGTGAAATGGAGTAACTGGTATGCAAAAATTCTCTGGGACCAAAAATTTATTTATGCAAAGAACAGGGAAAAAAATACAGAGAAATGTTTTGTGTTGTAAAAAAAAATTAAACAATACCATTATAGAAGCACATTAATTAGAAAATACATCATTTCTTCTGCTTCTCAGTTAGTAACTTTATAGTAATGTTAGGAAATGAAATACTGTTAAACTGGTTTTGCTAAATCTTTCTTTAATATAGTCTGCTGTTTTAATATAACATAGGCTAACTGAAGTTTTTATGGTCATTAATTTTTCCAGATTTTATAGACTTTAAAATATAAAAAGAGATACAAAAATATTATAAAACACCTCAAATCTTACACTGAAAAACTTCAAAGTAACTCTTCAAATATTTTTATATTCTAGATTTCTTTTTTTTAAATTTTTTTTAATGTTTTATTTATTTCTAGGGGAGAGAGAGAGAGACAGAGTGAGCAGGGGAGGGTCAGAGAGAGAGGGAGTGACAGACTCTGAAACAGGCTCCAGGCTCTGAGCTGGCAGTCAGCACAGAGCCCGACGCGGGGCTTGAACTCACGAACCGCGAGATCATGACCTAAGCGAAAGTCAGACGCTCAACCGACTAAGCCACCCAGGCACCCCGATTTCTAAAATTTACATACTTTTACAGAAAATGTAGGATTATAAAACTCCTACTTTTTCCTGTTAGTAGTATAACAATACATTCCCATTTTCCCATATTTATGTTCCTCTAAATATTAATCTATAAGAGATTTTAATAATCTGTAACATTACATTGTATGGACATACTATAATGTATTTATCCCATATGAGTGATCATTTTGTTTTCATTCACTCTATGTGACAACTTTTTGAAAAACGTTTTAAACATCCTTTCATATAAATCTCTGTGTCTGGGTCCTCTGACAGCTCCATCCCTAACCCCTTCTCTCAAGATCAGACCCCATATAACAAACATGCCAACGTGACTTGAGTGCCTGACAGGTAGTGCTAAAAATTTTTTAATGTTGTTTTGTGTTTCTGTGAGAGAGACAGAGAGAGACAGAGAGAGAGAGAGGGGCAGGGAGGGAGAGAGAGAGGGAGAGATAGACAGCGTGAGCGGGGGAGGGTCAGAGAAAGAAGGAGAAACAGAATCCGAAACAGGCTCCAAGCTCTGAGCTGGCTGTCAGCAGAGCCCGATGCAGGGCTTGAACCCAGGAACCGTGAGATCATGACCTGAGCTAAAGTCGGACATTTAACTGACTGAGCCACCCAGGTGCCCCAGATAGTGCTAAATTAACTTGCCCAAATGGACTGTGGATTTTCCTCCATTCTATCCCAAACATGTATCTCCCCAGTCTCTCTTGTTTCCCTTTTCCAAACTTTACTTCTTTTTTAAAAGTTTACTTATTTATTTTGAGAGAGAAAGAGACAGTGTGCATAAGCATAGGAAGGGCTGAGAGAGAAGGAATCCTAAGCAGGCTCCACACTGTCAGCATAGATCCCACTGTGGGGCTCAGTCTCATGACCTGTGAGTCTATGACCCGATTCGAAATTAAGAGTTGGATACTTAACTGACTGAGCCACCCAGGGCCCCCCAAACTTTAATTCTTTCCCTGGAGAACCAGGCAAAGCCTAGGTGTTGTTTTTCTCCTTTCTTCATCTCCCACATGTAATTCACCAGAACATTTTATCAAATCAGCCTTCATACCACACCCCGGATGTACTCTCCTCCAGTACTACCTGGTCCAGCTAGTCTTACCTGAGCCGATACCACCTGTGACTTCCCACCAGCTCTCCCTGAGACCACTCTTGACACCTGTCACATCTCTCCTTTGCTCACAATCCTGCAGGGGCTTTTGGAATACCCGAATATAACCCGAACACTCTTCCATACCCCCCAGGCCCCCCATGTGACCGTCACCAGCCCTTGGTCTCCCTCGTCTTTCACTACCTTCTTCCTCTTTCCCGCTTGGTCTACCATGCTGGCTTCTCTCTGCCTTATAGATGAACTCTTCCCTTCACGCTCCAGCTGCCTCTTCCATTTTATTCAGGATTCAGTGGGTATGCCATCGCCCTCAGTGGCTTCCTGCCCAATGAGTAGGGAAGAAGCCGTCAAACAGACCTCCACATTTTGTTTCTGTGTATGTATATTATTTCTTAAATACTCCTGTGTTTGTTTATCTTATATCCACTCATCAGAATGTAAGCTCTGTGGAAGCAGAGAGTAAATTCAGTCTTCCTCACTTACAGCTCTACCTCCAGAACCAAGAATAGTGCTTACTGTGTGGTGGAGACTAAATATTTACTAAAGGAACAAATAAATCCATGAAGATTTACTACTAGAATTTGTATTAAATAGAGTTTCTCAGTCAAAAAAATTTTTTTTAACTTTCTGCTTCTCAGTCTTCAGTCCCCGCCCATTATGTGGCAGGGCTAAATTTACCGCACCCCCTCCCCTATCCAACACTGCAAGCATAATATTGTTTTGCCAGTTCAATGTACAGCATTTAACCAATTATTTTAATTTTCACATTAGTTTCTACTAATGGGGCCCAAACAGTTTGAAATTGGAAAATCTTTCCCATTAGGAGCCTACTCACTTCTGACCCAATCCATGCTTCTGATCCAATGTGAAGAGTTCTGGAAGGAAAGGATAGAGCAAATGGAGACATGTGTTAGGGACCATCCACTTGTTGGTTTTCATTGAAGTATTTATATTTAAGTCATTTCATCCTCATAATAACCCTAGGAAATAGATATTATCCCCCCTTTTTTTTTTCATATGAAGAGACGTTCTCTGAGGGCTTATGGTTCATGGAAACTATTAGGTTGTACAATTTAAATCTGTACCCAAGTCTGGCTGGTGCCAAAGCCTGAGTTGTTAATGCAACGTCATAAACATAAAAGGTTTGTGTCCATCATTATACAAGCTTTCTGAGCTGTAACCATAAGTTTTCGTGTGGATTCTGGAAATTAGTGTTTTATTCAGAACATTTTTTAAAGAAACAAGTGTCATTCCTTTAGAAGATTTCCACAGACTCACATATCTGTTTTACTATATAATGGGAAATTTCACAGGGAGTGGCATGGAAGTGACTGGAACCCATCATATAAGCAAAGAAATGGTAAACTGCTGTTGGAGAGTTCAGCAAACCTTTTATTTATGCACTAATAAAATCATGTCATCAAAATTGGTGCAGATGGGATTTATATCATATTCTAGACATGCTTACAGATGCAGAGACTTGCCTTCCTTCTCACGAAGGGTAAGATGTCCTTTATTCCAAGGTTGACTTGGAGCAACAGGCAAGAGACCATGAAGGGACCCATCCAGGTGCAAACTCTTTTTCTTAGATGATATAATCAAAATAATGAATATTTATTTGTTTCTAAGAATAAGTAGATCATCACAGAAGTGGCTTCCTTCAAATCAGGAAGATGAGGTCAGTGTGGAGTGTGCATGAAATTGTTCAGGTTCCCCAGAGAGCTAACTTCTAAGGAGCCACTAAAATAACGAATGTTTAGATCAATAAAATTAGAAGTGTTAAGAATGGCTTAAGCTAAAAAAAAAAAAAGGAAGAGGTTGAATTACTTTTATACTAGTTCTTCAGATAATGTGAATGGCCTTTTCATTATTGTTCTTTTTTAATCCCAAACATTTCACAACATAATTCAATAATCATGAAGAATTCCAGGTGGGTTCGCAGAGTTTTAAGTTTTTACACTATAGAAGTGACCTATCTCAAGGCAGGGAGGAGGCAACACTTTAATCAAGAAGTTATGACTTGTGATTTTTTTCTTTTTAAAGAAAGGGAGGTAGGTATAGTGGACTAGAGTGTCTTTATTTATGGGAACTGTGTGCAGAGAGCTCAGTACACATTTGACAGGAGGCTATTTGTAGGAAGCTAATTTAGAGTGGAAACAAATAGTTGTGAAAAATGAGGAAATCCTGCTTGGAAAAAAAAAGTGTGACAGGATCACATCAAATAGGAGTGTTAGAGTAATTTACTATTCTAGGCAACCCAGCAGCTGGTTTATCTAAAGCGTTCCTCTTTTTCATGAGCACTCGAACAAGGACAGGAAATGGCTCAAAAAGCATACTGCCTTTCCTCTAACAGATTTCTGTAAAACTTTAATAGCAAAAAAACAAAAAAAAATGAGTTTTAGGATCTCAGTTCTTAGGCATTCTGGGGACTCTTTAATGAGACAGTGCATATATTTCTAACTTTAGTTACTCAGAAATTATACTAGAATGGAGATTTTTCAAATAAAGATAAGAGGAAATGAATCTCTGCTTATGTCATTCATAAAAAGGGTTGTATGTTTAACTCAACACTTAGAATCAGTTTCACAGAATAATGAAGATTTTAGTTAACCATTGAGAAAATGATCCAGAGACTAATGGAAGGGAGAACATACATCGCATTTTATAGAACTGCACTTAATTGTTCCAAATAAGGAAATATTAGGACTGGTATAATTAGGAGTTGGAATCCCAAAGACACAAGAATTAGACTAGAGAAAGGAAACATATAAATCATACAATGTAAAAACGCATCTGGAAAAATAATTTAATGCAGCTAACAACCTATAGGTAGGATTATATTTTAAAAATGATTCCAGAAGCTTTGAGTGGAATCTCTTTATAAAGCCCCTCCCCCAACAATAACAAAAGAATAAAAAAGATTTGCTTCCTAGGTCCTGGGGGAGGGGAATACTAGAAAAGTGTTGGTTAAAGGGTACAGACTTTCAGTTATAAGATGAATACATGAAATATATGTATATTAGGCTATATGGTTTTTTGCAGTGGTTAGCCACTGCAGCTAACTATATTTTTATGTAACAAAATGTGTTTTTCATTGGAATTATTGTCTTCTTGACTCTAGATCTTATTTGGGTTTTGGGCAACAAAACTCAAATTTTTGTTGGTTAGTTTCATAATGTTTCACAGTTTCATAAACTGTGTATTAGTTTTGTAATGCCAGTGTAAAAAAAAATTACTACCAACTTTAGTCCAAAATCAGGATGGTAGTAGGGTTGGTTGCATCCTCCATGGAAGGCTCTAGGGGAGAATTCTCGACTCTTCCAGCTTCTGGTAACTACAGGCATTCCTTGGCTTGTTACCACATCACTCTTCATCTCTGTCTGGATTTTCATGTCACCTCTTCTTCCAAATGGGTCAGATCTCCCTTGGCCTTTCTCTTACACATGTAATGCATTGAGGACTCACTCAGATAATCCAGGATAATCTCCTCGTCTCAAGATCCTTAAGCACATCTGCAGAGACTGTTTCTCCAAATAAAGTCACCTTTGCACGTTCCAGGGATTAGGGTCTGACATCTCTGTAATAAAGGGACTATTTATCTACTATAGGCTGAAATATGGAGTTTCCGATTCTCAAGTAGCTTTAAATCTCATGTAGTTTGTGGAATATATTAAAATGTAGGGGTTAACTAGAGTTTCTCATTAAATAAAACTAATCAAAGCTATCGTAGTTGTAATAGTTTGGGTGAAAGAAATTAGCTTTGTACCCAAATTATTTTTTACCCCCTACACTTCATCTGTCCTCAGTTACTGAGGTCATACCATAAAGCTCTATTGTTCTGTGCCTATTAAATATTATAGAAATCAAGGTTTAAATGTTTGAGTCAAATTTATTTCATTTATTAAAAATTTATTTCCCAAAGTTCCTTGACCCATTTTACCTAAATGGTCCTTGGTGACATATATTTGGAAGTAGATTAGAATACTTGCTGTTAGACCTTTTTTAAGTTCCAAAAGTAGGTGGTTAACTCTCTCTTGTTCGTATTCTGTTTCCTAGTGACCATTTCTTCACGTTCAGGCAATTCCTGATCAAGGTACAGGAATTAAGAAGATAACATAACAGCTCTGATCTGGTGTTGTTTTTACAGCACGTCCAACCAAGAAAATGATGTATGTGAAAACACCACATTAGCGAAACACTGTTTGCATTCCAAGCGTCTTTGATTTTGATTCAGCGGCTTGTCTGCTAGAGCAGCCCAAGCTACAGATAATAATGTGAATCCGGAGATTAGGTCATCATATCTGTTATTATGTTAATTAGCTTAAGTGAATTACCAATGTCCAGCAAGACATTACTCACTTTGGAATGCATTTTGCTAGTAATTTATCATAGTAATAAGAGGTAGAAGAGACATATGAGTTCCCTAAGTGGCAGCAATTATACCTGCTAATGGAAAGGGAAGCTGTTTATTAAAACACACTATATCTTTTGCATCAGAGTTGTTCATCTTTACTTAGATGCATGGTTTCAATTCTTTTTAATTCAAGTTCTTCTGTGGGTATTCATTACCTTGAAGGGTTCGTTGGTCCCAGGTTATTTACTTTTAATTCTAAATTGCTGTCAAATATGATGAGACATGAATTCCTTATGGGACATGAACATTCCTCCTCAAAAAGTGTGGATTTGCAGGGAAGTTTGAGGAATCTAGTTTGCTCTCCATTGACCCAACTTTCATAGAGAAATGAGAAATGTTGGTGATTCAGGTATGATGTTTCAGGCTCTTCAGAGCACAGCCAAGCTCCTCCCTTACAGAACAGTAAATAGGTCTGGAGGCAGAGAGGCAGTCTGAGAAGAAAAGTCCCCACAAAGTGCAACTCTCTCTTAGTAACAAATGCAATCCCTTTTACTAAACACAAACACATATATTGTGTCTGGTGTGAGTGCATTTGCAGTGATAGATTAAAAAGTCTGCAGAAATGTATGAAATTCGTGCAGGGTGAGGTTACCTAGATCAAGATGACTAGAAGAGCTTATTCTAAGGAAAGCATCATAGTATTAGAATGATTGAATGGTATAGTCACACATTTCAAAGGTATCTCAGGAACTTCAAATTAATTCCTTGCTGGGGCACCTGGGTGGCTCAGTCAGTTAAGCGTCCAGATTCAGCTCAGGTCACAATCTCACTGTCTGTGAGTTGGAGCCTTGTATTGGGCTCTGTGCTGACAGCTCAGAGCCTGGAGCCTGCTTTGGATTCTGTGTCTCTCCCTCTCTCTCTGGCCCTCCCCTGCTCGCACTCTGCCTTTCTCTCTCAAAAGTAAAAGTAAACATTAAAAAATTAATTATTTCTTACAATTTCACCATTACCCTTTTTCAACAATAAACAGTTATAATACCCTGTCAGAGAAATATTTAAGAATTGCTGTTAGGGGCTTTCAGCTCACCTGTGACCTCATTAAAACTGACCGCTCTCTAATTTAGAAAAAGAACTTGATGACATCCTCTTGATGCTGTAGTTAAATTTTTTCATTCTCAATGCAACACAGATATGCATAAAAATACTTTCCTTTATTTTAATCCTAAACTACTGGTTAAAACATGTTCAGGATTCATTTTGATGTAATAAATCAAGCAGTGCCTTAGATACCGCCCATCATCTAGGGAACATGATCTTCTTCAGGTCACCCACTGGTGAGGATCACTTCTGTGAGCAAAGGTGAATGTGTGGCTTCCATTACAGCACGGAGCATGTGGTGCCCATCGCTGGGCATGGGCAGGTCTGCTTTGGGCTCCAGGATGCTGGTCCCCCATCCCCTCTTCCCCACTTGTCTGTGGCATCTCTGAGACCTGGATAAGTAGTAACATAGAGGCTGGTCTGTTTTGCACAAAGCCTGGGTTTTCCCTGAGTGCCTCCCTGTCTCTTTGGCACCTTGCCAGTGGGTTCTCTGCAGGCCCCCGTCGGGTCTTCACTTTATCGCCTTCGGCTCCAGCTGGGCTGACACTCCACAGTCCTTTTGCCCAGCTCTGATGGCCTGCTCTGGCTCGCCTGCAGACAGCCCCTCAGCCATCTCTGAGCCAGGAACTGAGCTAGGCCAGGAAATGGAATCTGCATGGTCTCCCCTACCCAGCCATGCTGGACAGCCAAATTCCCATTCGTGGGACTGTACCCTCCCGGCTGGGCTGGGCAGCCTCTTCCCTGGTCAGGAAGTGAGTCAAGAGCCCTGCTTTGCTTTGCCTTAAGCTCTCTTCTTTAATCTGCCCTCCCAGCCCACAGACAACATGGAGAGAAGAACAGAATAGGAGAGTACATACCCCTCACCCTTAGATTCCTCCCTCCTCTCTTCTTGCCTGGGCCTCCTCTTTTACTCTGCTCTTCCCCAGGACCCATGAAAGACAGCTTTTCTGGGATCACATACTTCTGGATATAAGCCTAATCATTAATCCCTGAAGGGGGATAGGGGCACAGTCTCTACCCCCCCAGGACACCTTGGATCTGAGTACCCCTCTGTTTAGCTCTTGATGAACCAAATGAGAATAGCTGGAATTCAGCAAGTCTGGTCCACGAATCAGGCCTGGCTCCCATTGCCTCCCATTAAAGAGAATCAGGTTCTTTGCATTCTGTACCCTTGACAGAAAGGAAAAGGCTGCATCGTAACATAATTGAAGGAGAAAGCATAGAAGACGCTGGTTTAATATTTACAATCATTATCTCTAATATTATATATGTAATGTGTGTATACATACATATGTAAATAGAACAGTCCTGTCACCTGCCAGCTATATGATAGTAAGAAATTTGCTTCACTCTATAAGCTTCGGTTTGCACTCTCTAAGATGTCACTATAGAAGCCCATTATTCGTAGGGTTTTTAAAAATTTCTTTAATGTTTATTTGTTTTTGAGAGAGTGAGGGAGAGAGAAGCAGAGAGAGAGAGAGAGAGAAGGAGACACAGAATCCGGAGCAGGCTCCAGGAACTGAGCTCACAGAACCTGACACTGGGCTCAAACTCACAAACAGAGAGATCATGACCTGAGCCAAAGTAGAACACTTAACCGACTGAGCCACCCGGGGGCTCCTGTAGGGTTACTTTTGAAAGCAGTAAACAGGGTTTAGTAGATGAAAAGACAGGTAAAGTCTTTAAGAACCTTAAATTCCGATCTAATGATCTTTGACTCTAACACTCAGAGACATTTCAAACAGGCACAGTTAACTCATTGTGTAATATCAGATGGCTATCAAAAGGGCCCTTGCACTTATTTTATTTTATTATTTTTTAATATTTTTATTCTTTTTTGAGAGACAGAGCGCAAGCTGGGGAGGGGCAGTGAGAGAGGGAGACACAGAATCTGAAGAAGATTCAAGGCTCTGAGCTGTCAGCAGAGCCTGACGCGGGGCTCGAACCCACCAACTGTGAGATCATGACCTGAGCCTAAGTCGGATGCCCAACTGACTGAGCCAACCAGGTGCCCCTAAAAGGGCTCTTTCACTTCATTTAAACTAAGAAAAATGTAAATATGATAGTAATACAGATTATTAGGCAATACATTTATGTATTGGCGATAGGTTAGTGATTTCAGTTTGTCAAAGCTGTTCATTGAGAAAGTGATTGTATCCATTGTCATTTAAGAAATTCACTTTCCAGGACACCTAAATGGCTTGGTCAGTAAGTGTCTGATTCTTGATTTCTGCATAGGTTGAAGAGCCTGAGTAACGTCATTTTGAAATTAAGGCCTCCATTAAGAGCAACCTCACCTCGGGCTGCATGTAGCCCCAGTTCCTCAGATTGCTCAAGGCTAAAGCCATCCTCGGAAGGCCTTCAGGTCAGCTAATCAAAAAAACATTCCTGTGGTCTGAGTCAAGGCTGGGAACTGTAGGCAGTTATTCTGTACAAACTAGCCAATTTCTCACCGCTTGCCTGAACCCCTCGTGGGGCCTTTGAGCTCACCTCACAATTGGTCATTTTCAAAGGATTCTCAACAGTCATGATTGGGTCCCACCGAAAGTAATGAACACCTCACAGATGCTGAATGGTCAAAGCTGTTACCAGGGGTGCTGTACAATTGTAATTGGTGCTTATGTGATGATGCTATACGTACAACGTGTGCACCATAACACCCCCATGCCTTACCCCTTAAAAACCCTACTTGCTATTGTTCTTCACTTCACGTTGCTGCCATGACACCGGTAGGTGGGTGAGCCCCTGCTCGAGCTTGTAATAAAGACCCTTTTGTACTTGCATTGGTGTCGGCTCCTTGGTGGTCTCTGGGGACTCGCGAATCGGGCACAACAAGGTCATGATCTCATGGTTCGTGAGTTCAAGCCCCATGTCAGGTTCTGCGTGGACGCTCAAAGCCCGGTTAAGATTGTCTCTCTCCCTCTCCCTTTCTCTCTCTGCCCCTCCCCTACTTGCACTTTTTCTCTGTCAAAATAAATCATAAAAACAAGCATTAAGAGAAAAGAAATCCACTTTCCTTCATACGATGAGTCCTGATTCTAATGAGAAATAAAGAATAATTGAGAGGGGGCAGGACAAGACATCATCTTTATTGCTAATAAAGCTGAAGCAGGGGAAGACTGCTTGATGTGGCTGCTGAAGAGGGTTTCCCAATACTGAACAGGTACTGAACGTCGGAAACAGAGGGCAGGGCTGGATCCCACCCCCCCACCCCACCCCCTCACCCCGTGGTGGTAGAATCCTTTCATTTGAACATCAAGAGAGGAAGGATGGAGAGGTGGCTCACTTTAGCCCTAAGAAATTTGTATTTTAAGATGACTTCTGTAGGTTTACGACTTCCCCCCACTGTGTGTTATTTCAGTAGTTTAACTGAATTCTGAAGATCCTTCTAAAATTGGCTGCCTTCCTAGGAAATCAAAAAAGACATTTATGTTTTACGTTCAAAAAAACACAAGAACAAAACAAAGAGAGGTCAGGGGATGCTTCTCAAGTGGACATATCTGAAGTTCCTGCTCTCCCCGGGAGAGGGGAGAGGGGCTGACACAGACGTGGAAAATCTCTTCCTTTCACTTCCGTTGAGTTTCTACCAACGTCAAATGGCGCTGTGATTTGTGAATGGCCAGTTTGTCAGGCATACGGGAATCTCTTGCAGATCAGTTTTATTTGCTTGAGGCTGAACATTAATATGCTTACTCTTTCCAATAATTGAGGGTGCTTTTTAAATAAAAGTGGTGAACCAGATAAAGGATGTTCCCTTCAATCCTACAGTTTGCTCAGAAATGTGAGGTAGGTTAATATGAAGTGCACTCCGGAGGATAGGAAGTGACTTGGCTTGAGGTCGCCTTAGCGAACAGGGCGTATTCAGATTATCACAACCTCTAGCTTTGAGATGGAGTAAAGATGTTTCCGATCCTCTCACCTAATCACTTGCAAGCAAAAATAACAAGAAGTAAACTCAAACCCCAACTTCTCTGATAGAGGAGCTACCACTACCAATCATGCTGGGAAAATGGGAAGAGGGGCAGGGGCCGGATTAAATTCAGGGATTTACATGAAAGTCTGCAGTGAATGGAGACCCTGCTGCCAAACCGCTTGCATGCTCAGTTCTAGTTGACAGCACTGTCTGAACAGGGTGCTGGGGGACCTCTCTCTGTATATACTGACTCTACCCAGAGAAATCACCTGAAGATCATAACAATTAAAGGACCACCAGTTAAAAATTTCTGTACCATGAAGTGGACAAGCCACCCCCCCCCCAAGTGTACCAGACCTTCCAATGAGCTTGTTAGGGTTAATAAGAACAGACAACCAAGGAGCACAGCTATTTGAAGAAAGACTTGAACAGAAGTGTTCCAGAAACACAGTGTAGAGAAAATTACAGGGAAAAATTTTAACAAGGAAACAATGCAAAGACGTTTCTCAAAACTAAAGGACAAGTGTCTCCAGTTTTGTTTTGTTTCTTTTCTTTCCTTTTTTTTTTTTTAAGTTTTGAGAGAGAGAGAAAGGGTGAGGGGGGTAGGATCAGAGAGAATCCCAAGCAGGCTTCCTACTGTCAGCATGGAGCCCAATGCAGGACTCAAACTCACAAACCGTGAGATCATGACCCGAGCCGAAGTCGGACATTTAACAGACTGAGCCACCCAGGCACTCCAGGAGTCTCCAGTTTGAAGAGGCATGCCCTGGTCCTGCACCTGATCAAATTAAGATGGACACTGAGGCACATGGCTGTGAAATTTCAGAGCATCTTGGAGCCCTGCTCGTTGGTATAGAGAAATCTCAGAGACATGTCCTTCCTTACATCCCTAGGAACAACCATGGACACATGCCCATTTGGGGGTGACTGGGTGAAGACCAAGTCATCATCAGTTGTCCCTCCCTATGTTAACATCCCCTGAAGCCCCCTGCTTCAGACTTCTTTTATTCTCAGTGATTTACATCTACCACAATCCCTTACTCTCTCCTGCTCTGTCAAGGCAACCTCAGGCCATCAGAGAAGTCTCAAAAATGCTCAACTCCAACTGGAAGTGGTCAAAGATCCAGTTACCTTTCTCTTATAAGTAATCATTGTACTAATTCATAAATGCAAGTAGATATATGGGCACTGGGCATGAGCATCTCTCTTCTCACTAGAATCCAACCTCTCCATACTGATCAGTGCATTGGAACAGGATTGACTTCTTGGACTTCTTTTTTTCAAGCCCTAGCTCAGCCAGTGTGTCCCATTAGCCACCATTTGATTATAAAAGTACTCGTGCCAGACATGCAAAGTAATTTACATATAATGTCAAGTTATTTTTATAAGCATCCTATATGGAGGTTATAGCATTTTGCATTTAACTGGGATGTGACCTAAGGCTGTATTATGAGCCATTTTGTGACCAAAAGCTCCTGCAAGTTGCCACTCGGGGCTTATACTTGTGCACGGGAGTGTAGGTGCAGGTGCTGGGGGATATAACCCTTTACCCAGAATGATTTTGAGACCTTGGGGATCCTCACAGGGACTGCTGGAGATTCTGGACCACCTTGACGAAATGGAGATGAGATCCCGATGAATAAGTTTTTCACAAACTCAGTCCTCTTTTCCAGACTCTTGGGTGGATCAGAGATACTGCTAATTTTCTGCCTGAAATGGAGAAGCTTATCATTTCTAGACAGTGTATCAGTAAATTATTGTTGGAAATGTGATATTGACGAAGGTCATGTTGAATGAGATTTCCTAATTCAGTATAAAGTTGTATCAGGAGAATATACATGTTTTTCAGCCAGTACGCATCATAATTAATCATCATCAGCAATGGGCAAATTCATACATTTTTATTTGTCTACACTGCCCTTTTAAACCACTTTATTTAAATGAAGCCTTCTATTTCCATTAGGTACTTAATATATCAAATCTTTCTTCTCAAGGATTATTTGATTTTTATGCATCATTTTGATGTAATGCTGTGCCCCTGGTTAAGTAGTTAAATAAATAGTGACAATGAATGCCATTCCTTTAATGGATGTGATCTGAGATGTTTATGATATACATGCATCCATTGTTTCAAAATCCCTTTAAAGTAACTATTTTATTTAAGAGAAATAAAATCATGTTATTAAGGATTACCCAAAACATTCAAAATAACAGAGAGAGAAAATGAGCTGATATACTTTACACCGAGCCCTCCCATGTCTGTGATTATTTATATCCTTTTTGAATTTGGCTTTCACTTCCAACATCCTTTCTTCTCCAAAGCATTCTTACCTTCTGCTTCACTTAACACGTAGTGCATACCCCTCCCCTTCCCACCAGGTTTCTGGGGTTCTTTGCCATTCTGAGGGCTTTGATCAGATCCTCAGTCTCCCAAGGGCATATGGAGCCCAGAGACCCCCATACCTTTTCTTCCTCTCTGTATCTCTTCTCATTACCAGACTTGTGTTGTCCGGCACCCTTTCTCCGACTACCCTTCACTGCCAATTTCTCCTAACTTTTGACTTCACTTTCCTTATTCCCCTCCAATCCCCGCTTCCCCCTTGTAGCATTGTGCTGAATAGCTAGCAGTTTTACCAAGTACCTTTTGTGAGTGGAAACTCAAAAAGATGAGGCTGCTGGGTAATATTATATTGAAATACTATCAAGAAAAGATTCTCTGTAGAAAATTACTCTGATTAATTTAACATTGATACAGTCCAGGGCCAAAACTTGGCCGCGGCTTTCTGGCATGTCCCGGAAATTCTCTTCTCTAAGCCATATTCTTCCCCCAAGTGATTGCTAAAGTCCTTTAATGATTTTACTACATAGGGAAGAGTTATTGAGTAAGAACAAAATTATATTAAATGCACATAACCTATATTGAAAACAGCCGATTGTAAAGCCCATAATCTCATAAAGCAATGCAGTAGAGGTCCCCATAAACCATACTTTTTATCTGCTTTGATTCTCCTGTGAGTAGGAGCTTTTCTGGCCTAAGATCTCCTTTTGCTGGCCCTCGGAGCCCTATTAAATCTCCTCCCTCTGTAATTGTCCTGCTGTCTTCTAAACAATGTCAGTGAGTTTTGCTCATAGCATATCTCTGAGCTGAAATCCCCATTTGACAGATATATTAATCTTTTCCTTCTTTCAACTTTCTAGCTTCTGAACCACAGTTTTCGTATGACCCTTCCCCAGAGCTTTACCATTCTGTACCTCATCTTCCATGCCAGGTCCCCACCACTCCCTAGAACGGCTCCTCATTCGTGGTTCAGTGAATGGTGGAGGCTGGGTCTGGGCTCTTGTCCCCTGATCTCACACTCTGTGCAAAATGCCAGGACTTCCCTGCTGTCATCACACCTGAGAGGAACCCACACCAGCCCACACTGACAATCCATCAAGAGTTAGTTGTGGGGGGGCACCTGAGGGGCCCAATCGGTTAAGCATCTGACTTCGACTCAGGTCACAATCCCGCAGTCCGTGAGTTTGAGCCTCACGTCGGGCTCCGTGCATGCTGACAGCTCAGAGCCTGGAACCCGGTTCAGATTCTGTGTCTCCCTCTCTCTCCGCCCCTCATGTTCTGTCTCAAAAATGAATAAATGTTAAATAAATTGGAAAAAAAAAAAAAGAATTAGTCTTGCATTCCGACACAACTAGTGTTTGGTAACGAGGAGAGATTACAGATCTTCCTATTCCTTGCCCCGTTTTAGCTGATGCTCAGCAGAGCAGCGAAAGTGCTCCTGTAACACGTCAGCCAAAGCTACTGCTTCTCTGCTCCGCAGCCTGCCGTGGCTCCCCATGGCTCTCAGTGTCAAAACCTAGTCTTAACAGAGTCTGTAAGGCCCAATGTGGTTGGATGGCAGTTTCCCATCAGACCTCCCTCCTGCTTCCTTCTGTCCAGTTCTTCTAGCTCACGGGCCCCGCTGATCCCCATACGTGCTACACATGCTTCCACTTTGGGACAGTGCTCCCGCTCTGGGCCCGGAGCACTCTTCCCCAGCTACGCTCGGACACCACCCCTTCACTCCCTTCAAGTCTTTGATGAAATCTCACTTCCTTTACTAGCCCTTGCCTAGGTTGTCTTGTGGAATAGAACAGGCTATCCCCCGTCCCCACCACACCGGACACCTCCTGTCAATCTCAGCTCAATCTTCTTATGCTTTTTTTTTTTTTGCCATGTTCCTATCACTTTCTGGCATTCTAAATAATTTAGTTTTTTAAATAAAATTTTTCTATGTTTATTTTTATTTTTTTAATGTTTTTAAATGTTTATTTATTTTTGAGAGAGAGAGAGAAAGTGTGAGCAGGGAAGGGGCAGAGAGAGGGAAACACAGAATCTGAAGCAGGCTCCAGGCTCCCAGCTGTCAGCACAGAGCCTGACCCGGGGCACAAACCCACAAACCGCGAGATCATGACCTGAGCCGAAGTCGGATGCTTAACCTACTGAGCCACCCAGACGCCCCTTCTATGTTTATTTTTGAGAGAGACAGAGAAAGCGTGGTGCATGGGCAGAAAGAGAGGGGGACAGAGGATCTGAAGTGGGCTCCTTGCTGACAACAGAGAGCCTGACTGGGGCTCGAACTCATGAACTACAAGATGATGACCTGAGCCAAAGTCAGATGCTGAATTGACTGAGCCACCCAGGGGCCCTGAAAATTAACTTTGTATTTGATTTATCATTTATTGTCTTGTTTCCTCTGCCACAATTTATGTCCAGTAAGGGTAGTGATTTCGTCTTGTTATTATGATTATGACAGTTGCCAGCAGCAGAAGCAGTGTCACCTGGAACAATGTCTGGCACATAATGTGTGTTCACAAATGTGTGTTGAATGGGAGTACCAATCAGTTGATCACTTGGCCCTAGTGGTATCCTTCGACTAGAGGACACTTTCAGAAGTTACAATGCTAATTTTATAGTCAGAAACTATGCCTTGATTCTGATGTCAAGTAAATGTCAGTACACAGAAACTCTTTTTTTTTTAAGTTTATTTATTTATTTTTGAGAGACAGAGAGCACAAGTGGGGGAGGGGCAGAGAGAGAGGGAGACACAGAATCCGAAGCAGGCTCCAGGCTCTGAGCTGTCAGCACAGAGCCCGATACAGGGACCATGAGATCATGACCTGAGCTGAAGTCAGATGCTCAAATGAACTGAACCACCCAGGAGGCCCAAAACTCTTTAAACCTCATTATGTCCAAAGATAAGAATTAAGGGATTTAAATTAAGGAGACCTAACATTTTGTTTTTGTTTTTCCAACCGGGATATTATTAAATTTCTCCTTTTATGAAAATAGATTAAAAAGTGTAGATTCCTTATGTTTATTAGCATTCATTCATTTTTTTTTTAATATTTTTATTTATTTCTAGGAGAGAGAGAGAGAGACAGCGTGAGCAGGGGAGGGTCAGAGAGAGAGGGAGTCACAGACTGAAACAGGCTCCAGGCTCCGAGCTGGCAGTCAGCACAGAGCCTGACGCGGGGCTAGGACCCACGAACCGCGAGATCATGACCTGAGCGAAAGTCGGACGCTTAACTAACTGAGCCACCCAGGCACCCCAATTAGCATTCATTCTTTTAAAAAGGTGGAGGGGCTCCTGGGTGGCTCAGTTGGTTAAGTGTTTGCCTCTTGATTTTAGCCCAGGTCACCATCTCACAGTTGGTTGGATGGAGCTTCGCGTCAGGCTCTGCGCTGAGTGTGGAGCCTGCTTGGGATTCTCTCTCTCTCTCTCTCTCTCTCTCTCTCTGTCCTTCACCTGCTTTTGCTCTCTCTTGAAAAATAAAAACTAAACAAATAAACTTATTTTTTAAGAAAAGGTGGAATACTTTGAGTAAAGGATAACAAAAAGCAGGAATGAGTCTTATGCCTCTGGTTCAGCAAGGTGGTCATCAGTTTGCTGTGAATGGAGAGAAATTGCAAGGCCTAGTAAAGCCCAGGGACAACTGAAATAATTCATATTATTTTAATCCTAATCTCTGGTAAGAACCTCAGAGGAGGAGACCAGACTATTGTTGATTGACTGTGTTTCTAAATTCGTCAGATCTCACCACATCTCACTTTCTAGAGAAAGTAGAACACCTTTGAGAGTAGTGATCAGCTTTGTATCACAACCGAGGACAGAGTTAATTCTGACTCTTGATTCAGGTCACTGTAGACGTAGGTGTGCGCTAAACATCCTGGGTGCTTTGTGGCGTGATGTAAGGAGATTCGTGTTTTCTCTTAGGGTGAGCCCGTCGTTTGGGTTCTAAGCTAAAACCATCCTTTCTGGAGGCTGGAAAAACTACAGGCTGTCAGAGCTAGAAAGGTGGCTGGTCTGGCACAGGCGGCCATGCTCAGTGACACCCATACGCAGCCCCTTGTCACCAGATATGTGACGACATCCTGGACCTGGAGAGTGTGTGCAGTCCCACAGGCTGCGTGCCATGTACAGCTTTTGAACACACACACACACACACACACACACACACACACACTTATTTTTGTTGTGACAAAAAACCCATACAATATTACATTTACTGTCTTCACCATTTTAATGTGTTCAGTTGAGTTTTTTAAAATGTTTATTTATTTAGAGAGATAAAGAGTGTGAGCAGGGCAGGGGCAGAAACAGAGGGAGAGAGAGAATCCCAAGCAGGCTCCATGCTGTCTGTGCAGAGCCTCTCACGGGGCTTGATCCCTCAAACTGTGAGATCATGAACTGAGCTGAGACCAAGGGTCCGACGCTTAGCCAGCTGAGCCCCATAGGAGCCCCCAGTTGCGTTTTGTTAAGTGCATTCACATTGTTGTTTCACCCACGTCCAGAATGTTCCATCCTGCAGAACTGCAACTCTGTACTCCCCATCTCCTCCTCCTCCTAAACCCTGGCAACCACCTTTCCACTCTCTGCGTCTCTGACTTTGGCTTGTCTAAGTACCTCATATAAATAGAAACATACAGTTTTTGTCCTTTTTGTGATGGGATTATTTTACCCAGCTTAATGCCTTTCTGTTCATCCATGTATAGCCTGTGTCAGAACTTCGTTCTCTTTTAGAGTGGAGTAGTATTCTGTTGTATGTATACACCACACTTTGTTTATCCATTCATCCTGGGAACCTAGACTTCTCCCCTCATCCTACGCCCTTCCTCCCAGGGTCTGTAGGTAGTGGCGATTGTAAGTGAAATTGTAATGGTTAGAAGAGGTACTTGAGATTATTTTGGAAAGTGTCATCAGGGAGAACATTGGAATGGCTCTTACTTTAAAGCAAGGTTGAGAGAAGTAACTGGTGAGCTGTTTGGTCCACCATAAGGGAATAATGAAAGTTCACGATGTCTGCACAGTTACTGTGAGCCACATGTGCTTTGACACAGCAAAGAGGCCAACAGCGTTCCTGGGTGGCTCAGTCAGTTAAGCGTCCAACTCTTGATTTTGGCTCAGGTCGTGATCTCATGATTTGTGAGTTTGAGCTCTGAATCAGGCTCTGCACTGACAGTGTGGAGCCTGCGTGGGATTCTCTCTCTCCCTCTCTCTCGGCCCCTCCTGCATGCTCGCTCTCTCTCTCTCTCAAAATAAATAAATAAATTTCAAAAAAAAAAAAAGAGAGAGAGAGAGAGAGACTAACATCTCCTCTTTGCAACATGCATTGTGCCCACAAACACACGAGAGCAAAATCCTTCTCGGTAAAGAGTAAACCCATAGAGGTTTTACCTTATTTTATTTTATTTTATTTTTTTAATGTTTTATTTATTTCTGAGAGATAAAGAGACAGCGTGATCAGGGGAGGGTCAGAGAGAGAGGGAGACACAGAATCTGAAGCAGTCTCCAGGCTCTGAGCAAGCTTCAGCACAGAGCCCAACTCAGGGCTCGAACCCACAAACCATGAGATCATGACCTGAGCCGAAGTTGGACGCTTAACCGACTGAGCCACCCAGGCGCCCCCCTTTTAATTTTATTTTAAAATGAGAAACCATTCCTTGTTCATCTGCATCTTGAAACACATAGTGGGGAAAAAAAGCTGTTTAGAGAAAATTCATAATGAATGCAATTCTCATACCGGAGATAAGGATGGGCCAAACCTGCAGGCCTGCCCGGTTGTGATTGACGCATGGTCTTCTGACGGGAGGACATGTGCCCGGTGTTGTCACCACCACATGCACCATCCCCTCCCCTGCCTCACAGTTGCAGAGCGGTGGGTTTTATTAATTCTTAAAACTGTTAACAGCGTGCACTTGGGTTTTGGAATAATGATTGCTAATGAGTACGAACTGTTTACTAACTTTGCATTGGCACCTATTCTGTTATAAAATCCTGCATAACATTCACCATATTTGAGCATAACATTCCAAATTTTTTCCCCAAAACTTACTTCCTGTCAAGTTTATGTATTGGGTGCCATTTCCAGTGAGCCCAAGCCATGCATTATCCTGAAGGAGGCAAGTCCTGTTTACAGCATCCTGACTTTCCTGTCAATGGCATTCACCTAAAGTGCCCATCATAGGCATTCTGACCCCTCGTGAGAGTCATTATAGTTCTAGCAAAACCCTGTTCATGAAGGAAATGACAGACTTATTACTGTGAAAACATTAATATGTGAGAGGGGATATTATGTCATTCTTCCCGAGGGTATGTGCATTTTTATAACCATCAATGCGCTGGGCCTGAGAAATAGAACACTTATGGTTGGATTTTGAATATCTACAGGGGACCAAAGAAATGATAATTTTTTGTTAGATATAAACTCTGGAACACCCCTGAAATCAGATCACAAAGATGGTTGTCCTTATGGAAGACCAGCTAGATCTTTTGGCAAGTTGCAGTATCTTACAGTCCTGTCTATGGGTGCAATTATAGTAAATACATTTCTGACTCTGTCTTGTGGCTTTGCAGTTTCTGGTAAAAGGAATATTTGTGTACTTTTTCGTATGTTTAAGGTTAAATTTCATAGTTTTATACTTATCAGAAATGTTCCCTGAGTTTCACTGAGACATATATTGCCTATACTTCAGTGATACCACTCTGTTACAAAAAATTAAGTTGATGATGCACCTTATTGATATTATTTAACTCTGATAACTGGACTTTTTCCACAGATCAAATATATCAGGTAAAGGTCAGAATTTACTACTGTGGTCAACATTGGAAAGATGACATTGCAGAATCAGAAAGACATTCAGCAGAAGCACTCTATCGTGTTTTAATTAAATGATACTGTTTTTGTCATTAGTATATCACCTCTTATGTGACTATCTTGAACATGAACTGAATTACCAGAATGGATTGAAAGGAGTGTGTTGGGTTTTATAAAATGAATCTCATTATACAGGGTTAAGCTCTTGACTACGTACCATCTTTCTAGCAGCTCCAAAGCCCAGATGAATTTCAAAGCCACCTCCAGAGCATTTTACATGAAGAGGCTACCAGGACTCTGCCAGGAAACCTGACCTAGAATTTCCTGGTCTCCCACCCAGAACGCATGGTTGACATTGACTCCCTACGTGATTCCTCTGTTTCCAGGTCAACACTGCTGGGGGCTGTTGAGAACTGTTGATGTGTAGTTAGCCTTGTTCAGGAAACTTGAAGAGACTCGGACGTTTCTCATCCCCGTTCTATTAAGTCACGAGATCCTATTGACTGCATTTTAAATATCTCATTGTCCCATCATTATATTTATGAGCATGAATGTCTCACCACTTGTCTCCAATAAGAGGGTTGAATTCTATTCTGGCATGATTTGAACATTTATGAAATAGCTGTTGAATGAATGATGAAATGGTTGAATGAAGGTATCAAGAGAGACCTTGTTAAATGCCTTTCTGACCCCAGGTTTTATTTCATCCCACATTTCCCCAAATTACCAATCTTCCAAACCTAACAAAGAAAGTAATAAAATTAGTTTGACATATACGAGTTCTATTAAACCCGTAGTGGTCCTTAGGGATTCCCCGGTCTCTTTTCATGATGTCCTTTACTATGCTAATCTGTTATAGAGTCATTTCTGGAATATGAAGCAGATTAGTCTCAATATTTGGAAAGGACATTGCTTTGGGGGAATTAGAACAGCATGTATCATTTTCCAGAGCCATAGGAACTCGGTGCTCTGTATATTGTTTTAAAGGACACCAGTAACAGCTAAATATTCTTGTGCGTTCTTCCAGTGCCTCTAAAAGTATCTCACCAGAGGCAAGGATAATGGAATTCCCTTGGAGCATCCCTGTGTAATCCCTGCTTTCGTGTAACTGGAGTTTGAATTTCATCTTAGGAATTTTCCCATACACTTAGAAGCTCATTTTTCTTGACAGAAAAGACAAAAAATACATTAAAAGCCAGAGATGTTTTAGTCTTTTTAGTCTCTTCCACTTTCACTTTCTCATCCAGTAACATAACCTGATTGCCCAAAAACAGTCCATGTGAGCTGTCTTACTCCCAGAGTTATTCTTCTTGCCTTTAATGAGTGTTGTGCCCTTTAACTTATTTTGAATTTTATCTCTTTTCATCAGTCCTATCTAATGGTTAATACTTGGTCCTCACTCTGTGGCCAGCATTGCTGTATTTTATACTTTTATACTTCTGTATGAACTTATTCATCTTCCCCAAAACACTAGGAGGTAGGCAGCTGTGGTTATCACTATATTATAGAGAGGAAGCCAAGGCACAAAGACGTTAAGATCAGGGTCCTTTAGCTCAAAGATATTTAAGTTGAGATTTAAACCCAAGTGGCCTAGCTCCAGTATTCTTAACCACTATGCTGAGGACACTACGCTGTCCTCAGTTATGTGTCCTTTGTCCATAATTTGGTGCCATATGGATTCAGTGAAGACTACTGGATGCATCCACATCACTTCTATTAGTTACCTACCCCTCCTCTGTCTCTAAAGGGATTTATGAATACACAGATGACATTCCTTCCCCCCATATTTTCCCAAGTCTCTTGGAATCAGGAACGAGACTGTGCTATTCAGGTAACACGAAAACACTCACACAAACACATCGTGAGTAGCAAAGAAATTGACTGAATAAATATATTCAACTGAGTATTATGATCAGTTTCCATATTTTCTCTTTTAATCAAATTGTTAAGATGCTATTAGCTAACAAGTAAGGAAACTAAAACTCATCCTTGCTGTTGGTACTTGGCGACTATTTATATAATCTTCTATTTTGGCAAAGAGTTTAGCAACTGTTTATTCCTTGTTGGAAAGTCACTCTTATTTTCACTCAACAAAAGAAAAAAACTGTTTAGTGATTGATTTGTGGTCATCAAGAGGTTAGTTGTTACTTGTGTGTGAGATTAGATACACCGCTTTGCCAAATATATATATATTCTGTATATAATGTATATATTCATATTTGTTATACACAAGTTAAGAACTTTTATATGATTTTAACATGTAGAAGTTTTCAGTGAACCTGCTTCTTTGGATTGGCTTTTTCAGATGAACATATCTGTCTGTTGAAACAGAGAATTCTTTACCTCTAGGGCATTTCACTACCAAATATAGGCCGTTTGGGTCAACCTCTGAGCACTCCGCAGTGACCCAGGGACATGGCCCCTTACAGAGACCTCACGATATTCCAGAGTCGTGGTTTATCACCATTTTTTAACCCTCTCGGGACAGCCCTTGCTCTTTATTTTATTTTATTTTATTATTTTTTTTAATATATATATATATTTTTATTTCTAGGAGAGAGAGAGAGACAGCGTGAACAGGGGAGGGTCAGAGAGAGAGGGAGTCACAGACTGAAACAGGCTCCAGGCTCTGAGCTGGCAGTCAGCACAGAGCCTGACGCGGGGCTCGAACCCACGAGCCGTGAGATCATGATCCAAGCGAAAGTCGGACGCTTAACCGACTAAGCCACCCAGGCGCCCCATCTTGCTCTTTATTTTAATTAAGGATTGTTTGGTAGGAAGTTACTGGGCAAATCATGTAGTAACACCACAGAATCTGTACTCCTGTATGTGTGGTTTTGTTTCTCAAAGGAGAATATTAGCAATGAGGAGGAGGAGGAGGAGGGATATGTCGAGGACTTACAATGAGATTCTCGAATGAGAATATTAGCAATGAGGAGGAGGAGGAGGAGGAGGAGGGATATGTCGAGGACTTACAATGAGAAAGATACCTTTACCAAATAAACTGTACCGCTCAAAAAAAAGTTACGTTATTTAAATTTTAATACATTGTTATGAAGTAGATACGGTTATCCTTCTGTTTCAGATGGAGAAATCAAAGCTTAGAGGGTTAGACATTGCTTAGCATCACACAGCTAATAAGTGGCAAAGCTACAATTTGAGTTCCAGGCCTGTCTGATACCAACACTCTCTCTTAAGGAGAGTTACTGCTAAGACTTGCCTGTTTGTGCATGTATGTGCATGTATATATGTGTGTGCATGTGTGTGCGTGTGAGTGTGTGTATCAAATGCTTACCATTGGGTAAAGTTTCCATTGGGTAAATATTTATTGAGGACCAACTTCCTGTACTGGTCACCTGCAAGGTGCAACCTTGCAAGGTACTTGCAAGGTACCTGCAAGGTACTGACATGATTAAGGCACAGTCATTAACTGAACACAGTTCACCATGGTTAACCATGTGTTGAGTGATCTATGGGTGACTAGCACTATGCTAATGCTTTAATTACATTATCTCATTTAAAGCTCACAGTAACCCTAAAAGTTAGGTAATGTCCCATATTACAGATGACAGAACTGAAGTTTAGGGGATTAAGTTAGGGCATCATTCAAGTTCAAGGCTTCAAATTAGGTTGCTTGATTCCAAATTCTGTGTGTCTATTCGCTTTTGCTATTCTGAAAAGAAATTAGGAGAAACATTTTCATACTTTTAACTATATACAGAGCAGAGAAAAATAAGTTCTGCAAATGATTTATAATATCTTTCTTTTTATCCTTTTTCATCTCTGCCGTTATATTTTCACAATAATATAAAAGCATACATAGAAATGAATACATGTAACTATCTTATGTTTGTAGGACCTTTTAACCTAAACACTTTGCAAGTAGATGCTACGTAAATAACTCAGATTTTGAATTTCTTGTACGAGAGCACAGTGAAGCTAGATTGTGTGCTGAGTGAAACCATTTATGTGCTACAAACAGAGGATACTCTTGGGTCCTATAAGTTATGCCAGCCTGCTAACCTTTATGACTTTTTCCTCTGTGCTCTACCTACCCTGAAAATGTCATACTAAGGAGGATATAGACTGCACGGTCAGCTTAGAGAATTAGCAGACTTCCTTGGCTAAAAATACTTATTTTTAATCAATATTATTGTCTCATTCAAAAAATGAGCAATCTCTGAATAAAATAAGGAGGCTCACAGTACTTACGTTTTGAGTGCTGAAGTTATTTTTTTAAAGTTTATTTATTCTGAGAGAGTGAAGATGGGGGATAGGGCAGAGAGAGAGGGAGAGAGAGAATCCCAAGCAGGTTTCACCCTGTCAGTGAAGAGCCCGATGCAGGGTCCGAACTCAGACACCAAAAGATCATGACCTGAGCCGAAATCAAGAGTCGTTGGTTGCACAACCGACTGAGCCACCCAGGCACCCGAGTATTTGAGTTATTTTATCACAAACTCAGTTTTCTACCTGTAGAAACATAGTTCACTCAAGTGATAAATCTCCCACTTGAGAGGCCACGCACAGTGTGGCCTCAGTTACCAGCCATGTGCCCCTGTCTCTCAATTTCTCTGGATAGCAAAGGTGTTCTGAGCCTCAGAGCAGTACATCCTACATTTTAGTGCACATCACCCCTTGTGTGCTGCAGGCATCTCTCAGACTAAGCATGCTTTCCCTCAGCCTCTCACATTCATCTCTCCAATGCCATCCTAGCACATGGCATCACTGTCTGTCACCTGAGTTACTGAAACAGCATCGTAGCCTGCCCCTTAACTGAGCCATTACCCTCTAGAATCTATTTTTACATCGCAACTAATGGGAACTTTCCAAAATCACATGGATCTTCCTGATTGGTTCAAGTTGTGGATTCACTTAGAAGTCTTGAGTGTCTTCCATTGAGATCAAGTCCAATGGCTTTTATTTGATTTGCAAGACACCTTCTGATACCTTACCTGGCAAACTCTCTGGCATCACCATAAGCCACTCCGTCTTTCCCTGCTACCCTCCTGAGAGGCTGCATGTCTCTGGGCTTCTCTGACGTGAGAGCTCACTCATACCCACGTCTTCACTCTGGCTGGCTAACTGGGCTGGCTAACATCTCCCCCGTCATCCTTTCAGTGAGGCCCTGCTCACTCTGGACCATGTGACTTGCCCATACCACCACTCACTAACTCCCCACGCTTCAGCTCATAGTTCAGTGCCTGTTTTTCTTGGAAGAGTGAAACTTTATGAGGGTAGTTCTCATGTATGAATCAACCATATGGAAACCAGTATGTTAATACTATTTGTAGTATTTTGTATTAAATATACATATGTATTTGTTTATAGCTTAATCACAAATGATTCATTGAGTTTATAAAACATAGAAATAGGCAAATATATCATCAGTCTCAAAAATGCTTATATTTACTAAGTCTTACTGAATGCTAGGCACAAGAAAGAATGCATGTGTTCAAAAAGTACTTAGTAAATGCTCTGCTATGCCTTGGACCATGCTAAATATAGCAGGTATAAGGCACAGTGTGTGTCTTCAAAGTTTTGGACAGTTTAGTTGAGAAGATAGGACACAGACACAAAGAAGTGGTAATGTAGGTCAGTTTAGTATAGGGGCACTAAGTCTCAGTATCTATTTTTACTGGTTAATTACTTAGCCAAGAATTACTTTGAAAGTAATTCAACAATTTTTGACTTGTTCTCCTCTCCCTTTTCTACTCCCTTTCACCCCCCTTTCTGAATAGAAATGTAAGATTTATTTAATTCCTTTCATTTGGCATCACTGCAGTATAAAGTCATCAGTATAATCACCATAAGAGGACTTTGTTTTAATTTTTATCACCCAGCACATTTTTATTGTCAGAATGGTTACTAATCATTCATTTTTATTTACTCTAGCTGGGGAAGTTTTGCAAAAATCTTGTGACTATTTAGAAAAAAATGTTTTAAATTATGGGTCCCTCCTAGCCTGCTGCCAAGTGGACACACCAGAGACTCCATGAAGATGAAGAAACCTTGGGTAAGAGACAAGATCTGCTTCTCCCCTTGCCCACTGGGCCCAGAGCCCCCTCTCCCTCCCAGACCAGGCTCGGCACCAGAATATCAAAGCCAAGTTGTGTTTTTCTCAGGTTTGATTAGAATAACCACCTGGGTACCTGAGATGGAAGACACAAAAATACTATGATTGGTGTCTATTTCAAATTCTTCGGCTCTTAAGATTTTTTAAAATAACCATTATTTTATAGTTTTGTTAAGCTGAATTAAAGTATTTTAATAGTATTCCTCACAGCCTATAGAAGAAAAGACAGAAGGTAAGGATGAACATGAAATAGTCTACAAAAATGCTATGATATACATCAGATTGGGAGCTGCTAAGAGGCGTAAAACCTTGTGTTGAGAAGAGAGACAGAAAGATCCGGCTTTATAGGATTCTTGTTCCTATACAAATGTAGCCCCACAAAGTGCCACCTGTAGTGACACCTTCTGTCCCCAGCTCAGGGTGCATTCCTTATAATTCGTTCAAAATGCCAGTTGGAAAAGTATCTGTTGGTTGCGGGGACATCGTGTTGACCAACAATATGTAAATTATCTTCTCTGATACTCGAGAATTAAGTATCAATTAAGTATCAGTTAAGTACCCAGGTGGTTATTCTAATCAAACCTGAGACAAACACAGCTTGGCTTTGACATTCTGGTGCGGAGCCTGGTCTGGGAGGGGGAGGGGGCTCTGGGCCCAGTGGGCAAGGGAAGAAGCAGACCTTGTCTCTTACTCAAGATGTCTTCATCTTCATGGAGTCTCTGGTGTGTCCACTTGGCAGCAGGCTAGGAGGGACCCATAATTTAAAACTTTTTTTTTTCTAAATAGTCACAAGACTATTAAGACCTGGAATTCATGTATCAGATAGCAGTGTTCTAATTCTCAGGTCAAATTATTTTGTGAACGTTTGCACTCGGTTCTGGTTAGAATAATTCAAATAGGCCCATGACTTACATCCACAAGAGGTGACAGTTCTTCATGAAAGCAAACCAATAAAACTTGGAAAATGACCTAAATGATTATTTGGAGACACAGGGAACACATATAAATCTATGCATACTATCAGGCATAAATTAACAGGCAAACAGCTAAAAACTTTGATACTCAAAGGGTAATAATCTGGACATCTCATTTGTATAAGAGGCACTGTCCCTCTTCTCTCATGATTATCCACATGTGTTATCTGGGAGAAAAAGTGGGTGTTCAGGACCTTTGTGAGGGTCGACCAGCTGGTTAGGACCATAAGGTATTTTGTTTAGTGATAGTAGAGAGAGATTCGAAGCTAAAGTCAATTAGGCAAAGATTTTGAGCAACATAGCTAAAACATTAGTAAAACAAAGACCAAGATGATTGCAGGAAGATAAGATGTGATGCATTCATGGAGTGGGACCCTGTTAGCACTTAGTAGTTCAGAGGTGTGGAGGAGAGATGCCTTGCCTTTGATCATGTTGTCATCAAATCACCTATATCAGCCCATCCTGAAACAGCAATATTTAAGAGTAAACACTGAGCTGAACGGGTCCAGTGTAGCCTGTGTCTAATGATCCCAGTTGAAGGTGGCTATAAATGCTTGGCAGGCAGATCTTTCTTGATTTGCAGGCTGAATGTTATGAAAGCCATTGGAGAGTTGTAGTGCAAGAAGTCTTTATACTTTAAGAGATAGAATATGAATTCTAAATGGTCACATCAGGATTAACTTGGTGTGTAAACTGTGGTTGCTTTCTTTTAAATCTCGCACAGGATGCATGGAGAAAGGAAAAGAACTCAGTGTTCATTTGCACTTGTTTCCACCCTAAGAAAAACGTTTCCTCTGTGATGTCAGTTTTATTTATCATTCCCATTTTCGAGATGAGAATAGTTAGGTCCAGTGGCACAGTCTTGCTAGGGGAACTCAGCTAATCAATCATGATGCAAATTTTGACCTGATGGGTCAGTGTTCTGTCCACTTTCCACCCTCCATGCTTCACAGGAATCATTTCTAAGCTGCTCTGCCTCAGGAAGTAGACAGCCCCAGAGACCCCTGATGTCTGTGAATTGATGTGATAAAGATGTTTAGATTCTTCATAAAACAGTATCTGAGGTCAAGTAGAGTCAGAACTGATGGAAAGTTATATAGGTTTTTTTTGTTGCTGTCTCTTAGTGGATTTCAGCTCTGGAATTACACTACAGCCTATTAATATATAACTGTGGTCCATGCAGCCATGAAGGTCTTTATGTGAAAACCTCTGAGGTGAGCTTGGACTGCAGTCTATTTTTTGCAGCATGGAAGTTTCTCAAAGCAAATGTCAGGGCTTTGGATACTCATATGAATCAAAACACAGGCAGAAATAAAATTGTAGTTACCTTGTAGAACCAAAACTCAAGGCCAGAAAATAATCCCCTTCCCATTCTTCAATGTCTCAGGAAGATTATTCTTAAATTCACCATTAATTTATTTAGAAATTATTCAGGTGTTCTTTGAGAAACATTTCAGTGCTTTTCATTATATATTTTGGGATGTTATAAAGCAGATAGGCCGCATGCTTCCTTCTTATTTCTGTGTGAAGATTATAACTTTGGCACTCAAGAAAAAAAATGTGCTAGGAGGCTTCTTAAATTTTTGGAGTAAGTTAAAATCATTTTCTTGCACTTTCTGAGATACATAATGAGCTACAGCCAGTTCCAGAATTGGTGCTGGAGGTCTGCGGTGCTGGTGTGTTGCCTCTTCTTTCTAGATCCTGTCTGGTAGACAGGAAGAGAAAAAGGAAGGTGAAAGCTTAACTTGTGTTTAGGGTGGATATTGGCTTCTCCCAACACAGGTCTTTTTGGTGAAGTTGGATTTGAAGATATGACTACTGGAGAAATCTGGGGCTCCTAACTTTCTAGGCTCGTAGAGGAGGCTTGGTGCATGCCCCCTCACCTGAGCCAGGAAAGGATTGACCTCAGCTCTACCTCCCACGTCCTGTCTCAGGAAGACCAGAGTCAAGACCCTGAGCTCAGGGTGACTCTCCAGGCCCCCCTCTAGCCTGTGGGCCCTCAGTCTTATACACAGGTGTCCAACAGAGCAGTCAGTTTGGTCCTGGCTGCTTCCTACAGAGCTGTGACACTTGCCACAGACAGACAGTGACATGGATCAGCTGTCAGTTCCCACTTGAGCCGAGAGCTCAGCCCTTCGTCCTGTAAATACCATGCGCCAGAGAGGCCAGCCTCAGTTGATTTACTGTCGGCTCTTTTCTCTGGATGGAAAATACGGTGGAAAGTGAGATAGAAGGATCTCCTCCTCCTACTTCACCCCACCCCCAAACACACACACACACACCAGAAAGGGCTTTGCTTCTCAGAAATTGCATCATATACAGGCCAAGTTGGGACATGACGAAGCAGAGGGTGGCCATGGAGTTAGTGCCCTGGGGAATTTTAAAGCTATGCAACTAAAATAGTGAGGTTGGCAAAACTGTTTAAATTACCTACAGACACTAGTCTTTATTTTATTTTTCTGTTTATATGCCCGTCTCTCTGCCCTACACTCCTCCCTTCCTTTCTCCTTTCTCTAACCCCTAAACAGCAACAAAGTCATTTTTTCAGGGCTTAATTCAGGAATTATAGCCATAGTTACAAAAGCATGTTCTGGCAAAGAGAAACGTTTTCTCAGCTCCATGTATAAAGAAACTTTCTCTGGGGCTAAGCAACAAAGGAAGCTTCATATTAGCTTAAGTTTGACATAGCTGATCCACCAATATAGCTTTCTCACAGGTGCTAGGTATACTTTTAGTAGACCGGTAAACAAGCTTGTGCATTCCGGTTTTATCTTTCCATTTTCACTGAAGTACAAAGGTCTCTTGAAATTTGGTTTTTGCACATTCTATTAGAACCATAGATGAGCCACACATCTCTGCTCTCTTAATGCAAGCCATGTGTTATATTTTTAATTCTATGTGAATACTGCATAAAAACTTTTGAATACATTATGCCATTTTCTAATTTTAAACAAACTTGATTTAAGCATGTATGCAGATTAGTTCATTTGCTAGTTAGAATGCCATTCCTGCAGCTCCCAAAGAATGGATGAGCCTGGGGATGATATTTATGAAACTATAATCTAGAATATTGATCAGCCTCCACACTGTCCAGTTGAAACTGGTCTTTGGAGATGAAGGTCCTATGTCTGGAAGTGCTTGTATATCATATGGAGGTATTTTTATTTTCATTAACAGAGTATTCATCTTTAGAATTCATACACCTCCAATAGGTAGCGTAGTGCATAGTATATGAGAGAAGCTCAGGGAGCAATTGTTGACCGAGTAAATGATCATCTATTCTATGTGTGGCTGTAGTCAGATCCTCACTAGAAATGTTCAGTCATGTCTTTCATTCTCCATTTTCAGATGTTCTATTGCTTGAGTAGACAACCGTCTTTTGTCCACAAAAGAAAATTGAAAGGAAAATAAATGGAAGGGCACTGAGACACTTAAAGTATATAGGGGCGCCTGGGTGACTCAGTTGGTTAAGCATCCAGTAAAGGTCATGATCTCACCATTCCTGAGTTCAAGCCCTGCATTGGGCTCTGTGCTCACAGCTCAGCTCTTCTCTCTCAAAAATAAATCAGCTCTTAAAAAAATACATATATATTTTTTCAGCTGTCTTGTGCTCTAGTGTTCTGCTCTGCAGCAGAGGAACCAGAAGGCCAGCAGGTCTGAGTGCATAAGCTGGGGGAAAAGCTGCCTGTAACAGCATTGTATGAAAACATCATACAGACTTTAGCTGCATAGTTAAGTGGATTGCAAATACACACATGTATACGATAGTTCACAAATGCCCAGACAACTTTGTAGAAAAGGAAGTGAGTTTATAAAGCCATCGTAGACCTTCAGATGTTCCAAAAAAGCAAAACTCTTACTTTAATGAGTTTTTGAAGCATCATTATATGAGAACCAAATAGTGTATTAACTTATGAATAATGTACTGATTTCAATGAAGAACCAAATGTAATATCTACTAACTCACTCAACTGAGTGAAAATAGCTTCCTACATTTGTAGACCTCTCTCTGCCAAAGATGACTCAAGGTACCAAATGCAAGCACTGTTCATGAAAAGAAAATCATATATTACTACCTGAAAATTACATAAAATTATATATTTCAGACTTGTGTCTCAAGTTCTGTAGAAGTCCCTATTAAGTGCATGACATCAGAAATAAGATCATTTATTTACAAGTGCCATAAAATACCTTAGTGATAAGTGTAAAATAATAGGATCTTTGATTTTTATATGAAAACCCACATTTTAGGCATCACTAATTTTTTGAAAAGCTATTATTATTTTATAATATTTTAATATAAAAAGTATAGCATAATATTTGTATGTAAATGGCCTTAGACCTAAATTTGTGGGTATAATGGATCCACAAGACTCAAGGTCACCTTCATAGATTATCTGGTCAGTCTGATACCCTTCCTCTATTTATCTCTCCAGGTGGTCAAGCAGTGGCCCTGCCCCTAAGGATCTCAAGCTCAACCAGAGATGCTGAATGTTTGTAGATGAAATGACTGATTCCTTTTCCTTCACACTTTGCCTTCAGTTCATTCAGTGATTTATTAAATCAACCACTAAAAATCTGGCAGCACCTGGGTGGCTCAGTCAGTTAAGCGTTCCACTTCAGTTCAGGTCATGGTCTCATGGTTTGTGGGTTTGAGCCCCGTGTCGGGCTCTGTGCTGACAGCTCAGAGCCTGGAGCCTGCTTTGGATTCAGTGTCTCCTTCTCTGCCCCTCCCTTGCTCGTGCGCTCTCTCTCTCTCTCTCTCTCTCTTTCTTTCTGAAAAATAAATAAACATTAAAAAAGTCTTTTCAATGTCCATTATATATCTGGGGATATCAAGACCAATACGATAGGATTCTTATCCCTAAGACCTCACAGTTGAGCATAAAAAGTAGACCAATGGGCAAAGAAGAGCAATACATCTTAACCAGTATTATGACCTACATATAAAACAAGATACATTTGGGACACAGAGAAAGGGTGGCCAATTCTCCTTGAGGCAGGGATAAAAGTTTACTTAAAGGACTATGTTTTAACCACTTTGCATCAGATGAAACTTTATAATTTGAAAAAATGCCTTTAGGGCTGCCTCGGTATCTCAGTCAGTTGAATGTCTGACTCTTGATTTCAGCTCAGGTAATGATCTCACAGTTCATGAGTCCGAGCCCCATGTGAGGTTCTGTGCTAACAGCGCGGAGCCTCCTTGGGATTCTCTCTCCCCCCACCTCTCTGACCCTCCCCTGCTCTCTGTCTTAAATAAACTTAAAAAAATGCCTCGATAATTTCATTTTTTACAAAGCAGAGGCCAAAAACTGTCCCTGTATCTATTCTGCTTTCTGACCTTTCCTTTAAGAAATTCTTTATATCTTACCCAAATTTTTCAGGATGCATTTTTAATGTGAAGTTCCCTAGTTTCTCCAGGGAAGATGGAAAACTGCTGATTGGTATCCCTTATTTAGCAATATGAATTTTTGGCAGGCTGAATTTGAATTGCTGGATCAAAACCAAAAAGATTAAATATAACAGGAATAAACATAAAATCCTATATTTAAATTGAAAATATTATCATACAGATAAAAGACAAGAGAAGTACTGACTTACATGAAAAATGCAAAGGTCTGAGGATTTCAGCTGACCACCAACTTCAGTGTAAGCCCATTGTAAGATGTAGCTGCTGAAATCCCAACTCAGGCTCGTCCACAGTTACCATTAATGGAAACGGGCTTCACATCACTGTATGTATTCATTATCCCAGGCACTGGTCAGAGCACAGCTGGAAAATCTGTTTGGCTCTGTGTGTCACAATTAAAATAATGGAAAATCTGAAAGCTCTGTATGGAGAAGACATCTGCACATATATCTCTGGAGTAGCCTTGGACTCCATCTTGAATTTCGGTTTCAACCAACTGCCAAGCCTCTGAGTGTGTAGCACCACATACTACCCAGTGACACACAGTCTGGTTTGTAACAACTCTCCACTGTTCAGCCAGTTCTTCACTTCCAACAATTTTTAATCATTTCTCTAAAATTGAATCCCTCTTCCTTCCCTGTGACCAGCTCTTTTCCTTGTAAGGCACGCATCCATTTTTGACACTGCTGTTCTAACATCCATCCAAATGGAAAATGTGGTGCTTGTTGTTTTAAAAAACACTTTGTCGGTGGCTTCTGCTTTTCTGGCCCCCAAGACGGGGCTTACACACTTCCCTGTCTTGCTCATAGTGTTAGTCATCCTGTTCTTTTGTCTCTAGCATACAGTTTACAGCAGAGGTGAAAGAATATGGTTACACCATCTTAACATAAGAAAAAAGGGACTTAAATTTACTATTTCCGATGTGTTATTTCTTTTCATTTTAGAGTAAGTACTGTAGCAACATTTATCATGCGAGGCTTTGTTGAAACAAATAGACAAAAAGATTACTCTGAAAAATATCCTGGAGTTTTCATAACCTCGTAAGTATACGTATGGGTCATCAGCTCTGAGCTCAGAATAAATAAACATTAAAGTTTTTAAAAAATCTTTTTAAAAAGGAAAAGAAAATTAATTCTCAGAAAGAATCATTGCAGTGAAGAGGTTTTGACTTTTTCTCTCAAAAATATAGCTAGTCTAGAAATATGTGCCCTTTATAATTATCTGAGCATGAAGTGATCTACCATGACTGATTGAACTTAAAACTAAAATCTTTCTTCTTCATCCATAATATACCTGCCATTTTTTTCCTTATTAGAAATTGTCAAGTTTTTTTGGTTTTGGTTTTGTTTGGATCTTCTTTCTCATGCCCAAAGGCCTTGATTTCTCCAAAATCGGTTAGATGTCAAACAAAAATAATAATTGGATTTGTTTGAGTTATTTCTTACTTTAGACCATTCCTTTAAAAACACAATAAAGCTCATATATTTTATTTCATTTGCCTGAGATCAATTCTATGATCTGTTTAGTAGGTTGTTATAATTCAATATTGAGGTCATACTACCTAGGGAAACTGTGTTAACTTATATTAGAAAGTATGATGACTATATTAATATCAGTAGCTGCCCCAAACTTTTCCCTGCCCATTTTCAAAGACAAATGGCCAGGTTTTTATCTGTTCTCTTATTTCTGCTGATTTTTCTCAAAGTGTGTGCTTATGGACCAACTTCTATACAGAAGGCAGCAATTTCCAACTTGTTGCCTCTTTGTAACCTCATCCAAGAGAATATACACGCTTCTTTATCAGACTCAGAATTTTACCAGAAGCACAACCTGGAGTGATTTGAAGTTAAAGATGAAGAGTGTTATGAGTAGAGCAGGAAGGTAGTAGAGGATCCAGTGTCAAACACTCAGGGAACCACCAGGTTAAGCAAAACATCCACTAAAGGGTAAACCTTCTTTCAGGCCCAAGGAGAGCAGAAGTCATTAATGCATCTGACATATTACCACAGTTGATTACAATCTTGTTCAAAAGCGATCCTTAACACCTATAACCCTTACTTAGCGGCACTTGCCATTAAGTTGTAAATAAATCTTCAGAACTGTAATTAAACCCTGATGTTCAAATCCACTGATAAGCAAGTTTCTCATTTACTGCTCTATATAACCACTCTAATTGTGCTCTTAGGTATTTTCCATATTATTAACATGTTTCCCCCTTTTAAGCCATATTAATGATTATCCCAGGATGGGATGTATCAGAAAGTATCATAAAACATGTAAGTAGATCAGCTTTTTCTCCCTTTTCATGTCTAAATTACTTTTGCCAGGTGCAAATTATTTCTGCGTTCTGTGTTATAATATAACTTGATATTATTAGTTTTAACATTTGGAAATCAGGGGTCACCTGCGTGGCTCAGTCGGTTGACCATCTGACATCGGCTCAGGTCATGGTCTCAACAGTTTGTGAGTTTGAGCCCCACATCGGGGTCACTGCAGTCGACACAAAGCCCGCTTCAGATCCTCTGACCCCCTCTCTCTGACCCTCCCCTGCTTGCACTCTCCCAAAAAATAAATAAATATTAAAAAAGAAAAGAAAACATTTGGAAATCAGAAGCGAAGGACTTTTCAAATGACTCATTTGATTTACAAGCAAGGGAATAAAAAGTACATTTCTAAAACCAGACAAACTTGATAAGCACAGTTGTACTACTCGGGGAGTTTGTTGACTTTTGTTTAAGGAGACTAAAAGTGGTAGCAACAAAGCTTTTCCCCAAATGGTTGGATTTTTCTATATTTGGTATGGATCGTGAGATGCATTGGCAAAGAATACATTTTGCAAGATGTTTGTATTTATAAGAAGCAGTGTTTGTATCTATACAGGCACATCTCTGCTGTGAATATAGCAATGGTACTGTTGTACCTGTGAATTTACTGTTGCAAAATCAACTTTTCACTGGCGTCAAGGTTCACTGAAGTTCAAAGGTAGTTTAAGACTACATTCAGTGTTTCAAACTTTTAAGGTATTTTGAGAATGTGTAACTTAAGATACATTTGTGACTGTTTCTCAGTTTGAGCAAAGCTTCACTGTTTCATTTTCAATAGCTCGAATTCCAGTGGCATGCAGAAAACTGCTGGCATACACGTTTAAGGGAAAGACTTTTAAGAAAGGAAATAGTATTATTTTGAGACTTACAGTCTCAGTATTATAACTGAGAGAAGAGTATGTCTTCAGGAGTATCTCCCATAACTTATGGTATTCAACCGGACCTCTACTATCGTAATCATTTATTTATTTTTTTATAAGGCATAAAACCATTAGATTTATTTAAGTATTTGAAAATCATATATTTCCAAGATGTTTTGTTTAATCAGAGCATTTCCTTCTTTCTTTCTTTCCTTCTTTCCTTCCTTCCTTCGTTCTCTCTCTCTCTCTCTGTCTCTCTCCTTCTTTCCTTAGTTTTGAGAGAGGGAGAGAGAGAGAGAGACAACATGAGTGGGGAGGGACAGAGGGAGAGAGAGAGAGCATCTTAAGCAGCCTCCATGCCCGGAGTGGAGCTCGATGTGGGGTTCAACCTCATGACCTTGAGTTCATGACCTGAGCCAAAATCAAAAGTCAGACGCTTAACTGCCTGACCCACACAGGCGCCTCTGTTGCACCTTTTTCTAAACTTCTCAATTATCCAATGCTGTGGTCATTGTAGGCTTTTGAAACAGTGTTTAATGTTTATCCATTTGGGTGGCAG
The DNA here is from genome assembly GCA_017311185.1 of Proteles cristata cristata. Lineage (NCBI taxonomy): Eukaryota > Metazoa > Chordata > Mammalia > Carnivora > Hyaenidae > Proteles > Proteles cristata. The sequence continues at coordinate 654,365 of JAESUZ010005207.1, forward strand.
AGATTAGAATTTTCTTTAGACAAACAAATCTAAATCTGTCTTAACAATTTCACCATAAAATGGCCAAATTAGTACCAGGGTGGTTGAAAATTGCATTCTGTACCAGGCCAAATATATTCTGATATAAACATCAATGCCAAAATTTAGCACTATTTTTTTTTCTATTTTCTATTTCCTTAATTTTAGAGTTGATTTTTAGAATACTGAAAGTCTTTACAAGTAATGCCATGATTTTGAATACTAAGTTATACCAGTCTTTTGTACTATATGTGACACATGTTATATTTAGGAAACAGAACCTTGCCTAAAATATTCAGTTTTTATACTAAGAATCATGTTAGTTCATGCTTTTTAGTTTTAATTAGAGTAAAAGAAAACAGAAAACAAAAAAACAAAAAATCCTCCTTAAAGTATATGTCACCTGGCTGGATTCGCAGAATACAAAGTTTGAAAATTTCATGTGGGTTGTTTCTTCCATCTCTCTTATTTCGCTAGACCGTGAGAAGTCGCCAAGAAATAAAACAATGTTGAGAGAATTCCTGTAAGGCTACCTTCTTCTTCGTTCTTTAAATCCAGTAATTTTCCATCTCTGACTCTTTACATGAAAAGCATTTGCTGCTCCTGGGACATTTCAGCTATTGACACTTTAGGAACTTCCAACTCTGTGTAGGTGTTTTCAAGTAAATTTGAAACCTGGAGGTGGAAGTAAAGCCATATGTCCCTAAAAGTTTTATTTTTTTTTTTGAGTGAAAGAATTGCTGCCAATATGAGAGACAGTCAGCAGCTCGTACATAAGGAAGGTCGCTGAGAACCAAAGTAGAATGTCTATTGTTTAAAATAATCTGAGCAAAAAATAACAAATCATTGTTTTACTACTGGGAGAATAGTAGTAGCTTTTATTTTTTTTAAAAAGCTACATAATGAGGGGCGCCTGGGTGGCTCAGTCAGTTAAGCGTCCAACTTTGGCTCAGGTCATGATCTTGTGGTTTGTGGGTTCGAGCCCCTAATCAGGTTCTGTGCAGACAGCTAAGAGCCTGGAGCCTGTTTCAGATTCTGTGTCTTCCTCTCTCTCTGTCCCTCCCCCATTCATGCTCTGTCTCTGTCTCAATAACAAATAAACTATAAAAAAAATTTTTAAAGCGCTACATAATGAATATCTTGTTTCTTCTTAATGGATAAAAATGGTATTATCAAAGATAATGGTATCCCCTGATAAATTAATTTCAATTAAGAAATTGATTGATTAGGGGCACCTGGGTGACTCAGTTGGTTAAGCGGCCGACTTCACTTCAGGTCATGATCTCACAGTTTGTGAGTTCGAGCCCCACAATGGGCTCTGTGCTGACAGCTCAGAGCCTGGAACCTCCTCTGGATTCTGTGTCTCCCTCTCTCTCTGACCTTCCCCTGCTCCTGTTTTGTTTCTCTCTGTCTCAATAATAAATTAAAAAAAAAAAACATTAAAAAAAAAGAAATTGATTGATTAATAGTCAGTCAGAGGATGGGTCCAGCTCGAATCATCCTGTTCTGAGAAGAATCCTTTCTTATAACAGTGCACACGGTGCTGTTCTAGAATGTGAAACACCCTCTGAGGAAACAGATGTCATCTCTGTTGATGATTTTTTAAAGAGATTAAAATTTAATAGATAAGGGCCCCCCAAATGGTTTTTCTTTGAGTATCTGCACATATATACAAATACTTTGTATAAGTGTAAGTGCTGCACAAGTGACCAGAATTTTTTTTAACAAGGTTCAGAACGGAGAAAGCAAATGAGGCTTCATTTCACTCTGAGAGCCTCTAGGAGGGAGTGAGGGAGAATCCAAGAAGAAAAACCTTTTCACAAAGAAATGAGCTATGTTCTGATTTTCCAAATGGCTCACAATTTAAACGGAGGAGTCAGAACAAAACAAAGCAAAACAATAAAATAAAATAAAATAAAATAAAATAAAATAAAATAAAATAATAAAAAATAAAATAAAATAAAATAAAATAAAATAAATAAAATAAAATAAAATAAATAAAATAAAATAATAAAATAAAAAACACAACTTAAGTAAGTAAAATCAAGCCAAGACACTTTAAGGATGAAAAGTCAATTATAATTTGCTTCGGTTTATTTGGGGTTGGGTATTCCTCTCTTTCATCATCCTACCATCTTATTATCAGCATCAAAATGCATCTTGGGATGTTACCTATGAGCCGCACTCTACCCTTCTGTGATTACAATGTTTTGATTTTTTTGTCTGTGTGCATTACAGAAAAATAACGGCACCTGCATGTTTGTTTCACTGGCTTTATCAAGACGGTGATGTATTTTTGAAACCGAAAATGGCATACAGTAAAACTACGTTAGATGACCTGTAGCAGATGGTGGAGGGTTTTGTCCAAGGCGTAAAGCAAAGCACTGTACAAACAGTCATCTCTAAAGCTTCTCATCGAGTGCAGGGGGTGGCTGTTTTTTTTTTTTCATGACGGGACTGAAGTTCCACTGCTCATCACAATTTGTTTCCAGCTAATACCTCTTGATTCGTTCCTTTTCATGTCCTGTGAAAATCAAAGCGAGGGATTGTAGTGTTGACTTGTGTTAATTCTCTCAACTTTCCCCTTACCTCACTTCAAGCAGAGACCTATTTATATTTTAGCATTTCCTTACCTCTCCTTCTGTTTTTGTATTTTTTTTCAATCAGTGGCATTTCCTGTCTTCTATTAAAGCCCAAACGTGTTGATGGGATTTTGCTGCTGTAGGTCTCTGAGGGCAACAGGAAGAGAGCACAAGTGATTTGTCAGAGGCTTCCTTTCCCCTAAAATACAACATTGACAGTTGGTATCTCTGAGCAGGGAGGGGTCCCTTGAGTAATTCGTGGCAGTGCCTGGGGACATAGCAAGACTTCCAAAGATGCTTTAGCAGAAGGCTCTGGGCTTAGACGTAGGTTCTTAATTGTAAAATCAATTCCTGACCCTCATCAATGCACAGAGCCAGGGGCTCTGAATGCAAAAGCCAGTGTGGACAGCAGACAGGATACGGAAGCTGGGGGCCCGGGGGCCCTCACACTTTAGTTCCATGGGAGACACCAGGACTTAGGAAAGGCCCCAGTCATCATTGAGACTGTAATGGTTACTGTTATTGTTATTGCTTGAATTTCCCTGGCTGCCCCGCAGAACAGAGGCTTCAAGCTAGATCTGTGTTGAGTCAGAGAAAATAAGAAGCATGTTTTCCTTGGCTTCCTTGCATCTTGAATGTGCCCTGAGATACATCTGTACCCAGTATCTTAATGTTCTGAAACTGGTATGAAGATGCTGCTGACCAAGTGCTTGGGAGAAGGATTTAGCCTCTGTCTCCGATCTGTCCTGGGATCGCACCTTCATCTCAGGAGAACACAAGACGAAAGTGCCCCATAACTCTGTTTTGGTGCAACTGGCATTAAACTAAGTTGCTTCATCCATGCCTCCCAGTTTAAAGGTGGAGCCCCTGAATTACAAGCTCCCGAGTCAAGGATAAGGCACAACGTGGCTCAAGAGTGATGGGAGCCGCAGGTGGGTCAGAGCGGAGTCCGCACCTCACCTGTCTGGGGAAGCAGAGGCAAAGGTTTCAGTGTTTTAAACTTCCCTCGGGTTTCCCCATTTTGAACGTCTGCAAACTGTTCTGAACTAGTTTTTCTCCTTTACACACCGACGTGCTTCTTGCCTTTCTCCCTCTCCTCTCTCTCTTTTTCCAAAATTGAGAGTGTGGGCTCTGAGGCAGGAAGAGGTAAGACTGTGGACGAGTCATGCCCCTCCTCCATGCCACCATCAGGGTCCGCACAGAAGCCCCCAGGCATGAACCACGTTAACCCTCCATGACGGATGTCATCTGAAATTGTGTGGACCACCTGTTCATGTTTGGGCTCTTCCCTCATCTGTTCCCAGCTACTCCCTCCTCTGTGACATGTCTTTGGGGGTCTTATTTCTTCCATGTTTTCAATCCCTCTCTCTTAGGCCCCTTCCGTGGACTGTCCTCACCTGTTATTTTGAGAAGACATCCCCACACCCTGGGCCCCGCCTCCCGTGGTGGCTCCATTCCACAACTGCCCAGCACCAGCAACCTTCCTAAAAGGTTAGATGGCTTTCGCTTTCACTTCTGGCTCTCCCGTGCTCAGCCCTGCCAATGGCGATGGACTCTGCCTGCGCCACCCCGTATAGCTGCTCTTCCTAGGGTCCACGTGGCCATCTGCTCACCAGATCCCCTGGACACTCCTGGTTCCTCTTAGCTCAGTTATCTTCCAGTGTGATGCCCTGAACTGACCTCTCCTTCATTCCACAGTTTCCACTGTCTGTCTTTGGCAGGCTCCTGGTGGCCCTTTTCCTTTCTTGAACTCTTAAACATCAACAGTGTTCCACAGAGTTACTCCCTGACCCCCTGCTTTTCTTTTCTGATGTCACAGCCACAGGCTTTCCATCCTTTCCCTTCTCTCCATTTGATGATTATGCTCAAAGCATATTTCCTTCCCATACCCCCATACCTCCACCAGGGTACTCCAGTAATAGGCATTTTATGCCCACTGGCTGCTCCTCAGACATAACATGCACCCGTAAGAACTGAATTTTTCCTCTAAACCTACATTTTGATGTATGTACCTTCTTCTGATTAAAAGCAGTACCCCCATCTCCAAAACCAGAAACCCCAAAGTCACCTGTGAATGCTCCCTTTCCTCTCTCTTCACATCCAATTTGGAACTAAGGCATATTGAGTTTATCTCTCAGATAATCTCTGCTGTCTTCCTGTCTGTCGTCACTGTCACCCACCTTGTTCAGGCCATTGGCATCTGTACCATGACTCTATCAAGAGCTGTTTGGATGGTTAGCTCCCACTGGCCACCCCCATCCCTGTACATTCTCTGCCCTTCATCTGAGATTGTGTCCTCATGTGGGCTCTTGTGCTTGAGCTAAATCCAGAGGAGGCCCTAGAAGATGGCAGAGGGCACAAGGGGGAGACACCAGTCCCCATGGTTCTGGCTTTGGTCACCTTCCTCTGAGGACACGGCTCCTCTGGGGAGCTGTTCATCCATCCCTGGTTCTCTCCAGCTTCCAGTTACACTGTTCCTCCTGCCCCTTCTTCCTTGGGCAGGCCACAGTTTTCATTATTAATGCTGGTCCCTGGGCACTTCACCCTTATTGATTTCTTACTGCTGTTTGGGTGCGCCAGTGGGTTTCCTGCCAGGACTTGGGCTGATGGACCTTTTAACTAGTTTCAGTCTTTTTTTTTTCTTTAATTTCTTTTTATGTTTAATTTATTATTGAGGCAGAGAGAAACAGAGTGTGAGGAGGGGAGGGGCAGAGATAGAGGGAGACACAGAATCAAAAACAGGCTCTAGGCTCTGAGCCATCAGCACAGAGCCCGACATGGGGCACTAACTCTGGAACCGCGAGATCGTGACCTGAGCCGAAGTCGGACGCTTAATCGACTGAGCCACCCAGGCACCCCTAACTGGTCTCAGTCATTAGCCCTGCTCTTCCCTCATCCATCCTCCATGCTCTTATGCAGAATGGCCTTTTAAATGTAAATCTGTCATCCATCTACTTAAAATCTGCCATGACTTCCTTGGGTTCAAGCATGAGGGTGGCATGGCAGTTTCTATGGCGCTGTCCTCCCTGATCTCCGGCCTCTCCATGTTTCTTCTACCCTGCTTGGCCCTTTGCAGAGAGGAGCTGGCCAAGTCTAAGTGCTTACAAACTTGCATCAGTAAGGAGAGCCCTACACTGTAGCTCTGAGGACTCCAGACTCTGGTCATGATCTGTTGGACCTGCTCGTTTGCCACTTAGGTTAATATCCCGAAAAATAATTGAAAACAAGAAGTTTGACTGTTTTCCCCAATGGATGGCTTGTTTCCTCACAATTTGTTATAAAATAAGGCATGTTTTATTTTAAAAATTTTTATTATTTATTCACATTTGAGAGAGATAGAGAAAACAGAGTGCAAGTGGGGGATGAACAGAAAGAGAGGGAGACACAGAATCCAAAGCAGGCTCCAGTCTCTGAGCTGTCAGCACAGAGCCCAACGTGGGGCTCAAACTCATGAACCATGAGATCATGACCTGAGCTGCAGTTGGATGCTTAACTGACTAAGCCACCTAGGCATTTATTTTATTTTAGTTTAGTTTTGTTTTGTTTTATTTTTATTTAAAAACATTTTTAATGTTTTATTTATTTCTGAGAGAGGAGGAGAGACAGCATGAGCAAGAGATGGTCAGAGAGAGAGGGAGACACAGAATCCGAAGACCGGCTCCAGGCTCTGAGCTGTCAGCACAGAGCCCGATGCAGGGCTCAAACCAGTGAACCTTGAGATCATGACCTGAGCTGAAGTCAGACTGAGCATATTTTATTTAAACAGAAATGTGAAGTTTGAAATGGTGGGTTACTCATGAAAGCTCAAGACAGAGATATTTTCCTGTATGTGCCACAGCCTCTGAACATATTAAAGGAATGTTTCCCCACATTGTACGAAGTATATTTGAGATTTTTGAACCTGTTGCTTTTGAAGTGTGTGGGCTAGGGAAGGGGGAGGAGAGTAATTTTAAAGTGATAGCAGTCTGAACTCATCTTTCTTATCTGAAATATTGCCTTTAAGAACCCAGTGGAGAGGATTATGTCATTCCTTAAGTGGAACTTCATATTTCAGGAAAGCTAAATGTTAATTATCCTAAGGGACTTAATCCTGTGCTGGAATAGCTTTCCCTCACCCTCCGCTCTCAAATCTTGTGTTCCCTCAGTTAATTTGCTGAGGTCTGTGTTGTTTGGTGATTGATGGGAGACTGAAGAGAGGCCCGGGATGTGAGTCATGGTGACATGACCGATGGCAGTCTGGGGTTGTTTCCTGATCCGTAAAGCAAGCAAATAATCTTTGTGACCTGATTGATCCTCTGTGATGGAAGCGGTTTGTAAACTGTGTTTTCTTCAAGGAAATGTCAATATGCATGATCTGATTGAGTAATAAAGCGGACAGAGTAGGAGTGAGGTTAGAGCCGGATCAAGTTACATGCGTTTCAGAGGAACATCTGGCTCTATCACAGTTTGATGGACCCCAAGACCAATTAGAAAAAGGGTGGTAGGCTCATGGCTACCACCTGTGTGACGTTGGGCAAATTACTCCAAGTCTCTGAATGTCAGTTATACTTCTAAAAATGTGGGAGACGATAGTCCTCTACATGTGCTTATTGTGATGAGTAAGTCAGTGGACAATCTATCAAGCATTGAGTGCAGTGCAAAGCATGAGGTCTCAATAAATGGATACATGACAGCTTCTGCTCTTTTCTGTGGCTGCTCTCATAGCTATTGCTTAGAAATTTCTATGCTTTTCAATGCACTCCATTGCTGTGCTTTTTATGAAATCCAATCACTATCCTTTGTTCTTTGTTGTGCAATAACTGTTTTCCACAATGCTGATCAGCAGGTTACTGTTTCCATGATGCCTGCTTCCTTCTTTTTTCTCACAAAGCTTTTAATATGTATATCACCACAATGCCACTAAATTGGTCCTACTATTTAAAAAATAAACATTTTGAGTGGGAGGAATCACTTTGGACATTACAATTATAATTTTATAATAAAAAAATCATTGGTAGGGGCACCTGGGTGGCTTAGTCGGTTAAGCGTCCGACTTTCGCTTGGGTCATGATCTCGTGGTTCGTGGGTTCGAGCCCCACATCGGGCTCTGTGCTGACTGCCAGCTCAGAGCCTGGAGCCTGTTTCGAGTCTGTGTCTCCCTCTCTCTCTGACCCTCCCCTGCTCACTCTGTCTCTCTCTCTCTATCCTAGAAATAAATAAAACATTAAAAAAAAATTAAAAAAAAAATCATTGGTAACAATGTCTGGGTAACAAACCTGGACAATCTGAGGTATTGATGGAGATGAAGTATCCGTTTAAGTTCATGAATTTTGGTGTGAAAAGAAAGTAGGTAACTGGGAGTGTGAGATGCTGAACTAATGAGGGATTTCCATTAGTGACGAGTTTAGATAAGAGAAAATAGACTGTCTCTGTGTCCTGAAAAGCCCATCCTGAGCTCTAGAAAATTCCATTGATAGCTCTTTATGCAGTGAAAGTAAGTTTTCAACAACAGGCAAATACTAGGTACTGACTATGTATATTTTTTTAATTAATGTGTAGTCTACAATTATTTATGAAACCTGCTGGAAGTGTGTCCATGTAAAACTAGAAGCATTTTCTTAAACATCTGTAGGACAGTTTATTTTTAGAGCTGTTCACAATGAAAATGTGAGGAACATTTACCTTTTCTAAATTTCAGTTGTGTTACGTACATTCACATTGTTATTCAGCCAGTCTCCAGAACTTTTCCACTTTGCAAAATTGACCCCTATACCCATGAAACAAAAACTCCCAGTCACCCCAGCCCCTGACAAGCACCATGCTACTTTCTGTTTCTGTGATAATGACTACTCTAGATATGCCACCCATATAAGTGGCATCGTATAACATTTGTGTTTTCATGACTAGTTTATGTCACTAGCATAATGTCCCCAAGGCTCATCCACATTGTAGTAGATGTCAGAAGGCTGAAGAGTAGAACTCCATCGCGTGTATATACTACATCCACTTTTCCAATCATCTGTTGATGAGCACTTCGGTTGCTTCCAGGACTTCTGGCTGTTGTGCACAGTGCCGCCGTGCACGTGGTGGGCAAATATCTTTATGAGGTCCTGCTTTCAATTCTCTTTCACATATATGCCCAGGAGTGGAATTGCTGGATCATATTGCAAATCTATTTTTTACCTTATGAAGAGCCTTAGTACACTTTTCCATGGTGGCTATACCATTTTACATTCCCTCCAACAGTGCACTTCTATTTCTCCACATCCTCAGAAACATTTGTTATTTTCTGTTTTTTGATAGTGGTCATCTTAGTGGGTGTCAACTGATATTTTATTGTGGTTTTGATTTGCATTTACATAATGATTAGTGATAATGAGCACCTTCTCATATGCCCATTGGCCATTTGTACGTCCTCTTTGGAGAACTATGTATTCACGTCCTTTGCCCATTTTAAAATTTGCTTTGTTGTTGTTGATGTATATATAGTTCTTTATATATTCTGGACATTTCATCTCCTATTAGGTGTATGAGTTCCAAATATTTTCTCCTATTCTGTGAGTTCCTTTTTCACTCTGTTGATTATGCTCTGTGATGCACAGAAGTTTTAAATTTTAGTGTAGTCGGATTTGTATACTTTTTATAATTATTTCTCTAAGTTTTGTTTTCTTTTGTTGTGAAGAAATAGGGAGTCATTATAATTTCATTCTGTTATTATTGTTTTTGTCGAAAGCACTAAGAATATTTAAAAATCCTTATCATAATAAGAAAATATTTTTTAAAAATATAATACTTCTTATTTTCATCTCACGTTTTTTGTAGGGAATTCCTACCATCGAAGGCAAGAACTTTGACAAGTTAACTTTTTGGAATAGATAGGTAAAGGAAGAAAAATAACATGGCAACATTTCAGAAATATCTGAGATTTTCTGAACAGATGTCAACGTTATTACCAGTCAGTGATAGGGCCATTTATCCTGAGTCCTGGTAGGTATTCTGTCCACTTGGACAAAGCAGGGACATGCAGTCTCAATGTTCGACTGGTGTTGATTGTTCAGACATTCTGAGCCTTTGTTGGGAAGTTTGCTCTAACATAAACATGGATAGTCCAAGCCAATGAGCTCTGAATTTGGCCTTCTTGTAACCAAGGGTTTTTCCTTTGGTCTTTATAAATCTGCATCTAGAAACTGACTTTCCTCTTTATCAGAGAAAATATATTAATGCCCCATGAAAAACAGCCTTTTATGATTGATGCAGACAGGCTCATCGAGAGCGTCAAAAGTAGGCTGAGTTATGGGTGCATAGGTTTTTTTTCCTTTACCTTTATGTGCACGTATACACACACATGCAGAAGCACACAGACGTGCACACACACACATTATACAGATACATTACAAACAGTCTATAGATACAATAAATTTCACAATAAAAAATGAATAGCTTGGGACGCCTGTGGTTCAGTCAGTTAAGTGTCCGCCTTCAGCTTAGGTCGTGATCTCACAGTTTGTGGGTCATTTTCTATAGCTTAGACATTTGCTACTGGAGACAGTAGTTTATGGCCCAAATTCTGTTTGACTTTCCTCAGTGGTATTATGAGGCTTTAACAATGCAGTGAAAGATAGACTGCAGTAAGAACCACAGGTTACCTAGTTATATGTTTGGAAAAATGAAGACGATCCAGAATATGTAAATTTTTAAAATGAAATACATTTTTTAAAATTTCTCTCCTTGGGTAAACCCTTTTCCTTTTAATTAAATGGCTTCTTTGTGAGGGGCTCCTGGGTGGTTCAGACAGTGGAGTGCCCAACTCTTGGTTTTGGCTTGGGTCATGGTCTCAGGGTTTGAGCCCCTGTGGTGTGCAGAGCCTGCTTGGGATTCTGTCTCCCGCTCTCTCTGCCCCTCCCCTGCTTGCTATCTCTTTCAAAATAAATTTTAAAAATACACTTTAAAAATCAATAAATAAATATCTTTGTGGTTCAAGCTTGAGATTTAGATGATGGATTAAACATTTCATACTTGAGCTTTTGTGTTCTGTACATGAAAGATGGCGATTGTTTGCTCCTTAAGAAGTAGCATTTATCAAATTGGAAACTTAATAAAATTTCAAATGGAATAGAAAACTCTTAGCCCATCTGGGAAAACTGAAGCTAGTTGTTTTTTTTAATCAAGAAAAGCAACCTGAACAGTCAGTTTTGCTAAATACAACTTTAGAATACTGTCATGGTGTTTGTTCTTTCCATTCATTTCATCTAGCCCCTTCCTCTTTTCACGGGCTAGATGAATTCTTGAACATATTTCCACCTGTCTTCAGATAGGACTGAAATGATTGAGAAATGGAAAGATCCTCTCCAGTCTCCGACAATATGTCTAGCATTATGCTTACTTCTCTGAGACTTATGTCTACAGCCACGTGCATCTTGGCTGGCTGGCTTCATGTCAGGCGGCAACTGCCCTCTCATGAAGTGACAGACAGTGCATCTCCAGACACTGGCTCAGTTTGGCGGCTTACAAATAATCCCAGAGAAATCGGTCCCAACATAGATGTCCTCTCCAACATTCCAGCCTCAGAACGTTCGGATACATTTATTGTTCCTTGAATCCAGGGATTTGCAGCTCTTTTTCCTCTGAAATGGTACAGTTGGGGAAAGTGGAATGCCAACTGATATTTTTAAATTTCTGTGCCATTTAAAGATTGTTAGACTGTTTAATTGCAGAGTGAATTCCTTCCATTTTACCTTGTTAACCTATGATTACATGGGTTTAATTTCATTAAGGTCTCTTTATTTTCAATAAAAATACTCCCTTCAATGACTAAGATTTTTAATATAAAAATTTGATTTAATACTATTTTTATAAAGTCAGCATGAATTTTGTATCTCAAGAGATCATATATAGGTTGAGATACGGTGATTTTTATGCCAGGAAGAGCCACATGAGCCACCCAAAATTTAATCAGATACTAATTTAAATATCTGTATGTCTGTATAGTCTAGATAATGTGGATGAATGAAGAATTATTTTCAAGTTAAAAGGTCCTTAACCAAGAAGATATTTACATACCTTAAGATCAGTTTTATTCAAAATCCAGTCAAACCACCAATCTGTGTGAGAGTTTTAAACTGTTTTAATAGAAAGAAAAAATAGGTCATGCCCATGGAGGGTTATGGGCTACATCCCTTCTCCTTCTTGATGGTGTGGAGCCATTGATATGATGACCATGTGGAGTCTAGTGCCTCTCATAAGATCAGCTAGCAAAATCCCATGTACCATTAGCCAAAAGAACATGTCAAAAGGAATCCTAGTTACACTGAGAAGACAATTGTCTTCCCTGGAAAGCAAACACCTTTCACCTCTGAGAAGATAAGGAATTAAAATATAAATGTAAGAGAATCAAGACCGTAATGTGAATATTTTTGTTTTAAGGAGAATCTGTGCACAATTGGTAATTTATAGACATGTAATTTTAAAGTCACCTTAGCATTATTACAGCCTGGTAATTCTAATTTAAAACATATAATCATTTAAACTTGGGATTTGGGGCAGAAATCTCACTAAGTTTATGTTCTTTATTAGAATGTTTAAGATAACTTAAGGATTGTGGCATTTATAAGGTTAACTTATTAACTGCATGAGAACTACTTACATGCTTAGGAAAGTTTCTCATCTGGGCATTTGTGACACTTAAAAAGGATTAGACATATCAGTTGGTAACAAACAGCACTCAAGGTCATCACTGCTATGAGTTTCTAAAGTGTGCCTTGGGATTCTATGGGGTCCTGAGGTCCGTTAGGGATTTCACATGATCAACACTGTTTTCATAACGCTGCTAAAATTTTAGACTGTTGCCTTTTCACTCTTGCTGCCTCAGCACGTCCAGCAGACTCACCCAGAGGCTTCCCCAAGTATGATATTGCAACAGACAGACTTCAGAAGCAAATAGGAGAATCTTCTTCTGTTAAGCCAGTCATTAAAGAGATTTGCAAAAATGTAAAACAATGCCACTTTTTTATAGATTTTTTTTTTTTTTTGCTTTGGAAAGCATAGTTATTTTTCACTGAAAGATAAATCATTCATGTTAGTTTTGTTAGGGATTTATGATTTTTAAGTGAATTAATCTTTTTTAATTTCTAGTTTTCATTTCTAATACAGTAAAATTGATAAGTATAATTAACATAAGGAACAGCGCATTGGGGTTATTTGTAAGGGTGTAAAGAGATCCCAAAATCTACAACATTGAGACTACTCTAATATAATTGCTGAAATTACCACATTCATGGGGAGTAGAGGCAGTGGCTAAGTAAAATGCCTAAGAAAGCCATGATTTTGATTTGTAACTTTAATGAGTTGAAAATTAAATCTTAGGGTGCTTGGGTGGCTCAGTTGGTTAGGTGTCCAACTTCAGTTCAGATCATGATCTCGTGGTCCGTGAATTTGAACCCCACATTGGGCTCAGAGTACAGAGTGCTGACAGCTCAGAGCCTGGAGCCTGCTTCAAAGTCTGTGTCTCCCTCTCTCTCTGCCCCTCCCTCACTCATGCTCTGTCTCTCAAAAATGAATAAATGTTAAAAAAAAAAAAAAAAGAAAATTAATTCTTAAATCCAAAGTCAACTTCTAAGTAGTCTCTTCTATGCATCCAAGATGTCCTTAAGACCATCAAACAATGTATCATTACATAAACAGGGCAGCACCCAAAATGTGAGCCTCATGACTGCAGTCCTGTCCTGCATGCCCTCTGAGAAGGGGCACTGGCTTCTTACTCTCATTCACTTGGCCTCTCTTCCCTATTGCCACTCAGGTTCCATTTAGGTGGAAATATATTATTTTCTAAACTAAAACAGCAAAAAAGCATTTTCAGATCAGCAGAATGATAAGAAAAGTTCGTGTGTTTTGGGCCAGCCCAACAGGCTAAACTCGTTCTTTTCCCAGAGTCAATTATCACTCTGGCCTCCAAGTCTCACCTGTGCAAGAACAGTGAGGCAATAATCCTGCATCGGGTCATGGAGAGAGAATTTGTACATTTAAAGAGCTTAGAATAATGCCTGGTATAAGATAGCTATACAGAAAGTGTCAGATCTCTTGTTTGTTAAAAAAAAAGTTGTCAAGTTGCCTTTAACAAATACATAGACATCTTACTGGAACAATGATTTCTTGGGCTGGAGGCTGCCTATATCCCTCGCTTTTATGTCCCTAGGGAAAATAAGAATACATAGGACCAGTATTAATGGTGGGCTCAGTTTCTTCAATAATTTAGAATGTTAGCAAATAAAAATAAAATTCTGACTCAGCTTCTTTTTGTTATGAGAAAGTCGCTTTATTTTTCCAATTAAATTATTTACCTCAGTGGAATGCCACTAATATTAAAAACTAAAATGAAAAAGACTCAATTTATTTTTTACAAGATTCAATTTAAATCAATCATGTCATTATATGTATGTGTACCACAAATTAATTTTGGAATGTATTACTTGACCTGAGTAATTTCTTTTTGCAATGCAAATCATGGGTGTAAAATTTGAAAATATCAGATAAGTGGAATTCATTCCAGACATGCAAGGATGGTTCAATCTCATCACCCGACAGTGTGATACACTGCACTAACAAATTTAAATATAAAAATTGTATGATCATATCAATAAATGCAGAGCAAAAGCATTTGATAACACTCAGCATTCGTTTTGATAAAAGCTCTCAACAAACCAGGGAGAGTATCATAAATAAAATGATAAAGCACATAGATGACAAGTCCACAGTTAGCATCCTTCTCAACAGTGAACAAAACTGACAGATTTTCCTCAAAGATCAGGAAGAAGACGAGGACGTGCACGCTCACTACTTCTACTCAACATAGCACTGTAAGTCCTAGCCAAAGAAGTTAGTCAATTAAAAGAATAAAAGGCATCCGAATAAGAAAGGGAGATATAAAATTGCCTCTATTTGCAGATGATATAATATATATAAAATCCTAAAGATTCCACCAAAAAAAAGTCAGAACTAACCAACTAATTCAGTAAAGCTGCAGCATACAAAATCAGTGTACAAAAACCAGTTTCTATTCTGTACACCAACAACAAACTAAGAGGGAAATTAAGAAAACAATCCCATTTATAATTACATAAAAAGAATAAACTATCTAGGAATAAAGGGAGAGAGGCAATCCCTCTGCAGTGCAGAGCCTGTTGTGGGGTTCAATCTCATGAGCTGTGAGATCATGACCTGAGCCAAAATCGACAGTAAAACACATCGTCAACTGAACCATCACGGCGCCCCCAGATCTGTGTCTCTGTTTTTATGTCAATACCATATTGCTTTGATAATGATAGCTTTGCAATACAGTTTGAAATTAGGAAATGTGATCCCCCCAACTTCATCTTCTGTCTCCAAACTGCTTTGGCTACTCAGGAACTTTTGTGATTCCCTACCAATTTTAAAATGGTTTGTTCTATTTTTGGTAAATGCCATTGGAATTCGGATAGGGGTTGCACTGGATCTGTAAATTGCTTTGGGTAGCATGTACATTTTAATAATATTAATTATTCCAACCCATGAACACAGAATAGCTTTTGTTTGTGTCTTCTGCAATTTCTTTAATCCAGTGTCTTATCATTTTCAGTGTACAGATCTTTCACCTCCTTGGTTAAATTTATTCCTAGATAGTCCTTCCCTTGCTTTCTCTTTCTCTCATTTTCAAAATATATAAATAAACATTATAAACATTAAAAAAACACGGACCAGATCAATGAAATAGAATATAGAGCCGAGAAATAAACCCAGGCATATATGGTCAATTAATTTACAACAAAGTAGCTGAGAATGTACTAGAGAAAGGACAGTCTCAATAAATTGCGTAGGTAAACTGGACAGCCATGTGCAAAAGAATGAAACAGCCCTATCGTATAGACAAAAATCAACTCAAAATGGATTACAGATTGCATGTAAGACTTGAAACCCTAAGACCCCCCCAGAAGAAAAACATAGCTGGCGAGCTCCTTGACATTGGTTTTGGCAAAGATTTTTTGGATTTGACACCAAAAGCAAAGGCAACAAAAGGAAAAGTAAACAAGTGGGACCTACATCGAACTACATATACAACTTCTCCACGGCAAAGGAAACTACCTATTTTGTTAAGCTGATAATGAAAAAATGGCTCACATTATATCCTGCATTCTGTTTTAAGATTGTGACATAATTACGCCTTCTTTTATTTGTGTTTAGAATTAGGAAAACCCTTCATTAGGCAGCTTCCCAGGGGCTCTTAGGAGTTTCTGTATTTACTTTTAAAAGAAGGTGCATTTTCATTGGAAGAAATGATCAAGTATGTATTAATAAGCAAAGTAGTTTTCAGACTTTCTGAAGTTCTGAGTTCCCTTAATTAATAGGCCTCGCTCTGTATTATAATAAATACAATAAACTGCGCCTTACATTAAATATAATTTTTGGCAAAACTTTGAAGTTTATGTGTAATTATATTTTGAAATCATTTCGGTATAAATGAATCAAACTCATTAATCATTGGCTGAGGTTTCTTGGTAAATACCGTGGTAAATGCAGGATATAGCAAGTCTGCCATCTTTATGTGCTTATCACACATACCTCCTTTGTTCAAAGGTTGTTTTTGAAAATGTTCCCCACATACTTATTGTTTAAATAAACTTCTGTAGGTTTTAATAATTTTTGAATTTCAGAAAAGAGCAGCTCGGACAAAACCCTTGTTGGCAAGGATATGTTCTTCTAAATACTTCCAGCTGTTTTAATTGTTCTATATGCTCTAAAATAGCTGACATAGATACACTCACCTGCAAGAAGGGGCCAGAGCTCTCTTACCAAACCATAAAATAATAAACCTTGATAGTTCTGTGGTTTAGAAGATGGACAAGTTCATTTGGTACTTTATTTTCTTTTATGTTTATTTATTTTTGAGAGAAAGAGAGAGACAGAGCGTGAGCAGGGGAGGGACAAAAAGAGAGAGAGACACAGAATCTGAAGCAGACTCCAGGCGCTGAGCTGTCAGCACAGTGCAGGACGCCACGAGAACTCCAACAGTGAGATCATGACCTTAGCCGAAGTCAGATGCTTGACTGATGGAGCCACCCAGGCACCCTGTTTGGTACATTAGAATATCACCTTGCAAATGCAGATAGTGACAATAGTATCACTGAGCAGTAACACACATGCAGAAACATCAGTGAAAGTTGAAGTTGATCAATTCCATTACTCAGGTCTGGGGAAAATGTGATTTTCACCAGGACAAAGGTTTTAACATCAAACTATTAGACATAATGTTTGCTTAAAGAAAATTTCTAACTTCACAAATAAATTCAACATGCTATATAGACAGACATTCAGTCCAAATCATTTTTCTTGTAGAGCCTCACTGTTTCTTTATTTTCTATTTGCATAAATTGCAGGACACTGAAAGATACAATAAACTGAAACATACAGTTGATTTATTATTTTTTCCAGCTGTATTGAAGCATAATTGAATCTATAAATTGCACATATTTAAAGTATCCAGGTTGAATTTTTGACATAATGATTGCATTTGTGAAGCCATCAACAGAAACAAGATAATGAGAATGTTTGTCTCTTTACAATGTTTTGTAATGTCGTAGTTCTTTGCAATCTTTCCTTTCACCATTCACCCTTAATTCCCTGTCATCAACCAACCACTGATGTACTTTCTGGCAGTATAGCTTAGTTTGCATTTTCTAGAATTTATACACATGCAATCATATAATAGGCACTCTGTTTTGATCTCGCTTCTTTCACTCAGATTAATTATTTTGCATTTATTCATACTTTTATGTGCATCAATAGTTTCTTCCTTTCTGTTGCTTATTAGTATTCCATTATGCTGATAGTCTACTATTTATCCATTCACTTCTTAATAGACTTTCGGATTGTTTCTTACATTGAGCTATTAAAGAAAAATCTACTGTGAATACATGTGTACATACCTTTGCATGGAAAATGCTTTCATTTTCTGAGGTTAATACCCAGGAGCAAATGTCTGGATCATATGGTAGGTGTGTGTTGAAGGTTTTAGGAAACTGACCCACTGTTTTTCAAGGTGGTGACAGATTTTACATTCCCAGCAGCAAATGAGAGTCCCAGTTGCTCAACATTTTTGCTAATGCTCACTGTGGTCAGTGTTTTTCATTTTAGTGCTCCTAGCAGAGGTATTCTGGTATTTATTTTTATTTGCATTTCCCTAATGGTTAATGACTTTGGTCATCTTGTCATGTTGCTTGTTTGTCATTCGTATATATATTTTTAGTGAACTGTCTGATAAAATCTTTTTTATCATAGAGTTCATATTTCCTCTTGACCTGTTCATTCTATTACTGAGTGTCAATATTTCTTCATATATTTCAGGTAAAGTTCTATATACTAAAACTTCCAGCTAATCTGATGCTGTTTACATCAACTTTTATCCATAAATTCATCAAACTAATGTTCTATAACTTTTTAAATTGATGTTAAAAGAATGGTTCAAAGTATGAATCATCTCTAGTTTTGCTGTTTATGCTTCAAGAACTGTGCTATTGGGGGCGCCTGGGTGGCTCAGTCAGTTAAGCATCTGACTCTTGATTTCGGCTCAGGTCATGTTCTCAGGATTGTTAGATCAAGCCCTGAGTCAGGCTTTGTGCTGGGCATGGAACCTGCTTAAGATTCTCCCTGCATCCCTTCTTCCCCCTTTCTCTCTCTCTCTTTCTTTCTCTCTCTTTCTTCCTCTATCCTTTCCCCCTATACTTGCATGCATGTACTCTGTCTCTCTCTCTCTAAAACAGAAAAAAAAAACTGTGTTATCATTATTTACATCTCTTATTTTTTAATGCCCATGTCTTCTATATGTTAGATTATAATTTCTTATCAAGTATTGCTGTCTTCTTTTTTATGTCATAGTTATCAAGTTCTCCTTAATGCTGTTCCTGATCTATTATGTATTTATAAAACATTGTAGCTTTATATAGATATAGTAAAAGCTAAAAGTGAATAGCACTTTTCCTTGCCAGGCATTATTCTAAACCATTCTAAGGTCTTTACATACATTAAATACTTCGGTCCTCACAACAGCATAAGTACTAATGTGACCCAACTTAGAAATGAGAAAACCAAATGACACAAATGAGAAAACAAAGTGACACAAAGGAAAAACATTTGCCCAAAGTCACAAATGAGTAGGTGGTGGAGTTAGGACCCACGTCACATCTAGGCTGTCTGGTTTGAGTGTGCACACTCCATACCTCTGTTAAAGGCTTGGAAATTGTCTTTTTAAAAAGCTATGGATGTGAATGATCTTTCTGTCACCAAAGTAACCTTTGTATAAATAAACAAATTTGAGTGCTAGCTTTGTTTCCCATTCTAAGTAATGGAAATATCAAAATGTATAGGAGGAAAGAGAACAAAGTTAAGCTTACTGGAAAAATCTATAAATTCTAAACCATTAAAGTCATAGAGTATCATGCACTCATATGTTAATTTTTGTAACATGTAAATAGTGTAAATAGACAATGGAAAAAGTATAATATCATATAATAGACAATTTATTAAACACTAGCTAAGTCCAAACTTCATTTTTCCAAAGTAATCTTTATGCCTAAGGTGGGGTTCAAACTTAGGACCCCGAGGTCAAGAGTTGCATACTCTGAAGACTGAACCAACCAGGCATCTGTAAATCCAAACTTTATAAGTGACATTTTTTGCATCCAAGAGAAAATTTGAGATTGATCATTTCTGTAGACAAAATTTCATAACATGGCAAATTCGGACAAGTCTACTAAAATTTATTGTCAGTGGATTATAATTAAGAAGTGTGTGATATTGGGGTGCCTGGGTGGCTCAGTCAGTTAAGCATCCAAGTCTTGACTCTGGCTCAGGTTGTGATCTCATGGTCATGGGATCAAGCCCCGCTTCAGACTCTGTGCTGAGTATGGACCCTGCTTGAAGTTCTCTCTCTCCCTCTTTGCTTCTCCCCTATTCGTGCTCGTTCTCTCTTTCTCTCTCAAAAAAAGTGTGTGATATTGCTGTTGATAAAAAATGGAGAGAAAATTCTCACAGATTTTAAGAATTGTAAGTACAGTTTATAAAATTCTAAGTTATGGGATTGAGTTTATACACATGGAGTCATTTGTAAAATAACTTAATCGTTGGGTCATGGAGCCAGAATTCCTCTCATGGGTTTCTAAATTAGTTCCTTCCCTTTACCATGTCTTCATGAATCTGGCAATAAACTCTCTCTGCTTAAAGATATTCAGAGATGGAAACACCCTGTCTTTATTTGAAATCATAAATCTGAGTGTTTTGTCATATCAGAGGGATAATCATAATTCCTGCTGCTCTGACCTTCTTAGAAGAGAGACTCATAGAAGACACGTACCAGGGTTTTAATTTTTATCTTAGTTAGTACGTCACAAGACATAATACCACATCTAATTTAGCAGTTCTTGCTGAGTTTTTATTATGTGATTTTATTAACTGGCATATAGCTATCAGGTGCATTTTTGTGTATTGAATGGCCCCTTCTGATAAGTCATGGTATCAACATTTTCTGAGTTTTGCATTTAGAACTCTTCCTTAAATCAGAAAAATATGTTTTTCCCTCTTCTATAAATTGCATGCCCTCTTCCTCAGACAGATAAGGAAAAAGCAATCAAACTGCAGATAAACAGAAACTGGCCTATTCCTCACTGCCTGCCAACCCCGCTCTTCATTACACACTGAGAAATGTCGGTCTGGATAGGGTATCATTCACAAGCAGTTTGATTTCCAGTTGTTTTATTTTTTCCTTCTCCATCTTTTTCTTCCCCATTCCCTACAGGATACACTTAAAGAAATGCTGCCCATTGTCTCTCATTAAATGTCTGGATCTGCTATGGAACTTTGTCCCCACTGAACATCTCCCTATGATGAGAGCTGCCAGTAGTGCAGAATAGCGTGGTGCTTAAGCACCCCCTCTTTGGAGCGGGATGGTCCAGCTTCAAACTCTGCCACCACCACTTACTACCTGGATCATCTTGAGGAAGCCCCCCCTTCCAGACCTTGAATTTCGCTTCCCAGTGACAAGGAAGATAAAAAAAGCATCCTTGTCATAGAGTTTTTATCAGAATTAGAAGTAGTTCTAAAGACTGTCTGAAATAAGTCATATACTCTATGGCTAAGCTAATTTGCTTTTCTGATCATGAACTCAAGACAAGGAGAATATTCCCTAAACCCATAGCACAAAATAGGCAGACGTGATTTGGGGTGTCCTGACCTCATCTTCCCTGTGGCTCTCCCAGTGTCCTAGGAGGACATATCAGGTAATGAATAGCTGATGTGATAGCTCATCAAGCACAATTTTTGCCAAGCCAGGGACAGATTACACCTCTGTGCACACAGGAGGCAAAGGCTGAATGAGCCATCGTTCTTAAGGCCATTTCTGCCACGTTACTGATCATTGCTCAGGAGCCATGAGTGACATGGAGGAGAACAAGCCATCTCAGAGCAACAAAATGCTGTGACTTTTTTTTTTTTAAGTAGAATTAAAACAACATATGTCTTTATGCATATTTAAATATAGGGTTTGTAGTTATAGAAAAATGAGGATCACACAGATTATGTATTCTAAAAAATCTCCCAGTCTCAGGTTCCACATAATATAGCACTATTCATGTCAGCCACCTGCACTTGCACAGAAAGTTGAAGCCTCAGGAGTTACAGGTCTCAAAACGAGTAATGTTAGTTGATGAAAGGTCTGTAGGTAAAGAGAAATGAAACTAAAGGGGCCATAGGGGAAGAAAGACAAATGTCAGTCATTGGGTATGTGTGCTTCTGTGTGTCTGTCTGTGTCTCTCCCTCCATCAATCTTTCTGCTTGTGTGCTTCTTACTCTCTCTTGCTGTCTCTTTCTGTACACACATGGGCATAGAGACCCATTCTCTCCACAGTGATGACCCTAATCATTAATCAGAAACGTAAAGTCATGACAGCAGTAATCAGTATGGATGCAGTATCTCACTTAACAGAAAAAGAGGAGTAGGGTCCTTCAGATACCTCTGCATCTGGCCTGTGCTTTCTTAAAGACTACGTTTCTACTTATTTGAAAACTATGTGCAATCTTCTTGAACTCTTACAACTAAGCAAATAAAACATCAATTGGATAATATTATTAGAATGAATAACCAAAAGATATAACCAAAAGAGAATAGTGTTCTATATAGTGTGAAATGTCAAATAAAAATCCAAAGGAGGACCTGGGTGGCTCCGTCAGTTAAGCATCCAACTGCTGATTTCAGCTCAAGTCGTGATCTCATGGTTCGTGAGTTCAAGTCCCATTTCAGGCTTGGTGCTGCATGTGGAGCCTGCTTATGATTCTCTCTCTCTGTCCCTTTGCCCCTTTCCATCGCTTGTACTCTCCCTCTCTAAATAGATAGATAGATAGATAGATAGATAGATAGATAGATAGATAGATAGATGATAGATAAAATCTATGTTAAAGATTCATCCCATTATGTATGTGGGAGAGGGGTGGTTGGGTCACACGAGGAAGACACAGAAATAATCGTTATAATTTTAATGCTTATGCACAGAATAGACTCAGACTGAGCTTGGGAAAAATAAATCCTGAACCTAAGTTTAAATGTCATGTCTTTTGCTGTACCTCAGATTCCCAGTGACTCCTGTTGACTACCAGGCAGTCAGAATGTCCAGCTTTTCCCTCAATCAACAAAATCTGTATTCTCTCAGTACAGCTGGCGCTCCATGTGGTGGAAGGAAAACTGTGCTTTAATTTATGCAAAGGTGGAGATGATTTCATGGATTACAGAAATATTTACATATAGAGTATTTTTAAATCCCAAGTTGAGTATTTAATTGCCAAAAATTCAGATCATCCTTTTCAACGTAATGAATATCTCAGATATAATAGGATTAATGGAATTTTGAAAAGCAAAATGGAATATAGAGGTATTAGATTCAAATAAAACTACCCTCCTATTAGCTTGAAAATTATTCACTTCTGTCTAGTCTTCACAAGATGGGAAAAGTTAATATATTTTTTTAAGAGTTAGTAATTATTTGGTTGACTCTCTTTTTTTGTCTTTTTAAAAATTATTATTTTAATTCCTGTGTAATTAACACACAGGGTTGGTCAACTGTTTCTTAATTAATAATTTTCATTGGGTTTTTTTGAATGGCAGGTAGTTTTATTTGAGTCTACTTGTTTTCTTCTTCCCCCATCTTGCCCACATTTTGGGGGGTGATCTCAATATGATGGGTGTTACTAGAATGAAACCGTCTCTGGGAAATCCACATGGCCCTCTCTAAGGAAAGATACAAATGCTTACACACTACCGGCCAGCAGTCGTGAATAAGCTCCTCCCATGACCCAGCTCCCTGGGAAGAAAGGACAGTTCTTTCTAATGGAAAAAGTCCCTTTAGTCTTGAACCATCATGACTCTGGGGATCCCTCAGGCTGCTTCTGATTTGGAAAGACCACGGTATAACCTCAGTTATGAGAAGGCAATATGTGTTAAACTTTCACCTACCAAAGATATTGTTTCATCCAGTAGGAAAAAGCTCTACTGACTCAGAACATTTGAGCATTTTCCTGAAAGATATTTAACAAGAAATACTCCAGGGGAACTGATTAAATATGTTGCTTACACCCCCAACAGTATTCTATTTCCCAAGAACAGCTGTACAATAAGAATTGCCAAAATTGTAATTCATCACATCAAAATTGACCTTTCCAAAATATTTAAGAGGTTGAGATTTTAGCTAACTATAGTTTCAGGAGCTCATTAGATTTTTAAGAGTGTATCCTAGAATATCATGAGTACATTTCAAAATGTGGCATTTGAAAATACGTATTTTGAACATTGTTATTGAATTTTTTTTCCTATCCCAAATCAATTAGTTTCTGTTGTGCAACACAACATGCAGTATTTTCTTTTCAGAAAGACAGATTTATTTTTCATGATGTTACAGAGTCTGTGAATTTGGGGAAAATACCAGTCCAGACTCCAGAGCAAATTCATTTTCAAGCTAGGCTAGAAAAGAAATAGATGTCGTTTTCTGTAGTGAAGTAGAAAAGAATCCCGAGCGGTGCATTGCGGCATTTACCCTTGGCTTCCTAAGGAAACCTCACATGGCCAAACAAAATTGGACAAGCCAGTATCAGAATGCATCTGTCCTTAAGAAATTCATAATGTGTATCTCAGCTTTAATTTCTGAATGATTCTGTTGTAAAGAAAATGGTAACATAGTGTTTAACCCAGTAATTCCCAAATGTGAGCACCAGATTTCTGTTTTAAATACTGTGAGGCTCCTAGGATGTCAGGTACAGACTAGAAAAGGCTGGAAACACTGGTGAAGAGTCTTCTGATTGCCTGATTTTGTCCTCTCTCAACACTATCTTCTTGGTCATTTATCAAAATCCAGACAGTTAAGGTGGCTGACTATAGCAAGGCCAGCAAGAGTTCATTTTTATACAAATGATAGTTTTGTGGCAAAAATTTTGAAGCTACAATGTGGTGTTAAAATGTCTATATTTTTAGGAGTGCCCGGGTGGCTCAGTCGGTTGAGCATCTGTCTCTTGATTTTGGCTCAGGTCATGATCCTAGGGTCATGGGATCGAGCCCCGCATTCAGCTCCACTCTGAGTGTGGAGCCTGCTTAAGATTCTTTCTCTCTGTCCCTCTCCCCTGCTCTTACTCGATCTCAAAAAAAAGTCTATATTTTTATATATTATATATAGTATACTGTATATACTATACTAATACTAACTTCCTTTGCTCCCCCCCCCCCACCCGCCCACACACACAATGGATAACAATCTGTAGCTAAGAAGACCACTATAGTGATCCACTGGAAGTTCCTTTTGTGTCTGGATTCGAATAGTTTGTGACAGTCCCTTTTACATCCCCCCATTATTACTGTTTCACGGACAGTGTCCCTAAGTATTCTGCTTCTCTTGTATCTTATAGAAGCATTTAGAAATCTCAGACTCTGCCTGCAGTTGTTAAGTGTCTGCTTTTGTTTCCTTGTTTAATCAATTGTATTCCTGAGGAGTCTGGCTTAGCTGAAGTATACTCTGAGAAGTGCCGTCATTAAGAATTTACCAGGCATGACTTGACTATTTCCTCTGGGCATAGCTGGATGCCTACCTGGGAAGCAGTGTGAGCTTAAGGGAACATTTGGGGCACACAGTCCTTACCTACAGTGCTGTGAAAGAGCTAGACACAAGAAGAGAAAGTAGGGCTAATTTTTAATTACAGGGACCATGGTAGCCACAGATGAAGCTAGCAGCACAGAGCAGGAATGCTGTGGAGAGAGGAAGCGCAGAGAGGGCGTCAGGCATGGAGGATCCTGTCTGACTTGGAGATGAGCTCAGGCTTCATCTTGTAGAGGATTTGTTTCAGATTACCTTTGCAGCTGAATGCATCTGCTTATTTAAAAAAAAGTTGAAAACAAGAATGATACAGACTACAGAATACACATTCCCTTTCTTCAAAAGACAGCCATGTTATCATTTCAATGTAGTATTTCCTTCTCCTTTTGACAAGTTATTTTATCACTTCTCTGAGCTGAGTTTATGGTTTTAACTTAAGGCTGTGGGTGAGAAAACCAAAACACTGAATCCAGTGACTGCCCAAAGTCCAGACTCAGCCAGGGCTCAAGAACATGGAAATTTCCTGAGTACTGAAATGAAGAGTAAAGGGGGGGGAGGACACAACTATTCTCCAAACAAGCAACTAATAGGCATAGAGCAAAGTCTATTTTCATTATTATATTTTAATGAGTATATCTTCCTGAGGTGTGGTAAACTAAGCTGGCCTCATTCCAAATTCTTCATCACAAATCTGTTCCAAAGTATAGTCAATGAGCTTGGATCACCCCATTACTGAGAAGAGATCTTGGGCTCCACATTCACTAGTGGCGTTTTAAGGTGTTTCTCAGATGCCTGGCGGAAGTCCCCAAAAGAATATCTTTTATAAGAATCTAGGCTCCAGGTGTATTTTCCTCCTTAAAATTCATCCCTGTAAACATAATGATTTGATCAATCTTTGTAACACTGGTCTGACCAAAAATAAGAAATAATCCATTCTGGCTTTTACAGTTGTATTATGACTTAACTTCAGAGACAGAGAGAAAGACTGAGATTTAAGGGCTATAATTATAAGCCACCTGAGTAAGAACTCCTGAAAGGTTACCTGAAGAAAAGGGTGATTAACATTTCCAAGCATGTGAACTGAGTCATTTCTGGCTGAAGGATAGCATTTTAAAGATATAATATTGTTTATAAAATTAAGGAACTTCAAGACCAGGCCTTTTCCTTTGTTATAGATTTTTTTTTTTTTTTTGAACTTTTAAAGAACACAGGAAACCATTTGGTGGGTTAGGCATTTTTAAAATTATAGTTTTATGGAGAAAATAATAGCAGTGGCTTTTAAATCAGAATGTATTTTTCCATGCAGAACAACTTACTGAATGGAGCACTTACTCATTTTCACTCAGCGCAAAAATTCTCTCTCTGAACAGTGGTTCCTGTTGTTTTTCCTAAGACATATTTTCCAATGATTATCTCCCTCTTATGCCACCACATTGGAACATTGGCCAAAGATGCCCTTAGAAAAAAAAAACTATCTCTGAGGTCCAACAGATAATAAAGAGGGAACACTGAGAACACTGATTTTCTGGCCAAAAATAAGAGAGATATACGGACTGATTAGAAGACAGAGAAAATACACAGTGATAGAAAGCGGGAAACAAAATTGCTACAGCGTTTTTGATAAGTAACTGGCATGATTGACTTAAATATAAAATGTGAAGATTCTATGATCCATAAATTATAGCTTTAAGAATATGTAACTACAAAAATGAACATACATATGTATACACGAGGATGGTTATTGCTAAAGAAGGAAACAATCCTAATCCCATAAGCAGTAAAAGGATGGAATAAATTCGTGCCAAGGTGGGTTCCCCAGCTCTTACAAAGCATGAGTTAGACCCTTTGATGAGGAATATGTGCTATGCCGTTGACTGAGAAGAGCATATGCTTAGTAATATGAATGTTAGGGTAATAGTGAAGAAACGGGTGTGCTGACTGATAAGACAACACACAGGAACCATCAACATCAAACTATTAAATTCACAGGGATTGAATTTGGGAGTTAAAATGAGGGAAAGACAGACTTACACATTTTTTTTTCTCTTTATGTAACTGATTTGTTTTGGTTTATTAAATGAGCTTTATGACTTCATAAGTAAAAAATAGACATTTTGTTATGCATTATTGTGCATGAGTGGCCATTCAATTCTGTTTCGAAGCGGTTAGGTTGCTTGGAATTCAGGCTGACTAAAATGAAGGCTCCAGAAGAAAAAGTTAATGGTGGAACCTGGGTTAACAAAACAGCTTCTTGCCTCCACCTTATTCTCTCCACTCCGTTTCTATAGACTCCTTGAAATTATAGATGGCTTAGTGTTCTAGGCTTATCCATAAATACACGTATCAACTCATAAATACTTCTATATCCAATGGGGATACAAAGGTGGAAAACTGGGGCACCTGTGTGTCTCAGTCGGTTGAGTATCTGACCCTTGATTTCAGCTCAGGTCGTGATTCCAGGGTCATGGGATCGAGCTCCACCTCGGGCTCCGTACTGAACTTGGAACTTGCTTGGGACTCTTTCCTGCTTCCTCTGCCTCTTTTTCCTCCTTGTGCAATCTCCTTCTGTCTCAAATTTAAGGGGGAATAAAGGCAGAAAATAATAGTTTTTCTGTATAAGAGGAAAAGTGGAAACATATAAACCCATGGCTCCTTTTCCTTCCCACCTGATTTCTAACAGCAATACAGATTAACAACTTTTCGACCAACCTACCTGACCAGCTTTAGAAATATGCTGAGAGGCACCTGGTGGCTCAGTCAGTTGAGCATCTGACTTTGGCTCAGGTCATGATTTCACATTTCATGAGTTCAAACCCCACATCCATCTCACTGCTGTCAGCTTGTCAGTGCAGAGCCCACTTTCAATCCTCTGTCCCCTTTTCTCTGCCCCTCCCCAACTTGCACTCTCCCAAAAATAAATAAATATTTTTTTTAAAAAAATGAGAAATAATCATGATGAATCACGTGTGATAAATGATTCTTTCACTCTTTAATTCAGATATGGGCCACACATAATATTCATCGCTGTGCATTGACTTCAAATTAATTATGTTACGAAAGGAGCTGAGGTATTAAGCTTTCTTTTTTATCCTCCTCCTGAAAGATGCTAGCAGAGGAAGATATTTCCATTTTGTCATCATATATACTCCACATAACGTTCAAATTTCATTTTAAATCTAGCACTTTGTCCTTCTGGCCAAAGGACAGAATACAGAAATGGGAAGTTTGGGGCTAAGTTGTCTTTTAATTCTTGTTAGCCTCAGTGTTCTAGAATTCTATGATTGTAAGGACAAATCAAAGCCAAAACTGCAGGTGAAAGCTAGACATCATCTCCAGTAGGTTTTTGCGCACTGGAGACCTGAATGTCACATTGGAAGTGTATCAGTCTGCTCAGGCTGCTGTAACGATCTATCTCAGACAGGGCTTTTGAACCAGAAGCTGTGCTGTCATTGTTCTGGAGGCTGAGGGTCTGTGGTCAAGAGGTGGGTAGAACTGGTTTTCGGTGAGGCCTCTTTTCTTGGCTTGTTGATAGTGTTTTCTTGCTGTGTCCTCACGTGTTGTGTTCTCTGTATGTAAGCAGAAAGACAGAGAGTGAGAGCCACCCACGTGACCAAGAGAAGAGCAGTCAAGCTGAGGTGTCTCCCTCTCTTCTTATCTCAACATCCATCCTATGGGATCAGCACTCCCCCTTATTATTTAACCTTAATTACCTCTTTAGAGACTCCATCTCCAGACACAAGTGAACTGGTGGCTTAGGGCTGCAACATATAAATTTCAGAGGGACAAAATTCATCGATAACAGGGAGAAAACCAAACATAGGGTACCACAGAATATGAAATTTGTGGATATTTTATATTATGCTAACTTTCTTCCTTCTAAGTTTTCCTTGTGTCTTTTAGTCAAAGAAACAAATTGAACTGACATTTAACAGCCTGCCCCAGACAGCAGGCATAATCTACAGGGTCTGATTTTAGAAGGTTGTGAATTATTTCATTACATTGTTAAAATGTCTTTATATTGAACATAATATGTGAAATGCATACATATATCTTTCTTGAAAGTGATATTTGAAACGATGTGTCTTTAGAAGTGTTTCTTCTGCTTTTAAAATAGCTTCTGCTGAAAGAAATGGTTAGCCTGTTCCATTCTAGTCATTTCATGGACCTGTAGAAATGTTAGTTCATAAGAAAGACATTTTCTCCTAATTTGTAAAAACAAAGAAGTACACTAGAATCACATCCAATTACAGAAAAAGCCAGACAACAGGCACTAATATTATTAGTGAAACTCCTTTTTGTTACTTTTCTGTGCACAGATGGAGAAACGTGAAATTATAAGGTTTGGATAATACCCTTCACACAGTTTTGTACACCTAGTTAAATCTAGCCTCCAACTTTTATCTCAGCGGTTTGAGGTGAGCTCTGTGGCAATTGGACTGGCGAGCGGTCCTTTCCCACGAATGGGGGAGAGTTTTCTTCACCCATTACCGCTTTCTACCAAAATCAAAATTCTCTTCATTCAATTGTCTGTTGATACTGCCTCAAATTTCCAGAAGTCTTGGTGTAATGAGACTTTATAAGAATCTCAGGAGCCACTCCTACTGACCTCCAGCTCCGGGAGCTGTGAGAATTGAAAACTGCCAGCCAGCAAGACTCAGCTGTGCCCAGTTCCTGGGTAGTAAAGAAGCAGATTCATCCCTCCAGTTGGCAGCTTCTGAGGATCCTGCGACCTCCTAGAGGCCCAGGGTGGGTCTTGGTAGGGACAGTGTTTACAGTTCATCATCCTCAAATCCTGATTTGCACTTCTCGTTCCTATTTAAAAGAGATGCCCTCCACCCCCACCTCAACACACCTCTGAAGCCTAGGGGCCCAAGGATCCACTTCACCATGACCAGGCACTCACTCCAGAATACTAAACCTTGCTCGTGTTCCCAGCCGCCGGCTGAGGTCTTGTCAGCTCAAGTGACACCGACTCTGTTCCCATCCTGATGACAAACATGCAACCTGCCTCGAAGACTTCTAAAACTGTGTTTCCCATTAACCTGGCCCATTGCCCACCATCTTGGTTTTGCATTGGCTCCTTAGACACTGCACTGTGGCACCACTCCTGGACAGCAAACCCCCAAAGTGGGAGCTCTTCTTCAGCTCCCAAATGGCGTTCCCACTTACTGTCTCTCCCCTTGCAGAGTG
Source organism: Proteles cristata cristata (assembly GCA_017311185.1). NCBI lineage: Eukaryota > Metazoa > Chordata > Mammalia > Carnivora > Hyaenidae > Proteles > Proteles cristata. The sequence goes on from JAESUZ010005207.1 coordinate 684,282, forward strand.
CTCTGTTCTCAGAAATACGAAAGTAGAGTTTATCTATCTTAGAGCGCTCAAGACCCACTAAAAACACTCACGGTGCTTCTTTGATCAAGGTCCATTGACTGTCAGAACAGACAAAGCAACATCTCAAAAATGTTGTCGATATTGCTGGACCTATTGCACCTCTACCCATTCAGACCAAGGGTGGTGTTAATTGTATGTCTTGGATGAAGTAAAATAAGAAGGAATGTCCTTCTCTGCCTGACTTTTTTCACTAAGCATAACACCCTCCGGGTCCATCCATGTTGCTACACATGGCCAGATTTCATTGTCTCTCACATATAGAAGGATTAGGAGGAACTTAACTGAGGACCATGGGAGAGAAGAAGGAGGGAAATGGTGGGGGAAAGGGAGAGAGGCAAACCATGAGAGACTCTTGAATACTGAGAAACAAACTGAGGACTGATGGATGTGGGGCGGGGCGAGATGGGCATGGAGGAGGGCACTTGTGGGGATGAGCACTGGGTGTTATATGGAAACCAACTTGACAATAAACTATTTGTAAAAAAAAAAAAATTTGGAGGCTGATTTATAGTCAAAATCTTACAAATTATGAAAAGAATAAACTCTAATGCCTTTTAAGCCTGTTTAAAAAAAAAAGAAGGAATGGACAGAGAAGGGGAATGGTAAAGGGAAAAAGATGAAGCAGCAGCAAATTTGGTCTCAATGATCCCTGTGGAGCTGTGGTTCCCCTACATAGAGCAAACAGGCAGCTGTTTCTTTATGAAATGTAGACAATAATAATTAAGGACTGTGGTGATTAAATGATCGGGTGTACACCAAGGGCTTAGAATGCCACCTGCAACATGGTGAGCATCCGTAAGTACTTGTCATTGCTGTTGTTGTTACTGCTACACCCATGTGCGATTAGAAATGAAAGGAGTCAAGCTTGGGCAGCAACCGTACCCACCACTTGCGAAACAACTCTGAGACAGTGACTTGATCCCTGAGCTTCATCTGCAAATTGGGAAGAGTAACAAAAGAATGAATAACTTCATTCATAAGAACAATTGCATGTTTTAATTATCTGTCTTTTCTTTTTCTGGACGGGATGGCTTAAAAATAAGAAGATGAACTTTGAAGGGAACTAGTGAGGGTCCAACACAATATCTGAATGAGCACAGATACGTAGTGAATCCTGTGTTTAGATGAGAACTTAATGCAAACCAGACTTAGCATAATATATACATTTTTAGAATCATATTTATCCTATTCCCATAAAACAGGCTGTCAGACACAACTTTGTCAAAACACGTGTTATTTTGGTCTTTGATAAGGCAAGTTAAAAACTAAAGATATATCATGAAATTAAAAAGGAGGAGAATATTCTAGATCTTTCTGAAGAGGCTGGGATCTAATTTCAGCTGAATACCAGAAGTTAAATTAGTTACTTAAGCTTACTTATTTCAAAGCTGTGAGCAGGTGTAATGCTGTCTAAATCAAATGGCTGTCAGGCACCTGGGTGGCTCAGTCAGTTAAGCATCTGACTCCTGATTTTGGTTCAGGTCATGATCTCACAGTTCATGAGTCCGAGCCCCCCACAGGACTCTGTGCTGACAGTGTGGAATCTGCTTGGGATCCTTTCTGTCTCCCTCTATCTGCCCCTCCCCTGCTTGCTCTCATGCTGTCTCTCTCAAATAAGTAAACTAAAAAAATTTCGACCATCAGATGGCTGTGGATTCCATGATCATTCACTTAGATGGCAAAACATCTGCTCAAGTGTTCTGTGTCTTCCAGGAGATCAGAGCAATATGCATGCACACAGTAATAGCAAGTAGGCAAATAATGCGCGTTTTTGGAAAAGATTGAAGGAAATGGGACCGTTCAGATGGTCATACTGAACGTCCAGGCCTGCTGCCTCATTTCTACCTCTTTACCTCTGGAAATTCACAATGATATTACAGAAAGAAACAATTACTTTAAGGACATTTGTAACAAAAGAGCCTACCTTTCTCTGAATATCCTAAAAGTAATATTTTGTTTACCTAAGAAAAAAGAAATTTTTGTTTCTTTTCTTGTTGAAAGAATCTTTTCATCTGCGCTTCCTTAATTATCAGTCTGTCTCTGGCTTTGTGTTCCTCTTGGCTAACTGCATGATTGTGACAACAGTCTCTGGCATTGCCAATCCTATTTTCATCATATGACCCTTTGAGCCATGTTTACTGGGATTTGGTGGAGCCTGTCGTCTGTACTCAGAGAGTTGATGCTCATCCTTCATTGGATGTCACGTGCAGTTAATTTGCAGTAGAAGTAATTTGAAGTTAGGATAGAACCCAGCTCTCTCACTGGTTCTCACAGTGAATGCTTTGCTGAGTCTAACACTAGGGAAACTTAAAGATACCTCAAGGTATTCACTCTCAGCTCTTGTTCTCTGATTCAAGGGGTGAATGGGATATTTGTATTAGCAGACACTTGAATGACTGAACAATGTTTCGGGGTTTTTTTTTTTCATGAAATGTCTGACTTAATTTTATTTTATTGACAGATACATATTTACATATTCAAGTGACCTAAATCCTAACACATAGGCATGTTAGGATTTCTACTTGTAAATTAGGCAACTGTGTTCTGGATAACTGTTCATTTTAATGATAAAATCCATATAACAAATGCGTATTGAGCAATTACTATGTGTGGGGCACTTAGCAGATTACAGTGACAGGACTGACATGTGCCTCAGTGAGACCCACTTGCCCTTGGGTTCATTCGGTTCTATAAGGAACCAGTGGTGAAAGATGAAGTCTAGACTCCCTGGCATTCCCCAACTGGCTGAAAATGTCCATTTGTTAGAGACCAGAGACAGAATGTCCGTATCCTACCACTGACGTGTTATTTGATGACTTTCCCGGCACTTCCTCTACTTAGAATGGGAATCTTAATACTGTTGCACATTCCCTTGAAGTACTATAATGCATACATTATTTCCTGAGGAGCTGCTGGGATCTACAAGAAGCAAGACCATAAGTGGAAAAGGCCAGACAGCCTGTGTTCAAGTGACCTCTGTTCACTCACAGCCACAGCCTCAGTTTCCCCATGTATGAAGTGAACGGGTCTCAGGAAATGATCAGCTTCAGCCCTTTCCTTTCCAAGGACACCCTCCTCTCAGGGGAGGGGAACCTTGAGAGGCCTCACTTGGATCCCGCACCTGCGTTTCCAGAGTAGGAGAGGTCCCTTGGGTGAGAGCTCTGACAGTGCAAGCTATAGCCCCTGAGTGAAAGACCCTCAGGGGAACACAAGACAGGGAATGTTCCCAAGGATAATGCTTCTCAGACTGAGGCAGCACCAGTGACTTTTCTTTCTTTTCCTTTTCCCCAATCTTTTGCAGATCGATACTTTCAACAAGAGATACACACAAAACATGAATCTGTGTTTTATTAGGAAAGAAATGTTTCTTTCCATGTCTAGGCTTATCTTGCACATCACACTTTGAGAGGCTACCCTGAGCTAATCTCGTCCCGTGCACCCTGGGAAGCCTCAGCCTCTCACCTCACGGCCACTTTCCCTCCTGTGGTCAACTTCAGCCTCACCTCTCAGGAAACTGCAAGGTTCTCCTTTTAAATATCCAGCCACATCTTGTCAGTCCCCATCCCCAGGTCTCCCACAGCATTTGAGGTTCCCTCCTGACCCTGTGTCATCCAAGACGCCCTTCACGTGAACACACTTTCTTCATTCTCTGCTCATGGAACTTAGTGCCTCTTTTTCATTCTCTAGTCAACCTTCTAAAAGATTTGCTAAGGTTCTAGCCTAAATGTCAGGCTCTACGCACTTTAAAACTGTGAATGTTAGAGGTGCCTGCGTGACTCGATTAGTTGAGCGTCTGACTCTCGATTTTGGCTCAGGTCATGATCTCACGGTCTGTAAGTTCAAGCCCCACATTGGGTTCTGCACTAACAGTTCAGAACCTGCTTGGGATTCTTTCTCTCCCTTTCTCTCTGCCCCTCCCCCACTTGTACTCTCTCTCTCTCTGTCTCAAGATAAATAAATAAACTTAAAAAAATGTGAATGTCAGTGTCCAAAACAGGGTTAGGGTATGTTAAGATTTGACTCTATCCTGGAGTGAGAAGGAAGCTTAGCAGGAGCTGACTGTGTGTATATGTGTCCATCACATCTGGAGAAGGTAGGAGATCAGAGCTTGTAAGGGAAGTAGATGGTACTAACCCACTTGCTAACAAAGGAGGGTACCATCACTCACTTGTAAAACGAAGGGATGTGCAGCATCTTTTGTTTTCTGTTCTTCTTCCTCTGTGTCCCTTCACTGTGACAGGGGCTTTGATGAGTATGAGGAGTGGAACTATACAAAGAACCTTTTGTAGAAAGTCAATAGATGTGTTTCTTCTGCCAATGACAGGTACCTTAAGTCTCTGACTACCTGTATCCCCATTGGTTACATGAGGTGGTTTGGCACCAAGATCTAGGAGATCATGTTCACTAGAAAATTCTGTGAATTTCTTAAATTGCCTCAAATCCTTTTATTTAACATATTGACTTTTCCCATCCCAGGGATCTATGTTAAACTTATTTTCTTAATTCTCTTCTAGCAACTGTGTTCTGATCAGAGACCAAATAAATGACATTCAGAACTCCCACTGAGGTACTATAAGGTAAGATCTTTTTCTGAGTTGAGTCCTTTGCTTTAAAAAAAAAAAAAGGATTTATGGCTTGATTAGTGAAACAGATTAATGAGGAATAATAATTCTAAGCTGATGTTTTCAAATCTGACTTATAATTACTCTCTGTGATTCTCAGTATAGAAAAAAACGGTTATGCTCAACTTTCGTCTTTTTTTAAAAATGTTTTTCATTTATTTTTGAGAGTCGGAGAGAGACAGTGTGAGCAGGGGAGGGTCAGAGGGAGAGGGAGACACAGAATTTGAAATAGGCTCCAGGCTCCGAGCTAGCTGTCAGCACAGAGCCCAACTCAGGGCTCGAACCCATGGACCGTGAAATCATGACCTGAGCTGAAGTTGGACACTTAACCGACTGAGCCACCCAGGTGCTCCTCGATTTTTCTCTTAGTAAAGATACTTTTTTTGCTTATTTGCTCATTATAGTCAAAATTATAATGAAGGCATGTTTGTTAAAATATGAAATGTTGTTTTATTTTAAGTACTCATTTATATCTTAAGTGTAGCAACATGGGACTGTTGGAAATTAGTGCCAAGTGTTTGAATTTTCAGTGTATGTAAAATCTTAGAGCCTGTCTAATTTACAGAAGCTTAAATATCATCCCTTGATTTATATCACCTTGTATAAGACGCTGTACAAAATTTAATAGTGAATATAAAGAAAGAGCAACGTTGCGAAAAAGCTCCATCTCCTTTCAGCGTTATTGTTAATACCTTCTCTATTCAGCAGACAGTGTTACTGGTTTACTCAGTATCCCTTCTCCCTTCTTCCTTCCAAAATTCATCATCATCATCATCATCACTGTCATCATCATTATCATCATCATCACCATCATCATCCTGATGTTTTGAGAGGCAGTGAAATGCCTTGTTTAAAAACCTTCACCTTTCCAGACTCCTTTACCGAGGCCACGTAACCTGGTTCTCGCTAATGACCTCTGGATGGTGGGCCCCAGGGAGGACTTCCCTTCCTGAATTTATTCCCCTCCTGCCCTCATTCCCTTCTTGAATTAAAAGATCAGAGCTTCAAGAGCAGAATATTCTGGGAACATTGTTATTACTTCATCTTCTTACCTAGAAAGCTGTTCTAACATTTGTAGCTGTGAATTTTAATTTATGGACGTGACTGAATGTTGACATGGAGAGGTTTATGCATTAAAAGGAGAACTTCTTCCTTACATATGATAAGAGAAGGGCCACTCGGTGCCACCAGGTCACCTAAGGAAGCACCAGGTTTGGTCAGGAGGCAGTAGACCGGAAGAGGAGAAAGTCTGAGTCAGAGTCTTTCCTGAATGTCAGTGGGAACAGCTATGCAGTGCAGGGCATACAGTTGAGGATTGGCTAGTACGAATTGTGTTGGTGGGCTCTGGGCTATAGTGGAGGTCTCTGGCTGCCTGATCCCTGGCCAGTGGCCGACATATGGCTGAGGAAATTACTGGCTTGGGGTTTGAGTTAGAAAAGATGTGAGATTGTAGATCCAGGATTTCTTGGTTTTCACATGAAAGATGTGCTCTGGGCCACACCTTTTGCCGTCTCTAAGAACCGGGTAGCCCTCTCATTGGGAGGAGAACTGGGTGTCATATGCAAGTGATGAAACATGAGACTCTACTCCCAAAGCCAAGAGCACACTGTATACACCGTATCTTAGCTAACCTGACAATAAATTATTTCCAAAAAAATAGAAAATACAGCATAGTCCCTCATCTCATGATGCCAAGGGCAAAGGCCACAGACAGAGATGTTAGAGCAGGAAGGTAAAATGAACTTGACTCCTTGATGACATTCTTGCCCTCCAGTGAGCCTATCATCAGCTCTCTTGTGGGATGACTCTAATCCCTGATTCTCTAGATCTCCTGATGCTCGGAGCCCAGTGCAGACAGCACTGATTCACGGGCGTTCAGACCCGCGTGCTGTGCTAGACATGCCTTTCTTTAATCTTGGCAGTAGTGTGCAGTCAGGGTAAGTGTTATTATCCTTATCTACAGATGAGAAAACTCACACGCTGAGTGTTAACCTTGTCCTAAGTGCCCAAGGCAAGCTTTGAACTGGACCCGCCAGGTGCCCTTCCCTGGCCTCTGTTTCCCTGAGGCCTGTCCTCACAGTATATGCCAGGAGCCTGGACTGTGGCATTCACAGCTGCTGACTAGTCAGCAACATCACCAGTACCCCTTAGTATGCTTGCTCTTCAATAACACAGAGTTTCCACTGGATTAGCCATTTATAAAACTAACTGAACTTGGGCTATTCCACAGTAAAAAAAAAAAAAAAGAGAAGAAGAAGAAGAAGAAGAGAAAAACTCTAATTTGGGAGGATCAAAATTAATTGGAATTGCCTATGGAAACAAGTGAAGGAAATACTAATTCCATGGGGGGTTGTTTTTGCCTTTTTGGGGGGGGACAATAAATGTTTCAAATTAATGATCTCAATATGGCCACCAAAATTCAGCTTTTAACATACGGTCCTAATATTAAATATTCTCCTTCCAACAGTCTCTCTTCTTTCACTCGCACTTAGTGACTTATTGGGTTCAGAGGGGAAAAGTCAAGTAAAAGATAAAGTTTATAAAGAAACTCCTTTCCAAAGAAAGTCATGCACGATATTGAATAAGGTACTGAGCTGAACCCAGGAAGGAGGTGCTTGGGCAATGGAAAAGTCTCTGGGCTGGAAAACACAGGACGGGCAATGCAGGTGACAGGCAGCTCTTCTGAGGCTTGAAAAATGCCATCTCACCTCTCGGGACCTTTGTTCTTTATTTGTAAATGGAGGGTGTCAGATATTCTGATATTCTCTTAGGGTAAGATAATAGCTTCCCTTGACAGATCTCCTTTTGCTAATGCAGGGAAACACTGCATCTACTGAAGTCAAACTTTCCTTTTGGCCCCTGAAGCTAAGATTTCTCAGTTCTTTCCCTTTTCCTTTCCTTTCTTTCAAATAGATCCTGAATCTCTTCATTTCTCTGTGTGTCTTCTGTTATGATCCTGCCCCAAGTCATCATCCTCTCTTGCCTGGACAATGCGTGAGCTGCCCGAGGGCCTCCTGACGTCCAGGAGACTGGGGAGCCCGGGCTGCATCCCGTTAACCCTCCTGCTTGACCCCTGCTCCAAACCCTTCGACTCCTTCCTCTGCATTAAGAGCAGAATCCCCAGTGCATAACCATGACTTACACATCTCATACGGTCAGGTTTCTACTTGCTTCCCAACTCCAGCGTCCATCCTTTTTGCTGTTTCTTGAATGTTTCTTTGTGCTCTCTGCCCCCCAGGCCCCGAGGCCCTGGCAGTACAGTCCCCTGGCTTGCCGTGTGTGTCCCTGGTCCTTCCCAGTCAGATCTCAGCTGTCACAGCCTTCCCTAATGACTCTCTGGATTAGGAGCGCCAGCTAGGCACCCAAATTGAATTCCTTTTAAAAACTAGAAATTTTATTTTGTAAAGCATACTAAAATACCCATGTAGAGCAAAAAATACGTACACGTAGACCTTAAGGGATTTAGGAGAGATGTGAAAAATAAGGAATTTAGGCAAGACATGAAGAATACTGAATGAATGAATATAGAGGCAGAAAATGCCATAGATCAAATATCCCAAAAGAAAGCAGTGCTTAGAGATGTCCCTGAAGGGTCTACTGGAAGGAAGGAAGGAAAAACAATGAAAGTAGAGGTGAAAAAAAAATCTGGGGAGACGGACAGACAGCAGGGCACAAGTAAAGAGCAGTAATTCTTGGAGAGGGACAGCTGCAGGTATTTTTACGAGCAGTATTTGTGATCTGTGATGATGGGTGGTAGAGGCCATTGCTTTGGATCTTACAAAGATTTATTATCTCAGCCTGGCATGTGAGTGATCGGAACTGTTTGTTGAATGAAGGCCCAAAAGAATGAAATGATAAATTATTGAGCCGCTAAGAGCATTTTGCCTTTTTTTTAAAATGGGCATGATAACATTCCCTTGATGCCAATATTTAGTCCGTGTTAGTAACAGCCATTCCAAATACACTGAGTGTGAAGAATGCTCCATGAAGCAGAATTCAGTTACTGTGCTAGGCATCTCCCTGAGAGCATTTCAGAATTTATTCCATCTTCAAGTAAATTGTTACAGTGACTCTCTAGAATGGCATACCGTGGTAGCGTATTAAAATGCTGATGGGAAAATGGAAACTAGAAAAATGTCTTATCTGTCAATTAAATGATGTAGCCTCTTAGGTCGATTACAGCAATTCGGGGGCTTTTTGTTTTCTGCCAATTGAGATTTGACAGCTGTTTATAAAATATTTACATTCTGATTTCAGTCACATTGACAACACTTTTAGGTCTTTGGAAGATGATAATTATATGTTAGGAAAATGTTAAAAAAATTTAAAGCTGATCTGCTGAGGGGAAAAAATATCTGGTTTTTTTCAAATGGTATGAAGGAAGAAAATCTACTTTATTAAAGGATGTATTTCTAATAAAAGTCAGAAATACTAGACATTTGTGAACCAAAGAAATATTGCATATAATATGAAGGAATATCTTTCTCTACCTTGCCTGTCCTGGGCATCTTATCTTTTCTGTCAGCTCTAGCTAGCTAGATATGTGTTTCTCACCTTTCTTTACTTACTATGCATACGTAATGTTTGTATGGCACATGGATGAATTAGACAGGACTTGAGAGCATCTATATGGAATTTTACGAAAAATAATTCAATACATATTTTTCGTATATGAAAGAAGAGAAAATAAAAAGTATTGAGGACAATACTAACTATTGAATTTATATAGAATTTTCAAATAAAATACTTTTAAGTGTTTTCACGAGAAGTGTAAATTTACATATAACTTTTCCTTTTCAGGTATCATGTTAGAAATAGTGACCCATAATTCTTAATCAGTGTCTGTCTAAAGTCTTCACAGTCACTGTCTGTGCGATGCTTTGGAAGAACAAGTAGATAACAGAACATTTAAAACCTATTTTATAGTCATTCAAGAGTTTCCTGCAACTGAAATTATGCTTGAAGTACTGAACAGCTATAACTTTCTTTCACTGATGAATGTTATGTTGAAGTTTCTTAAGGTAAAGCAAATAATTTTGGAATCCAACCTAGCTTTTTATTATTAAGTATATCAAGTTTGTAGAGAGCATATATTCTTCTATAGCCATCACCCTACACATGGCTTGGACCCCACTAAAAGGGCATGTCAGTCACAAATGGGCACAAGTGGGCTTCAGGCTCTCTGTGCAACCAGGAGAAAAAGTGCACTTGGAGGTCCTGGACCCACCCCCTTCCCGCCCCTGGGTCCCAGGGGCACCTAAGAATGCATCTGGTGAAGAAGCCACTTAAGCCCTAGAAGTGAGTAGACCTGAGCCTTTGCTGAGGGATTCTGGGGATCTGCAGAGATGAAGCCTGGTCTAGAAGACCCCCCAACTTCTTGTGGGCATTTCCCTTGCAGAGGGTCATGGCCAGAGGAAGTCCAGAGCAGACTCAGATACACTACAACACTAGCCTGTATACACCTGTTGAAATACAGATTCTGATTCCGAAGGGCTGGGGCATTTCTTACATGCTCCCAGGTGAGGCTGATATTGACACTGACTGAACTCTGAGGAGCAAGATGGTGATGTGTAAGGTCAAGACACCTGGCTTGCAGGGCAATATGGGCACAAGTATCTGCTTTAGGTGAACACGGAGACATGAACCAGCCACAGACAGCTGTCCTCACCCCAAGGTTCCCGCTCCCAGCACAATTCTGTAGTGTGGCCCTTGGTGCCCGGTGCCACCAGCTGTCCCTCCATCAGGTCACAGCCCCTTGTCCACGTGGGCAGCAGCTCACCCTGGGGCTGGGCACTGAACTTGACGTCCAGTTGGCAGAGCCCACCTTGACTGTGCTCAGAGCGTTGTGGGGCCAGGTGTCGCCAGCCTCCAGTGAGAGCTCAGACCAGACAGGGCTCAGCCACACCTGGCACCCCTGCCCCGCCCCCACTGGCCACACAGGGCACTGAGGGCATCAGTGCCTATCTTACACCCCAGGGCACTTTGCCCAGCTTGTGGGAAGTCTTATCATTAGGTTCAAAAAGGTACATTAGGGGGAAAGTGGTAAATCTAATAGTTTTCCAGCAAGAATATACTACATTACATGGTATTGGATTAAAAAGTTTTCAGAAGTGACCCAAATAAAAGCAGTGCATAAAAAAATGATTAAGTTTCAGAGGAACATTTCTGAAGGGAAAAGAAAATCCGAATTAGGAACAGAATAAAACAAAAGAAGAGAAACATTTGGGAAGCAAATATCTGTGTTATGCCATATGGAAAAGCAATAAAATGCCACCCACTGATTGATTAAATTATCAAACTATATCACAGAATCCCATTAAAAAGTTTTTGTAATGTTTATTTGAAAGAGAATGAGCGTGAGCAGGGGAGGGTCAGAGAGAGAGGGGGAGAGGGAGATTCCCAAGCAGGCGAGAATCCCAGGGAGGCTCTGCATGCTCAGCAGCAAGCCCGATGCTGGGCTCAAAATCATGAACCATGAGATCATGACCTGAGCAGGAGTCAGACACTTACCCAACTGAGCCACCCAGGTGCCCCTCACAGAAGCCTATTTAAGGCAAACACACAAACATTTTCGGGAGATGGGAATCAAAAATTAAATAATTTTGGGGTGCCTGGGTGGCTCAGTTAAGCGTCAGACTTCGGCTCAGGTCATGATCTCGTGGTTCGTGGGTTTGAGCCCCACGTCAGGCTCTGTGCTGACAGTTAGCTCAGAGCCTGGAGCCTATTTCAGATTCTGTGCCTCCCTCTCCCTCTGACCCTCCCCTGCTGATGCTGTCTCTCTCTCTCTCAGAAATAAATAAAACATTTAAAAGAATTAAATAATTTTTATGGGATGACTATAAAAAATTGTAACTGAAGAGCATTAGAAAACTAGAGTGATCAGATAAAGGAATAGAGGTGATTAATTTCATAAAAGTCCAAGTTTGGAGTTAGTGGGTGATACTTTTTAAGTAAAAGAGGGTTTTAGACACAGTTCCATAGCATGGAGAAATTCAGTTACATTCCAAGAGAAATGAAAGAGATCGTTACAATAAAAACATCATAGGGACTCTTGAGTGGTTCAGTCAGTTAAACATTCAGCTCTTGATTTCAGCTCAGGTCATGATCTCAGTTCATGGGTTCCAACCCCACATCTGTGCTATCAGCGCAGAGCCTACTTGTGATTCTCTCTCCCTCTCTGCCCCTCCCTGGTGTGTGCTCTCTCTCCTCCTCTCTACCTCTCTCTCAAAATAGATAAATAAACTTAAAAAAAAAAACTGTAACAGGTCTCAGTCGGTTAAGTGTCTGACTTTGGCTCAGATCATGATCTCACAGTTCATGAGTTCAAGCCCCCCATCAGGCTCTGTGCTGACAGCTCAGAGCCTGGGGCCTGCTTCAGATTCTTTGTCTCACTGCCTTTTCCCCATTTGTGCTCTGTCTTATCTCTCAAAAATAAATAAACGTTAAAAAAAAATTTTTTTAAAACCATAGAAAGGAACATTAAATGCAAGGCACAATCTTCACACCAAACAATGTACAGCATACATGCAAGTGTAAGATGAAATAAATTCAAAGCGCATATAAAGAGGACTCGGAAAGAAGAGATCTAATAATGTGATCAAAGGCAAAAGCTGTGGAAGTGCTGTATTTACACTCTCGCATGTCAGAGGGGAGAAAAAAAGAAAATTCCATCTACACAGTTTCTTATTATTCTAAGATTGCAAACTTTATCAGGTTTTCTTTTCAGCAGAGGAGTTATTCAACTCCTGCTGGATGTTCCTAAGATAGAAATTTTAGATGATCTGCACCAATGCGTTAATACACAGGGTCTGTCCTTAAAGAACATGCGGTTCAGTTTGCACAGGAGGCTACACACATTTTTTTAATGTTATAAGTGTTAAATATAATACCCCGTATTAGCGATGCAACTAAGTAGTTTAAGTACCAAACAGATCATTAACCTGCTGTGGTCGTGGGCTGTAGCCTTAGTGTGTGCTTTTTGCAGTGATAGACCTATGTGAGCTTTTAGAACATGGTGATGCAAAGGATGTGTTAATGACATGCCAAGTAGAATAAAAGGTTACATTTTTCATGGCTTCAAGGGCACAGAAACACCCCTCAATAAGAGGGGATGACATATATAGAGGCTGGAGAGAGGGTAGGATTTACCTGGGCAGAAAGAAACCAGAGGCCATTGCAAGGGATCACAGGGCACATAGCAGGTGGCATCTTTGTGGCAGGAGGAGGGGCGTGGACTCCTAGGATGACGAGAGAAGGAGACGAGCAGAATGGGGAGGACTGTGTAATTCTAAAGCAAGCTTGCATTTTATCTGAAAGATCACAGAAAACCATTGAAAGAATATGCAGCAGGGGATAGCGTGAGAACGGTTAATTGGGCAACACTGTGTGGAGCCAGATGGAAAATGGGGAAAATATGTAGGAACCAGAATGTCCAAGGCTGAAGAGAAAGATGCCCCCAAGGGGCGAGGAAAGCCTGGATTCAGAAAACAGCACAACAAAGTCTGCGGCTTCTTTCCAGGTCCCTGTGGGGCTTGCTGTCTCCTGTGTCTTAACACCTTTCAGTTCTTTTGATGATCTGCCTTTCATGTGTAAATGTAAAATGGGTTCAAATCATAAAGAAAAAGCAGACCCCCTACCCAGGTTCTCTTTCGATTGCTGTTTCTCCCTCCTCTTCCTCCAAACTTCCAGTGACCCTAGTTCCTTCCTTGGGTTTCCTCCTCGATCCTCAACCCAAGGCAGCCTGCACGCTGGTGTCCCACCTCACTGGAACTGCTGTCACCAAACTGAGCGAAGATCTCCTGGTTAATGACCCCCAAGAGCTTTTGATCCATGACTTTCTTGACATCTCTGCAAGTGTTGTTGCCACTAGACTTTTTGAAAGTCTCTCTTTCCTTGGAATGCTAGGAGCCCCCTCTCCTAGAATCTCATTGTACCTCTTTCCCCTTCATTGCCATTTTCTCTTCCCTCCCTCCCTTCCTTCCCCCTCCCTCCTTCCCTTCCTTCCCTCCCTCCCTCCTTTTTTCACCTGCCTAAATGCAAACCCTCTCCTCTGCCCCTACAAAGCTCTGTTCAGAATTCTCCTTATTTCCCTTAACTTCCAGACTTAGACTATGACCTTTAGCCCAGTGCCTCAAATCTGTGCCTCTAGCTTAGACCCGTTTCCCTAGTCCACATCTGTCTGTATCTGTAGAGACAACTCAGAAACTAGACAAATCCTTTGTCTTTCTGAAGTGAAAATCTAACCTTAATTCAAAATGAGCCACGTCCTAGCTGTGTAACCTTCTACATTACTTAACTTCAACGGCTCTCAGTTTGCTTATCTATAAAATGAACAGAATAGTAGCACTTGCCTCCCAAAAATGCTGTGAAGAGAAGAAATGGCACACTGTAAGCCCTCAATACGTATCAGCTATTTCATTGTTTGAAATAATCAGACTCTGCATAGACGTGAAAAAAAAAAAAAACTAGTTTTCTTAGCATGTAATTTGATTTTTGCCTAATTCTCAAACTTCCTTTCTCATCATTTCCTAACTTCCACCCTGCTCTCTACCCTTATAGAAGATACTCTAAGGTGCCATTCTCTGCCCACTACCTGCCAAGCTCATGAATGCCTCTTCCTAGTATTAGATCATGACTTAACCATGATAATTTCTACTGATCATCAAAGCATATGTGGGTAAGGGTGCCTGGGTGGCTCAGTTGGCTAAGCATCTGACTCTTGATTTCGGCTTAGGTCATGATCTTATAGTTCATGAGTTCCAGCCCCACGTTGCACTCTGTGCTGACAGCACAGAACCTGCCTGAGATTCCCTGTCTCCCTCTCTCTCTTCCCCTCCCTTGCCTACTTCTCTATATCTCTTAAAAATAAACAAATAAACTGTTTTTAAAGTGTATGGGGGTAGCTCTTCTTGCTATTTTCTCTTCAATCTCAACTCGTTTTCCTCAATGTGCTTCTGGAAAGCCATTGTCTTAGAGAATGTTCATTCTACATTGCCATTGAGTGCATATCTTCATCTCTGTACTATTAGCTTCTTGGTGGTAGAGGATGTCCTATTACCTTTAGGCAGGAGTGGTTTTGAGAAGAAATATATCCAATAGGGTGTGGACAAAAGAGAATAACCATAGGATGCACCAATTGTATGCCTAGAAATGGCCCTAAATACAGGTGAGTTGGTCTTCACCTCAGCAGAGTCTGAGATAACTGCAAAAGGGAAACTTTGAAGAGGAAAAGGTAAAAGAAATATAATGATGCTGATGAAAATTAAGTCAAAGATAATGAGGGGGGAAATGGAAGGCAGCTATAGATGGTTCACAGTGGTTGAGAGATCCGTGGGGCACAGTGGAAGGGGTGGCTGGTGAGAAAGGAGAGCTCATGCTGACCTGTGATAAATTTACATCTGCATAAAATCTCCTGGAAGAAGATTACAAAGAAGAGAGGCTTTCAGTCTCAAGAATGAGGAAAGGACAAGACATACATAAATTTGTGATATATAGGAAGGTGAGATATAACAATGACATATACACACAGTTTTAATGAGTCACCATATTTTTTGTTATGGTATTTGTGTATGTAGTGCCATGTATAATGTAGTGTCATTATAAATGTACATTTTTATATACAGCTGACCCTTGAAAACACAGGGGTTAAGCGTGCTGACGCCCCATGCAGTCAGAAATTCAGGTATAACTTTTGACTCCGCAAAAACTTAACTACTAATAGCCTACTGTTGACTGGAAGGCTTACCAATAACACAAGAGTCGATTAACACGTATTTCATATGCTATATGTATCCAAACTGTGTTCTTACAAACAAGTGAGCTAGAGAAAAGAAAATGTTATTAAGGAAATCATAAGGCAGAGCAAATACATTTATAGTACTGAACTATAAAAGAATCTGCATGTTTGTGGGCCCCCACAGTTCAAATCCATGTGGGTCAAGAGTCAACCATATTTTGATTATAAGAGTAGTACAATGTTTTGTTTTTTTTTTAAATACTGGCAATCATAGAAATCACAGCCTGATATGAAATGGGGTTAAAAATGGAGATGGAGGTGAGGAAGCAGGCGTGGGCGGTATAGACAACATCATAGGCAAGCTTGATCTCCCAAGGGAACAGAAACACGGTAGTGGTTGTGGCCCAGATGAAAGGGGCGCACCCGGGACCCAGCAGGGGCATTTGTAAACTCAGGGATATTAAAGCCTATTTGTGAAATGGTGGACCTGACCGAGGAAGGGAGAATGAGAGAGGAGGAGCCCTAGCTGGAGGCCCTCAGCAGGCGCAGGGAGGGACGGCAGACATCCTGGGCATAGGTACCAGCGAGCAGACAGACAATGGTGCTCCAAAAAGGAAACAGTTCCCAAATTATTATCACTTTTCTTTTCTCCCAACCCAAAGAGACTGGGCAACAGGGCTCTGTGCCCCTGAGTTCAAGCGGGGTACAGATTTAAGCCTGCGATTTGAATGTAGAAGGGTAGCTCGGGAGAATGCCAGCCGTGTGCCCAGCGACTGACCTCAGGGGGTTTGTTTTCAGGCAGACCTCTGTGTCCTTCCTTCAGCTTCAGGGCCCTCGTCACAGCTGGTGCTGGTGATGACTGGACTGGGCTGGACTGGACTCTGGACTGGACTCCTATGCCGTAATCTCACCCATTACGATTGTCCCTGTCAACTAGGGCCAGGCACTTTGCCCTTTCCACCTCAGCACTCGTCATGCAACATGGCGATGAAAGCTGATCATCCTCAAGATGACCAACAAGTCAGAACACTGCTGTAGGGGCTCGTGGGGCTCAGTCAGTGGAGTGTCCGACTTTGGCTCAAGTCATGAACTGAGTTCAAGCCCCATGTCGGGCTCTGTGCTGATAGCTCAGAGCCTGGAACCTGCTTCGGATTCTGTGTCTCCCTTTCTCTGCCCCTATCCTGTTTGCTATTTCTCTGTCTCTCTCTCTCAAAAATAAACATTAAAAAAAGTTTTTTAAGGGGCGCCTGGGTGGCTCAGTTGGTTGAGCGTCTGACTTCAGCTCAGGTCATGATCTCATGGTTCATGGGTTCGAGCTCTGTGCTGAAAGCTCAGAGCCTGGAACCTGCTTCAGATTCTGTGTCTCCCTCTCTCTCTGCCCCTCCCCTGCTCATGCTGTCTCTCTCTCTCTCTCTCAAAAATAAAGAAAAACATTTAAAATTTAAAAAAAAAATTTTTTAAAGAACACCATAAAGTTTGCAGAACTGAGCCTCCTACATATATTTCCTACATGCCCTGCAGTGATCATATCACCTCTGCGAGCCTGTTTCCACGTGTAAAATGCAGTTCATAATACAGTGGTCACAAATGAATGCTGTGAGAATAAAAAAGAAATTGCACATAAAATTCCCAGCACACCACAAGGGAGCGTAAAGAGGAAAGGAAACGTGAGTAAGTGTCAGAGATGTATCCCCCGGACAGCAGACACTGGTGGCTTCCTAACAAAGATGGGATGGATAGAAAGCGATTAATGGTTTAGGGGATGCCTGGGTGGCTTAGTCGGTTAAGCGTCCGACTTTCACTTAGGTCATGATCTCGCGGTTCGTTGGTTCGAGCCCCGCGTCAGACTCTGTGCTGACTTCCAGCTCAGAGCCTGGAGCCTATTTCAGTCTGTGACTCCCTCTCTCTCTGACCCTCCCCTGCTCACGCTGTCTCTCTCTCTCTCCTAGAAATAAATAAAAAAAAAAACATTAAAAAAAAAAAAGAAAGCGATTAATGGTTTAAAGACATCAGTTTTAAAAACTTAATTTTTAACCAAATGGAAGCCAATCAAAGCCTGATGAGGTGGCCAAGGCTCAGGCTTTCTTTTGAAGTTGATAAGTTTAATTAAAATGTCTTCATTTTCACTTTGGTAAAGGCAAGGGGAGATTTCGTGTGTGCACAGGCACATTTCTGAACATGTATCTAAAGAGTACCGTAATGTGATTAGATTTTGTATTGGGAAGTGACATTAATTACCACATCAGAGCATCATGCAAAACACTTAAAAGTCAGTAAACTAGCTATTTAATTAAAATATTCTTTTTTTTTAATGTTTGTTTATTTTGACAGAGAAAGAGTGTTAGCTGAGGAGGGACAGAGAGAGAGAGAGAGAGAGAGAGAGAGAGAGAGAGAGAGAGAGAGAGAGAGAATCCCAAGCCGGCTCCAAGCTGTCCATGCAGATCCTGACTTGGGGCTCGAACCCATGAATCGTGAGATCATGACCTGAGATAAGATCAAGAGTCAGATGCCCCACAGAACCAGGCACCTGTAAAATACACTGTTTTTTAGCATCATGAATATAATATAAAAATAGTGTTAAAATGTATTTATTATGTGTCTTGATTTCCAAATGAACCACCAGAGTCCAAAGGCAAATCTAGCACAGTGCCTGGGACGTGGTAGCTACTAGACAATGACAGGTGAACACATGAACAGATAAAATATCTGTTTGCAACCTATGTAGCTTATATTGGAGGTCTCCATCTTAGAAAAAAGTAGCCAACACATTCTATTAGATTCTTAACAAACAAATGTAATACAAAATTATCCTAAATGGTACAAAACACTATAATAAGGGGATTTTATATAAGTTGATGTATCAAATCAAAGAAAAAAGGTAATGTATTCTAAAGTGCATACCATGAAAGTATAGATAGGACTGTGTTGCAGACAATTGGGGAAAGGTTATGGTACACAATCATATCGTTGAGTATTACCCGAAAGAACGTTGTATGTGCTACAGAATGAAACCATTTTTATGAGAGAACAAGGAAGGCAAGATTTTAATTTTTTTTTAAATTTACTTGAGAGAGAGAGAGAGCTGGGGAGGGGCAGAGAGGTGGGGGACAGAAGATGTAAAGTGGGCTCTGTGCTCACAGCAGAGATCCAGATGTGGGGCTCGAACTCATGAACCAGGAGCTCATCATCTGAGCAGAAGTCAGATGCTCAACTGACTGAGCCACCCAGGTGCCCCAAGGAAGGCAAGATTTAAAGCTGCAGGTGATGTAACACAGCACAGGAACATTGAGGGGGTGTTCAGGGAAGCTTGAATAGTAGGCCTGGCTAAGACAGAGTTGGGAATTCTCTGTCCTTCTTTCTTCCCCTTCCCCAGGCTAGTCCCCAGAATGAGATCCTCAGTGACCTGAGTGACTAACTTTAGTACTTTCTGAGGGAAGTATATGGAAATTGACATTTTGGGGCACTTGGGTGGCTCAGTCTTTTAAGCAGCTGACATCAGCTCAGGTCATGATCTCGCGGTCTGTGAGTTTGAGCCCTGCATCAGGCTCTATGCTGGGAGTTCAGAGCCTGGAGCCTGCTTCAGATTCTGTCTCCTTCTCTCTGCCCCTCCCCCAATGTACTCTGTCTCTCTTTCAAAAAACAAACATTAGAAAATATTAATAAGGAAGGAAGGATAGAAGGAAGGATAGAAGGAAGGAACGAACGAACAAACGAAAGAACGAACAAAAGAACGAACGGGTACTTAAAGTGTGGTCCATGGATCACAAGCATCAGCATCACCTGGGAACTTAGTGCAGATGCTGAATCTCAGACCCGGTAGCAACGCTTTACTGAACCGGAATCTGCCGTTAAGTTCTCAAGGTACATGAGCTTCAATCTTAAAATATGAGAGAATTTGATCTAGAGATTAGAAATATGGGCTTTAATGCAAAGGGATCTGGGTTCAAGTCCTGATTCCTCCTCCAGCAGTCCAATTATATGATACTGTTTTTATAATCTCCCCTCTGCGCTTATAGGTACCTTATAAATACCATTATCTCCTGTAAATAAGAGAGGTACATGTAAAGGATGTGTGTACTACCTGCCTTTCAGTAAGCAATCAATAAACCTGAGCTATTTTTGTTTCAAATTTCCCTAATGCTGAGCAGGAGGAAAAGGAAATAGTGACAAAGTGTTCTCACTATGACCTTACTCTCTACTTTCCCAACCCTAGACTCCGCAGGAACATACAAGCAGATACGATAGTTTCTCAGAGTTTCCTTCTGCCACCAAGTTTTTGTTTTCTACTTTCATTCCTATGGACAAGTCACTTCATCTCTTGGAGCTTCATTGTCCTCTCCATTAGCATGGGATGGCCACATTAGCCTCTATCAGAGTTGTGGGAAAAAGAAGTGAAGTGGCCCATAATAAGACACTATAGTTTTCCTTGTTCAAAGAGCAAGTCTGGGGAAGGTAGCATAATGAATTTCACAATTAGAAAGAATCATCTTGGATGCCTGGGTGGCTCAGTCGGTTAAGCGTCTGACTCTTGATCTCAGCTCAGGTCTAGAGCTCAGTGTCCTAAGTCCAAGCCCTGCATGGGGCTCCCCGCCCAGTGTGGAGCCTACTTAAAGAAAAAGAAAGAATCATATTACCATGAGAGGCTGAAATAACTGAAGGTGCTGAATTACATCATTTTATAGTAATGCATGGTGGAATGAATGACACACATTCCCTTTTGATAAGAAGAGAGCAGGTGGATTCTACTTGCAGATGGGGAGGAGAGGAAGTTAGTTCTGTTTTCAGAGACAGAGGCCTCTGAAGTTTGTTTTTGAAAAAATAATACAATAATAAGGATCATTCAAGAGATCCTTAAGTAGTTTGCTCTTTAGCTATGTAGCAGCGGCAAAAGAGATAACATTTACTTAAAGAGCAAGACAAAATTAAGGAAGTAGGCATAGAGGCAAAGTTTCTAAAGAGGATGAGAGGAAGGAATGATTGCATCTAGTTGGGTCTCAGCAGAGCGTCTGAGAGAGAAGATTTTTACAGTTGGCCTTGGGGGATAGAGAGAATCTTGAGAGGGAATTGCTATCTTATTGGAGGAAACAGCATGAGAAGGAGTCACAAAAGTCACAAATGAAGGAAAAGTGAAGAATCTAAATTAGAAGCTCCTGGTTGCCCAGGGTTGGAGAGAAAGAATCGTTGTGAAGGTAGGTGTGGATCTGATTGTGAAGGACCCTGACTGTCCAGTTCCTAATTTCTGCATGATGGCTGGTCATATATTGTTTTTGGTTTGGGAACTGACCTGATCAGGGATGTGTGTCAGAACATTTATTTGGCATCCGTGTGTGATGTGGTTTAAAGCCGGAATAAGTAGAGAGACTAAATCTGTATTCGAGTGGCTCAGGACAAGTAATCAGGCCCTGAGCTGGATTTGTGATGCTGGGAATGAAAAGGAAAGGACAGTTGGGAACAAATGCCTTTGTAACATGACTCTTCCTTGTCAGCAAGAAGCCTCAGTATCAGAGGAAAATAGAAATCACTCACCTCACAGTGAGCAATGCTCTCGCCAAGTTCCACGTTTCAATAGATATTCTAAAGTTAGTGTGAGCAGAAGTGCAAATATACTAGCTACTTACACTATTTTTATGTCCCTGTGTAGGGAAAGAGAAAAAGGAAGAATTCTTTGGATGTGTCATACTCTGAGACTTATGGTAGTTTGCTAATTATAAGTTCTATTGTCTTGGTCTCAAAAGGCATTCAAGAGCTGAACCAAGTATAGTAAGGTCTTCCAGACCCCAGTGATTACACAGCTGCAAAAATTTGTAGCCGAAATGTCAGCCTGACTTAGTATTTTTGCAGGCCAAAAGGCCAAGCAAAGTAAAGTCAAACTGTTCCTTGTTTCTCACCAAAATTTCCAAGATCTAACAATAGAGCCCAAGACTGCATCAAAAAACTTTCATCCCTCCTTTGACCTCTTGGACGGTTGACTGAGCCGGGTTTTTTCCATCTGTTGAATGGGGGATAATCATACTTTTCATCTCTATCCCTGTCTTTCTAACAAAGGCTTTTTGAACGCCTTAGTTTCTAGATATTTTTGTAGAGTCCAAAATTAAACATACTTCGGATGTCCTCATATGCATGATGCCAGGCCAGCTTTCTTTCATGGTGTAAATTCTTTAAACTGAAGATTGGCGATCTTCGTCCACTTACTGTCAGAGCTGGGTGATGGCCTGACTTCTCATTTCTTTAAAGTTCGTTTGTTCACCTATACAAGCAAGCTCGATCTTAGTGTCATCTTGAAATGTCTTTTCTGTAGGGGCAGTCTTTCTAACGGCTTGCCAAATAATTTGAAATGAAACAATTCCATCTCATTTTTCTTGTTGGTATTTTATTTTTGGTAAAAGTCAAATTAAGAAAATGCAAAGAAAAAGAACCAGCACATAAAAATATTGATATTGGGATTATAAGTGATTTGTAAAATGTTTTCACTTTTTCTTTTCAAATCTTTGTAATGAACAAACCATTTCTTTACTTGAGATATAATTGACATGCGAGTGATGTTAGTTTCTGGTGTGTAACATAAAGATTCAGCATTTGTATATATTGTTAAATGATCACCATATTATGTCTAGTTAATGTCCATCATCAGACCCACTTACAGAACTTTTGTTTTCTGGTCATGAGAACTTTTAAGATTTACTCTCAGGAATGTTCATATATGCAGTATGGTATTATTAACTATTGTCACCATTCTGTATATTACATCCCGGGACCTACTTATTTTACAACTGGAAGTTTGTGCCTTTTGTCCACCTTCACCCATTTCATCCACCCTGTACCCCCACCTCTGGGGACCACCAGTCGGTTCTCTTTACTTAGGAGTTTAGTTTTGTTTGTGTGGTTTTTGTAAGCTTTTTCTGTTTTTTAGATTCCACATAGAACTGAGATCATATGGTATTTGTCTTTCCCCATCTTATTTCACTTAGCACTTGCCCTCAAGGCCCATCTGTAGTATCACAAATGGCAAGACTTTGTTCTTTTTTATAGCTGAGTAATATTTCATCATATATATGTGTGTATGTATATATATATATATATGTATATAGGTATATATATATAGGTATATAGGTATATATATACCTACCACCTTTTCCTTATCATTCATCTAACGATGGGGAAAAATCTATTATTTAAAAAGCTGTTTTCTAAGCATAGTCATCATACTTCATTTTTATAATTTTGATGGTTTTTTTTTCTTTTTGAGAGACAGAGAGAATGTGCTTCAGCGGGGGAGGGGAAGGGTAGAGGAAGAGAGAGAGAGAGGAGAGAGAGAGAGAGAATCTTTTTTTTTCTTAAATAGTTTATTGTCAAGTTGGTTTCCATATAACACCCAGTGCTCATCCCAACAAGTGCCCTCCTCCATGCCCATCACCGCCCTTTCCCTCTCCCCCACCCCCATCAGCCCTCAGTTTGTTCTCAGCATTCAAGAATCTAGAGAGAGACAATCTTTTTTTTTTTTTATGTTTTATTCATTTCTGAGAGAGAGAGAGAGACAGGGGAGGGTCAGAGAGAGAGAGAGAGAGAATCCAAAGCCGGCTCCAGGCTCCTAGCCAGCTGTCAGCACAGAGCCCGACATGGGGCCCAAACCCACAAACTGTGAGATCATGACCTGAGCCGAAGTCAGACGCCCAACCAACTGAGCCGAGAGAAAGACAGTCTTAAGGAGGCTCCACACTCAGCACAGAGCCCGATGCGGGGCTCGATCCCCTGACCCTGGGATCATGACCTGAGCTGAAATCGAGAGTTGGATGTTTAACTGACTGAGCTGTCCAGGTCCCCCTTGATGTTTTATTTCTTAAAGACACATCCTTTGAAATGCTTTGGTGATTGTGCACATTAGAGTTATTTTCTTCCATAGAAATGGTTCTCAAATTTTAGGATTTCTGAATAGCTTAGGAGACCAATAGGGAATTATGCATTTTTGGTTTTGAAAATGGAATAACATTTTAAAAGCAACTAATCTTATGCTTTTAATTTTTAAGAAAAGGAAAGGATATTTTAATATTATACTAATATAAAGGGCTTGGTCTAAAACCAAAAAGGACCCTTCACAAAAAGGGCGAATAGGTATATTTTTTACAAACTTTTATGAGTGCTATATTAACATAAGTATATACCATTTCAAATCCACTGAAATTCTACTTAACGACATTAGTGTGGGATAAAGTTATTTTGGAGACAGTCACTTTACAGTGAAACATAAAGAAGAGATGGAGTGCCTACAGTGTCTCAATTTCTCTCCGTGTTGTTGTGACTATAAAATTATTCAGCTCTCCACAAGATTATTGAAGAAAATGGAACAATACTCCATAATATTTATTGTGCTCAATTTGGAACGTTCCAGGTAAATTGAGAGATACCAAGGTACAACCGAACACCCTGCCAAAATTTTCCCCTTGAGGAGCCTGGAATTTCAGGGTCAGGCAACTGGCTGACAAGGTGGCCTCAGCAGCTAAGGACTCTGCTGTTTCAGCACAGGAGAGTCAGCAGCTTACAGGAACGATTCATCAAGATTGGTATCGGCACAGGCATTTAAGAACCCTTCTTCTTCTTCAGCGTCCTTTTTATACTCTGTTGTT
Source organism: Proteles cristata cristata (assembly GCA_017311185.1). Lineage (NCBI taxonomy): Eukaryota > Metazoa > Chordata > Mammalia > Carnivora > Hyaenidae > Proteles > Proteles cristata. The sequence goes on from JAESUZ010005207.1 coordinate 708,320, forward strand.
TTCCCCCCGAAATATATATTTCCTGTCTGAAATCTATTTTAGATACTAAATCTCATGAGAAAGCCATCTTAACTCTAGCTGGATTCTGCGACTTGAAGTATGGACAGGTACATCACTGACCCTCAAAAAAAAAATTCACTTTGGTAGGTTGCTTTTTAAAATAAAGCAAAATCCCATTAAGAATAACATCTGTCTCCACTGCCCTTCGTGGCTTTGTCCTTTATAGGACTAATATGTCTATATCCTTCCCTCTGCGTTCCTCAGAGAGAAATTACAAGATTTATCTTATTACCCTGACAGCTGTGTTATTGCATAAGTACCGAAAAACTGAGAACAATGCAGTATACTTCACTGGGTTATTCTTAAGTGGTCTAGGATGTGCCCCTTTGTTAATATTAATTTCCAGTTCTTAGTATGTTCTGTGTATGGTTCTTTCAAATAAGGAAAAGTCCCTGATTAGGGGTTAAATGTCTACTAGAGCTGAGACCAGCTGTTGAGATCTACTTTTTTATTTCAAGTGAATGATGACCTCTTTGAATTTTTAATAATGAGATGAGTTTATTTTTGGAAAAAGAAGCTGTAGCTTCAGCAAGGGCTTCCTTTGTGTGACTCACTACACAATTCTGATATTATGTGTCCTAGATTTACAAATAATTTTTAGTTCTCATACTAAGTGGCAGATTCAATAATGGCTATTATGGGGCGCCTGGGGACTCAGTTGGTTAAGCATCTGACTCTTGATTTCAGCTCAGATCATGATCTCACAGGTTCGTGAGATCAAGCCCTGCATCAAGCTCTGTGCTGGCAGCTCTTTGAATCCTCTGTCTACCTCTGTCTCTGCCCCTCCCCTACTTGTTCTTTTCCTCTATCTCTCTCTCAAAATAAATACATAAACAGAGGCGCCTGGGTGGCTTAGTCGGTTAAGCGTCCGACTTTCGCTTAGGTCACGATCTCGCGGTTCATGGGTTCGAGCCCCGCGTCGGGCTCTGTGCTGATTGCCAGCTCAGAGCCTGGAGCCTGTTTCAGTCTGTGACTCCCTCTCTCTCTGACCCTCCCCTGCTCACGCTGCCTCTCTCTCTCTTAGAAATAAATGAAAATATTTAAAAAATAAATAAATAAATACATAAACATTTTTAAAACGTTTTTTTTAAAACAATGGGTATTTTGTTGAAAGGTATCCTGAGACTTCTTTGGGCCCAACCAGAAGGAATATCAAGACGAATACACACTGTCTACCAAGGGACAGGAAATAAGAGGTGCACCCGAGTGGCAGAGTGTTCCCATGCCCAGTTTGGGATAGCATTTTCAAGCCATAGTCTAAAATTTAGTATCTGTTTATATTGTTCTCTAAGCTTCTTCTGTAAATCCAGAATTTTCAATTTTGTTGTAAGTTTTCCCAGAACACCTGGTATGTTAGGACCCAGTAAACAATAATAATTGATTGGTTGCTTCATGGATTTACAAATTGGCAAATATCTGGCACCTAAAAGCTGCCAAACTGTACAGCGTATGTGTGCATTCTCGTAGCTTCTTCAAAATAATTATACAATTTTGCTTTTCAATAAGTACATTTATTCCGTGTTCCCTGTGTGTAAACACTAACACGGTCTAACTCTTTTGTCCTTGGTGATGGTTTTTACCTTTGCTCAAGGTTAACAGGTGTGCATTCTGGGGCACCTGGGCAGCTCAGTTGGTTAAGCGTTCAACTCTGGCTCGAGTCATGATTGCACTGTTCATGGGTGCAGAGTCCCGCATCAGGCTCTGGGCTGACCGCTCAGAGCCTGGAGCCTGCTTCAGATTCTGTGTCTCCCTCTCTCTCTTTTCCCCTCCCCTGCTTACACTGTGCTTCCTCTCTCAAAAATAAATAAACATTAAAAAAGCTTTTAAAACAGATGTGAGTTCTGCCTCTTTTATTTCAAACTCTCTGTTTTTGTACATGCTGTCTGCTCCTTATGTCTCTGGAGCGAAGGGGCTTCCTCTCCATCATCTCTAAGTATATACCTGCTCTGCCATTAACTTCTCCTGCCACTCCTGTGATCTTGGGTGTCAATTGTTCCCAAGATTTGTAGTAACCGCCATGTCTTTCTCTTCTCTGGAGGCTTTTCCCCTCCTTAAAGATCTACTAGTCTATCTATTTCGGCATAAACTTCACTTCACTTGGCTCTCTGTCCCTCCCCTCCAGGTACCATCTCATTTCTGTCCATCTACAGGTGCCTGTCTGGCCCCCTGACCTTTCACTTGAGGCACATCCTACAGTGACAGAAACGTTCTGCGCCTGTGCCGTCCAGGCCAGCAGCCACTCAGCACTTGCAGTTCTCGAACAGTTGAGATGTGTAACCTGAAGAAATGAACTGCTAATTCTTCACATCTAATTTAAATTGAAAGCAATCACACAGAGCAGAGGGCTGTAATATGGGACAATGGGCAGACTTTCTAAGCCAGAGTCCCTCACATAGCCATGCAACACAGAAAATTACTTGAATATATCTTCTCCGTTCTCCAAGGGATGGTACATAGTGGGTATTATCCCAAGATGCAAAGGAGTTAAATCAGCACATGCAGTGGATGCTTGGATGCATCAGGACTTCGTTCTCTCTGCCTAGGTAACTGAAGTCTTCCTTTCCAGCCCCTTGAAAGAGGAAGTTCAACTTCAGTAAATACCATTTGCAAAGGTCATCAGCATCTCTAAAAGCGGTCCAGGACAAGTTTCTCAGTCCTGGCTCCTAATTCTCTGCTTTAATGTAACTCAGCACTAGCCTCCAAATGCTAATGTTACTTTCCAACTTTTCAGCCTCGTATTTTGCTTTATTCTCAAACTTTTAGATTCTGCCTCCTCTCTGTGCTTACCAAACTATATAGATTCTTGGACGCTCACATCTTGTTTTTTTCTAAAAAAAATGAAGCCTATGAAAAATTGGAATCCTTCAGTCTTTTAAAGAATATCTATTGAAGTTTTACTTCAATTCCATGCAAGCACCTCTCCCTTTCCCTCCCCCTCCTCCTCCTTTTTCCCTCTTCTGTAAGATACCTCATGTGGATTCATGTGTTTGGGGAGCAGAAGGTCCTGATTCCGTAGCTGGGCTGTCATGGTGCGGGGACATCTATCAAGTTGGACCTGAGGAGGGGTATCTGTCCTGTTTGCTTCATCAAGGCTTTCAATCTCACCTCTTTTGCTCTTCCTTTGTCTTCTCCCCTCTTTCTTTTTCTTAAAATTTTTAATCTTTATTTATTTTTGAAAGAGAGACAGACTGTGAGCTGGGGAAGGGAGACACAGAATTTGAAGCAGGCTCCGGGCTCTGAGCTGTCAGCACAGAGCCCGACACAGGGCTTGAACCCATGAACCACAAGATCATGACCTGAGTCAAAATCAGTCACTTAACTGACTGAGTCACCCAGGCATCCCCTCCCCTCTTTCAATACAGAGGATCATTAGAGCTGTGACTTTTATCTTAACACAGTAACAAGGATATCAAAAGAATGAACATACCGAATTTTGTCAACCGGATGCCAAACTCCTGAACTGCGTATCATTCACTTTCAACATGCTCACATTTCTTTTCTGTGCTGGACATGCCCGGGAGAAGGAAACACGAATGCCTTCTTGAGGCAAATATGCTGGAGGTGATCTCATCACATACCAATGTCATAACAGTCAATGGAGTGGAACCATAAGAGAAAGGGAACATATACAATAAATTCACTTCTCCGTCTCATTTTCTGCCTAATTATCTTTAAGCCTATATATATTTTTGAGGATGCTAAATAAATAACACTAAAGCCATACATACTGGGTCTCCAAATGAAATGACAGCTAGTCTTCTATCTGGCATGGGAGTTGAGCAATACCGATTTACTCTCAAATTTTGTACAATGCCAGGGCTCCTAAGTGGCTCAGTCAATTGAATGTCTGACTTCAGCTCAGGTCGTGATCTCACACTTCATGGGTTTGAGCCCTGTGTCAGGCTCTGTGCTGACAGCTCAAAGCTTGGAGCCTGTTTCGGCTTCTGTGTCTCTCTCTGCCCCTCTCCTGTTTGCGCTCTCTCTCTCTCTCTGTCTCTGTCTCTGTCTCTCTCTCAATAATAAATAAGCATTTAAAAAATTGTACAATGCCAATCAAAATATATTTATTTTGAAGCTTATTAATTATAGCCAGTTCTTACCAGCAGAAAACTCTTTCAGGATTCCTTTAGAGACTTTTTTGTAAAAATACATATTCCTGGGGCCTGCTCCCAGTACCTTGAATCAAGAGTCTCTAAGCATGGTACCTAGAAATCTTTCCTTTTCAAGAAATCTCTTCTCTGGAGTGTCAGGGTGGCTCAATTGGTTAAGCATTGGACTCTTGATTTCAGCTCAGGCCATGATCTCATGATTTGTGCTGATATTGCAGAGCCTGCTTAGGATTCTCTCTCTCCCTCTGCTCCTCCCCAGCTCAGGCTCTCTCCCTCTCTCTCAAAATAAATAAACTTTAAAAAAGAAAGAAATAAAGAGGGAAATAGAGAGAGGGAGAGAAGGAAGGAAGGAAGGAAGGAGCAATCTCTTTTTTAAAAGGAATTTTGATGATTTCATCAGGTTAGGGAGCCAGTGGCATACAATCTTGGGTGGTAAGTGAAAACCGCTTCAATATCAAAAACTTTAAAAATATGTGTAACGCTTTAAAAAATTCGCTGATATTTTCTTAGCTGTGAACCCAAGTTTTACAAACATGATGGTCAGGTTTACCCTCTGGGTGTCTCTTCTGGCTCCCATGAAGAATTGAAAGCTACCGAAATCCTAATGTAGTCTTCATTCAAAAAATATTTTCATGACACCAGAAAGCAATAGATGACTCGTCACTTGTCCAAGAACTCTCTTTGCCTATAAATATTTACAGCATTCTTTCTTTCTGAGCATAAAGCAGTATCTTCAAGGAAGTCATCCTACTTAACCCAGTTCTGGTAGCTCATGCCTGTAGTTTGGGAGGCAAAGTGGCTTGGAGTCCATGTTTGATTTATCCCTGATCGAACAGTATCAAAAGTATTTTTTAAATTCTTGCATGTGTGGGGGACCCTGTTCTTTGGGCTCTACAGTGAAAGTCACAAGCACACTGGTACTTGCTTTCGAAGAACAAATTGGGCATCCTACGTATATCCAGATACTTTTCACACATGCTCACATTTTATTCCATGAGATGGAGAAGACAATTGTTCTTTTTCCTTGGGCTGAGAGACCAGTACAGTTTTAAAAGTTTATTTTGGGGGCACCTGGGTGGCTCAATCAGTTAAGCGTCCAACTTTGGCTCAGGTCATGATCTTACGTTTGTGGGTTCAAGCCCCACACAGGGCTCTGTGCCGACAGCTAGCTCTGAGCCTGGAGCCTGCTTCTGATTCTGTGTCTCCCTCTCTGACCCTCCCTTGCTCATGCTGTCTCTCTCTCAAAAAAAAAAAGAAAGAAAGAAAAAAAAAGTTTATTTTGTTCTCCTGTACCCCTTATCTTCAGAATCTCTCCTCATGAGAAGATTGTAGGTCTTTTTCTTCCTCAGAATCTCCCGTGGAGACTCTCTGTGGGTCCCCATCAGACTATGCAGGTGCCTCGTGCAGCCCGCTCCCCCCTCTCTCACCCTCCAGCCTCTTTTCCTCCTCTTCCCACTACACCCCTACCCCTGCACTGGGGCTTCTCCTGTCACCCTCCTTGAAGCTTTTCTCATGTTTCTCTCTAATGTCTCTCTGGCTTGAGACATTACTGGAAATTCCCACAAGCCTTGTAGACAAGGCCTATCATAAATATGGGTCTGCCCACCGTCCATAATGGCTGAGTCTACTCTTCACAGTGGCTTTTCCAGTTCTCCTTCACTCTTTGCCCCAGTCTTCACATTGCCCTTACAACCTGAGTTCTCTTGGAATGGGATACCCCATCACCTGCCTGACCGAGAAACCCAGAGCTCCCACATCTGCCCTCCAGGCATCTTCAATATGTCTGTCCCGTATTCACTTCCTGCTTCATGCCTCCTTCTGTCTCCGGACAAGTGTCCCTTCAACTAAGATATCCTCATTTCAACCTGGACTCTTCATCCTGTCTCTCTGGTCCTTGACATCTGCCCTTTTAGCCTATTACTGATTTCTAATCCTCCTATTTTAAGCATTAAAAATTAAAATTTTGTTCTTAAAAGATTTAAAATGTGTGTTGGCCTCACCTCCCTGTTTTTTCTCACTTATTCAAAAAGGCTGAGTGCCCTAGTGCATGGCCGGTGCTGTCTCCAGGAGCATGTGTTTCCCTACTTCCCCTTGACCTCTGGACTCCACGGCGTCACCTGCCCCTCCCAATCCCCTCCCTTCTTTAGCTCACTGCCGTCAGGCTTCTCCTCCTCCATTATCTCAAAACATTGGTCTTAAAGGTTTTCAATAAACCCTTCTCTTTCCTAACCTATTTTTCTCAGCTTTTCTACCTGAAAACTTTTCAGAAATTGGCGATTATTACCTATTTTTTGACATTGCCATCAGTAATATCTGTGAATCCTTGTGTTTTTCCACTTTCTCTGGTTGGCTCCTGGGTTTTGGCTGGAGTCTTCTTTTCTACCTCCTGCCCTCCTAAAATAGTTATTCCCTAAGACTGACTCTGCCTCTCCTGTCTTACACATGTTTCTTCCTATTCTATGTGCCTCTGTTCACATAACTCTCACGGCTTTGGGGCAGGTAGGTCGTCTTTATGTTTTAATCTTTAAACTATCTCTGCAAGGCTTAATTCTTGTGTTTTTAATTGTTTAAATGGCTGAATGAGTCAAAATCAGCACTTCTGAAACACAGAACTATTTACCACTTCTCTTGAAATTTAGACACACACACACACACACACACACACACACACACACACACACACACTTCTTCTCCCTTTTTTATCAAAGGAATTGCTATTTTCCTAGTAACTTGGCCTTTTCAAAATATGTGAATAGTCTCCTTTTACTTTTATATCCGGTCGATTGAGAAGTTGCTGTGTTGATCTCTGCCTGAGAGAGTGACCAGGGCCCCTCCCTCCTGTAGCGAGCCCCCCTTGACATTTCCCAACCAGAGCCAGTGTTGGGGCTGGACCAGCCTTTGTGGTTCTTCTCATTTCAAACCACATCTCAGCAACAACATCAGGGAACTTTGAGGAAGAAGATTCATTCCTCATAGGTTCTGGAAGGTGTAAGGCACACCCAAGGGCCACACAGTGAGGTCACAGGTAGAGAGAGAGGGAGGGAGCATGACCTGAGGCTCGGCCTTTTTTGAAGTCCAGGGGCAGGGACCCCAGGGTCTAGAGGGTTCAGTATTCATAAGTTGAAAACATAAGAGTGGGAATTAGGATGTAGGACAAGAAGAGCGGGGGTCACCCAAGCTGTCAGTTACCTAAGTTCCCCGGGGCTTTCTGGAAGGGGAACTTCATGCATGGGAGAGGCCTGGTTCCTTATTTCATGGTTTTATTAGCAGCTCTGTCACACAACAAGCACTATGGTGACTTGAGATGGGTGTCTATGAAATGGATGCCTCATCAAAAGCTTCCAGTCAGGCACTTGCACTACCGAAGTCTAGTCAGCTGTGTCCTTCATGAGGTCCTCTGGTATATTCTGTCGCTCATATTCCACCCCAGCCTCAGTGTCTGCATCAGTTGCTGTATGCCTAGACTCTTGGCATCATCCTCCAGACTCTACCAAGGCCTCATTCTTTCTCAAGATCCCCAGTCTGAATGACCCCATCATGACTCTGGCTCACCTCTCTGTAACAGATTGATTATCATTCAGCTTTTTGATGTGTCTTCTGTGTGAATACAAGCCAGAAAAACAGAGAGCTCCATGAGGAGACTGAAGCCCAGAGGGAATGTTCTCAGAGAAACATCGCTTCATTCTTTCCTTTGGCCTCTGCCACCTACTAGAAGTATAGATGCATCAGGCAGGCTACCTGCCATGTTCCCTGTGCAGCCTGTGGGCATTTTCCTGTTGTTCTCTGCACCCCAATCCCCATGTCTTCCTATCAAAACCCTACCCCACTTTACAAGATGCAACACAGATCTCCCATTGCCCTCTTATGCCCGATGAGAATGAAACGCATCCTTCTCTGTTTTCCTATAGCTTTGTAATTCCGTTACGAACCCTGTTGTCTTCCTCCCACAATATGCAGTCAGTGTTTTGTGTTGAATTGCTCTGAAATTCGACAATATATGCAGACTTGAAGCACCTAATTTTATTGGAAGTTTACTGCCACTTAGAAATGTTCTTCCTTCGTCACTTAAGGATATACTTTCTGAATTTAATTTGGCCTCTGCTTCCTTTGTCCTCTGTCCCTTTGTATCTACTCAACATTGCTTATAGATCTTTTTTCACAGGAAGACCATCTCTAGCACATCAACCTTCTACTCAAAACATTCAGTGACTCTGCTTTCCTCTCAGGATAAAGCACAAACTCTTAGTGACCAGCATTCAAGACTTTCCCCAGTCTGGCTCCAGCGTAATTTCCTATAAATCAGCTCAGTGTTATTCTCCCCTAGGTCCCACAGTATATCATCTTGATTCTTGATTCTGAGCCTTTTTTCGTATTGTCCACCCCCCACCCTACAATCCCTGAACCACTTCCCTCCTCTGTTATTTTATGAAATACACTCAGAATTTAAGATTTAGCTTATCTCCGGCAAAGCATTTCCTTCTTTTTAGTTTATTCTTTATGAAATCTACGCCTTTCCCATAGCACCACAGAACTCACTGTCAATAACACTGAGCACCACATTAGAAGATGGATGGATACATAGATGATAGAGAGAGAGAGAGAGAGAGAGAGAGAGAGAGAGAGAGAGAGAGAGATAGATAGATAGATAGAGAGATCAATCCACACCGTATACACATTATATGCATGTATATGTGACTTTCTGTCATTTTCCCAACATGATTACCCTTTTGCCCAAAAGATCATGTAACCTTCCCAAAGGCAATGATGATGATTTACACTCCTTTATATTCCACAGAGACACTAGATCCTGGTGTATCATACTCTCTACCTGAGGTTTTTTTTAAAATAGTTAAATATAGACCATCTTGGAAAAGAAACACATGTGATGTCTCTATGCTAAAACTTTTTCTGATCCTTGTTCTCTATAGTCAGACTCTTTCTCTTGGACTCCTTTAAGCTCCTATTACTAAGGTGAAACATTTTACAGGAAGACAAAGTCAAATTTATTTTTAAAATTGTGTCTACAGGAAAATTAAAGCCTCCAAATAATGGGATTATGCATTGCTTCTGTACAGCCTGCACTCTTAAACATCCTGGTGCCTGATTGTTCTAGTTGAACAGTAAGAACAATTCCCAGTTCATCCATAATGTGTTGGCTTCTGGAAAAGAGAATTCTAATTTATCACATCAGAGTGTGATCGCAGAAGCTTATGTTCTTTGTTGGTAATTCGTACATGTTTTTTGTGTCCATTGTTGCTCATTAGAAAAACAATTTGGGGTCTTATTCACGGAAAGAACGGGTAGTTCTCGAGATAATAAGATCAAGCAGGAAATGCCATATCCTATTTTATACAACACTGAGAAACTGAAAGGGACATTAATTTCTCTAAAGGGCATCCCTGCCTACATAGTTGAACACCACCTTCTACATTGTTCATCAATTTCTATTCTGACTGACCTCATCCTGAGCCTCAATCTCACTGGAAAATTCAGGAGGCTGTGTCAGCATGGAGCCTGTTCATGCCCGTGTCAGTCAGGAAGGGGCTTACCACTTCCGGACCCAAACCCCACTCGTGTGATGGCGAGCCTGCAGCCAGCACTCCCTGAAGTTAGCAAGCATTCCAATGCCTTAAAAGGGAAAAGTAGGATAAAAACAATGAAGTCCAATTTCCATTTCCTTCTTTTAAAATTTTTTAACTTTTATTTATTTTTTGAGAGACACAGAGAGACAGAGTGCAAGCAGCGGCGGGGCAGAGAGAGAGGGAGACACAGAATCTGAAGCAGGCTCCAGGCTCCGATCTGTCAGCACAGAGCTCAAACACGGGGCTCGAACCCACGAACTGTGAGATCATGACCTGAGCCGAAGTTGGAAGCTTAACTGACTGAGCCTCCTGGGCGCCCCTAGATGTTTAAAACATTTTAAATAAAAACTACAGGCTGACCCAAATTCAGGCAGAACATAACCAACCCCCTGTACTCACCACCTATCTTCAGTAATTAGCAGCATGTGGCCAGCTTGTTTCTTCTAGAGGCCTTGTTTTTCAAAAAATACTGGATTATTTATTTATTTATTTATTTATTTATTTATTTATTTATTTTATTAGAGAGTGAGTGTGGGAGAGGAGCAAAGGGAGAGAGAGAGAATCTTAAGCAAGCTCAACACTCAGTGCAGAGTTGGACACAGGGCTCTATCCCATGATCATGGGATCATGACCTGAGCCAACATCAAGAGTCAGAGGTTCAACCGCTAAGCCACCACTGGATTACTTTAAAAGAAATGCAAGATATGCATATTTCCTGGTGTCTTGAAATTGATATTTTCATATTAAAAATTATTTTGAAAAATAAAATATTCAATCTTTAAGAGATCATCTCTGATATTATATAAGAAGTCAGAAGCCAGGTAAGGTTCTGTTTAATGAACTATAGTGAGGTATAATGTATGTACAATACTAAGCATCCATTTCAAATGTTTATTTGGATGAGGGTAAACAAATTCACTTACCATGTTACTACCAGTAAATCGAATCTTATAGCGCACTTCCATCACTACACCTCGTTCCCTTGATGCCCCTTTGTTTGTTGACCATGTCCTCCCCCCATCTTAAGCCCCAGTTGATCACTGCTCTGCTTTCTCTACCATAGATTAGATTTCCTTGTTCCAGAGTTTTCTAACAATGGAATCCTATGATATATATTTTTGTGTCTGCCTTCTATTGCTCAGGGTAATATTTTTGAGGTTTCTACATGGTATTGTGAATATGAGCAGTTCATTCCTTTTTATTACATTTCTTATTCCATTGTATGAGAGTATCTAGATTTGCTTCTCTATGTCATCTGGTGAACATCTGCTTTCCCAGTTTGGTGTAATTTGTGAACGAAGTTACTCTGAACATTGGTGTGAAAGTCTCTGTATTGATACATGTTTTTATTTCTCCTAGGAAATTAACTAGGAGTATAATCGCACAGCCATGTACGAAACAGGTTTAACTATACAGTAAACTGCAAAACTGTTTTCCAAAGTGGTCGCAACACGTTACATTCCCATCAACCATGTATTATGAGGATGGCAGTAGCTTCGCATCCTGGCCTGGCCAGCACGAGTAGAGTCAGTCGTTTTAATGTGAGCCATTCTTGTGGGTGTGTGGTGACTTCTCATGGAGGTTTCATTTTGCATTTCCTGATAACTAATGGTGTTGAGCATCTCACTCGTCACATTACTGGACACCTCAGACTTGGGTCATCACTTTCTCAATTCATTGAAGCAGCCACATTCTGCCCACTTCCTCAGTCCACTTTCCAGAAATCTCTTCCAAACAGGGAGCCCAGATATTTCTTTTCTCTCATTGGCTTCCCTTCTCTCAATGATCATAGTCCTGTGTACCTGTTGTCCGGTTCCTAAAAACAGTTATTTTATTTATTTTGCACAGTCTTCTAAGGTTCTTTTTTGGGGGGTAAGGGGAGGCAGGTGTCACGTGCAAACGATTTAGGTTACTCGCCATCCTTGTTACTCTGTCATGGTTATAAACAGAAGTTTGGGTTATTTTTGATAATTTTCTATATTCTCTTTTGAGTTTATCAAGGGTCAAGCCCAGAAAACTCAAGTCATATTATATGGGAAAAAAACTTATTACTTCTGGGTTCACTCTCTGATGGTAAAAGAACATGAGGCTAAGAAAGAGAAGGGAAAACATGCCCCTTTGCTGAGCCTGAGGAACTCTGCCAAACGGGAATGACGGTGGCAGGGAGGAAAATGATGCTGAAGAATGTGTGCCTGCCAACGTTCTTTCTTGGAGTTTTACCCCAGAAAAAGAGAGGTGTGTCAGCGAAAATGAGGTGTGCACAAGACAGGGAACTATCTCAGATGCAGCCTTGTGCAGATCCTAGTGAACCCGGCAGTTCAGCCTCCTAGGTCACAGGGAGGCCTTGCGGCCCTGAGAGAGCCAGAGAACTTGTCACTGGGGTTGATGTTCCATCACATAGGTGAGAGTGCTTCTGACCTGATGGCTACAGCACTCCAGAGCTGAGTGTGCATCACAGCCACACCCCAGAAGAGGCCTCATGTCAACAAGAAGCAAAATGAGTTAAACAGAGATGTCTCCCAACCGTAGCTGGTCAAGAAAAAGCAGATGGCGTACCTACCAGTGGTGAATTGAACTATAATGTCAGCAAATCCGAAAGCACTCAAATGGATAAGGAGCCCAGCCACATAGGTCAGAGCAAATAGAAGAAGTCAGGTGTGGAGACAGAGACCCTTTTCTAGGTTTCCAAATTTATTCTTTTGCTGTTATTCTTTTTTCAGTAATCTCTACACCCAGTGGGGGTCTTAAGAACCCTGAGATCTTGAGTTTAGTTGTGGGAACTCAAGACCCTGAAATCAAGAGTTGCCTCCTGTACTGACTGAGCCAGTCAGGTGTCTCTGTTCCTGAATTTGTTGAAGGCACACCTCTTTCCATTACGCATCACACACACACACTTTAGGGAAAAAAAAAAGAGAAAGCTAATGAAGATGCTAACCTGTCCAAAAAAGATTGAGTGTTACCTGAATTACACTTAATTTTGTGTTTCTTTTTATATACAAACGCATAAATACAATGCAGGCAGAGGGACAGCGATGTGGGTTGTGAATTTCTAATGATCTGTAAGATTTATACACTTATGAGGCACCTTTGCTTTCGAAGAACTGTTGACATGAGATGGATAATAGTTTCTCTGCTTTCTAGAAGACAAGGAGTGTGTTAGAGCAGCAAATGCTAGCACTTTACCACCTCAAATCAAGAATGAGACCAAGAGTGGACAGGGATGAATCTGACACCATCTTAAGCACTTGCTTGCTCACCCTTCGTCTTCTACGAGGCAGAAGCAAGCACCAAAGACTAGCTCTTGTTTCTTCAAATGCTCCTTCTTCTTGCCTCGCCAAAGGCAAAATGTCTTCCCAGAGATGAGGAGACCTTGCTGGGGCCAAGGGTGATGTCTTAGAGCAGAAAACGAAACAATGGGAGAATTCTGCAGCCCACCTACTTTCCCTAGAACATGGGATGGAAGCAATGTGAGAAGATGAAAGCCCTGATACATAGTGGGAAAGACTATTGGTCGTAGGTCCATTTCAAATCATATGCACTAGCAACTAGGTCAACAAATCTTCCTATCGTAATTTCATCTTAATTTCCAAAGGCTGCCATAATATTAAAAACATTCGTTTACACCATTATGTTAAAATATGTGTATTTTGTCTCAGCATCATACAAACCATACGTCCTTCCCTCTTCCTCCACTATCAAATAGTTAATGATTTAACAAAATAATATCATATATGTGGAAATCATTTAACCATATAAACACATACTCCAACTGTATTGTGTTTGTGGGTCTATATTTCAATTCACTGGATACTTTAAATGAGTACCTTTTTAAATTATATGGTAAGAAGGGGATTAGGATTTCTTAAATGTATTCATTCCTGCTGTATTCCTAGCACAACTATTTTCTTTTTTCTGGTCACTAGCTAGTATTTACTCACATATATGGTTTGTTCCTACTTATAATCAGAACATGCAATTTTATATACAGCTTTCTTTATCATTCTCTATATTGCAACTTAATGGAGTTAATCTAGCAACATTTTTTTAGAATCTCCCCTGTTGGATACACAAGTGGTTTCCATTATTCACCATAATGAATAAGGCTGCAATGAACATTTTCTTAAGTATGCCATTTTCTAATTTTGAATTATTCCCTTGGGATAATTTGTAAGATTTATAGTCCAAAGACATGAATATATTTAGGGATTCTTAATATAGATATGGATCAGATTGGGGAGTCCATGGGCTGTATATGTCTATAGTACCACTAGAAATATGTGAATTTATCATTTGTTTTCCCAGTAGCCTCATCTGGATTTATATTTTCTTGGTTATAATTTAGTTAACATAATATGTGTCACTTTTTAAATTTATTTGTATTTCTTTAACTGCCGTTCAGATTTTGAAAGTTTACATATTGCTTTACACACACCTTACTATCAGTGAAGCTTAATCAGGGAAATCACTGAAGTAGAATTCAATCATGGGTTCAAGTTCCAACTCTGAATTAGTCTCGCAAAGAAATCATTTCTTCAGGTATAACTTAGTGATAATGATGCCTGCTTCACAAAGTTGTTGAAATGGTTTGATGAATTAATCCGTGTCTCATGAGTTAGCAGCACACAGGGATTTATTACCTCTTTCTCGGTCTCTGCCTCCCTCATCTCCTCTACCAACCCTCCTGCCCTTGACTACTTCTCATGTGGAATATCCATTCAAGCTATCTTGGTACACAGTTTTATAGTATCTGTTTTCTCTTTAAAGAGTTTATATCCATGGGAGCTCTTTGTCGGCGTTCTCTGGAGAACTGACCTCTGACTCGCCAGCAAGTGCTGAGTTATACTGCAAATCCCTGAGGTCAGATATGTTGGACCTTGTGTGAACCAATTGAGTGTTCACACAAACAAATGGGTAATATACTCAACATAAATGTCTTTCCATAAATTACTCATTTTAGGATTCTGTGTAAGGTCCAATTTCTACTGAAATATCTCTTCTCCAAGTTTCCTTTTACATTAGGTTTCTCAGAGATATTTTGATTTGCTTATTTTCCTCTTTGTGCTGGCCTTGGGTAATACTTTAGCTTCATCTTCCATCTATTGTGTCCTGCCTGAGAACAAGCATACTTCTCCTGGTAACAAGTGCAGTCAATCAAGCAGTTGTAAAACCAGACAACTGCTAGACATTGCATTGTAGATGATACTGTCATCCGGACTTTGTCTGTCTTACATCTAGTGTGTTTTCCTGGCATTATTGCCAATCGGTTGCCTAGAATTGCTTTCTATCTTGAGGACCTTTGTAGCATGAGCTGCCTTTTCAATCATTCTCCCTTAAAGCAAGAATAATTCCCAATACTTCATAAGGTGTGAGAAAGCCTGTTAACAAGCATATGGTTTCTCAGTTGGAAAAACATCGAAATTGTAAATTTCTATCCTTTTCCATGAGGGCCAGGCCTTGTGGGGTCTACCAGAAGATCTTCTGATCTCTCACCTTCACGACAAGAAATTGAACTAAGATGTATTCTAAGCAGTTCCAATTTGGGTTTTTAAAAAGAACAAAAGGGGAGGAGGAAGAAGAAGGAAAAAAAGTTCTTTACAGTCTTTTCCAGCCTCAGCGACTGTATTTCTCATCCTCTGGAGAACGGCTCCTTTTGACTTTTTATTTCTTACATAAGCCTTCTCTTTATGTGTCACAGGCAAGACTTCTTCAGTTTTGCATTGCTAAACCTGCTTTCCCCCAACTCCGTGCCCACTCTCCCCATTTTTAGATGTTACACATGAGTGCTGGCCTCTTTTCCTATCTGAGTAGACGCAACAGTTCTACCTTCTTACCCACATCGAAGCCCTTCATCCACACATTGCACCAGCAAATATTCAAGTACTGACGATTTCCACCAAGCCTGGGAGAGGCTCCTGTGTAATAGTTAAATTGTCAGAGGGAATTCGAGGGTCACAGCTGGGTTTAGACAGAATGACCAGTTTTTCCAATGTTGGTGAGCCGTCCACCACAGCCACCATGCCTACAATATGCCTGCACAGAGACATCTTGCATTGAAAATATCCAAAGTCACAAGGTGAAAAAAAGTGCACTTATAATCACAATCTTGTCTTTCTGCCCCACCTTTGCATTCATGAAGCTGGGAATAGAAAGGGTGATGTTAGAAATGGTATAGTTGTGCCCAGAGCCCAACTTGCACACAGCAAGAAAGACATTGACATGAAATAGGACAGTGACTGTAATGGCCACACCACGTTCATCACTGTATCACACACACTTCTTCATGAGCCCTGGCATCCTGAGCCCCTCCCTATGGCCGAAGGAGGACTGACCCCAACTTAACCCTCATTCTGCATGACTCACTTTGTGGTTTGGGCAAGCCCCCTTCACCACAGTTTCCCCTAACACACAATGCAGGTAAGGTCACACTGTCCTGCAGAGAGTTCATGAAGCCAGAATGAGATAATGCATACACAGGATTTTGGAACAGGGTTCAAATTCTCTACAGTTATCAGGGTAGGTGTTTTTGTTAGCACTGTTAGGCTGATTTACAGTAATTTAAATCTGTAAAAAGATGTTCTGCCACTTGTTTGTGTATGTTCTACTTTCCTCACCCTATTGTATGCCGATTAAGGCGGCTTTCAGAACATGCCATTCTCCCTCACAGCTTCCTGCGTTTGAATATGCTGCTTGAATATCCTTCTCCCCCCCTCCACCCCCATGTCCCTTTGTCTGTCTGCCCCATTCCTTCTCAGCATTCAAGACTCAGCTTAAAGACCTCCTGCCTGGTGATGCCCACCTCTGTACCCCCTCTGTACCATAGTCTGGCAATTACTTGCCTGCATTGGGATGATCTGCATCCAGTGTGGTCTCTTCCATTTGACTGGACTCAGGGGTGTCAAAGACAGGACCAAATCTTATTCAGTTTTCAAC